>CM046875.1:687295992-688538909 GCA_025667525.1 Glebionis coronaria | reverse complement strand
AATGCATTCATAACTGATTTTTGAGAAAAGCAAAATGCATGTAAATTCTTTAATTCACTACGTATATTAGAGAAAGCATTAGATGCATCATGGATCTTAATTGATATCAAATAATAAATGCTATCAGGATTAAAAGATTTTTTTAGACGTTGATATTTCTAGACGATCGAAAATAAAAAAGTGATTATTTTATTAATTAGTTGAGGGTTAGTGGCAGAGATGGAGTTTTTTTATGGGTTTTACTATATAAAAAATGATTTACGCTTTACCCTTCTGGCTGTTAATAGAGCAAGGTTAATTTGATTTTAATTACCATTATGCCATTGTTTGATTTTATCCATAGATGTAAAATCTAATGGTTAAAATTACTTCTTATTCTTCTTAATTTAACTAATCTTCTCATTAGATCCTTACTAATATATATATATATATATATAATATATATATATATATATATATATATATATATATATATATATATATATAATAATATATATAAATATTATATATATATATATATATATATATATAGGGGAGAGTTAAAATAAAAAGACTTTTTGAGAAGGATAAGAAGGATTTTTAGCCAATCATTTAAAATCAATGGATAAGATCAATCCATATTCCTAACTAACTAACTAACTAACTAACCACCAAAACACGATTTTAAAAAAGTCTTCAAAAAATTCTGAAAAAATTCCAAATGGTCGGATTTGTTGGTGCCTAAAAAAGTTGTGAATAAACGTTTTTTTATTTTGAGTTTTTTACGTTTTTTTGATGCACAAAAAACAAAATTTGATGCACAAACACGTGAATTTTGGTGTACAAAATTTTTCATTCAAAAAATTTTCAATTTATTATAGTTTGATGCGGAATGATATTTTAAAGCAAAAAGTCAAAAGAAGTTGGGCATAAAAATGAATTCTTGATGCACAAAAAACCTAAAAAACGTAAAAGAAAACGTTTTTGTGCATCAAAACTCCGTTTTTGTGCATTAAAAAAGCGTAAAAAACTTCAAATTAAAAAAAAAAATTCACAAAAGTTTTTTGCACCAACATACCCGATCTACTGGAATTTTTTCATAATTTTTGAAGAACTTTAAAAAAACACGTTTAGATGGTTAGTTAGTTAGTTAGTTAGTTTGTTAGGATTTTGATTTAATCTCATCCATTGATTTTAAATCAATGGCTGAAAATCCTTCTTATCCTTCTCACAAAAAAAGTCTTTTTATTTGATCTCTCCCCTATATATATATATATATATATATATATATATATATATATATATATATATATATATATATATATATATATATATATATATATATATATATATATATATATATATATATATATATACTAGCGTCATAACCCGCCCAACGGGCGGGGTCGCTTTTTTTCTTGTTTCGGAAGGTTTATTGTTGTGCGTTTTTAGTTTCTTGAATTTGTAATTTAACTTTTAGTATATTTTAGTTATAGTTTACGCTTAAATAACGTTGAAGATGAACCCATGACCCGGTGACTCGATCGGGTTGACTCAATGATCGATCTCGTTACCCGGTGACTTGACCGGGTAGACCTGGTGGTGAAACCGTAACCTACTTATATTGCTATAATATGATTCTTAAATTTATGTTAAAAATTGATATTTTTAAATGATTTAATATTCAATCCGATTTAAAAAAAAATAGAAATTAATAATACAAATTTCATGTCTAAACCTCACAAACACGCATTAATAAAAGAAAAAACCTTTACACTTGGAAAACCTTAAAAAGAATAAATTTCACAAAACCATCATTATGTTATTTTCCTATACTGGAATGACTCAAGTTTAATAGTAGCAATTATTATTTTGGGTCTATAGATATATTCTTATCCGACGCAAGTTCTTGTGTTTAATTTTTATTATTCTATGGCAATTTTTACATGTCTAAACCTTTACACTCGGATAATTATTGAGGTGCGAAAATTAATCTGAAATTTAGAAAATAAAAAAGTTTGAAACTTAAAAAGAAAACTAATAAAAATATTTCGAAAATTTAAAACAAAAAATAAAAGGGTTGTTTATTTGTGGAAAACTTTTCATAATTTTCTGCTTCTAAGTTTATAGAGAAGGAATGAGTTTTCTTTTCTAGAGTAGAGTTGAAAAATCTTGAACATCTTTTAGATGGTATTTTTCATTTTCTAAAAAAATGAACAATGTTTAGACGGATCCAAATAAACAGAATAAACAAAAAGTCGAATCCGAACGAAATTGAGAACAATCGAACAGAAAAAAATCGAACCAAATCTACCAAAATCGAATTTAACCGAACTACCAATTCAGTTTCTGTGTTAGATATGGGTTTGGCAATCAAAACCAAAAACTGAATATACATAAGTATATATATATATATATATTTTTTATTTATATGTAAAATGATTATTTAAATTTATAATATAATATAAAAAACAATTTTTATACTTAAAATAAATTTTCTTGATAAATATCTACATAATTATAATATTTTTTAATAAATAGTGTAATTTTAAATTGACCCGAATTCACACCCCTCAAATAAAAAATCATGCTCTTTAATATTGTCATAGTTTTTGCTCATTTGAAATATGCAAATGGACGTAAGTAGGTTAAGTAAGTATCAGTTTATTTTGATAGTTCCAACCAAGCTCATCTTAACATGTATTAATCAAATTATCAATAGGATCTTAGTTTTCATATATTTGAAAGTTTTTAAAATGTTAAGTGAATGACCAAAGAAAGTAGTGATCTTTTTTTTAACATTGAGAAAGTAGTGATCACTGCAATTACATACTTATGCAAATTATCAACTGTGAACGAATTAGTTCGGCAATAATCATAGTCATGTCAGTACACGTACCATCAAAATACAAAAAATGAGACACAATTAGCGTTTCAAGTGTTTATTTAGCATTAGATTATATGGTAAATGAGCACACACGTGCATTAAGACGTTACATAATAGAATAACTTTAAGTATCAAATATATGATGCCACCGCTACTGACGTTTACAAATATCAAATCAGTAATCTTTCATGCTAGCTCATCGGCAAGAGCAATCTATTAAAAAAACACCCATATACGTAGATATCCACACTATAACCGTATTCTTCCTAGAAATCCTATCTATGGATGCTTGTTAATTCACAAAGGTGTGTCAATATTCGACGTAAGCTTTAGCACTCATTTTCTCTTCACTGAGGTTTTACGAGTAATATAGAACTCAAAAACAGATAAATTAAATGAAGATAAGTCGTCCAGTAAGAAAGTGAAATTATTATGAACCTGTTTAGTTTTGAATTTGGTTCAGCCTTTAGCACTCCATTTTTTTACCCAAATATTTAAGGCATTGACCAGTGACATATATGTTAATGCTATTACATTGGATTTTGAAGTTTTGAGAGAATGTTGATGCTTGGGAATGCTTTTATGATAGAAAAGACATGTTCAAGGCATTTCTTGAGAGAGTTCTTTGCTTGAAGGAGGTATGTGTCAACGTGACTTGCTTTTTGTGTAGCTGTTGACAGTGGTCAAGGCTCAAGACTAATGGTTTGTCCTGAAAAATCTAATGCAGGGTAGAAGCATGAGTATAGCTGAGATGACAAAATATCTACTTTTTATGATTAATGCTTTTTAGCTACAAAGTCTGTATATCATTTTACGTGTTATTACAGAGTATATATATAGTTAATTGATTGATGTTGAATCAACTCTAGTGTCTCGAATTCTCGATGATACTTCTAGTAATTTAGTGCATGAATGCTATAAAATCATTAAAGCTTGCTGTGTTCACACAAAACTTTGAACACATCTACTTAACATCTCCTTCTGCACACAACACAATTGTATTCCCCAGTTATCATATACTGTATTATTAGGTGTGAAAATATACCGTAGTGTTCACACATTACTTTGATAGCCACATAACTAAAAGCTTTATTATATAATATTGTGATACACGTGGAACAGTTCATTTTATAACAATACATATTGGGAGTGGATTATAAACATTTGGAGTGGATATATATAAGATGTAACCTAATATATCTCTAATACGCATTAGTGTAACCAAATTCACCAGAGTTTCTGCAATCAGTTCTTGACCTCTTTTTTTGAACTTGTAGTATGACAACTCTATTTGTTAATGAAAGATTTTAAGTAGATGTTCCTCTCAATATTGACAAAAAGAAGAGGATGCTGTTTTTCTAGTAATCTTTGCCTCTAATTTTAGGGTGTATGCTTACTGTTGCTTATTATAACTGAGAAGTGTAAACCCATGTTTCTTCTAATATAGTTTTCAAATTTTCATTGCCATTTGGTATTTTTGCTTTTAAGTTTGTATGCCATAATATATTTTGTTACTTATCGTGCCTATTGATTGTCTCACGGATACTTCAAACCTCTTGTTTCTGATGTTGTTGTGGTTGCAAAATGTCATTTGAGTGTTCTAATATAGTTTTCAAATTTTCATTGCCATTTGGTATTTTTGCTTTTAAGTTTGTATGCCATAATATATTTTGTTACTTATCGTGCCTATTGATTGTCTCACGGATACTTCAAACCTCTTGTTTCTGATGTTGTGGTTGCAAAATGTCATTTGAGTGTTCTGTATAGACACGAAAAAGGAAAGCTCTTTGCGCAGTTGGCCGACTTGGTGCAGTACTATGAAGGTTTTGAGATTGATGATAACTTAGAAAGGCAAAAGACAGATGATGAGGTGCTTCAAGCCCACTATGAACGTTTTCAGGCTTTCCAGCTTCTTTCATTCAAGAAGATACCTAATGTTTGTTCTCCCCTGATATCTGACATGCAAACATCATTTTCTCCACTCCCCTAATCTACTTTGTAAATATTTGATGCCCTAGTTTGGATTAGATAAACGTCATTATTACAATATTAGTTCAAGTATCTGAATATAACTCTAATAAATGGGTTGAACTTGCCACCACTATTGAAGTGTGTGCATTCCATTTGACTGTTTCCCCTCGTTATCAATTTCATGGGTATTCAGTTCCAGAACTGAGAACCCACAAGCCTGAGATCCAAAATTTTACCGATATCTTGGTTGCAGTTTGGTAGTAACATGTCAAAACTCACACAGTAAGCTCTTGAAAAAAAAAACAATTTTATTTGACGCATATACAATATAAGTATGTATATGTGCATGCATATGTGTGTCTATGAGGTTACCTTTGAAATGAAGGGGATATTTATTCTTGTGTATTTGTTGATCAGATTGAGTCAAATTCAGTTATGGACAGAGACAGAATCATGTAAAACGGACAAGTTTTTTGTAACCATGGGTGTCTAAAATCATGGGGAAATGGACAGTAAACACGTGGTTTTGCTGTTTGTGAATCAAATTAATGTTGCAGATGGGAAGCCTATGAAGAAATTAGCAGCTTTTGATAGTGTTAAGACGACTGCTGGAGAAAGAGTTGAAGTTGAATTAGTGATCAGCCTGTGTGAGCATTTTACAGAAAATGAAGATGGATTGATAGTGATTGAAGAGGGGTGACATTATCTTTATGTGGGTGATCAACAATACCCTGTTTCGGTTTTACCTTGATGTTGATGGATTTTTAACCAGTCTCAACTCAAGATATGCTGCATTTCAGTTATTTTGTGGAGCTAAATAAACCTCTCATACTTCATTGAGAACTTATGTATAAGAAAGATACGGAGTATTAAAATTGTTTGACAAGAAAGAAATCCCAAAACAAAATATAAAATGCATATGAATGCCTGCCTCTTCCAAACATCTTAATAAGTCATTAAAAAACTTTAAAGACTCAGTTTGAAATACAATTCTCTTATATGCTGGAAAATGTATAAAGTCAACTTGTAAAGGGAATAAAGTCCAAGGAATTCAGTGGTTGTTAGTATGGGTCTGATGAAAAATGTTCTAAAATTAAGATATGCTTATGGTAGGGGTGTTCATAATTGCTGCATAACTGCACATTATCGACTGACATTAAGAGTAAAATCCTCTAATAGATGTAGTGTGAAGAGTGCCTATTTGATAAGTTATGTGATGATATAGTGTGTTGCATATCATCACAGGTTCATATGTCTGAACTAAACTAAGATATGCGGTTCCTACTACCTAAAAGTACTCTCATATCTCATATGCCCCCTTATACCGTGTGTCCTGACCTGAATTTACTAAAGAAAACTAACAATTTATGGTCTTCACTATTTGTTAGCACATTGTCATGGGTTATCGTATGGTCCACTAATCTCCTGGCCCAAAATTCTTAATAGAAAATAGAGTTTTGCTAAGTGTTTTAACCCAGAGTCAAAGTTCAATGATTTAGTACCTGGGAATATGTAATGACATTATAACCCATATAATCAGCTACAAGATTTGGCAGTTGTGGTCGTGGTCAATATAATGGGGTGCTTCATTTTCGTTTGTAACCATTCTTGTATATTGGCTGCAGGATTCGTGGTACCAGTATCTCGTTGTGTTGATGCGGGCTATAACGGCCTTTGATGTAAATCTTGCTGACTGTTATGTTATGATCTAGAATATTAAGGAACGTGTTATAGTGGTGGATTATATGATGAGCTTACCTAATTCTGAATAACGTAAATACACTAACTCTGATCATCTTTAGTTAAAGATGATCACTCACAACACTAATTCTGATCATAATTACACTAATTCTGAATTAAAGTTTTGTATAGTTTAGGCGGGTCAATATAAAAAAATAAATTAAGTCTGATACAAAATTTCCTTGTTATCACCTAGCTTGTTGGAAAAACAAAATTCCAGCAGAGGAATACTAAGGGGGTGTTTAGGTAAGTTTATTTTAAGAGCTTAATAGGTTACTGTGTCATAGCAAATCAAATTCATCTTCTATGGTTCGAGAGAGAATGCAATATTATTTCAGATATTTACTAAAGTGGTAATATTACCTTCAACAATGGCATGTCTATTTAGGATGTTCCATTATCTGAACCTCTTTAGCTAATTCTAGCATGGCCAAGCGTCTAAAAGATTCGCAAGCTTATTCGCTTCTTCACAAACTTTAGTCGCCTCGTGTTCTTGGTATTCTGCTATGGAAATCTTTCATGAAACAACTATTGCAGCATCTTCCAATGAAACCAACCACCCTCGCTGGGATGTTTCAACACTAAAAGATGCACCCTTGTACTTGTAAAGGTTGTCCACCTGCATTTTAGTAGTATAAGAGCTTCACTACTGCTGGTATTCTTTAAATTTTCATGCCAATACATATCATCATTACAGAATATATAAATAAGAGACTGACATACTTCACATACCTGTCTTCTCTGAGTTACTTACAGAAATCGTTTGCCCATCTTCTAGATTGTTTTCGAGTATATGAATCACATTCATCAATCTGCAGCAATACGGAATTGAACAGCTTTCACATCCTCCAATTTCTTCAACTGCTCAATCTGAAAAAGAATTTCTTCTTGGTCAGAATGCAGCAACTCCCTCTGCTTATCAATTTTTTGTTGTTGAACTTTGAGTTCTTCTATGAAAGAATTTAACTTCGCTTATTCCTTGTCCCTTCTCTCATGATCCATATTAATTGCTTTCCTCTCCTCATCAAGTCTTTGAATCTCAATATTAACCTGGTTCAAACAAAATTTTTTTAACTCACGACATATCAAATTTCTCCTATGTCATTGCAGAGTTCGGACCAGTCCCATTCGGTCCGTCCAGCGTGTATTTTTCAGCAATCCGTTTCATCATTTTTCGTTTAGAGTGTTCATTCAAGTGTTTCAATTTGCTTATCATCGAACATCTACACCTAGGCCAAAATCGTTAAGTAATTTATGATGACTATACAGAATACAAATAGTACTATTATACACAACCATATACCTGAACTTGCAGCTGTGGTCGGGTAATATTCTCTATACAGTACTGTTCAATGCACTTCGGAAATTCTTGATAATGCTCTGAGTAAGCCTTTGCTCTTGAATTTCATAAACATCCTAAACTTCAAATTTAACGTGTGTATTCTAACAATCAATCTATGGATTCTAGAGATTAATCATAGATAATATCATAACCTTGATTATGTGGCTCCAAATTTGCTGCTGAAGGGTTATGATCATGAGCCAATCCAATAATAGACGCTTTCTTTGGAACATATGCAATCCAATTTTGTTCTCCAGCAAAGAGTTGCAAGCAATATATTACCTGACTGTCAATTTAAGGAGTTGGAAAACAAAATTTTACATGAATGAAAAGCTTTGAGATGCAATCTGGTCAGGTTGAAAGAGTAAGGCCATTTAAAATATTATTGGGCATTGCCAATTAAATTACATGACATCATCAGTGTTGACAGTTTCTTGGGTCTATGCTATTTCTGCGTGGATCATGCGGCACTGCCACTTGAGAAAGTTCAAGTTTTTTTAATACATGCCCTATTAAAGAAGGTATTCTTTAATCCAGAAAGAATTGACGGCGATTATAAATTCCTTATATGAATTACCTAATTAGGGTTTACAAAAAAAGATACATACCTTTTTATGTGATTCACTTGTGTTTTGAGAAGACTTCTGAATAATTACATATCCTAGCAAACTATACATCCTTTGTCATCAATCCAACCTTATACCTGCAAAAAACCATAGAAAACATTATAAAACGTGTTATTAGGGTTTTGAGTTTTTGAGACGAGAGAGATGAATTAAGGTCTCAGTTTGCGTATGAATATATTAAGGTTTTGTATGTACCTAAAATTTATTTAAAAACTATAATTTAGGAATAGATATGTATAAATTCCAAAATAATAGATAAAGAGTGATCCCAGTTTAATTACGTATATACAAAAAATACAAAAAAATTGTGTTTATCTTTTATAGAGCTTATTATTAATGTATATCTCCTGTGTTTATATTATATAAGAGTTAATATTAGATTTCTAGGAGCTTATTATCTGTGTTTGGTATTCAAAATGCTAAATAATTGGTTGGATTAGTTGGTAAAGGTGCTCCCATTTAAATGGGAGGTCAAGAGTTCGAACCTTGCAAGAGTCAAAACATTACTTTAAAATAATCTGAAATTAAATTATTTTTTATTAAAATCCGAAATTAAATTAAAAATTTGGTTCAATTCGGTTCTGATTAGACCCAGCTCGGCCCAAACTTGAACCGGACCGATCCAGACCATCAAAACGCGGTTTTCAAAAGAAAGTTTCAAAACTGCATTTCCAAAACGTGCTTTTCCTAAAACTGCGATTTCAAACAAAAATTTGGTAGAATTTGGAGATTTTATAGGAAATTCTGAAATACTATTGGCTAAAAGATGTGACTGGGATATGACTGGGATCAAAACTGTGGTTTCAAATCATAATTATACCTATATATAATATAGATATATATATATATATATATATATATATATATATATATATATATATATATATATATATATATATATATATATATATATATATATATATATATATATATATATATATATATATATATATATATATATATATATATATATATATATATATATATATATATATATATATATATATATATATATATATATATATATATATATATATATATATAGGGGAACTTTATTTACAGAACTCATTTTAGTGACAGAACTTGCAGAACTCTTATTTTTGAAGGCAAACATGTATGTCTGAAGGAGTACATGTATGTTTTTGGAGGCAGACATGTATGTTTTTGGATCCGTGCACATACATGCATGCACGCTTTCAAAAATGTATGTTTTTGAATACGTGCACATACATACATGCACGCCCTCAAACATGTATGTTTTTTGATATCTTTTTCTAATTTTATTTAATTTTGACATAAAGAACTTTGAATATGCTTCGCGAATACAAATATTCTCTAAAAACATACATGTACTCCTTCAGACATACATGTTTTCCTTAAAAAACAAGAGTTCTGCAAGTTCTGTCACTAAGATGGGTTCTGTAAATAAAGTTACACTATATATATATATATATATATGTATATATATATATATATATATATATATATATATATATATATATATATATATATATATATATATATATATATATATATATATATATATATATATATATATATATATATATATATATATATATATATCAAGAACCCTTATATAGGAAGGATGGTGAAACAATTCCTTAAATACAAAATTCTATTAAAATGACACATGTAATTCATTAACTGGTTTCCATAAATGCTTCAAAAACAAAATAGGAATTATAAAAGATGCCTTAATTACAAAATTCTATAAAAAAATATAAGGAAGGATGGTGAAACAATGCCTTAAATACAAAATTCTATAAAAATGATTCCATAAAATGCTTCAAAAATAAAATAGGAATTACACATGATGCCTTAAATACAAAATTCTATATAAATATATATAGGAATTACAAATGATGCCTTAAATACAAAATTCTATAATAATATATAAGGAAGGATGGTGAAACAATGCCTTAAATACAAAATTCTATAAAAATGATTCCATAAAATGCTTTAAAAATAAAATAGGAATTAAATGATGTCCTAAATACAAAATTATATCAAAATATATATAGGAATTACAAATGATGTCTTAGATACAAAATTCTATAAAAATATATAAGGAAGGATGGTGAAACAATGCCTTAAATACAAAATTCTATAAAAATAATTCTATAAAATGTTTCAAAAATAAAATAGGAATTACAAATGATGCCTTAAATACAAAATTCTATAAAGATATATGAATTACAAATGATGCCTTAAATACAAATTCTATAAATATATATAAGGAAGGATGGTGAAACAATGCCTTAAATACAAAATTCTATAAAAATGATTCCATAAAATGCTTCAAAAATAAAATAGGAATTACAAATTATGCCTTAAATACAAAATTCTATAAAATTGATTCCATAAAATGCTTCAAAAATTATATAGGAAGGATGGTGAAACAATTCCTTAAATACAAAATTCTATTAAAATGACACATGTAATTCATTAAATGGTTTCCATAAATGCTTCAAAAAGAAAATAGGAATTACAAAAGATGCCTTAATTACAAAATTATATAAAAATATATATAAGGAAGGATGGTGAAACAATGCCTTAAATACAAAATTCTATAAAAATGATTCCATAAAATGCTTCAAATATAAAATAGGAATTACACATGATGCCTTAAATACAATATTCTATATAAATATATATAGGAATGACGCTTAAATACAAAATTTCATAAAAATATATAAGAAAGGATGGTGAAACAATGCCTTAAATACAAAATTCTATAAAAATATTCTATAAAATGCTTTAAAAATAAAATAGGAATTACAAATGATGCTCTAAATACAAAATTCCATCCAAATATATATAGGAATTACAAATGATGCCTTAGATACAAAATTCTATTAGAATATATAAGCAAGGATGGTGAACCAATGCCTTAAATACAAAATTCTATAAAAATGTTTTCATAAAATGCTTCAAAAATAAAATAGGAATTACAAATGATGCCTTAAATACAAAATTCTTTAAAAATATATATGAATTACAAATGATGCCTTAAATAAATTTTTTTATAAAAATATATAAGGAAGGATGGTGAAACAATGCCTTAAATACAAAATTCTATAAAAATGATTACATAAAATGCTTCAAAAATAAAACAGGAATTCAAATGATGCCTTAAATACAAAATTCTATAAAAATATATATAGGAATTACAAATGATGCCTTAAATACAAAATTATATAAAAATATATAAGGAAGGATGATGAAAAAATGCCTTAAATACAAAATTCTATAAAAATAATTCCATAAAATGCTTCAAAAATAAAATAGGAATTACAAATGATGCCTTAAATATAAAATTCTATAAAAATATATATATGAATGAAAAGTGATGCCTTAAATAAAAAACTCTATAAAAATATATAAGGAATGATGGTGCCTTAAATACAAAATCTTATAAAAATGATTCCATAAAATATTTCAAAAATAAAATAGGAATTACAAATGATGCCTTAAATACAAAATGTATAAAAATATATATAGGAATTACAAATGATGCCTTAAATACAAAATTATATAAAAATATATAATGAAGGATGGTGAAACAATGCCTTAAATATGAAATTCTATAAAAATGATTCCAGAAAAAGCTTCAAAAATAAAATAGGAATTACAAATGATGCCTTAAATACATAATTCTATAAAAATATATATAGGAATGACAAATGATGCCTTAAATACAAAAATTTATAAAAATATATAAGGAAGGATGGTGAAACAATGCCTTAAATACAAAATTCTATAAAAATGATTCCATAAAATGCTTCAAAAATTAAATAGGAATTACAAATGATGCCTTAAATATAAAATTCTATAAAAATATATATAGGAATTATAAATGATGCCTTAAATACAAAATTCTATAAAAATATATAGGGAAGGATGGTGAAACAATACCTTAAATACAAAATTTTATTAAAATGATTCCATAAAATACTTCAAAAATAAAATAGGAATTACAAATGATGCCTTAAATACAAAATTATATAAAAATATATAAGGAAGAATGGAGAAACAATGCCTTAAATATAAAATTCTATAAAAATGATTCCATAAAATGCTTCAAAAATAAAATAGGAATTACAAATGATGTCTTAAATACAAAATTATATAAAATATATATATGAATTACAAATTATACCTTAAATACAAAATTTTATAAAAATATATAAGGAAGGACGGTGAAACAATGCCTTTAATACAAAATTTTATTAAAATTCACAACAATAATAAAAATTTCAAAAAAATTAATGTAAAAACCTTATTCATAACATTAACATATACAAAATTTATTACCTCATAAAATTCAAAAATACATAATATATTTATACACTATTATTAAAGTTCCTAAAAAATTTTATGTAACAAACTTATTCATACCGTTAATGTATGTAAATTCAATTAACTCATAATATTCTTAAATAAATAAAATATCTTAAACTACGTTATTTTTGTATATTCTATGCTACATTATTAAAATATCAATGCCATAACTAACACTATATATACTAAACTTCTAATACAAACACACATAAATTCAAATTTCATTAAAAATATATATACTTAAAGCTAGCCCGTCCACTGGACGGGTCTAAAGGCTAGTATATATATATATATATATATATATATATATATATATATATATATATATATATATATATATATATATATATATATATATATATATATATATATATATATATATATATATATATATATATATATATATATATATATACCCTATAAAAGGTGTATGAGGATTGTTGAAAATTGAAAAAGTTGAAAAAATTCAACAATTGAATATATATGGAAATAATGAGAACAATGAAAACAATTTATTAAAAATATGCTGGAAGATTGCAACTACCATTCATTTCATTTACTTTCTTATTTTTTTCAACATTTATCTATGGTAACTATAAGTAACTTTTTAATATGGTTTCCTATTTTACAAATTGACAATCACTGAGTATAGTTAACAATAGAAATAAGCGGTCTGTTCAAATTTTCAGACAATTCAAAAACTTCTAAACCATAATTCCACTCCTATATAAACCACCATCTCATTGCTTTTTCTTTTCAATTCTCTCAACCCTAATTCACGAAAAAACTCTCTGCCGCCACCATAATTGTATCACCACCACCGCCACTATAATTTTTATCACCACCGCATCTACCGAATCCGTCCCATCTCTTGATGGTTTAGGTGGTTTTATGGTTGTTTTGATTGGTAATATTGGTTAGTGGTATTGGTGGTTGGTTTTTGTTGGTTTGGGTGGTTTAGAGTTTCAACAAGTTTATCTTTTGATTTATCAGTTTTGATCCATCCACATTTTTTAGTTCACGTTAATTATATCAATCGGTTTTCTGGTTGAACAATACGAAGTATGTGTTTTTTATAAATCATATATCATATAAATTTTGTATCCATTTATGTTTTCATTATTTCTTAAAAGCCGCTTTTGGACTTTGATTGATTTTGAGATCCTTTTATATGCGACACAGGTCATGGTTTATTTCTCATTATATTCATCTTTTATATGAAAACTTACTGGTAATTGCAGAGCATTTATTTGCAGAGGAAGTGGCGGGCATAAAGCAAGGTTTTGCCTTGCTGGACACAAACAAGCGAGGGAAGATAAATATTTCTTAGTTGAAAGCCGGATGGGTCGACCTAATTAACTCTACGACAGTCTGATGGGGACTCGACGTATATACCATATAGAAAATGTGTTATATTAGTACATTTATATGACTGTGTTATATTGAAAATCACCTTAACTTTTCCTGAATTCATGTACCAATTGTTCTAATAAACTAATCATTGCCAACATGTTATGCCGAAGAACCTTGACCAGACTTCAAAAGTTACAACAAGAGTTTTCGCTGATTTTTTAATTTATTTTAGTTCATTTGTTGTAATTTTTATGCACAAATAAGTTGTGGATTAAATTTGTAAGACATTTGGCTAAACTTTTGATTTTTATATGCACCTAGAAGTTGTTTTTGCTCCCATGTGTATTAGCGAGTAATATGTATAAAGTTTTTTCAGTTAAATAGTTTGTGTTTTGGTTTGGTCACACTATATTGGCTATAGATGCTTATGGCCCCATCAGTTACAATGTTGATGGCATTGCTGAGATGGCAAGTATGAGTAATGAGTCATAGAATCCATGAGAAGACTGATGTCCTTGACGCTGCTAGGAACACCACAGCTGCTATTGGAAAGTTGAGCATCTTTTTGTGACATTCCTTGTTAAGCAACCACAATATAACTTCACTTCTACAAATACCATGCAACAACGCGCAGGCTTCAAATAATCGTTATGTAAAGAGAGTGAATCTTATTTGATTTTCTTATATACTTGTTCGTCAATATGAGCTTATCATTATCCTTTTTTTCTGGTAACTAAGTAGATAAAACAAGTGCAGCTTCTTTACGTATGAATTGTGTAGAATTTTTGATGTAGTAAAGAGGTTATAGTTGTTTAGGAATCTAAGGGTGCTGTTTAGATTTCTATAAATTCTCTGTAAATAATTGTTGTGTGATTAGCCCTGTCATATCACTATCAAATGTGTTTTTGCAAACCTATAAATCACGTAGGTAAACCAGAGACGGTAATTGAAAGTTTCTTCCTAGCTGAAGATAGAGGGTTGTGTCTGCAGGAAATCAAAGAGAAAAGTGTCTTAAAACCTGGTATTTGCATAAATATTTTAGTTTCATCTTCAGTTTTATCTCCAACTTTATGTTCCTTTTCGTTTTCGTTTTCCTTTTTCTTTCTATTTTCCTCTTCGGTTTTGGTTTTCATTTTTAGATCCAAATAAGTTGATAATGAGCATATAAAAGTCATCCATGAAGGAGTCAACAAGAAAGACAAACAGTACACAATGGCCAAAGCTGGTGTAATTATGTTCCAAATGTTAATGATACCAATAGCATGACATTTGTTAAGTAAGTCATCATCACATACCTTGCAAATGCAACTTATAAATCTGCCCATATCAGTGTGGGGATTCGAAAAGGAAGATAATCAGGTTATATTTAAGGAGGAAAATAGAGTATGAATGTGATGTACTGTTGTACAAGTAGTTGAACTAAAAGGGCTATATTTCATAGGGAATATATTTCTTAAACCGTCTATAGTCAAAGCACAACATATAAATTTTATAGCAATAATGAATTCTAAAATAAGATCATCTTGTAATGAAGATATTGGAAGCTCAATGAGAAACATAAAAAAAATACACTTTCTCAAAGCTTTAGTCCTAACAGTTCACAATATTGCGCCTGATTGTGTTGGAATTATTACGTACTAATTCAGATTATCACAAAGAAACTTTTCTTACAATTATGTGATTCTTTATGGTGTCAAGAATTGTAAATTATTAGTACAAAACAAAGAAAAATAGTACAATAAAATTATCCTTGTGATCACAATGCGCATAGTCAGTATGGTGTCTACTAACAAAAACCAAACACACTAAGTTAAATTGATCCACGTATAAACCTTCTTTCCATGGTTGATATAGAGAACTGGGTTGTTTTGAATGCCAAAATATACGATGGTAGTAAGTTTAAAAAGTTCTAAGAGTCAATTTGATCGAGTCACGAGATCACGAATTCGAACATTGAGTCAAATTGGTCGCATCATCGCGCATGGGTTTGACTGCCGGTTCAAACCAACCGAGTCCCCGGATTATCGATTTGATCATCGGGTCAATTAGCATATACTTAACTATCTGTCACTAGGCAACTTTCGGGTCACACGTTCTACCACTAGATCAATTAGCATATCGTTAATGATATGTCGATAGCATATCGTCTAGTATATATATAGAATCCGGATCGATTGAGAAGAGTTTTAGATCGAGAAGAATGATAAATAATCCGAGCCATTCATCTCATCAAATTAAATCAAGGGTATTATGGTACAATTTTATATTCTCTTTCATATTAAATCCACATTAACATGGGCTAATCACATCTCTCCTCCAAATTAATAAACAAAATTGGTTACTCATTTTATTTTCTTTCTTCGTCTTTAACACTGTCATTTCAACATGCATTTCTAAAATTGCTCCAAACGTGTTTACTAAGTTATTGACTTGTTTGTCAAATGAATCATACCATAATTATTTATCTTTTGTTGATTATGATTCATTTCAATTATGTGTCCAACCTTTACGATCCATTTTTATGTCTTCACTATTATTAATTATGATTCATTTTACGATCCATTTTTGTATGAACGTGATGTGCCGAACATTTACGATCCATTTTATTGGTTGTCATTCATTTTACTTATGTGTCTTCACTATTATGAATGTCAATTTTTTTATAAATGTTACGATCTAATTTTTTTTTATCTTTGTCATTATAATGATTTTTCGTAAATTATATTATATGCGATACAATCTAAGAGAAAGATGGATCGTAAACATGACCATGTTTCACAATTAGGTTTAAGAGTTTTAAATCATATATTCTCGATCGATTCTTAACAAAATTTTATTTAGGGTTTAACAAAATATGGTAGATCCAGAAAGCAGCTCGATGCAGTCACTTATCTCCAACAACGACGTTTTAACCAAAGAAATCTTAGTCAGGTTACCTGTTCTTTCACTTGTTTTCTGTAAATCCGTATCCAAACACTGGCGTTCTCTTATCAAAGAAGCTAATCTCACATTTTGCCGTAACCTCGACCCGCATTGTGGTCTCTTTCTCGAAAAGTATTCACAAAAAAATCATATTAGTAGTTTTGAATTTGTGCCGTTGGATATCCGCATTCCCTTACTCGCAACCAACTTCACTTTTGGCCCTGAGGTACAACATATTTATAGTGATTATGTTGAGATTTTTGATTCGTGTAATGGTTTCCTTTTATGTCGTACATATTTTATGAAGTTATATGTATACAATCCATCCATTACTAATATGTTTAAGGTGCTTCCAGAACCTGATATTGTGGCATCTGATTATCAGAAATATTATACGGCTGGTTTGAAAATGGCTTTTGATCCTACTAAATCACCACACTATAAAGTTATTTATGCTCAGATAGTGGGTCGTAGTTCTAATGATAGTTGGGCTCAAATACAGACTTACTCTTCAAAGACGGGCAAATGGAGTCTTTGTGGGCATCAATTTCCCGAACATTGTTTTAAAAATTTTGAGGATGGAGTTTATTGGAATGATGCCATTTATTGGATAAATAACAAGTCAGAGGTTAAGATTTTCAAGTTAGATATCATGGATGATCATCCAGTTTTAACAGCCTTACAAACCCCTTTAGCCTTAGATGTGAAGGTTCACTATAAATATTCGTTGTTTGAGTCTCGTGGTTGTTTGCTTTTTGTTGATAAGCTTAAACCTCTTTCCCAACATTTTACTATTTATGAGAAGGGGATCGGGTATTCAGAATGGTCAGTGAAGTACATCGTTAACCTTGATGACATTATAAAACCGTTTCCCAAAAGCAGGTCGAGTGAATGCCCAAATGTTGATATTTTGTATATTGTTTTGGGAGAAAAAGAAGAAGATTCTTTCCTGGTGATGAGACTAGATAAAAAGGTTGTACACTACAAAATAATGTCAAAGACTCTCAACACATTCTTTGATTTGGGACCAGATCACGACCTTTCAAGATGCTTTCAGTTCATTCCATCTTTTGCTATTGTGTAATTCAGCTTTCTGATTCAGGTATGATATACATAATGGCATGTTTAGTTATAACGTTAATGCTGCAAGTATTAGCTATCTCATTGCTTGATTTCTCTCCTGATTTATATAGGTCAAACTCTATTTTGATAACAGAACTTTAGAGAGTATTGAACACTAATTGCTCGGTTACGATGCTCGTTAACAATTGTGTACTAAGATATGGATGCAGTATAGAAGTTCGAAATTAAACTATTATTGTTTCCTCAAAAGTTTTGACGCTGTCAATGTATATCCTTTAAGAATACAGAAACATGCTAACATAATACGTTTTTGAATTAACTTTGTCCTTGGTAGTACCGCGTTATTGAGAATTAAGATTGATGTGTATCACAAAATCCCCTTCTTCACCCTACATGACATCATATTATTTGACACCATCGATCCAATTTCGTCTACATCATCTTTGTTTCTCGCTTCCTGAGTCATTATCTTCATGGTTAATGTTAATTTTGTTTAGTTTGGTTATGGTTTTGTAAATCTAACTGGTGTTGTATTTGTATATGTCATTGAACAAACCGAATAACAATATATAAGGAATATATAAGCAATCGTACCTACTCCCATTTGACGCCATTATTATCCCAAACTTATAGTGATTTCTTTATGCATAGCAAACGCCCCCAAGATTTCATAATTGCTGAGAGAACATGTAAGAATTGATGGCGTGGTCAGTTCTTTTGATTTATACAATGTAAATATAGTAGCATCTATTACAAGATGGCCGAGTTTCTCTATTTGATACTCCTGTCACTATTTGAGTATCGAATTACCCCCCTTGACAGTAAAAATGAGTAGCTAAGGTTATAAAATAATTTTTTTAGTTGAGAAGCACCTGCAAATTCTCCGGTTTTGAACTTCGTGTTATATATAAGCTATGAATGTAGAAGTACCATCTGAGTTTTTAAGATTGGCGTTTTGTTGAACAAATATATTACAAATGTCAATTGACGTTATGAAGTCGTCATGTACTGAGCTTATGTTTTGTACGTGGCTTTCAGGTTTTGAACACTATGCGATAGAGGAAAAGAGACTTGTCATCTACGGAATTTGGTTAATTAGCTTTTAGTAAATGAAAGCAATTTTGTTACTGTTCATCTGCAGACTATTATTGTAGCATATGTTTTTCTCTCCTTTTGGTTTCATGGGAATTGATATACGCTGTTCTCTACTGGTAAATGTATGAATTTAGAAGAATACAGATGGTGTAGTTGAAGATGTCTTCCTCCCGATATTCCAAATTAACATTTGTCATTGCGAAATAGGACCTCTGTCTTTTTGGTCGCTGTGTAAATTGTTTTATCTTCAAGTTGCAGAAGTTCAACCTCCACCCTGGTTCGACCTTTTTGTGCATTGTGTAAATTGTTATAAATTTGTTGTAAGAAACATCGTACAGTGAATGTATTTCCTTTGCTCCAGTGTATTTGTTTGGTTTGGATCTCTAATAGGTGTTCTAAATCGAATGTGGATTGGAGTTGGTTATGTGTCCAACTCTTGCCTGGAGTAAGGCTGTTGTGTATTGTGCTCCGGTTTAGTTACTTTTAACATAGCCTTGGCTCTTCAAAAAACAAAATTGTCTCAGGACATGAATACATGGTATGAATTTCTTTTCGTATTACACAATCCAACATGACCTCTTACTTGATCATAGTTGAAAAATTGAACCTTAGACTTGTATACCCAAAACCACATGACAACTGCTGTCTAATGTTACCAACGAGAATACAAGATGCAAGACTCCCGGGCCGACTTTAAAGGATGCTGCTGCAAGCTCTGCCAAAGTTCACAAA
Organism: Glebionis coronaria; assembly: GCA_025667525.1. NCBI lineage: Eukaryota > Viridiplantae > Streptophyta > Magnoliopsida > Asterales > Asteraceae > Glebionis > Glebionis coronaria. The sequence goes on along the minus strand of CM046875.1, from coordinate 688,518,817 downwards.
ATAAACTTTAAAAGTTAATGCAAGCCAATATTAGGCCCGACCCAACACACGAAAAGACACGACCCATGGGCCTGGATAATCTTACCCGCTGTTAGGACAGGAATAGCAGTTATGGAACGGTTACAAACGGTTATTCATCACAACGTTCATTTTCATGAAACGTCGTGACCATTAGTCAACACCGTTTCGACAAGTATATATAGAATAGAACTTCTATCGTGTAAAGATGATGATTAATTATACATTTGTTATTATACGATTAATACAAAGTTAGTTTCGGTATATTGTTTTTGATTCGATCCGTGCTTGTTTCTCCAACATTTGGTATCAGAGCTTTGGTTGATCAAATCAAAGCCTTATCATCATATACCGTTTTTTTTTCCTGCCAAGGTTTCGTTTGTTTTTTTTCTTTTTCCAGAAAAACGCAAAACACCAACAACACAAATCTCATCAGAATCAATTCGATTCATTGGAGTGGTTGTTGTAAGGGGTTCCTACTTTCGCTACCAAGGTATAATTATACCGGCAACGAAAGGGTTTTTACCCAGAATCGTTTTGCAGATTTTTTGTTCTTATTGATTTCAATTTCTTGAAAAAAGAACAATTAACCAGAAAAAGAAAATACCCAGATACAGTTTTTAGAACAAACCCAGATTTGAAACCCAAAACAAAGTCAACGACAGGAAAATTAAAGATCATCAAAAGGGAACAAACACACCTGTTTGTAGATTCCACAGAATCATCCCTAAGCCTGAAAATCACCACGTGATTTTCCTCATATCCAAAAGCCCCAAAATCAATTGAGGCAATAAATCCCCAGATTACATCGAAACCAACGAAGGATTCGCATAGGAGGATTAAGGTTGCTACGAAATAGAATTCGTAGAACAGAAAATTGGATACAGGCGGCGTCGATTGGGTGACCAGAACCACCATCGAGAAACCTTCGATATCATCGAGGAAGAAGGATAAGAAACGGCCACAAAACATACAAACCGTTGTGTGTTTTTTTGTCTAAAGGAAAGAGGCCGGTTATAGAAAAGTTAGCAAGGAGTAGGGTGTAAAAGGCCAAGCCCATTAAAGCCATTTTGGGCCTTATACTGTCTACGGGCCAATAAGCCCAGTCAGGTTTATCTAACCTTTTTACCCATTTTCCATTTGTCAAGTTTTAAATCTTTTGTATCTAGTAATTTTTTTTTACAAAAATTATTTTTAGATAAAAGGTTTAGGTATTATTATTTTTATAAAAACAAAATCATTTTTTATATAACTATAAGTTTTAAAAAAAAATAAAATAATATATTTTGTTTGTTATAAAATTTTAATACGACATATAATAACCTAGCGAATACGCTGCTTATTATATAGAATAATTTTTAAGGAGTAATTAACCTTAGGTTATTCTCGTTAGTTTTAGAAAATCTCTAGGAATAGTTATTTACGTATAATAATATTCCGCGTTTTGATATAGCCTATAAGGCATATTATTTTGAGTACTCACCGAAAAGGAAATTTTTAGACACAAAAGGTGTTGAAAATTTTATTTAGAGATTTTATTTTGATATCCCTCGCGATATGACAAATGATGGCGGAGATTCTTCCAAGAAGGAAGCCAGTACCAACGGTACACCAAATTTCCAATGTCCTATGCTAAAACCGTCGAATTACTCACTATGGGCAATTCGAATGCAAATCATTCTCGAAGCCAACGGCTTGTGGGAAATGATAGAACCGTCGGCTACAACCCAACCCGACAACAGGAAAGATAAGACTGCAATCGCATTTCTGTATCAATCCTTACCCGAAGATCAATTGCTTCAAATAACAAAGCACAAAACTGCAAAAACAATTTGGGATGCTTTGAAAGCCAAACATATGGGCGAAGACAGAGTTCAACAAGCGAGATTACAAACACTCAAATCTGATTTTGAGTTACTACAAATGAAGGAAGACGAAGCTATAGACACCTTTACCAGCAAATTGACAACCTTGTCAAACAAAGCCGCTAGTTTAGGACACACATTTGAGGATTCAACACTAGTTCGAAAATTACTCAATGCTGTACCTGAAAAATTCCTTCAAATCGTCGCATCCATCGAACAATACTCTGACTTAGACAAAATGACCCTAGAAGAAGCAATAGGTAGGCTCAAAACCTACGAAGAAAGAATTCGGCAGAAGAAGGGTAAACAAGTGGACAGTCAAGACAAACTGATGTTCACACGACATGATAATCGTAGAAAGAATTTTAGAGGACGTGGGCGTGGAAGAACAAATTTTTCACGTGACAACAACCACGAGAAACCTCGAGACGAAAAGAAGAATGGAGAAACCTCAAGCAAAAACTTCAACAACTACAACAACTTCAAAAAACCAAGTCGTGATCTAAGCAAAATAGAATGCTACAATTGTGGCAAATTAGGACATATGTCAAGAGAATGCCGACAAAAACCAAAGAGTCACGAACAATCCAATTTGGTTGAAGAAGACTTTGAACCAACTCTACTTATGGCAATATTAGATGGACAAGTTCAAAGAAACAAAGTATTAGAAGTTGAAGAACAAAAGGTCTCGCTACACGAAGAAGATGTAGGATATAAAGAGACAAGTAAGGATAGTCTATGGTACTTGGACAATGGTGCAAGTAATCATATGACTGGAGTAAGAGAACATTTTAAGGAATTAGACGAAAAGGTTAGTGGAAAAGTAAAATTTGGAGACGGTTCATACATAGAGATCAAAGGAAAAGGTTCAATCATACTGGAATGTGATGATGAAAAGCAAAGGATCATATCACATGTTTATTACATACCAAACCTACAAAGCAACTTATTGAGCCTTGGACAATTCACTGAAATTGGTTGTAAAGTTGTAATGGAAGACGATGAACTACGACTTTATGACATGGACAACAAAATCTTTATGAAGGTCACAAGACAAAACCGACTCTACAAAGCTAGTCTTAAAATAGGCACACCTGTCTGCCTACTAGCAAACCTAAAAGACACTACCTGGCTATGGCATGCAAGATTGGGACATCTCAACTTTGAGTCACTTAAAACCATGACTCAAAAGGATTTAGTCCATGGAATACCTACAGTTAAACATACAAAGCAAGTATGTGATGTATGTTTAATAGGAAAGCAAAGTAGAATGCCATTTCCTAAGAAGGCGAAATCTAGATCAACCTCACCACTGGATTTAGTATATGGAGACTTATGTGGACCAATCACTCCTCCAACACCTTCTGGAAAGAAGTACATATTCCTATTAGTAGACGATTACTCAAGATACATGTGGGTATATTTCTTAAGTACAAAAGATCAAGCTTTTGATACTTTCAAGGAATACAAGAACAGAATAGAAAAGGAGTTAAGGACGACATTGAAGATGTTTAGAACGGATCGTGGAGGTGAATTCACATCAAACGAATTCACACAATACTGCAAAGAAAATGGCATAGCACGACAACTCACCGCTCCTTACTCACCAAAACAAAATGGAGTAGTAGAAAGACGTAATAGGACAATTATGTCTACTACAAGATGTATGATGAAAGCAACAAAGGTACCTCAGAACTTTTGGGCTGAAGCTGTTAGACACGCCATATACATCTTAAACAGTGTTCCTACAAAGGCACTTGAAGACATCACTCCATACGAAGCAATTAAGAAAAGGAAACCAAATCTAGAAAACTTAAAAGTTTTTGGATGCATAGCATATGCAAAAATACCATCTCAACACCTAACGAAGTTGGATGATAGAAGCTCAAAATTGGTTTACCTAGGAAACGAATTTGGATCAAAAGCCTTCAGATTATTTGATCCAATAACACGAAGAATATGTGTTAGTAGAGACGTTAAGTTTAAAGAAGATGAGATATGGGATTGGAGCGAATATTTAGAAGATTATAACAATGACGACCCAGAATGGACAGAATTTCAATTTGGAAACCGTGATCAACATAATCAAGAAGATCAACCAAATGATGACAACGATTTTCCATTCAACAATGAAAATGGATACGATTCGCCACCACCAGACTCACCTAGTCACTCTCTAACACCTAACACACAAACTACAAGGTCATCTCAAGTAAATTCTCAATTCACACCCAATAATTCGTCACAGTCATTTTATCAAAGTGATGTTGAATCTTCTACAACATCAATCACACACCCTAACTTTGATCATACACCAATAAGAGGTTTTAGAACCCTGAATGACTTATACGAACATAGTGAGGAATTACACTTAGCTGAGGATGAACCCAAGAATTACAAAGAAGCATCACACGACCAAAAATGGATAGAGGCAATGAAAGCTGAGTTAGATTCCATCAACAAGAATAACACATGGGAACTCACTACCCTCCCAAAAGGTCACAAAGCAATCGGTTTGAAGTGGGTGTTCAAGACAAAGAAAGATGCAAATGGAAACATAATCAAGCATAAAGCTCGATTAGTAGCAAAAGGATACATACAAGAGCATGGCATAGACTTCGAAGAAGTATTTGCACCAGTTGCAAGGATGGAAACTATCCGTCTATTACTAGCCATCGCTGCCAACAACAAATGGGAAGTACATCACTTGGACGTAAAATCTGCCTTTCTACATGGAGATTTAAAGGAAGAAGTGTATGTAGCTCAACCCGAAGGATTTACAAAGAAAGGAAATGATGGAAAAGTCTACAGACTTATAAAGGCCTTATATGGTTTAAGACAAGCACCACGTGCATGGAATATCAAGTTAGACAACACCTTGAAGACATTAGATTTCAAGAAATGTGCACTGGAACAAGCTATCTACACAAAGGCTTCAAAGGACTCACTATTATTGGTAGGAGTTTATGTAGACGATCTTATCATCACTGGAACGCCAAAGAAAGAGATAGACAGATTTAAAGCTCAAATGGAAGAAAAATTCGAAATGAGCGACTTAGGCTTATTAGCTTACTATCTCGGAATTGAAGTCACACAATCAAATGGTGACATATCAATCAAGCAATCAGCATACGCGAACAAGATATTAAAGGAAGCTGGAATGCTAGAAAGCAACGAAACAGTTATACCTATGGACCCAGGAACAAGATTGACAAAGAAAACCGAAGGGACAATGGTCAACACAACTGAATATCGAAGCTTAATTGGATGTTTAAGATATCTGCTTCACACAAGACCCGACTTAAGTTATTCCGTAGGATTACTTAGTCGTTTCATGCAAGAACCTAAAGAGCAACATATGAAAGCTATAAAGCAAGTACTACGCTATGTAAAAGGAACCAAGGATTATGGAATAATCTACAAGCATAACGACAGCAACAAGATTCATGGATATAGTGACAGCAGCTATGGAGTTAATACACAAGAAGGCAAAGGCACAACAGGAATCATATTCTATTTTGGTGACTCACCAATTAGCTGGAGTACACAAAAGCAAGCAACCGTGGCACTATCATCATGTGAATCCGAGTTCATAGCAGCAACAGCAGCAGCAACTCAAGCATTATGGCTTAAAAGACTCTTAAGCAGACTTACACACAAAGAAGAAGAAAAGATTACGATCATGGTAGACAACAAATCAGCAATACAACTAATGAAGAACCCAGTTTTTCATGGAAGGAGCAAGCACATAGACACGAAGTACCACTTCATCAGAGAATGCGTTGAAAGAAACGACATCCAAGTAGAATTTGTAAGTGGAGACTACCAGAAAGCTGACATACTCACGAAGGCACTACCAAAGATCAAGTTTCTAGTCATGAGAGAACTCATCGGACTTAAGAAGCTACACCACAGCGTTTACGATTAGAGGGGAGAATATTAGGCCCGACCCAACACACGAAAAGACACGACCCATGGGCCTGGATAATCTTACCCGTTGTTAGGACAGGAATAGCAGTTATGGAACGGTTACAAACGGTTATTCATCACAACGTTCATTTTCATGAAACGTCGTGACCATTAGTCAACACCGTTTCGACAAGTATATATAGAATAGAACTTCTATCGTGTAAAGATGATGATTAATTATACATTTGTTATTATACGATTAATACAAAGTTAGTTTCGGTATATTGTTTTTTATTCGATCCGTGCTTGTTTCTCCAACAGCCAACCGATGAAAATCACGAAATAAAGAATTCATGACTGCCTTTGCGGATTATTCTTACATAAACAGTTTTTATTTTACAACCTGCATTATTGGGCCTGTTTGAGATCGATGTTTATATTAAGAATCCATAACCCAAACTAGTGTTATTGGGCCTGTTTGAGAACTCCAAACTACTACGTCGGTACTATGTTGAGGTTATATATAATCACTACAAGGCCATGCAGTCAGTTATGTTCAACATCGATTCTTTTAACAAAATTTTATTTATTAGGGTTTTAAACGAATCTCACAGCCTGAATTACGTCCGGTGATGGCAGATCCAGAAAGCAGCTCGATGGAGTTAGTTATGTCCAACGACGACCTACTAATCGAAATCTTAGTCAGGTTACCTGCTCTTTCACTTGCTTTGTTTAAATCCACATCCAAACGATGGTGTTTTCTTGTCAAATACGCTATTTCTCTTAGTATCAAAGATTACGCGGCTAATCTCACTTTTCGCCGTAACCTCAACCCGCCTTGTGGTCTCTTTCTCCAAAAGTCACGTGGGCAGTTCCGTTATGATTTTGTGCCTTTGGATGTTGGTATTCCAATCTGCAGATCTTCTTTCTTCAATTTAGGCCGAGATGTTAAGATTTTTCATTCGTGCAATGGTTTGCTTCTATGTGGTAGTAAATTGGACAAGAAGTTATATGTTAACAATCCATCCATTAATGATATGGTTAAGGTGCTTCCACAACCTGGTAATGAGACATATCATCCCATTTCTTATACGGGTCGTTTGAAATTGGCTTTTGATCCTACTAAATCACCTCAGTATAAAGTTATTTTTGCTGAAATTGTGGATGAGTTTTGGGTTCAAATACACACTTACTCTTCAGAAACGGGCGATTGGACTCTTTGTGCGGATCAATTTTCCCGGGGTAGTTTAGCTTGTTTTTGTGATGGAGTTTATTGGAATAATGCCATTTATTGGATTAATGTGGGTAATAGTGATAATTTTTTCAAGTTAGATATCAAGAATGAGCATCCAGTTTTAACAACCATACAAATCCCAGACACCGTGAATGTGGGTTACGAGTTGTTTGAGTCTGGTGGTTGTTTGCTTCTTGTTGGTAAGGGTAATCCTAATTACCGATATATGTCTATTTATGAGAAGAGGAATGAATATTCTAATTGGTCACTGAAGTACTTCATTAGCCTTAATGACATTAAAAAGCCGTTTCCTAAAAAGAAGGGTAGTTGGAAAACTCTTTTTTGTATTCTTTTCCGAGAAAGAGAAGAAGATTCTTTCCTTGTGATGAAGCTGGATGAAGAGGTTGTACAATATAAAATCGTGTCAAAGACTCTGAGCACAATCTGTGATGAGGGACCAAATGGCTATCTTGTTAGCTGCTTTCCGTTCATTCCATCTTTTGCTAATGTTTGATTCAACTTTATGTTTCAGGTACGACTTACATGCTTAATTATAGTGTATTTTATAGTAATTGATAATGGATTGCTATCCTGTATCTGAAAGTGTATAGACAGTCTGTGACACTATGAAATGGTCATTAACAACTGTGTCAAAGATATGAGTTGTAAGTTTGTAACTATTTATAATGAATTGAGAACCCGTAACTTTGAGAATCAACTTTCTCGCAAGTTAGTAGTAGCATATTACGATTACAGTAGATGAAAAATTTCCCCCCGTCACCCAGTCGAATGCATTGAGCTCTTTATGCCTTAAGCCCAAAATTAAGTGTGTTATTATTTTAATTTGTTTCTATACTAAGTATTGTGTTATACTGTTATTATTTTAATTTGTATCGATAATAAGTGTGATTAGTATATAGGGCAAGGAATGATTATGCAATAAAGGCAATGATTCTCCCTAGAGGCTGTTTTGTAACGTAAAGAATAACGATGACCCAAGTTGAAGTTTTCTGCGAAGATCATGAGTATAAATAATCATAACCGGGCTATGATAGACACAACAACACAACAAAGAGATTGCTTACCTCTTTGATATTTAATATTCCTGGTATTGTAATCATTGGACTATGGTTAATCATCCAGTTATGAGTTATTGTTTCATTGTGTTGTTAAGTTCAGTTGGTCATAATTTTCACATGCTAAATACCAGGACCCAGGTCATATCCGCTAGCAAACATGCAAAAGCAAACACACTATCACTAAGAATCCATAAGCCCAAACTAGTCTTATTGGGTTGTTTGAGAACGACAAACTATAACGTCTTAGATTATGTTTTGCAACGAGGTGTGCCAACCCGCGCTTTAGGATCGTGCACTTGTTTTACGAGTTATTTGATAATTGTTGTGTAACGAACAAAATAAAAATATGTTAAAGCCTTAGTTTGGGTAATTTTACACTTTTTAAAGTTATTCATCTTTTTGTAAAAGAAAAAAGGGATTTAATCAAGACATAAATCGTAGGGTTGCTGCAATTTAAGCAAATTGTAGGACAATGTTTTACAATTTACTTAAAAATAAAACACTTAAGGGTATGTTTGGTGACGAAATAAATTCGTAACGGAATATAATGAGCATTGTGATAGAATAAATGAAGTAATGAAATGATTCATTACGGCCGTTCAAAAAAATATAAAATGGTTCATTATGATTGTAATTATGTTGGTTGTAAAGATATAATGGAATGTAATTAAAAATAAAAAAACTAAAATAACCTTTTTGTAAATCTCATTCCATTACGGGACGAAATGGATTAAAAACAAGGGGCCTAATGAATGAAATTGAAAGGTTTTGATGTAATGAGAGATTGCATGTAATTAGCCATTACATTACGTAATTGTAAACAAACACAATTTTTTCATTCCGTCGTGATGATGTTTTTTTATTCCAGCTTCCATTACGACGTACCAAACGTTATGGAAATGTATATATCACATGCACTCTTTTAACAAAAGAGTCGGTTTATTGTACAAACTTATATTTTTATAGAAACTAAGGGACTGATCCTGACCATTGATTAGATGAGACCAGATCTTAGAATAAAAAACATGGAAGGACTAAAACTGACAATCTTTAATAGAAAACGGAGGGACGAAAATTGAAAATATGTAAAAACACCCATCTCCTCCGACTTCCACCAAAAACACACACACCACACAATCTCTATACCTCAAACCCTAACAAAATAATAAAAAATTTATTACCATTTACCACGAAAATGACTAATTAAACACAAAGCTAGAATAATTAACTAGTCAATCTATCGATTCTGCAAAAAATTGGTTCAAAACGAACCGATCTACGTACAAATTTATGGGTAAGTTTCTTTTTCTAATCCTAATTAGAGAAATTTAGGGTTTTTTATTAATGGATGAAATGAAATTATCGTTGCTTATAGATTTTGTTGATGAATTATTGGTATATTGTGATGATTTAGAGCTTATTTCTGCAACTTATTTTATATTCACAAGATATGTTACAAAAATAAGCTCTAAATCATCAAAAAGAAGAAGATATTATTGATAACCATTTATCTCTAGAGATAATATAAAAAAAAAGAAGAAGTTGGGTTTGATTATAGTATAGAATTATGGATAGACAATTTATCTCATATAATGCAATTGAAAGTTGGGTTTGCTTGTTTCACAACGACGAGTTTACCTTTATAGTTTTCGGGTGAACTTGCCCTGATAAAACAAACAAAAACAAATGAAGGTAAACTCGTCGTGGTCAAACAAAATAAAAAGAAGTAAAAATGGTTTTCCCGATAATGTCACATAAAATTTTTGATTGGCGATATATCTAAGAGTTATATAACAACTGTTAAAAGGCAGCATCGCCTACTCTTGTTATGATAGATTTGTGTGTTTAGCGGGATACATTGTTCAAGTTTATATATCTTTAGAGGAAATATTATGATATACATGTTTGAAGGAAGAAATCAGACTGTTTGTCCTCTTATATCGAAATTGTGCCTTGTTGAATTTCTTATATCCGATGTAGTCCCTATTGTAAAACTCTCCATGGAAAAATTGATGGCCTGATTACAGTATTTTCATCATCTTACTTATTTGTTTTTTTTTTTTGCTCTTATTCAATTTTTTACAGTCATTGCAAAGTTCAACATTCATACATAGTCATGATTGGTTATATCTCGACAAAAAATAAACAGAATCCTTCCCTCTCTAAGAGTCGAGATATGACTTTTTACGAGCTGCGTCCTATACATATTGCTCAACAACAGAACGGTGAAATGCTTAACAAATGTAGAGGCATTTGTCCTACGAGCTGCAGATCTTAAAGAAGTCACCACTCTTTTTGCTGGATACTTGAGGAATCATTGAGTTCAGATTTCCACAAGGTAATGCAGCTTTATGTAGTGTAATTATTAGTTAACATCTGAAATTATTTCTTCAACAATGAACAGCAATACAGCATATAATTATAACTTGTGATCAAAATCAATACTATCAATAGCTTTCCTTAGTTATAAGAGTCATAAAAGTAATTCTCGCATGGAACTTCAGAAGAGCGAAGCACTGCAATTGATAATAAAACATCATAGTATGCATTCTCGAGCAAAACTTTCTGGGTTCATGCCCCTGTATGCACTAGTTTAATACATAAAGCTATAACATTGAGTTTGAATGTTATTAAAATTAAATTCTGTAGTGATATGTACACTATGTTCAGGAACGAATCTCCATACTGGCAAGACATCGCAGCTAGCACCATCCAGGTAGCATGGAGATACAGGAAGAAGTGTCTAAGTCGTGCAGACACGTCACCTCGTGGTACAGCTCGTCCCTCCAAGTTTAGTTAGTTAGTGGTTCCTTTTTTTAGTTTTCATGCATTCTGAAGCTAAGATGTATATATTTCACTAGAAGAGGACAGAATTTGGCACTATATGTGGGTATAAAGAAAGTAACTCAAATTTCAAATCTCTTTATATATATGTAATACTGAGTATATGTTTGAGTAACCTAGTAGAGTCAGTTCCCGGTTTAAACCTTAACTCATTATGTCTTTATTTTGGGACTACCATTTTCATTAGCATGAATGAGCCAGTAACGACTGGAAAACAGCATCATACGACGCCTGCCAAAAGGCACGATTAGACATGCTGCAGTTGCTGACAGTGTTTGGATCAGTTACGAGCTCTGTTCCTCTTTCTAGTATGGATTTTAAAACATATGAATACGACGTGATACTATAATTGTCATAATATAAATGTCCATATTTTCAGGTCTGCCAACATTTTCTTACATTTTAGCAAATGATCTGGTTGAGGTTTTGAAGAAGAAACACGCTGCTGGAACTTATAAAAGCTTGGTAACTTGGTCTTCTGATTTGTTTTGCTATCGAATTTGATATCCTATATTAACTTTATGCGGATCATTGTCTATTATTTGTAGCTATTTTACCTTGAAGCGTGTAAATCTGGAAGTGTCTTTGATGGTCTTCTTCCTTCGGATTTAAATATATATGCGACCACAGCATCTCCTTCACACGAGGACAGTTGGGCTACTTATTGTCCCGGAGAATATCCTAGCCCTCCCCCGGAATATGATACTTGTTTGGGTGACTTGTATAGTGTTGGGTGGATGGAAGACTGGTACATTTAAGCTCCTTAACTCTGTTTAGAGCTGATTATATCGCTGTCAATGTAACTAATTCTATTTCTGTCTCGCAGTGAGGTACACAACCTGCAAACAGAGACGATCAAGCAGCAATATCAACTGGTAAGAGCTCAACCACGCTTGTACATTTAAGAAAAAATATAGGGCAACTATTAAATACTAAACGTTGTGATCGATACATATGCTAATTCGAGCAGGTTAAAGAAAGAACAAATTATGATCCTATGTATGGATCCCATGTAATGCAATACGGGGACTTACAACTTAGCATGGACGAACTTTATTTATATTTGGGTACAAACCCTGCAAACGAAAACTTCACGTTTATTGAGAGCAACTCCCTACGGCCCTCTTCAAAAGCTGTCAACTAGTATGATGCAGATCTGTTGTATTTCTGGCGTAAGGTTTGTCTAACCTTCAAAATGCTACTTTGATCAGTATGATGTCAATTTATATTACTGTTTACCTAAAATAAAGGTTACTATGTTGTAATTTATAATACTGTTTACCTAAAATATTATTGTTTGTTATATATCGGTGTCAATCAAGTCTTTTATCAAAAAATCTAAAATCATAAACATTGCAGGGTTGTGATGCGTCAATTTTACGAAACGACCCGACAATAACTGAAAGGACGACACAGTCCAATACTGGGATTGGTGGGCATGAAGTTATAGATGCAGCTAAATCTGTTGTGGAGAACGAATGCCCTGGGATCGTTTCATGTGCTGATATACTTACAGTCGCAGCACGTGATGCTTCCGTTATGGTAACTGCCTACTTAGTTATTTTCAAACAATTAATTTAGAATCTACGTATTTCTTTTTATTTTTTTTTTTTGGGTAAAGGGGACTGTGCCTGGTAAAATATATAGAATCTACGTATTTGTACTAATCAATAACCATAATAATTTTATTATATTTAGGTTGGTGGTCCGTCATGGTCAGTAAGGCTCGGCAGAAGGGATTCAACCACTGCAAACCCAACTTAAGCCAATAATCTTCCAAGAGCTTATTAGGATCTAGAATCACTCATTTCTGATTTTCGTGATAAGGGTCTAAGCGAAAGAGACATGGTTGCTTTATCTGGTTAGTATCATAAAACAACTTATGTGCTTTGAATTAGCAATTCGAAATACCCTCTTAAACTATATCAATGTTAAAAATGAGGATCCTATCCATTTCTTATGCATAAACCAACCAAGATGTTTTGTATGCAACCATATTGCGATTGGTACTCATAATAGTGACTCTTAACAAGTTTTTTTGCTTAGGTTCTCATACTATTGGGCAATCACGATGTGTTGCATTTCGAGCCAGGATATATAGCAATGCGTCAGACATAGATGCTAATTTTGTCAGCACACGTAGACACGGCTGCCCATCAGATAGAGAAAATGGTGACGGAAACTTGGCACCACTTGATTTGGTGACATCAAATTCAGCTGACAACAACTACTTCAGGAATTTAGTTCAAAGAAGAGGTATTCTCCAGTCAGATAGTGGAGGCTCGAGTGATTGCATCGTGTCAGAGTATAGCAACAATCCTGCAAGATCTGCGTCAGATTTTGCTGCAGCCATGGTTAGGATGAGTGAGATTGATCTCCTTACTGGTACTAATAACGGAATCATAAGAACAACATGCACTGCTGCCAATTAACAAAAGAAGTTCTTACCGTGTTTCTTGGAATATAACTACAATATTGTTTTGCAAAAAAGAACGCCTTTGCAAAGTTTCATCCTATGAGTTATATATTGGGTAAACTGCAAATCTTGTTCCGCGATAATAGCAAAAATGAAAAAAATTCCTGAGCCAAGAGGTGGTGCAGAAACGCCCATTTTCATGTGAAAAAGCCTTTGAGACGTTAAATCTCACATTTTGTCATTATAAGGAGCAATTTAGAAATGATGACTCAAAACCTTAATATAAAATCTATGAGTTGCTTTAAATCTAGTTTTAAATCGCAATTGATTGTTGAGTTACTTTATATCTAGATATAAAATGCAATTTAAAAATTGTGATTTATTTTATATCCGGATACATATCACAATTAAAAAAAAAACGGGTTACATTATATCTAGATATAAATTAACAAATTCTCAAAATCTTAATATGAAAACTGTGAGTTGCTTTATATCTTGATATAAATCAAAATTTATTGCAACTTGGAAATTATGACTTACTTTATATCTAAATATATATCACAATTAAAAAAAACTATGTTACTTTATATCTAGATATAAATTAACAAATTTTAAAAACATTGATATAAAAACTATGAGTTGCTTTATATATAGATATAAATCATAATTTATGGCTAAGTTACTTTATATCTGGATATAAAGGGCAATTGAAAAATTGTGACTTACTTTATATGTAGATATATATCACAATTTAAAAAAACTGGTTACTTTATATCCAGATTTAAATTAACAAATTCTCAAAACTTTAATATAAAAACTGTGAGTTTCTTTATATCTAGATATAAATCAAAACTTATGAATAGGTTACTTTATATTTAGATATAAGGGGCAATTTAGAAATTATGCCTTACTTTATATTTGGATGTAAAAAACTGGGTTACTTTATATCTATATATAAATTAATAAATTCTAAAAATCTTGATATAAAAACTGTGAGTTGCTTTATATTCTATATTTAAATCACAATTTATGGCTGATTTACTTTATATAAAGATATATAAACGGCAAATTAGAAATTATGACTTACTTTATATCTGGATATATATCACAATTAAAAACAGCTGGGTTACTTTATATCTATATATAAATTAAGAAAAAGTTGGGTTATTTTATAACAATTTAGAAAAAGCTTATTTTAAAAATAAAAAGGTTAAATAGTTTTTACGTCTTTCTTAGAATTTTTTCTAACATGTTATAAACGGCTACACGATTTTCTTTTAAACAATTAAACATTTGTTATAAAATAAGTCATAATTTTTTAATTGTTATATCTAGATATAAATTGTTATTGATATCGAGATATAAAATAATTCATAGTTTTTGAATTGTTATATTTAGTTTTTAAATTGTCATTTATATCTAAATATAAAATAAGTCATAGTTTTTTTTATATCTAGATATAAAATTGTTATATCTAGATATAAATTTTTATATCTTAATATAAAATAGGTCATAGTTTTAAATTGTTATATATAGATATAAAACTGCTATATCTAGATATAAATTTTTATCTTGATATAAATTGTTATATCTAGATATAAAATAAGTCATAGTTTTAAATTGTTATATCTAGATATAAAATTGTTATATCTAGATATAAATTTTTATATGTTGATATAAATTGTTATATCTATATATAAAATAAGTCATAGTTTTAAATTGTTATATCTAGATATAAAATTGTTATATCTATATATAGATTTTTATATCTTGATATATATTATTATATCTAGATATAAAATAAGTCATAGTTTTACATTGTTATATCTAGATATAAAATTGTTATATCAAGATATAAATTTTTATATCTTGATATAAAATAAGTCATACTTTTAAATTGTTATATATTGATATAAAATTGTTATATCTAGATATAAATTTTTATATCTTGATATAAATTGTTATATCTAAATATAAAATAAGTCATAGTTTTAAATTGTTATATCTAGATATAAAATTGTTATCTCTTGATATAAATTTTTATATCTTGATATATATTGTTATATCTAGATATAAAGTAAGTCATAATTTTAAATTGTTATATCTAGATATAAAATTGTTATATCTAGATATAAATTTTTATATCTTCATATAAAATAATTCATAGTTTTAAATTGTTATATATAGATATAAAATTGTTATATCTAAATATAAATTTTTATATCTTGATATAATTGTTATATCTAGATATAAAATAAGTCCTAGTTTTAAAGTGTTATATCTAGATATAAAATTGTTATATCTAGATACAAATTTTTATATCTTGATATATATTGTTATATTAAGATATAAAATAAGTCATAGTTTTAAATTGTTATATCTAGATATAAATTTTTATATCTTGATATAAAATAAGTCATAGTTTTAAATTGTTATATATAGATATAAAACTGTTATATCTAGATATAAATTTTTATCTTGATATAAATTGTTATATCTAGATATAAAAAAAGTCATAGTTTTAAATTGTTATATCTAAATATAAAATTATTAAATCTAGATATAAATTTTTATATCTTGATATAAATTGTTATATCTAGATATAAAATAAGTCATAGTTTTAAATTGTTATATCTAGATATAAAATTGTTATATCTAGATATAAATTTTTATATCTTGATATATATTGTTATATCTAGATATAAAATAAGTCATAGTTTTAAATTGTTATATCTCGATATAAAATATTATATCTAGATATAATTTTTTATATCTTGATATAAATTGTTATATCTGGATATAAATAAGTCATAGTTTTAAATTGTTATATCTAGATATAAAATTGTTATATCTAGATATAAATTTTTATATCTTGATATATATTGTTATATCAAGATATGAAATAAGTCATAGTTTTAAATTGTTATATCTAGATAATAAATTGTTATATCTAGATATAAATTTTTATATCTTGTTATAAAATAAGTCATAGTTTTAAATTGTTATATATAGATAAAAAACTATTATATCTTGATATAAATTTTTATCTTGATATAAATTGTTATATCTAGATATAAAATAAGTCATAGTTTTAAATTGTTATATCTAGATATAAAATTATTATATCTAGATATAAATTTTTATATCTTGATATAAATTATTATATCTAGATATAAAATAAGTCATAGTTTAAAATTGTTATATCTAGATATAAAATTGTTATATCTAGATATAAATTTTTATGTTATATCTAGATATAAAATAAGTCATAGTTTTAAATTGTTATATCTAAATATAAAATTGTAATATCTAGATATAAAATTTTAATATCTTGATATAAATTGTTATATCTAGATATAAATAAGTCATAGTTTTAAATTGTTATATCTAGATATAAAGTTATTATATCTAGATATAAATTTTTATATCTTGATATATATTGTTATATCTAGATATAAAATAAGTCATAGTTTTAAATTGTTATATCTAGATAGAAAATTGTTATATCTAGATATAAGTTTTTATATCTTGATATAAATTGTTATATCTAGATATAAAATAAGTCACAGTTTTAAATTTTTATATCAAGATATAAAATGTTATATCTAGATATAAATTTTTATATCTTGATATAAATTGTTATATCTAGATATAAAATACGTCATAGTTTTAAATTGTTATATCTAGATATAAAATTATTATATCTAGATATAAATTTTTATATCTTGATATATATTGTTATATGTTAATATAAAATAAGTCATAGTTTTAAATTGTTATATCTATATATAAATTTTTATATCTTGAATAAATTATTATATCTAGATATAAAATAAGTCATAGTTTTAAATTGTTATATCTAGATATAAAATTGTTATATCTAGATATATAAATTTTTTTATCTTGATATATATTGTTATATCAAAATATAAATTAAGTCATAGTTTTAAATTGTTATATCTAGATATAAAATTGTTATATCAAGATATAAATTTTTATATCTTGATATAAAATAAGTAATAGTTTTAAATTGTTATATATAGATATAAAACTGTTATATCTAGATATAAATTTTTATCTAGATATAAATTGTTATATCTAGATATAAAATAAGTCATACTTTTAAATTGTTATATCTAGATATAAAATTGTTATATCTAGATATAAATTATTATATCTTGATATAAATTATTATATTTTGATATAAAATAAGTCATAGTTTTAAATTGTTATATCTAGACATAAACTTGTTATATCTAGATATAAACTTTTATATCTTGATATATATTGTTATATCAAGATATAAAACAAGTCATAGTTTTAAATTGTTATATCTAGATATCAAATTGTTATATCTAGATATAAATTTTTATATCTTAAACTAAAATAAGTCATAGTTTTAAATTGTTATATATATAGGTATAAAACTGTTATATCTAGATATAAATTTTTATGTTGATATAAATCGTTATATCTAGATATAAAATAAGTCATAGTTTTAAATTGTTATATCTAGATATAAAATTGTTATATCTAGATAGAAATTTTTATATCTTGATACAAATTGTTATATCTAGATATAAAATAAGTCATAGTTTTAAATTATTATATCAAGATATAAAATTGTTATATCTAGATATCAATTTTTATATCTTGTTATATATTCTTATATCTAGATATAAAATAAGTCATAGTTTCAAATTGTTATATCTAGATATAAAATTGTTATATCTAGATATAAATTTTTATATCTTGATATAAATTGTTATATCTAGATATAAATAAGTCATAGTTTTAAATTGTTATATCTAGATATAAAATTGTTATATCTAGATATAAATTTTTATATCTTGATATATATTGTTATATCTAGATATAAAATAAGTCATAGTTTTAAATTGTTATATCTAGATATAAAATTGTTATATCTAGATATAAATCTTTATATCTTGATATAAAATTAGTCGTAGTTTTTAATTGTTATATATAGTTATAAAATTGTTATATCTAGATATAAATTTTTATATCTTGATATAAATTGTTAATCTAGATATAAAATAAGTCATAGTTTTAAATTGTTATATCCAGATATAAAATTGTTATATCTAGATATAAATTTTTATATTTTGATATATATTGTTATATCTAGATATAAAATAAGTCATAGTTTTAAATTGTTATATCTAGATATAAAATTGTTATATCTAGATATAAATTTTTATATCTTGATATAAAATAAGTCATAGTTTTAAATTGTTATATATAGATATAAAACTGTTATATCTAGATATAAATTTTTATATCTTGATATAAATTGTTATATATCTAGACATAAAATAAGTCCTAGTTTTAAATTGTTATATCTAGATATAAAATTTTATATCTAGATATAAATTTTATATCTTGATATAAATTGATATATCTAGATATAAAATAAGTCATATCTTTAAATTGTTATATCTAGATATAAAATTGTTATATCTAGATATAAATTTTTATATCTTGATATATATTGTTATATCTAGATATAAAATAAGTCATAGTTTTAAATTGTTATATCTAGATATAAAATTGTTATATCTAGATAAAAAAATTTATATCTTGATATAAATTGTTATATCTAGATATAAATTTTTATATCTTGATATATATTGTTATATCTAGATATAAAATAAGTCATAGTTTTTAATTGTTATATCTAGATATAAAATTGTTATATCTAGATATAATTTTTTTTATCTTGATATAAAATAAGTCATACTTTTAAATTGTTATATATAGTTATAAAATTGTTATATCTAGATATAAATATTTATATCTTAATATAAATTGTTAATCTAGATATAAAATAAGTCATAGTTTTAAATTATTATATCTAGATATAAAATTGTTATATCTAGATATAAATTTTTATATCTTGATATATATTGTTATATCTAGATATAAAATAAGTCATAGTTTTAAATTGTTATATCTAGATATAAAATTGTTATATATAGATATAAATTTTTATATCTTGATATAAAATAAGTCATAGTTTTAAATTGTTATATATAGATATAAAATTGTTATATCTAGATATAAATTTTTGTATCTGGATATAAATTGTTATATATCTAATATAAAATAAGTAATAGTTTTAAATTGTTATATCTAGATATAAAATTTTATATTTAGATTTAACAATTTATATCAAGATATAACCAGCATGTTTATATCTAGATATAAACAAGTAACAGTGTAACATTGTTTTATATGTAACTGTGTAACCGTGTTTTATATGTAGATATAACCAACATGTTTATATCTAGATATAAAACGAGAATTTCTTACTTGTTTATATCCAAATATTAAACAAATAGGATTTTTATATATTGAAATAAAACAAATAGGCTGATTATATCTAGATATAAAACAAGTATATCTAGATATAAAACAAATAGGTTGTTTATATCTAGATATAAAACAAGGAGGTTTAGATATAAAATAAGTATATCTAGATATTAAACAAATAATTTGTTTATATCTAGATATAAAACAAGGAAGTTTAAATTTTACAGAAAAAACAAGTTTACCTTACTTGTTTATATATAGATATAAAAAATAAGCTTTTTATATCTAGATATTAAACTAGGAGATTTAGAGATTGGAGAAGAACAAGTTTACTTGTTTATATCTAGATATAAAACAAGGAAATTTAGATTTTAATAAACACAAAGTTTACATTACTTGTTTATATCTTGAAATTAAAACAAGTATATCTAAATATAAAACATGTATATCGAGATATAAAACAAGTATATCAAGATATAACACAAGTATATCTAGATATAAAAAAAAGAATACCTTAATTGTATAAGAGATGGTAATTAAACAAATAAGCTTTTTATATCTTGATATAAAACAAATAGACTGTTTATATCTAGATATATATAACAAGTATATCTAGATATAAAACAAGTATATCTAGATATTAAAAAAAATATATTAAAAAAAACTTCAATATGAATATAAGTACACATATAAAAAAACAAATTCGCAATACATGAGTTTTAATCCAGTTTAAACATACAATCATCATAAACGTATGAAAAAAAAGTTACAAAAAAAAAAACCAAAAACAAAATCACACTTAGATTGGAGCAGATGCTCTTTCCAGTACTCCAAATACCTCATGGCTTCATCATATAGCTTCACCCTTTTGCATATTGATAAGACAGTTGGAAAACTGATTTCCACTGGCGTATGCCTCGGCTGAATAACAATAGCGATTTGCCAACAAGAAACACTCTGCTGCTGCATCAGGCCGTTCACACTTATCCAAATATAATTCTGTTGCATCGCTATAGCACTTGCCAACAAGAAACACTCTGCAGCTGCATCAGGCCGTCCACACTTATCCAAGTATATTTGTGCTGCAAAAAAGGTGAAGTCGAACTATTACAATCAATGGTGATTGAGCTGTGGATACTCACAGCTGATCAATAGCACATATGTCCAGATTATAATATTTTTTACCTTAATTACTGTCAAGTACGAATTTTAGCATACATTTCCTTCTGTTTTAATAATTTAAGAAATGTAACAACTTCGCTGATAAATGATGTTTAATTGTAACTTTCAATACTCTTTCCTTAATGGTGTAAAGTTCTCATAATTATCAATTTCAGTTTCCTAAAAGATTGTGCCAAACTGTATTTAGAATACAATGAACTGCTATATGATAGATCGTAGGAAAAAAGTTACCAGCTCTTTTATAATTTCCTGAATCACAATAACATGTAGCGGCGGAATCTTGTTTCCCAATAGATTAAAACATGTCTCCAGCATCCCTAAGGTAGCCAAAAGCAGCTTCAGAATTAGTTCCCAACATTTGTTGAGCAGATGCTCTGAGACCAGAAGCTTTGGCAAGTTTTTCCCATTTTGTGTCGCCCGCTCTCTCAAAGCATATTGTGGCCGTTACAAAATTGTTCTCATAAAAAAGCTGTAAAGGACATAGATGTATGTGCATGTGTCAGATGATAAAGGTAAACAAAAGACGGAAAAAGAAAATCATTGGCACCAGTAACTATCAAGTACATTAGATAACAAAAGATATGTAGTGGATCAAAACTAACCTTTTTACCACGCTCTCGCCACTCCTAAGGGCTGCTTGCAACCCGCATAGCCTGAGCTACAGAATCCTCTAGCTTCCTTGCCTGAACGAGGCCCCTCTTCTTCCAATAGTCAAACATTGGCTTTGACATCTCCTCTGTGTGTTCACATATCCAAAGCCTTTGTCGTGTCCGAGTTATAGCAACGTACAACTGTTTCAATTCAGAACACAAAACATTGTGTCTTTCTTCACTGAAGCTTGGGAAAGCATGAGGATGTTTCTCATCAAGCCAATCACGTTCCTTCATGTATCCATAAATTAATCTCCATTGCTCCTTAAGAGGAGATGACCCAAAAAAGTTATACAGAAATACATCCTACAAAATCACGGTATGTGAGATATGTTTCAGTAAATCAATCGACGTGATATATTGAAGACAAAAGGTGCACACATGAAAGTAGCTTATTACAAGTATGAAGTACAAGGCATTAACCTGGAATTCAAGACCCTTACCCTCCACTAAAGTGAGAACAAGTGCATGTTTTCCAACATATTATCTCCGTTTTTGCAGATTCATCACGTACCAATATCACTTGTTCGGCACCAAATCCGACAATATCTTCACCAGTTAAACTATCACCAAATATAGTCACAATTGTATTCTCATCATTACCAGACTCGAGTATAACAGGAGCTCCACCAGATATAAGATTAATCTCGGGCTCCAAGATGTCAACTGCATAAGCAAAGTAGCAGTAGAGTTCTGAAGTTCTGTTTCAGCTGAAAAATCTCATATACAAGTCCTTTCTCTTGTTTCCCCATTTGTTTTGTTGCTAAGAAACTCCTTATAGAAAAGAGATCGTATATCTTGAAACCTAAAATCAATTCCTCTTGCAATAGTCTGTGCCGTATCACCCGCAAAAATGAAACCCTCGTCAACATTCTGGCAGATGTATTTGAATAGAGAAATCTGCCTCATACTAAGATCTTGAACTTCATCAATGTACACAAAAACTATCTGGTCGATCACCTTCATAATTCCTGTTTTCAAGCCTACGGTGAATGTCATTTACAAAATCTCCCAAATCAAATTCACCTCGTTTGGTTTTCATTTTTTCATAGGCTTGAAAGAGGGTGTAAATCATCTCTCTTTTCTCCCATGTTAAAGTGGATGTGCGGCCTTCAGACAATGACGAGTAAACCTCATTGCTCAGTTTCCCATCACGGCTTCCTCCAGCTTTCACGCCTCCTTTTATGTGTACACCTATGTGTACACAAAGTGAGAATAAATAAACAAGAACTCATGATATTGTTTCATACACCAAATTTACTAGTGACTACCTGATGCAAGTCTGCATTTATATGCAAGCGTGACACAAAGCTCACTTGTACAGTAAAATGCATAGCACAGGCTCGAGAATATGCAAGCATGAAACTGAAGATGGAAATTCTTTTAGGAGTATGGGAATGGTATAAGAAAATCACACCTCAGTAAACCAAAAAAGGATTATAGAGAGCATGCAGCAAGTACAAAGTGTGTGATATGGCTGATTAGATTGTAAATATAGTTATACACTTATACCACTCCCTAGTCTACAAAGCTGTCATTTTCATTATGATCTTTTTGCAATTTTCTTTCAATATCTTATGTAATCAAGTATTAAGGGAACTAAAATTCGCAATTAATTATGTATATAAAGAACGTAAAATATCAGCACTAGCAATATGCTGATACATATTGAAATGATATATTTAACGAGAAAAATATTGCACTGATTAGTACTAAAATATTGCACTGATTAGTACTAAAATGCAAATACTTTAGTATTCACATAGTTGCTATAGTTACTATAATTGGTGGACTAGCAATATATTACTATAATTGGTGGACTAGCAATATATCTTGCTATTCTAAGAGAGTTCTTGGGATTGCATTTTTAAAAAACTTATCCAATCTTTTTCAAATTGACTGCCAATCGCTAGATGTTCTCTAATTATCCGCGTTTTACAAACGCAATCCCAAACACCCATTAAGAAGGAAAAAACATCTTTTTAAATCCAAACTACTCGTATATAGGTGTTGTTTAAGCTTATGAAAAAAAACATCTTTTCATAAGCTCGTAAGCCCATAAACAAGCTTAAACACCCCCCCCCCCCCCCCCCCCCCCCCCCCCAAGTAAAATAGGAGTAATAAAAAACCCTGTGTAACAAGCCACTTAAACTGATAAGCAGCCACAATCGCATGGCGATGGGGACAACATAAACTTACTAGGCGACGACAAGGGGCCATCACTCGAGAAACTTTTTGAGTTAGAAACTTTTTGCGGAGTTACAATTTCGACCCCGAGCTAGTCGACCTCCTGATTCTACTATTAGTCTCTTGACAAAACCTCGCAGACACAACAATCCCTCCCGGCCCACTTCCTATATTAGTACTACCAGACGACACACTATCTGTGTCAGAATCACCTAATAACTCGACACTCCCCCTACTCTCCTCAACTAACACATTCCTTTGCCGTATCCTACCAGGCCAACGACAGTTATCCAACAAAGGTTTCACATTCTCAACAGAATCATTAACCCTTAAAGACACACCACTACTACTATAACTATTCCTCCTACCCTTTAATGGCGAAGAAGAATGTACCTTTGTCTTACTAATAGGCAAACTAAAAGCCTGACCTTGAAAAGACACAGACAAACTTCTTGATGACGTCACCGGCCACTGCCACGTCATCACAAACAACAACATTGTTCGGTTTTATGTAGTACTAATAAGATCTAGGTTCTTAGTGGGTCCCCCACTTCTGTCAGCAGAGCGTTTGGAAACAGGGTTAACAAGAGAGTACGTATCTTGAAATAAAAAGTGAAGGTGATCTTATTCTTGGTTTAAATGATTCTTGACCCATAATTATATATAAAATAGTACCACCCAGATGAGATTATGAAACTACTGAGCTTATTATTACATTGTTGGTTTAAAAAGATTGTAAAGATTGAATCTTTTCAATGAGGTATGAAAAACACTGAAAGGAAATAAGTGGTGACATTTTTATGTGTAATAAAGAAGGTGGAATAGTGATGGCAGAACAGTTTTAATGATCATAATTAATCCTTATTACACATAAGATACTAGCGTACAACATTTTAAGCAACATATTAGACTTTATCAGACCTGCAATCAACACCGTGCTTAATTGTGATGATCGTTGTACGATTGTAGATGCGTGGTGATTTAGATGAGGGAGATGGATGGAGTCTGTCGGATGAGGATCGATGACGACACCGTGAAGGGAATTAGATGGAAGGGGAGAGACAGTCGGGAGGATAGGAAATGAAAAAAAAAAGAAAAAACACTTTTTAAACGACAGAAAATTAGATTTAATTAAATTAAATCTTAGATTAATTTAAGTCGTTGGATCAAAATAAATAAAGGGACTGGATGAGTCCCTTAGTTTCTAGGAAAAAACCAGTTTGTATTTTAACTTTTGCCTTAACAAAATTTTATTTATTAGGGTTTTAAACGAATCTCACAGCTTTTTCACTTGTTTTGTTTAAATCTGTATCCAAACGATGGTGTTCTATTATCAAACAGGCTAATGTCACTTTTCGATGAAACCTCGACCTCCTGCTGGTCTCTTTCTCAGAAAATGAGTTTCGTTTGACTGATAAGATCAGCTGAGATTGTTTGGTGATTATTTGTTTTAGTACACTGATATTCATCAGTGTGCCATATGAATTGTGAGATACTGATAAAGTAATTTGTTTATACTACTTAGTTTCTTATCAGTTAACCAAAAGTAAAGTATTGTTTGGGAACTGATGAATTTATCTATCATAAATTTTCAATACCAATATATAATCACAAAGTCACTCATGTGACTGTGAACTTTTATTTATTGCCCAAAAAAAATAACTCACAAAGTTAGTCAACAATTAGACTCGAACTCATGACCTTCTGGTCATTTGCCCTATGCGTTAACCATCTTGTCTAGCTATCTGTTTGTGATTTATAATAGCTTAGTTAATTAATATAGCCTCAGTAATTTTATCTGTCAGCTTTTAAATAACTTTTAAATACATAGTTTTCATTTAGTAAATTTAAATCATATTGTTTTGATTACATTAATAAAGTTTAAATAAATAAAATAAAAATATGTTTTATTATTTTTATAAATTTAAATTGTTTTTAAAAAAAATTAGATTTTAAATAATTAGTTTTCAATTAATTTTGTTTTAAATAAAACAGTTTTAAATAGATTTTGTTTATTAATAATAAAAGTAAGTTTTTAAATGGATTAAATTAGTTTATAATGTTAAATAGTTTTTTAAATTGATTATTAATTTTAAATAGTTTAAAAGTTTAAATTTTAAATAATTGTCTATTAGATTTAATTTTTGGGAAACGATTCATGCACTTAGGATTTAAAAATTGTAGGATTAATTTTAGATTAAAAACCGAAACCCAATTCGAATCAATTGTCCAAATTAAAACAAACGTATCAAATTTACAAGATCCTTGTGTACAACGAACTTGGATCGCTCATGTGTTTAATTGAATTCGTCTTTGGCTTATTAATGGATTATTACCTTTTCCTAAGGGTAATTTCCTAAATTTGCCCTATAACGTATCTAATTAAAATACATCGACATTCCACATCACATCAAAAATTTTGTTCATCAAAGTAAACTATCATTAGTCATAGTTTGAATAATGAATTGATATTTAATCGAAATCTTTCTTGATTCCCACAAACACTCCTTTAAGAGAAAATAGCTAAGATTTTAACAGGGTGTTTCATGTTTTATAATGAGACATTAATCTACTTGAGCTAATAACACAATGATCGAGTAAGACGACCCACATCAATAGATTTGACAAGCTCCCAAAGCTTTCAAATCTAAAAGTGTTAAAGAACATGATAAGGTGTATAAAATATTTATGTAACATTTGTAAACCAAGAGATGTTAATCTTATATGCAATGCACACAAAAAATAGACAACTAAGTAACATTACTACCAATAGTAATGAGCACTTAAGAATGTCCAAAGATAAAAGAAAAAACACAAAAGTATTCGTCTTTGTTTTGAGTGTTAGATACACCAAAGTACACATAGCTTGATTTTATTTGAAAATAGTTTTCGACCCATTCCAAAATTTAATTAACTTCAACACTTTATAAATATATCAATTTTCAGAGATATACCAATAAGAGATGTCCAACTTAATAGAAAAGATTAAAACACAAGTTTTACAATAAACCGACGCTCAAAACTTTGGACAATGTATGGAACTTAGAAAACATCCAATTTTGAAGTTTGAATAAAGGTTTGGAATCATTTTTAATAGAAAGGAAATTCAATTAGTATCGAAATGCCGAGTGGCACGACTTCTACGGACTTACGGTTGAATTTATATGATTTTTCAAAGTTTGCAAAAATCTGAGTGGGACTGGCTGCGGTTCTCTATTGATAAGGAACCGCGGGGAAAAGATAAAGAACCGCGGTCAGTAGGAAAAAATTGAGTTTTTGGCCAAAATCATTTGGTAACATTTGGTAACATTTTGGAAGGACTTAGGACTCTATGATAGAACTCGTATTTTAGAGTTAATTATGACACAAAAGATTTTTATACTTCCAAACATGAAAAGATTTAATTCAAGCTATTATACAACGTTTATTTAACACCAAAACTTGTACGAATGAAACAACAAAACACATTTCATAAGTAATCACTCTTCATGAGCAATTTGATACAAAGATCGTCTCTTATTTTAAAAACCGTTATCATTTTTAAAAACCATTTGTTTTGAAAAAGAGAGCAAAGATCGATCCAAGCTTTAAAGTACAATATACTTCAAAGATCTTGAATAACCTCTCTCTGACACCAATTGTAGAAACTAGAAGGAGGGGGGGGGGGGGGGGGGGTTGAATAGTTTCTAGTTAATTTTCAAAACATTTCGCATAAACCCACTGTGCGCGGTTCTTGAAACATACCCGCGGTTCCTTATCACTAACGAACCGCATGTCCCTTTAAGGAACCGCCGACAGTGGACGATGTCATTTGTTACATGTTAAACTTTAACAATCTTTTGTATCAAATTCTCGATCAAGATTGACTAGATATAAGATGTGTTTGATTGAAAGATAAATCTATACTACATTATAAAAGGTGTATCCCTTTGGTTGAAAGTTGAAAATGTTGAATGGTTGAAAAATATGGGTCCCACTAATCTATATCAATACTACATTATAAAGGGTGTATCCCTTTGGTTAAAAGTTGAAAATGTTGAATGGTTGAAAAATGTGGGTCCCACTAATCTATATCGATACTACATTATAAAAGGTATCCCTTTGGTTGAAAGTTGAAAATATTGAATGGTTGAAAAATGTGGGTCCCGTTAATCTATATCTATATACATTATAAAGGGTGTATCCCTTTGGTTGAAAGTTGAAAATGTTGAATGGTTGAAAAATGTGGGTCCCACTAATCCATATCTATACTACATTATAAAGGGTGTATCCCTTTGGTTGAAAGTTGAAAATATTGAATGGTTGAAAAATGTGGGTCCCACTAATCTATATCTATACTACATTATAAATGGTGTATCCCTTTGGTTGAAAGTTGAAAATGTTGAATGGTTGAAAAATGTGGGTCCCCCTAATCTATATCTATACTACATTATAAAGAGTGTATCCTTTTGGTTGAAAGTTGAAAATGTTGAATGGTTGAAAAATGTGGGTCCCACTAATCAATATCTATACTACATTATAAAGGGTGTATCCCTTTGGTTGAAAGTTGAAAATATTGAATGGTTGAAAAATGTGGGTCCCACTAATCTATATCTATACTACATTATAAAGAGTGTATCCCTTTGGTTGAAAGTTAAAAATGTTGAATGGTTGAAAAATATGGGTCCCACTAATCTATATCAATATCAATACTACATTATAAAGGGTGTATCCCTTTGGTTGAAAGTTGAAAATGTTGAATGGTTGAAAAATGTGGGTCCCACTAATCTATATCTATACTACATTATAAAGAGTGTATCCCTTTGGTTGAAAGTTAAAAATGTTGAATGGTTGAAAAATATGGGTCCCACTAATCTATATCAATATCAATACTACATTATAAAGGGTGTATCCCTTTGGTTGAAAGTTGAAAATGTTGAATGGTTGAAAAATGTGGGTCCCACTAATCTATATCTATACTACATTATAAAGAGTGTATCCCTTTGGTTGAAAGTTAAAAATGTTGAATGGTTGAAAAATATGGGTCCCACTAATCTATATCAATATCAATACTACATTATAAAGGGTGTATCCCTTTGGTTGAAAGTTGAAAATGTTGAATGGTTGAAAAATGTGGGTCCCACTAATCTATATCTATACTACATTATAAAGAGTGTATCCCTTTGGTTGAAAGTTAAAAATGTTGAATGGTTGAAAAATATGGGTCCCACTAATCTATATCAATATCAATACTACATTATAAAGGGTGTATCCCTTTGGTTGAAAGTTGAAAATGTTGAATGGTTGAAAAATGTGGGTCCCACTAATCTATATCTATACTACATTATAAAGAGTGTATCCCTTTGGTTGAAAGTTAAAAATGTTGAATGGTTGAAAAATATGGGTCCCACTAATCTATATCAATATCAATACTACATTATAAAGGGTGTATCCCTTTGGTTGAAAGTTGAAAATGTTGAATGGTTGAAAAATGTGGGTCCCACTAATCTATATCTATACTACATTATAAAGAGTGTATCCCTTTGGTTGAAAGTTAAAAATGTTGAATGGTTGAAAAATATGGGTCCTACTAATCTATATCAATATCAATACTACATTATAAAGGGTGTATCCCTTTGGTTGAAAGTTGAAAATGTTGAATGGTTGAAAAATGTGGGTCCCACTAATCTATATCTATACTACATTATAAAGAGTGTATCCCTTTGGTTGAAAGTTAAAAATGTTGAATGGTTGAAAAATATGGGTCCCACTAATCTATATCAATATCAATACTACATTATAAAGGGTGTATCCCTTTGGTTGAAAGTTGAAAATGTTGAATGGTTGAAAAATGTGGGTCCCACTAATCTATATCTATACTACATTATAAAGGGTGTATCCCTTTGGTTGAAAGTTGAAAATATTGAATGGTTGAAAAATGTGGGTCCCACTAATCTATATCTATACTACATTATAAAGGGTGTATCCCTTTGGTTGAAAGTTGAAAATGTTGAATGGTTGAAAAATATGGGTCCCACTAATCTATATCTATACTACATTATAAAGGGTGTATCCCTTTGGTTGAAAGTTGAAAATGTTGAATGGTTGAAAAATGTGGGTCCGACTAATCTATATCTATACTACATTATAAAAGGTGTATCCCTTTGGTTGAAAGTTGAAAATATTGAATGGTTGAAAAATGTGGGTCCCACTAATCTATATCTATACTACATTATAAAGGGTGTATCCCTTTGGTTGAAAGTTGAAAATGTTGAATGGTTGAAAAATGTGGGTCCAACTAATCTATATCTATACTACATTATAAAGGGTGTATCCATTTGGTTGAAAGTTGAAAATGTTAAATGGTTGAAAAATGTGGGTCCCACTAATCTATATCTATATTACATTATAAAGGGTGTATCCTTTTGGTTGAAAATTGAAAATGTTGAATGCTTGAAAAATATGGGTCCCACTAAAAACTACTACATGCAAATCTTATTCATTAAAAAGATATAAACTTTGGTTAATTAAACAAATGGCACCCTTTCATCCAATTGTAATATACTTATAAGATATTTTGAATTATAACATGTTACAACGCTTTATAATAAAAGTTTAATCTTTTGACGTTATATTTTGAACGTCACCGAAACACTTACCACAATATCACATCGTGTTAATTATCTGTTGCTAGACAATTTCCGCCGCTATGCGCGGGTACTCGTCTAGTACTACAAGTAAGTAAACACACAAACACATCAAATCAAGAGTACATCAAGCAATAGTCTAAACACTAAGCACACACGTACTAAGCATAATCTTTTCCACAACTAGGGTGTTTAGACTAAGTGATGTACACTTTACCATAATCTAAACATGAAGCACACGCGTACTAAGCCTTAGCTTTTCTGCCACTTAGATGTTTAGATTATGAGATGCACACAACACACAACAACAAGTATGCAACTATAAATACATCTAAAAAGGTAAAGACATACATGTAAATGAAAGTACCGACACGATGATTTATAGTGGTTCAGTCACGAAGCTCCTCTTCGCCCTACTCCACTCCTCGAGTACACCTTACTCGAGAGTTACTTCACTAGTCAACAAACTCCTTAAGGTGGAGAAACCATAAACAACGTCGCTTATCCAGTTTCTGACTCTAAGCTAAAAGTCGATGTTGGGAATAAATCTATGCTTACTTGTTTCCCCTGCTAGTTGATTATTCATACCCCTGCTAGAGTAAGTTCCCCCTGCTAAATAACAAAGGCAGGGGGATTCGTTCCCCTGCTGGAGTCAAAGGCCCTGCTGTCAAGATAAACATGGAATAGATCTTTACGCGTTTCAGTTATTATTCCTTGATACTTTCCATAGTTTGTTAGTAGTGATCTTGTACGTGGGTCCTTGTATCTATAAAAGGACTCACTAGGTTAGCATGCATAGTGTGTCTTTCTCATTTCGTTTTTAATTATTATTACTTTAAGGTTTTGTAAACCCTAATACCACTTTGGGTATTCGTATATCTTTGATATATTAAAGTTCAACGTTTGAATCTCATTTGTTCTTGTGCTAAACATTACATTCCGCATCTTGTTTAGTTACTTTGCTTTGCAAAGTTTCTCTAGTGTTAGATTGAATTCGTTCTCTCTATCACAACCCTTAAACAAGCTATTAAGGTTTAAGATCTGACTTTGGGATCAACAAGTGGTATCAGAGCTTGTTGAGAAACTTTGTCTAAATCAAGAACAAAATCCTCATAGCAAAACAAGTGGTTGTTGCTGTTTGTGGATGAAGCTGTATCCACTGCTTGCTATGTGCAAAACAGGGCCTTGATTGTCAAAGCACACAACAAGACCCCTTATCAGCTGTTTAATGGAAGATCTCCCTTAATTGACTTTTTCAGACCTTTTGGGTGTCATGTTATCATCTTGAACACCATTGACAATCTTGGTAAGTTTAGTGAAAAGGGTGATGATGGATACTTTGTGGGTTATTCCTTAAACAGCAAGGGATATAGGGTCTTCAACAAGAAGACAAGCAAAATCACAGAAAATCTTCATGTGAACTTTCTTGAAGACAAACCTGAAGATGTTCAAACAGGTCCTGACTGGTTCTTTGATATAGATGTACTTTCCAAGTCCATGAATTATGTACCTGTTGTCTTGCAGAACACTAACATTTCAGGTACTCAAGAAACAATTGATGCTGAGAAGTCACCTCTGAGGTACATGAATGTACCCTCATTGTTTCCTAGTGAAGCTGATAAACAAGAAGATAATTCTGCTTCAGGAAAAGAACAGCCAATCTCATCCCCTGCTATGTCTGAAGGCAGTGGAATGGCTGAAAGCAGTGGAATCCTGGATTCCCCTGCTAAAGGATTTGATTCCTCTCTCACAAAGGATCTTGATGCTAATGAGACTACTGATGCAGAAAGAGAATCCCCACTCATCTCATCATCTACACCCATAAATGATGGTCCTATCATATCCAGCAGTGGAAGCAGAATCATCAGGAGTGGAGGCCCTAGTTATTCAGAGCTTCATTCTGCTCACAAGCACCCATCTTTAGGTCATGCTGTCACATTTGGAAGTTCCTTTGAGGACTTCTTTCCTAATCAAAATAGCCCCATCAATTCTGATTTGGAAGAAGATGAAACAGAAGTCATCATGCAGCCTACCTATAGAATCAATAAGGATCATCCTATCTCTCAGATCATTGGTGATCCTGAAGCCCCTAGACATACAAGGTATACAGCAAAGGAGCACAGCTTCATTGCTAACATCACCATGAAGTTCAATCATGACAACATGCAATGTTGTCTGTTTACTGCATTTTTGTCACAAGAAGAGCCAAAGAAGATTTTTCAGGCTTTAAATGACCCAAGCTGGGTTGAAGCTATGCAAGAGGAGCTCTTACAATTCGACATACAAGAGGTTTGGATTCTGGTTGATTGTCCCAAATGGGCAAGGCCTATTGGGACCAAGTGGGTACTCAGGAACAAAAAGGATGAAAGGGGAATAGTTGTCAGGAACAAAGCAAGGTTGGTAGCACAAGGGTATACTCAGGAAGAAGGGATTGATTATGAAGAGGTGTTTGATCCAGTAGCAAGGATTGAAGCTATTAGATTATTTCTTGCTTATGCCTCATTCATGGACTTCACTGTTTTCCAGATGGATGTGAAAAGTGCCTTCTTATATGGCACCATTGATGAAGAAGTATATGTCATGCAACCACCAGGGTTTGAAGATCCAGAACATCCTGACAAAGTATACAAGGTGAAAAAAGCCATGTATGGCCTTCACCAAGCTCCCAGAGCCTGGTATGGTACTCTTTCCAAATATCTCCTAGACAATGGATTCAGCAGGGGGAAGATTGATCAGACCCTGTTTACTAAGAAACAAAAGGGTGACCTTCTGCTAGTACAAGTCTATGTGGATGACATCATTTTTGGATCAACTAACTCCATGCTTAGCAAAGAGTTTGCCAAATTGATGCAGGATAAATTTCAAATGAGTGCTATGGGAGAACTAAACTTCTTTTTGGGGTTACAAGTTCAGCAGCGGAAAGATGGGATATTTATCTCACAAGACAAATATGTAGCTGAGATTGTAAAGAAGTTTGGCATGTCTGATGGGAAGAAGGTGTCCACTCCTATGGACAAGGATCATCCATGGGGTAAGGATGGTCCTGGAAAGCCTATTGATGTCAGGAATTACAGGTCTATGATTGGGTCTCTTATGTATCTCACTGCTTCAAGACCTGACATCATGTTTGCAGTCTGCTTATGTGCAAGATACCAGGTGTCACCAACAGAGTGTCACTTATTTGCTGTGAAAAGGATTTTTAGGTATCTAAAATGTCATCCTACCTTAGGACTCTGGTATCCAAAGGAGTCACCATTTGAGCTGATAGCTTATTCAGATAGTGATTATGCTGGTGACAACAATGATAGGAAGTCTACAACAGGGGGATGCCAATTTTTGGGGAGCAGGCTTATATCTTGGCAATGTAAGAAGCAGACTATCATGGCAACATCCACAACTGAAGCTGAGTATGTAGCAGCTGCTGCATGCTATGGTCAAGTTCTTTGGGTGCAAAATCAATTGCTTGATTATGGGTACAACTTTCTTAAAACCAAGATATTTATTGACAACAACAGCACTATTTGCATCATAAAGAACCCTGTTTTTCATAGCAAAACCAAACACATTGAAATAAGACATCACTTTATCAGAGATTGTTTTGAAAAAGGACTGATTGTCCCTGAGAAAATTGATACAGAACTTAATGTTTCTGATCTTTTAACAAAAGCTTTTGAGGTAGGGAGGTTTCAGTATCTGGTTGCAGGTATTGGAATGGTTACTCCTTAAAATCTAATGTCTATTTTGTCATGTGTAATCAGGGTTACTTCACTGCTGTTGTTGTATAATTGTTAGTCAATTTTACCATTTCTTTCATTCCACTGCTTTTTAACACTGATTCCCCTGCCAAGAGAATTTTTCTCTTCAGCTGGGTGTGTTCTTTTTACAAAGTGGTTTTATGTGGTTTTAGACTAACAATGCAGAGGTTCATATGGTGCATACTACTCTCCTTGGTGGATCAGGTATATACTCTATGTTTCAGGGGAGGTTAGGTCAAACCTTTAGGATTCAGGGTATTCTTAGGATACTCATATATGATTCTAGATCATATCCATTGGTGAGTGGGGGTTCAGGGTAATGATGACTTGCTGCACAGCTTGTCTGAACTCTGAAACCTTGAGGCACTGTAGTGTGTGTTTACATTTCTTTATTCAAGCAGCTTGCTGTTCAAATACAGATGTGTGGCACACATTGCCAAGACCAACTGACCATAGGTAAGGGACAAGGTTGGGATGGTGAATGGGGTATGCATGATTTCTTGGGATAACCTGGTGTAGGGGGACTTATGTATTAACTTTTTGTATTGGGACAATTGCTGAATAGAGGACTCTTGAGTTTCTATGTATCTAGCTTGTGTATACAAGTGTGTGCATTAGAGCAGAGATAGTTAGCATTAGTCTCTTCATGACTAGTTCAATATCCCTAGGAAAGTTTCCCCTGCTTTTATCTTTCATTCCCCTGCTTTCACAACTTTCCCCTGTTTGACCATTGACCGACAATACCGTTGCCCTGTTCATAGCCGTTGGGCCTGCTTGCTTTAATTTTGGTTAGGGAATATTTTATTCTTTTTAAAAGATATTTAAGGCGCTTTCTTAGCTGATTGGTAATCTTTTCCTTCTATTTCAAATATATTATTTTTTTATCAAGATTTATTCTTGATATTTTTGCAATTTGAAAATTTTGGTCCAATCACAGCTCTTCAATTTGTCTATATAAACTTAATTCCCTTTACCAGCAGGTCCACAAATCTCTCTCGACCTAATCCCACTTACCTCCCATCTCTATAAACCTCTAAACTATTTTCCAAATTCATCATGACCCTTAAAATTGCTCCTAATCATAACCAAATTGCTTTGCTTCATGATGAACCAGCCGAGTTTGCTGAGGCTGTGGCCTTTCTAAAGTCTTCGTACTTCAAAGTGGCCCTTCTCATCAATCCTCGCATTTATACCTCACACATTCAACAGTTCTGGTCTAAAGCCATGACCAAAACAGTGAATGGAGAGGTCATAATTCAAAGCACAGTTGATGGTCATTCCAAGGTAATCACACTTGCCTCCATCAGGGAGAATCTCCTCCTTGATGATGAGGATGGAATAACCAACTTTTCTGAGGCTGAAATTTTTGAAGGTCTTGATAAATTGGGGTATAAACTTTCTGAAAATCAAAAATTAAAGTTTGCTAAAGGCCAGTTTGCCCCTCATTGGAAATTTTTGATTCATACTATTATGCAATGTTTGTCACCCAAAACCACTGCTTTTAATGAGGTTGGTAGTGAGATAGCTTCTGCCCTGATCTGCTTTGCAACAGGAAGGAAGTATTGTTTTTCTCAAATGATTTTTAAAGGCATGGTTAAAAATGTTTCAAGCACCTCAAAGTTTTGTATGTATCCAAGGTTCATAGAAGTTTTGCTGAATATGAGTGATCATGGTCCCATTACACACAGAAACTATTTTTCAGCAACCAAACACACAACCAAACTTTTCACCACATTACTTGCACCATCACCTTTGTTCTCTGGCAGAAACATTCCATTCACTTCAATTATGCTAGACCAAATCAGACGGGAAGAAGCCAAAAATCAAACAGCCATAAATCAACCTGCTGAATCCCCTGCCAGGAACCTACCACCTGCTGATCCACAACAAGAAAGGCGTTCAAAATCCAGGTTTACCAGGTCTCCCTTGCCTGGTGAATCTTCACAAGCAGCAGAAAGGAGAGTCTCCAAAAGTTTGGAGCAACCTGGGGGTTTGGCTGCCACTACTGTCTCATCCTCAAGGGGTGAGCAGGATAGTGACACCATCAATAAGTCCTCTCCCCCACTCCATGATATCCAAAAAGGGGAGAAATTCCCTTCTAGGATTGAGAGCAGTATGAAACCTTTGACAAACTTGGAATTGACGAAAATGTGCATGAGCCTGAAAAGGCAGAATGCACAACTTGTACAAGATGTCAAAAAGCAAGGTCTGGTTATCTCTCATTTGGAAACCAGACTTGCTACTCTTGAGGGGAGGAGAAAGCCCAGACTGATTCTTTCCACAGATGAGGATGCTTCCAAAGGGGAGGAAATTCCAACCAAAGAAGGATCTACTGAGTATTATTCATATCCTGGTAGGGAGCATGGAAAGATAAAAAGTGCTAAGGAAGGAATGGAGAGAGAAAGTGCTGATAAAGGAAGTGACAAGGGGAGTGCAACCAAAGATATTGCTCAAACATTGCTCACCATGGGCAATCAAGAAGAAGCCCCTGCTTCAAAAGTTTCCCCTGCCATTGCTGATCCCACTGCTGTAAGTTTATCCCCTGCTAAGAACATAACTCAAACATTTGTTAGGAAGAACAGAAAGCAACCAGCTCAGAAGGGGATAACAATCAAAGAACCTGCATCTAAAGCAAAACCAGCACCAGCAGTGGATCCAAAAGACAAAGGAAAAGGAATCATGGTGCAACAGCCCAAGAGAAAATACAAGCATCTGACTCCTGAACAGCAGAAGATCCAAGAAGCACATGATGCACAAGTAGCTCTCAGGCTACAACAAGAGGAAATAGATATGCAGGATCAAAGGATGGAGAAGATGAGGCCCAAAGATATGCTAAAACAGGTTGAGATTATGCATAGGGAACTAGATGACAGGGTACCTCATGTTGGAGAGTTTCTTGATCAATGGGAGAAGGAGTTGAAAAATGCTCCTTTGGAAGACAGGTATGAGTTGACTTGCCTTGTTTACAAATTTCAAACTGAATATCTGGAAAGAAGGGCAATGCAAATTCAGAGTGAGAAGTATAGAACATCAGAGAAAGGGCAACTTGATCACTACAAAGTTCTGCTTAAAAGGCATAGAAAGTGGAAGGATGGTGACTTCAGAGATATGAGCTTTGAAGCCATAAAGAGAGCAGTCAGACCAGTCCTAAAGTTGTATGATATGGAGGATTGGATGACCATCAACACTCCTGAGGAAGCTGAGTATCTTAGGAGACAAAGTGAAGTGCTACAGAAAGCTGGAGCAACAAAGAAAAGAAAAGTTGAAGAAACTACACAAGCAGATGCATCATTCCAAGCAGGGGCATCACACCAAGCAGGTGAAAGTTTCCCAGAAGTACTTGAGAAGTCTGTACTCAATGCACAAAGAGCAGCAAAGAGACTCAAGAGAATGGAGCAAGTGGGCATAATCACTAAAGAGTCTCAAGGGCCATCAAATGATGAAATTGATAAACAGCTGATTTTGCAAGAAAATGATGAAATCTCACCTAGTGAACTTGGAAAGAAGTTTGCTATTATAGAGTATGCTGTTTATGAACACAAAGGGAGAAGTTGGTGGAAGCTTACAAGGGCTGACAATACAGCACAGACATTTCTAAGCCTAGATGTCATGTTCCAAATTTTGGATAGTGAAGACTTAGAAGATCTGTGGAAAATATTGAAGAAAACATTTACTGCAAAACCTCCTACCATGGATGGTGTGGAGAAGGATTGGGTAATCTGTGAGTGCATGCATAGAATGTATGAACATGAATTATTTGATCCTCTATTTGATGCAGTGAATAAAGGAGATTTGGTGTATTGGAAGCTATTTACAAATTCTGGGGTTTATGAGGTAGTAATGGAAGGTGTGAGTGTTTATTTACTCAATCACAGGTATTATCCCTTCTCACAGGAAACCTTGAAAAAGTTAGCACAGGCTAAGTTAATTGTTGATGCCAAAAAGCCTGTTGCTTATGATCTGGTAAGAATGGTTCATAGTCAGATTTGGCCAGAGAGTTTGTAAGCATCCTCATCAACTAGCATTTATTCAGAAACTTGTCTTTTCGAGGAAAGCACAAGTTTAGGGGAGGATTGTTGGGAATAAATCTATGCTTACTTGTTTCCCCTGCTAGTTGATTATTCATACCCCTACTAGAGTAAGTTCCCCCTGCTAAATAACAAAGGCAGGGGGATCCGTTCCCCTGCTGGAGTCAAAGGCCTTGCTGTCAAGATAAACATGGAATAGATCTTTACGCGTTTCAGTTATTATTCCTTGATACTTTCCATAGTTTGTTAGTAGTGATCTTGTACGTGGGTCCTTGTATCTATAAAAGGACTCACTAGGTTAGCATGCATAGTGTGTCTTTCTCATTTCGTTTTTAATTATTATTACTTTAAGGTTTTGTAAACCCTAATACCACTTTGGGTATTCGTATATCTTTGATATATTAAAGTTCAACGTTTGAATCTCATTTGTTCTTGTGCTAAACATTACATTCCGCATCTTGTTTAGTTACTTTGCTTTGCAAAGTTTCTCTAGTGTTAGATTGAATTCGTTCTCTCTATCACAACCCTTAAACAAGCTATTAAGGTTTAAGATCTGACTTTGGGATCAACAGTCGAGTCCTAATCTTAGGTAGGACCAATCTACCCAACGTCGCACACTTTACCATTTTACGACACAAGGCTAGATGTCGAGTCCTAATCTTAGGTAGGACCAATCTACACCCATCTACACAACTTCCAAATTGACACACCAATTTAGATCTACACAACTACACAACTCTTCACAACTACACAACTACACCCCTCTTCACAACTACACAACTCTTCACACCTACACAACTACACCACTCTTCACAACTACAAAACTCTTCACCCTAGTTATGTTTTATAGCCCAACATGACAAACCTTGTGTTTTATAGCCTAAACACATAAACCATATAGATCTAAGCACACAACACTTAGATCTATGACTCTAACACTATATGCAAGTATTAACTAACTTGGATCTACACAACTAACACATAATCTAAGGATACCCATCTCTTAGATCTACTACCCTTACAAACACATCCAAGTGAACCCAACACTTGGATCTTCTACATATACATAGTAGGAAAACAATGACTTGATCTAGAAGGAGAGATCTTCATCATGTTGTGAACCCAACACTTCATGGTAATGAAAGTGTTCTTCTCTTTGTACTTGAGAGGATTGAAGGAGAGAATGACATCTTAAACAAGATTAATCTAAACTAACTAATCAAGGAGTTTAAAGATGTTTTTGAAGAAGCTGTGCAAAAAAGGTTGAAAGAAAAGGTGGAAATGATCCACTATTTATAGGACAACAATGCAACGGCTATAAAGACCCGCAATTCCTTAAGTCCCCCCGCGGTTCTTTATCAATAAGGAACCGCGGGTTCCTTTAAGGAACCTCCGGCTTGGAGACCGTGCATTTTTGTTGTTTAGTAGAGAAATACCATTTATACCCTTAAAGGATATTCCTTTGGCATTTGGAATATGCCAAATTCAAATTAAAGAATATTCTTTGAAATATACCTTAGAGAATATTCTTTGGAATATTCCAAATTCAAATTTCCATTTTCTTTTTAATAAAACATTTTCTTAAAAATAAAGTTTATTAAAATCTTTTGTCACATTTGATTAAATGTGTGTTTTAATAAAATATTAATCCTTGATCACTTAGTTACGTTAATGACATGTTTATTCATAACTTGAGTGATTCATGCCGAATGTGATCTTGGAGGTGTCGAGAGAAGTATACAAATGTATTCTTGAGTGATTACAAGAACCTTAACATTTTACATAATGTATTGCGAGTTATACGTCTTTCATCAACAAAACACAAAGAGATTATATCGACAAAACATCGTAATGTTTGCACTAACAAAGTTAAATATCATGAATGATCATCTGGTTATAACAACCTTACGAATCTCATTAACCTTATCTAGGAATGTTGATTACGAATGTAGGTTGTTTGAGTCTGGTGGTTGTTTGCTTCTTGTAGGTAAGGGTGATGCTCGTTCCCGACATCTTACTATTTATGAGAAGAGGGATGAATATTCTAGATGGTCGCTCAAGTACATCATTAATCTTCATGACATTGTAAAGACGTTTCCAAAAAGTTAGAGTATTTAAGGAAATCTGTTTTGTATTTTTTGGAAGAAAGAGAAGAAGATTATTTTCTTGTTATGGAACTAGATAAAAAAGTTACACAATACAAAATCGTGTCAAAGAATCTTTGCACAATCTATGATGTTGGACCAGATGGCGGTCTTCTTAGCCGTGTTCCATTCTTTCCATTCTTTCCATCTTTTTCTAATGTGCGATCCATCTTTCTATTTCAAGTATGATTTTACGTAATAATAAGCTCAGTTATAATGTTAATGCTACAATTACTTAGTTAGCTCATTTGTGGATTTGTTCTCTTGATTTATAAGGTAAATTCTATTTTGATACAAACGTTTGGAGAGTATGAACACTAATTGTTCTGTTATGATTGATGTGAATCGCCAAAACCTTCGCTTCACCTAGTCAAATGCAACCAACAAAAAAATCATAGAACAACACCGTTATATTATGGTTTGTGATGTCTTAAAGCTCAAATCAACAAGTTGGTGTAATTACTGCTACTTAAGAAAGTGTTCGGTAATTGAGTGTGGGAATAGATTCATTCCTATACAAAGCTATCGTTAAGTGTTTGGTGTAAACAAGCCTTTGAATAAAAACATGAATAAGAGCAACGAATTCAAACCTGAGGTCAGAGCTGTGCTTGTATCTCATTTCCATATTACTATTCCACCCCTCACGTTCACCCTTCTCTCCCATTATCTAACATCGCCATTCTCCCTTTCATATTTGTTATCGCCGTCGTCATCAATCATCATGGTCAATTTTATTAGAGGGATGACCATGAGGAGAGCCACGAATGCTGTTGATTTGATGAGTCTTCTTCCATAGTTACACGACTCGCAAAGGGAGCTCATTTTACTTCGATCATGCATGGGTATTTCCAAACTCTTTTTTGGGTTAAGGACTTGCCAACTGCACACATGAAGGATGCGACCTTGTTTTTCGACAAGGGTTTGCGCGGGTCAATCGAGAACATAATGGTTTACGAAGGGCCCTTCTTTGGATATTTATAGTGGCGACTTGATTCTTTACCCATTTGTCTTGGTGGTTTGGGTTTGTACTCGTAAAAAGAGGCCTTCTACTATGTTTTTTTGGCCTCGAGGGCCCAATCTTGGGTGTTACAAGATCACATCTTACATGACAGTGGCTATGTGGTATGGATGATCATAATGCTTCTGCTTTAGCTTGTCTACGTGATACGATTTCAAGCTTTGATTTTAGTTGTTTCACTAATAAGGATACCGCCCCCTCTAAAACCCAAGAAACATTGGCGACTACCCTTTTTTAGTGAAATGGTGGATATGGAGGTCTACTTTGACATGACTTGAGGCAAAAAGCGATTTTTGAGTGTTTACGCGCATCAAGTACTCAAGATTTTCTACTAGCTATCCCTATAGACGGGTTTGGTTAATACATGTCACCGGTGGAATACCGTTCTGTTCTTAAGTATCGCCTCATGATTCCATTATTTGTGGTTGATACAATGTGCCTTATTTCTCGCAATGCATGTTTGGATTCTTTTGGGGAACATGCGGTTCATTATAAAGAGCTCCCGAGCTTCAAGTATCGACACGATATTGTTAGAGACGTTCTTTTTTACATATGTAAGTGTGCTGGTATCTCCGCAAGAAAGAAGCAATTGTGATATTCTTGACGAGCCGTTAGATAGAAGATCCACACTCAGACCGACGAACATTTTGGTGTTGGATGGGTTGGAGGAAAACATACGTGTGTGGATCTGACTGGGGTTTCTCTTCTTGTGGGGTTGGGTAGCCTAGGTTTATAGCGGGCCAGGCTGCTTTGAAACCCATATCATGTAAAGTGACAAAACACGAAAAGGCATGCATTGAAAATCAGCACGTGTTTATTCTTTTTGCATTTGATACCTTCGGTTTCGTTGCACCTGAAGCGGTGGAGCTTCTGAAGAGAATTCAGCGCATTATGAATAACAACATTATGACACCTAAATTCATTGATGTGGTTTTCAATAGAATTAGCTTTGTCATTTAAAAAAGGCTTGCGACGCAGCTTGTTGCTCGCTTGCCTTCTACAAAGATGTGATTTAATACTACTACTATTTATAAAATTATTCAATCATTATCCATTTGTCATCGCCTTATTTTTAGTGGTGTATGAGGTTGTCACCGTCGATCTCATTTCGTCTCTCATTATCTTCATTTTTCCCTTCCTAAGTCATTGTCTTCATTTTTACTCAACTATATTAGTATACTCAAATCTATAGTGATTTTTATGCATAGCAAACGCCCAATAAGATTTTCTGGTTGGTGAGAACATGTTAGATAAAATGGATATTTTAGCATCTATTACATGACGGTTGAGTGTATTTCATCCTCCTTACACTCTTTGAGCATCAAATTATCACCCTTTGACAGTAAAAATGAGCAGCTAGGGTTAAAAAAATTGAATTGAGATGCACCTGCGCATTTTCCGGTTTTGAATTTCTTGTTAAAGATAAACAATGAATGTTGAAGTACCATAATACTGTTCTTTATACTCTCTTCGTCTCAAAATTATTGTCCATCTTTCTATTTTGGTTTGTTCCAAAATTATTGTCCAATACTAAATATAGATAGGAAATTTAATAAATCTACTATATTATCCTTGCTTGAAATTGTTATTACAAACTTTAATGAAGAACTAATTAATTAGCTAAGGGTAAACCTGTCATTATGTTAAAAAGTAAGAGAGAGAAAACTGTAATAAATGTAATTTTCTTAAATTGTGTGATTCTTTGACAGTAATTTTGTTGAACAACTGTATTAAGCTTACATATTTCCACATGCCTTTCAGGGTTTGAGCATCAGCGGTATAGGAAAAGAGACATTTCATCTATGGAATTTGTTAATTAGCTTTAGTAAATGAAAGCAATCATCATGCAGTAAATATATATTGAAAGCTGCAACTCTAATATAATGGATAAAAGAAAAGAAAAACGAGCATTCCTAGTTATTGTTCGTCTCCCGACCAGTATATTTGATAGTGAAGATGCTGCAACATTAGATCGTAAATGAAGACAACACTTTCAGCATCTGGTTTACGACAGTATCAGA
Source organism: Glebionis coronaria (assembly GCA_025667525.1). NCBI lineage: Eukaryota > Viridiplantae > Streptophyta > Magnoliopsida > Asterales > Asteraceae > Glebionis > Glebionis coronaria. Next base: position 688,475,508 of record CM046875.1, on the reverse strand, counting down.
GTTAGAAAGTAACATGAACTAAATGCAGATATCCGTGTCTGCAGAACACTTTGAATGTACGAACAAGCATAGGTTGCAACTGTAGTTTTCTTGACAAAATGGGGGTTATTGGTAAAACATTAAACTATTTAAAAAATTACAAAAATATCCTCAAACACTATTTTTAACAAATAATCAAATACAAACACTCTTTTTTAAAACTACGTTTTGTTACAACTAATTATTCATTTTTAAAACGAATAATTTATTTTAAATAAGCAATCGCAAACACCCCTAAGATCAATTAAGGAATTGCTAAGCAAAAATTTCTTCCGACATATACGTGGGCTTATAAGTTTATTGTAGTAGTAAATAAGAGTTACATTACAATAATAATTTTGTACTATTGACTACTTTTCTATCAAAACGAGATCTCTTGTTTGGGTTATTTTTGGTGTGCAAGTCATTAAACTGAAACTAAAAGTAATCGAACCGAATTTCTTAAAATCAAACCGATTAAAAATATTCTGTTTTTGGCTTGGATATGATTTTAGTAATCTAAACTAAAAGCTAAATTCATACAAATATATATTTTTATATATCTATATGAAAAAATCATTTAAATCTTATTCAATTGTAAAAAACATTTTTGAAGCTTGCAATATTTTTGATATTTGATAAAAATGTATATAACTAAACTAAAAGAATATGAATGTAAATTTTATTCAGTTCGGTTTTCGATTTCTCAATGCGGTTCAATCGCAATTGAACTCGTTCCGTTACGCTTATCGGTTATACCCATAAAGTAAAGAATCTATAATCTTAATACCTTATAAAACATTTAGACCATTTTCTAAATTTAGTAGTCTTAAAATTTTAAGCCTAAAACATTTCTTCTTTGGGAAAGTTTATGCATACAATGTTTAAAAGTCATTCAAAATCCTGGGAGTTATGCATACACATTTAAGAAAACTAGACGATTACCCGCGCATAGCAGCGGAATTATCTAACGACATATAATTAATGATATGCTAATTGATTCGGTGGTCGAACTCGTGACCCAATAATTGCCTAGCGATAGATAGTGACTCGTCCAGGTTAAACCGGTAGGCGAGCCCGTTCTCAGTTGTCGAACCCGTGTCTCGGTGGTTGAACCCGTGATCCGGTGACTCGACAGTATTGACCCGGTGGTCGAAACCAGTGACCCGGCGGCTCGACAGGATTGACCCGGTTGTCGAACCCGTGACCCGGTGACTCGATCAGGTTAACCCGATGGTCGAACCCGTGACTCGAAAAGATTGACCCGATGGTGGAACCCGTTACCCGGTGACTCAATCGGTTGGTCCGATGGTCGATCCGTGACCCGATGACTCGACCGGGATGACCCGTTGGTCGAACCCGTGACCAAGTTACTCGACCGAATTAATCCAGTAGTCGAACCCGTGACCCGGTAACTTATGCAATTGTTTATGGTTTAATTTTTCAACATTTCCTATTATATCCAATTGTATGCATTTAATTTTTCAACAATTCCATAATTAAGTCATTTTTCAACATTCAAGGTTTGAGGGTTTTTCCTTTATATGTAGTATAGATTAAATATCTTATATCATAATTTAGAAGTGTTTATTATGTAGTAAATGTATACGTTTTTTCTAATGTTGGGTCAATAACAACCCTTAAAAATTAAATTTCTTTAAAACCATGGTTGTAACCGTCCTCCCATATTGTAACAGCACATATCAACTAAACTTATAAAAACCCATTGCACAACCTTTTTAAAGCATGCATAAGACGGTTTTGGCTGTCATTTTTGGTTTCAAACCCCTCGAACATACAACTCTAACCCTTTGCTGCCACTATATTCTGAAATTACTTATGTTTAAATTGTTTTTGTTGTTTTATTTTGGTGGTGTTGCGCTGCAATTGTGTGTGGCACACGTTTATATATTTTAGCCGATCGTGTTGAATGTGCAGTGATTTTTTTATCATAATTCACTCGTTTGCCTAAAAATATAGTCACAGGTACCCGCCGCCGCATTGCGCGGGTACGCGGCTAGTCCTAAATTAGTAGTAGTGCTCTTGGGCCTGTTTGAGACCTACAACTATGATGGACCAGAATGTTTTGCAATTTACTCATCATCATCATATCCTCGCTCGAATCTTTTAACAAGAAAACTTATTTAGGGTTTAAGGGTTTTTAATCATATTTCACACCAGTGATGGGGGATTCAGAAAGCATTTCTGTGCAGTCAGTTATCTCTAACGACGATCTTTTAACCGAGATCTTAGTCAGGTTACCTGCTCTTTCACTTCGTTTGTTTAAATCCGTATCAAAACGCTGGCGTTCTCTTATCAAACACGCTATTAATGTCACCGTTTGCCGTAACCTCGACCCGCCTTCTGGTCTGTTTCTCCAAAAGACATATAGGTCATCATTCAGATATGATTTTGTGCCGTTTGATATGCGCATTTCGATCTGCAGATCTTCTTGCCTAATCGCAACCAACTTCACTTTTGGCCCTGAGGTACAACATAAGAGTGATTATGTTGATATTTTGGATTCGTGCAATGGTTTGCTTTTATGTAGAACATATTCTTGGAAGTTATATGTATACAATCCATCCATTACTAATATGTTTAAGGTGCTTCCAAATCCTGTGGTAAATTGTCTCAGCTATTCTAATAGTTGTTTGAAAATGACTTTTGATCCTACTAAATCACCTCACTATAAAGTTATTTATGTTGATAGAGTGGGTCTTAATCTTTCTTCTGATAATATTTGGTATCAAATACACATTTACTCTTCAAAAACAAGCAATTGGAGTGTTTGTGGGCATCGATTTCCCCGAAGTAGTTTTTTTTACTTTAGTTCTGGAGTTTATTGGAATGATGCCATTTATTGGCTAAATGGTGAGGATGAGATTTCAAAGTTAGATATCATGAATGAGCATCCGGTTTTAATAGCCTTACGAATCCCATTTACCTTATATAGGAATGTTCGTGGCCAATGTTGGCTTTTCGAGTCTCGTGGTTGTTTGCTTCTTGTTGCTAAGGGTGATGCAGGTTCCCCACTTTTTACTATTTATGAGAAGGGGAACATGTATTCTGAATGGTCACTTAAGTACACCGTGAATCTTGATGACATTATAAAGCTGCCCGAACACCAGAGTGTATACAAAAAAGTTTTTTATATTGTTTTGGGAGAAAAAGAAGAAGATTCTTTCCTTGTGATGAAATTAGATCAAAAAGTTATACAATACAAATTCCTGTCAAAGACTCTCAACACAATCTCTGATTTGGAACAGAATTGCGACTTTAGATGCTTGCAGTTCGTTCCATCTTTTGCTAACGTGTGATTCAGCTGTCGGTTTCAGGTATGAATTACACGCTTAATTATAGTGTATTTTATAATCGATAATGGCCGTTATTGGCTTATTGCTCAATTTCTTATCCTATATCCTTAAATTATTTCGGAAACATAGTATATGCCTGTATAGAGAGTCTACTACACTAATTTCTGTGTTGGTTGGTCTTTAAACACTGTGTAATTAACATCTTTTGCCATCTATGAATTAAGGAGCATAATCAACTTTCTTGCAAGTCAGGATTACCATGTAAAAATGCCCCTCTTGGTCCAAATAAAAAAAGCCCACTTCACCCAGTCAAATTTTGTACGTCCTTTATAATGTTTAGGCCAGCACAAAAAGCAACAAGAGCCCAAAATTTAGTTTGTTAGTATAATATTAATATCTGTTCAAAAAAAAAAGTATAATATTAATTTGTTTAGTCTTATTATTAATGGAGAGGAAATGTGTGTCTCATAAATAACCACTATAATTGCTACAAATCATAGTATTAGAATCCATTGTTTTTATCAAAGGTCTTGGGTTAAAACATTGGGAATGGAAAAAATCTCATTTGGGAGGGATACTACCCATCGAGGTACCGAGCAAACTCCCGCGGGAGATTAGGCCACTCGTCCTAAGGGCGGTGGGAACTCCTCGTAGTAGACTAAAAAAAGAATCCATTGTTTTTAAAACAGCTTTATCGTGATAGGGTGAGGTTATTTTCAGAAACAAATAAATGTAGAACTGCGAGAACCACATTTTTCCTCTTAGAAAGCACCTGTATATTCATTGGGTTAGTTCATTAGGTAGAAATACATGAATTTTCATTTTCGTATGTCACTAGGAACATATATCCTATGACCATGCACATGTATTTGTTTTGTATGTATTATAACTATCTTTTCGTTGGATAATATGAAAACACATGTGCAATCTTCATATCGCTCATCATACTCGGTTTATAACCAATAAAACAATTATTAAATGTTAATTTAGACATAATAATGAAAATACATATGCATTTTTAAGAGTATAAAGGTGGTTTTCGCAGTTCTGTACATTTATTTAGTCCTGAAATAACGTTACACTATCGTGATAATATATATTGTTTTGTGTTGAAAATATTACTTTAGAGAGTTTTTGGCAATGTGTTATATCAAGAATTACTTATGTCCTTACCAAATTAGGTTTTAAAACTTTTAATTATTAATATGTTTTACTTACTGTACGATTAGCATAATAGTTGCAAGAATCGATTATGCAACATAAAGAATAACGATGAAAGTTGTTCTGTGAAGATCACGAGTGTAAATACCCATAACCGGGCTATGGTTCAGACACAACAACACAACAAAAAGATCGTTATATCTAAGTCATAAACCTTATAATCATTCCATGTGTTCTCTCAGCTCCTACATTATTTGAGATTGTTTATCTCCTTGATTTAAAATATTCTGCTCTCATTGAGTTAAAATGACTTGAGTAGCCTTTTTTTTTTTTTTAAATTGGACAGGCAAGTTATGTTTACAACGCTTGACCAGGTTGATTATAATCAGATTTTTTTTATGAGTTTGCAGGATACTTCAAGTAGGTGAGAAGAACCTTACTGAGAAGATGTTAAGCCCTTCATCAAACCGGCTTTCTGATCAGTCGGTTTCACTTAAAAGCTTACTGATTCTGATGTGGATCGATAGATATAGGGACAATGGCGTGCAGATGGTTAGATAGATGTAGGAACAAAACAGATGCCTCTCTCATCTATAATGTATTCTCGCATTATTATTCATCCATTTATAAACCACCTACTTATCTAAGGAAAACAATGGCTTTCGAACATTAACTTCCGTCTAACATAAGTTAATGTAAAGCCCGTGATTTGAAAGCCTTGTTGCTGCGAAAAACCAAGTCATGTTTGCTAGCAAACGTACAGAACAAAAAACAATGTTATTCTAACACAACGTAAGACCTAATCATAGGCACATACAAAATAACGATGGAGTTTTAAGATTGACGACATTATTATATTCCGCCGCTCTTAAATCGACGACATTATAATCCCACTCTTAAATCGACGTTATTCTACTAGTAAGTACTACTTAACGTATCGTTTATTAAAGTTAACAAATCCACAATCCGGGATAAATAAGTCAATAATCCCCATGACAACCACAACACAAAGACCCTATCATACATGCACATTTTATGTTCATCACACGCCATCTATTTTGCACTCATGAAAAATGTACCTAAAAACAAGTTTCGTTAGAACTTTTTAGCTTATGATCGAGAACCAATATGTCTCTATTTACACTATTTAGGGTTTTGAAAGTTTTCCATATTTTTAAGTGTATAAAACTTGAGACGCAGCTAATAATATTTGGGTTAGTATCATTGGGCCTGTTTGGGACCGATAATTTACTTTTTATAAAAGATATCATCGTATCCTCGCTGACTCTTTTAAAGAAAATTTTATTTAGGGTTTTAAACCAAATTTCACAACCGGAATTTGGTCCAGTGATGGCAAATCCAGAAAGCAGCTCAGTGGAGTTAGTTATCTCCAACAAAGACCTTTTAACCGAAGAAATCTTAGTCAGGTTACCTACTCTTTCACTCATTTTGTTTAAATCCATATCCAAACATTGACGTTCTCTTATCAAAGACGCTATTAATCTCAATTTACGCCATAGCCTCAATGAGTTTTCTGGTCTTTTTATCCAAAAGTATACATCATCCATAAAGAAGTATAGTTATAATTTTGTGCCGTTGGATATACGCATTCCCATCGGCAAATCTTCCTCAATCGCCACCAAGTTCACTTTTGGCCCAGATGTACAGGGTTATGTTGACATTTTGCATTCTTGCAACGGTTTGCTTTTATGTGGTACACGATGTGGGAAGTTATACGTATACAACCCATCCATTACTAATATGTTTAATGTGCTTCCACATATTGTGGGATATGATTATCGCGATTATTATGAGCCTCGTTTGAAAATGGCTTTTGATCCTACTAAATCACCTCACTATAAAGTTATTTATTGTAAAAGACTCGATGGTACCTGGGTTCAAATTCACACTTACTCTTCAAAAATGGGCAATTGGAGTCTTTGTGGGGATCAATTTCCCGAAGTTAGTTTTCTTGCTTTTCAGTATGGAGTTTATTGGAATGATGCAATTTATTGGATAAGAGGTTGTCATAGTTATGATGGTTTTTTCAAGTTAGATATCAAGAATCAGCATCCGGTCTTAACAGCCTTACCGTTCCCATTAAGCTTAGATAGTAATGATGGTTACGAATGTATGCTGTTTGAGTCTGGTGGTAGTTTGCTTCTTGGTTGTAAGGGTGATGCTAGTTCCCAACATTTTACTATTTATGAGAAGAGGAATGAATATTCTGAATGGTCACAAAAGTACATCGTTAGTCTTGATGACATTATAAAGCCGTTTCCCATAAGCAGGTGGAGTAGGTGGAATACTCATTATTGTATTCATTTGGGAGAAAGAGAAAAAGATTCGTTCCTTGTGATGAAACTAGATAAAAAGGTTCTACAATACAACATTGTGTCTCGGACTCTGAGCACAATCTTTCATTTGGGACCAAATGACGATCTTGTTAGCTTCTTTCCATTCATTCCATCTTTTGCTAGCGTGTGATTCAGGTATGAATTACGTATTTTTATATAATTGATAATGGCTGCTATCCTATATGCTCAATTAATTTTGAAACAAAGTGTATGGAGGGTCTTACACTAATCGCTATGTTGAAATTGTCATTAACAACTGTGTACAGAGATATGAGTTGTAAGTTTGTGATTATTTATACTGAATTGGGAACCGATAGTGGGGCTATTGACATCTTTTTCCTATCTTTAGATTAAGGAACATTTTTACCTGATAACTTTGAGAATCAACTTTCTTGCAAGTTAGTAGTAGCATATTATTTAAATTTATGGTTACATTAGATCTAAAATTGCCCTTCTTCACCCAGTCGAATGCTTTAAGCCCTTGGCAACACAAACAGCCACAACAGTGCATTCTGATATTTGGATTCGCAATGCCTTAAGCCCAAAATTAAGCGTGTTTTTAATTTGTTTCTATAATAAGTAATCTGTTATAGGAGTACTATTATTACTTTAATTTGTAATTATAATAAGTGTTGGTTTTATTTTTTTAACCTTTTTTTCTTAAATTTGGCATACTATTAATTGACACTAAATGAGTGTCGCGTAAATAACTATTCCAATTGCTACAAATCAGAGTATTCAGTAATCCATTGTGTTAGATCTTTTACTTATGTATCTGTTTTACTTATTGTATGTTTTACTTATTCTCCCTTTGCACCTTAAAGAATAAAGAGGACTGAAGTTGAAGTTTTCTGTGAAGATCGTGACTATAACTACTCATAACCGGGCTATGATTCAGACACAGCAACACAAGAGATTGCTTGCCTCTTTGATATTCAATCTTCCGGATACTATAATCATCAGACTATTGGTTAACCATCTGAGTCACGAATTATTGTTTTATTATTTAACGACAATTTTATTATAACTAGCAAGATGCTAGAGACAATTACAAACTAATGGTACATGGGTTTTGAATGGGAATTGTTACATTGTGTTGTTAAGTTCAGCTGGTCATGATTTTCACATGCTAGCTAATTGAAACCAAACATCACGAAAAGCATGTTATTCTAATGCAAAGTAAGACCAGATAATAGGATACAAAGCAATAGTGGAGTAAGTTATTTCAAATAGTTGACATATATTCCACCACTCTTAAATCGATGTTATTCTACTATTAAGTACTACTCAACTTTATTAACCAAAGAGATACGACTTTTCACTATACAATTTATCAAAGCCAACATATCCATTTACCATAACGATCACAACACCTAAGACCATATTGTCCATGCAGATTATAAGTTCAACACTAAGACTAGTCTAAAACAAGTTTCGTCTCACACTGTCTATTTTGCAATCATGATAAATGTACCTTAAACATTTTTTTAGCTTCTAGTCGGGAACCAATATTTCTCTGATCAATCAACTTTACACAGTAGACACTATTACTTAGAACGTCTTAATAAAGGATTTTGAAAGTTATCCATGGTGACATGTAGTTTACATGTTGAACTTTGACCTTTGGAGTATGGAGTTTAGCTCATAATTGAGGGAAAATAACATGTTCAAAGTGTATAAACTTGTGATATAAAAAAAAGTAAACCACTCACAATTGAGCTATTACAATGACTTTTAGATAGTAATTATTATAGAACATTGTAGGATCAAGGAATTCTCGTGTATATGATGCAATGGTTTAATGCAAATTTGAAGCAACATGACTTTTATTGCTATAAAATTAATCAAGTCAATATGTCATTTAGGTGTGAGACACCCTTATTTTAAAGACTAGCACGGTACCCACGCGATGCGGCGGCGGGTACCCTGTGACTAAATTCTTTGGTGTTATAATTCGTATTTTTTCAATTATAAGTTCTGAATCAACAGTTTTCATCTAAAAATGTGTCCTAAAAACGTGATTTCAATCGAGGGATTTTATTACTTTAGCATTATATGTAATATACAAATGAAAATTCAAACCCCGGAAATCACGGTTACCAAAAAAAAAAAAATTCAAGTAAAATTAAGTAAATGATTAAAAGGAAAAACTAAATGCAATAAACAATTTTTCAATTAGATTTTTCATTTGATGCATTAGTATACTATAAATGCTCTTTAATGTTTGTACAATGTGCATATAATATTGTATATTTTTATAATGGGTGTTTTATTAAGAGTATTAATTACTCATTAAAAAGTTTGTAATTATTGTATGGTGAAACATTTGTACACGTGGCTTATTAAATTGTATTCCTTAAACAATATTTTAGTTTGTGCTTTAAAATGAGCACTACAACAAAACAAGGGTTTAGGGTCGCACTTTTTCTAGGGTCGACTTAGTCGTCCCTAGATTAAGTGGGGGCCCACCTGTTTTACAAGAAAAATCAAGTCAAAGAGGCTGTGGGGACAAAGTGGGACCCATGTAACCTAGAGACGACTAAGTCGTCCCTAGGTGAACCTATAAATATTTTTCCCTTTTTTAATCATACTAGACGATTACCCGCGCATAGCGGCGGAAATCCATAGCGACAAATAATTAACGATATACTATATATTATTGTAAATGTTTCGTGTACCTTTCAAAATAAAACGTGAAAATATCAATATATGATTGCAAATAGTAGTCACATACGATATATTCTTAACATGTATGAAATAACATATAAAAATATTTAGTGAACATAAAAGTAAAACGTTACATCAGTTATGAGATAAGCAATGCACTTTACTCGTCAAGTATAAATGTTCACATCAAGTTTTAAGTGAAAAGTACAAAGGTTCTTGTAAATCAATATTTGAATTTTCATATTTTCTTGCACAATTTCTATAAATTTGAAAGAATGTGTAATTACGTACCCGTCGTTTAATGGCAGCTATGTTAAGTTTTTTACAAAATCATACTGGCGAATGATTTTTTTATGTGTTTTTCTCTTGAGGCATGGCTGAATAGTGGAGTCTAGTATTGACCAAACTTTGACGGCAAATTGTTTTTCGATAACATGATTCAGTTGTTTTTTCAATGTCAAGATGGCATTGTTTTCTTGGGGCGTAGTTTTTAGTTGTAATAGTCATCTAAAATGGTAATAATAATACTTATCAAAATACTTTTTCTGATGATGGTGATGTCTATCTCTTTTATTATTTTGAACAATTTGTTGTAAATGTGTGTCAACACTAAAAAAACGATCATGATAAGGTTATTGTCATCGCTCATCACTATTGATTACTAACGCCGTCTTAAAATTATAGTTTAACATTTATTTTCGGATTTTCTCGAATTAATTATTTATTTTTAAGGATAAGTAAAACTTATCATACATACGGTGTTTGAGATTATTTATTGAAAGCAGATTATTTTTTGAAAATATATAATCAGATAATTATTATTTTGAAAACGACATTTTAGAAAATAATGTTTGATTTGATTATACAGTTTGAAATCGCAATAATCAAATAATCAGTTTTTAGAGTGTTTGTCAAATCTGATTATTTGATAAGTAAAATGAATAAAATAAACTCATTTTAACTTTTCTCTATTTTCAAAATGAAATAAATAACTCTCCACTAATTTTTTCAAAACTCTATTTTCGGAGCTTTTAAACGCAAATAATCACTTTTCAAAATTTTTTTATCCAAACACTAATTTTAATTTATCTTCATTTTCAAAATAAAACAATTAAATAATATAATTACAAACGTAATCCTAAACACCCACTTAAAACATAACACAACTTTTAAAACTGTAATTCCTAAGTATATGCGAATAAACGTAATATACTAATTTAGATAGATATAATTTCAACTAAAAATCCATTTAAAGCCTACATGACATTTTTAAAACGTCATTTTTCTAAATTGATAACATTAATATAAGGATTAAATATTTTAAGTTGTTAATAAGACAACTGTCATCAAATTTTGATGATCAAATTAAATATGAGTTCAAACGTACTTGGGGGCTGTTTCCAATTGTATCATTGAACTTGGCCATTTTTTATGTTATTTTATTGGCGAAGTTGTGTCTTGCACTTCCTGGCGTGGCATATAGTCCTTTGTTTTTAGTCCTTTAAATGTTGTATTTTATTTTATGTAAAGTCAATCTATGTCTGTCGATCATACTATTGAACTCACGAGGTCACTCAAGAGTCATGTTTTAGTCTAGTTGGTAGATGTTATTTCATGTTTTTACTAATGTACCTTTTAAACTTCTGGATTTCTTTTAAAGACTTTAAATGTGAAAGTGGACGTTTTTGAGTTTCAAAATTTTATTTCTAAAACTTTCAAAATTCAATTAAAAATAAATATAGGTCAAAGCTTCAAATTTCATTTAACAATATATTTTTAAAATTTTTAAAAAACTTCATATATAAAAATAATCTATATTACAACACGAATTTGTCTATTTTTAGATTGACGTCTGTAAAAGTCAAATAAAAAAAGCAAATGTGTATCATAGCCTCATAGGTTGTCTAAGCCATGTGAAGAGATAGTAAAAAATACAGTAGGATGTTTTTAATTTTTTATGGCTCTTTATGTCTAGTCTATGTATCTACTATTCTAGGTTTGAAAAAGATGACACCTTTCTTGAAACTGGTAATATGTTACACTTTTCAATGTTTGACCTCTTTATTTATGAATATATTTCAAAAGTATACGCATTTCAAAACCTTATGTTTGGTTGGGTGATATTTCATGGCTTTTTCCGGTTTTGAAATTAAATGTCTTTAAAAATCGTGTTTGGTAAGTAAAAAGCAGGTTATTTATTTATGCATAGGGCCACAAATTGGTGTTTTTTAAACACATTGATTGGGAAGAACATTATAATACGCCAACCCCAATATTTCCTTTTACTCACATCTGACAAAAATGCCCCAACTACCTGCACCATCTTTCTTCTTCCTATCTTTCTTTAATTGCCAGAAGATATTTCTCTATCATCAATTGTTCTTCTTTATTTTGTTCATACAGTTACGATCAAATGTGTTCTTTCTTTATTTCTAACTTTGATATTGTAGAGGTAAGTTTTAATTTTTCTTTTGCAGCCGATTTTTGGATTGAAAAAATTAGCTTTGGGTTTTCATACAAACGAATGCGAACATAGTGAGATTTTACAAGAATGCAATTTTATTGCTTCAAATTATTTGTTGGATTGATTCCAATTATTGAACACTTTTTGTTCTAAAATAAAAAATATAGATTATTTATTATGAGAGGATGCTAAGATTTAAAAATATATATAATCGATCTTTGATAAAGAAATCAGATTATAATGTTTTGTTTCCAATTCATCTCATCAAATGGCAACAAGATGATAAGAGGGTAATTTTGTCATATTTGCAAATGAGAAATTAAACTCATGAACCAAACTCATATTTGAACAGTTTGTCTTTCAAATTTTGAAAAACTTTAACAAAACTGAAAAAGAGTTTGTAAGAAAAAAAATACAAATAACTTTCACGGTGATGGGCGAACGGTGGTTGAGACGAACAAAGGTGGTGTGATAATCGAAGTGATGATGGTGTGTTTTGTTGTAGATGTGAGTGTCTTTTAGGTGTTTGTGTATGGTTTTTTAATTTAATGAAGTCAGAAAAGTGGTATTGAAGATGAGTCAACGACTGAAAAAAATCAAAAATCTTATAAAAACTCATATCTATAAATACAACTTATAGATATATAAAAGAAACCTACCAAACATGATTAATATACATAGATCTATTAAAAAAATTCAAAATGGTTTAAAAACTTTTTGGTGGCGGCGGGTTTGATGATGGTTTGGTTTATATGGTCGTGTGGTTTGATGGTGCCGCTGATGATTTGACTGTGGTGGCGGCGGCTAGTGGTAATTGATGAAGTTTTAGGTTTATGGTTTTATGTTTAGAGAGAGAGAGAGATAAAAAGAAGGCAATGTAGTGTGTGTTTTTTGTATATTTTTTGTTAGTAGACAAGCTTTTATAAGAGTAAAGATATTTTAGTAGGACCTACAAAACTTTTTCAACCATCCTAGTTTTTTCAACTTTCAACCATTTTGGTTTTTCCTTTATAAAGGAGTATAGATTTAATTATTTAAAATTATTTAAAATAAATATAAAAAATTTCTGTAAAAAGTTTAAAAAAGCAAGTGGAGCCCTTGTAACTTAGGGACGACTAAGTCGTCCCTAAGTGAAGCAAATTTTTTTTTCTTTTTTTATCACATTTAATTATTTAAAATTATTTAAATTTAATATAATTATTTTTCTGTAAAAATTTTTAGATAAAAGGGAGGAAAATATTTTGGAAAAACTTAGGGACGACTTTTTCGACCCTAAATTACATAGGGAAGTCGTCCCTAAGTGAAAACTTTATATATATTTCAATTTAACTTTTATATTTATTTAAAAAAACATTATACATATTTAAAAAAAACTTTATACATATTTTAAAAAAAAACTTTATACATATTTTAAAAAAAAACTTTATACGTATTTAAAAAAAACTTTATACATATAAAAAAAAACTTTATACATATTTATAAAAAACTTTATACATATTTAAAAAACTTTATACATATTTAAAAAAAACTTTATACATATTTAGAAAAACTTTATACATATTTAAAAAAACTTTACACATATTTAAAAAAAGTTTATGTATATTTTTATAAAACTTTATATTTATTTAAAAAACTTTATATATATTTCAAATTAACCTTTATATTTATTTAAAAATAACATTATACATATTAAAAAAAACATTATACATATTTAAAAAAACTTTATACATATTTAAAAAACTTTATACAAATTTAAGAAAAACTTTATACATATTTAAAAAAACTTTATATATATTTAAAAAAAACTTTATATTTATTTAATAAAAACTTATACGTATTTAAAAAAACTTTAGATATATATTTAACACTTAAACACGCTATTAATTAAACATAGATATTACAACGATAATAGATTCATAAATAAGAAAAAAAAACATCACAAACTAGTTCAAACTAAACATACAGATTAACACATAATAATAAAATACAAATTATTACATTAAAATAACAAACAAATTACTACTCAAAGCTAAGATTTTCCGTTTCATTTAAAAGCTCATGAAGTATTGCAGCCGATTGACATGCGTGGTCTTCAGGATGCCTTTCCATTTCTAGTCTTGCCTTTAGCATCTTTATCTTTAGATCTTTGATCTTGCAATTGGAGCACTCAGTGGGTGCAGATTGAGAAGGACCTGTAGAAGAACTTGGATGTGAACCTTGAGGTGTTGAAGATCCAGGAGAAGATCTTATACGGAGTTCTAGATCAAAATCATCCTTCCATTTAAAATATTTACATCCATAGTCTTTTTTTGCTGTAACAAAGTAAACAAATAACATGACATGTCATTTTAATAATCACACGTATTACATAAATAAAACATTATATTGTTTACCTTCGAAAGAGGACATGCATAGTAAAGTTTACCAAAGCTATGAGGTTGATGTGACAGTCTCAACACTATATATCCCTTTCCACATGTACACTTATAAGCTTCAAGCGGATTCATCTTATGTAAAATCTGGTGGTGGTGGTGGTGAGTTTGGTATGAGAGGATAAGAGCTTGTGAGTATAAGAGCTACCATAAAAAAAGATAAAAATTTAGGGTCGACACATTTAGGGACGACTTAGTCGACCCTAGGTTTCCCGCCAGCATTTACCGCCAACATTTCTCGCCAAATTTAGGCTTTCCCGTATAACCGTAACATATCGACTCATCAGTTGAACCTATAACGTATAACCTTTGTATAATAACATGCGTTTCCCTGCTTAAGGTCAGTATTTTTAGTTTAATGGTCACCTCAGAGTAATAATAACATCTAACGTATAACCCTAGCATATCGACTCATCGGTTGAACCTATAACGTATAACCGTAACATATCGACTCATCGGTTGAACCTATAACGTATAACTCTAGCATATCGACTCATCGGTTGAACCTATAACGTATAACCCTAGCATATCGACTCATCGGTTGAACCTATAACGTATAACCCTAGCATATCGACTCATCGGTTGAACCTCTAACGTATAACCCTAGCATATCGACTCATCGGTTGAACCTATAACGTATAACCGTAAAATATCGACTCATCGGTTGAACCCCTAACGTATAACCCTAGCATATCGACTCATCGGTTGAACCTATAACATATAACCCTAGCATATCGACTCATCGGTTGAACCTATAACGTATAACCCTAGCATATCGACTCATCGATTTACCCTATAACGTATAACTGTAACATATCTACTCATCGGTTGAACCGATAACGTATAACCCTAACATATCGACTCATCTGTTTAACCTCCGACGTATAACCGTAACATATCGACTCATCGGTTGAACCTATAACGAATAACCCTAGCATATCGACTCATCGATTCAACCTATAACGTATAACTGTAACATATCGACTCATCGGTTGAACCTATAACGTATAACCCTAACATATCGACTCATCTGTTTAACCTCCAACGTATAACCGTAACATATCGACTCATCGGTTGAACCTCTAACGTATAACCGTAATATATCGACTCATCGGTTGAACCTCTATCATATAACCCAAGCATATCGACTCATCGGTTCAACCTATAACGTATAACTATAACATATCGACTCATCGGCTGAACCAATAACGTATAACCCTAACATATCGACTCATCAGTTGAACCTCTAACCTATAACCGTAACATATCGACTCATCGATTGACCTATAACGTATAATCCTAACATATCGACTCATCAGTCGAACCTCTAACGTATAACCGTAACATATCGACTCATCGGTTGAACCTCTACGTATAACCCTAGCATATCGACTCATCGGTTCAACCTATAACGTATAACTGTAACATATCGACTCATCGGTTGAACCTATGACGCATAACCCTAACATATCGACTCATCAGTTGAACCTCTAACATATAACCGTAATATATCGACTCATCGGTTGAACCTATAACGTATAACCCTAACATATCGACTCATCAGTTGAACCTCTAACGTATAACTGAAACATATCGAATCATTGGTTGAACCTATAACGTATAACCCTAACATATCGACTCATCAGTTGAACCTCTAACGTATAACCGTAACATATCGACTCATCGGTTGAACCTATAAAGTATAACCCTAACATAACGACTCATCAGTTGAACCTCTAACGTATAACCGTAACATATCGACTCATCGGTTGAACCTATAACGTATAACCCTAACATATCGACTCATCAGTTGAACCTCTAACGTATAACCGTAACATATCGACTCATCGGTTGAACCTATAACGTATAACCCTAACATATCGACTCATCAGCTGAACCTCTAACGTATAAGCGTAACATGTCGACTCATCGTTTGAACCTATAACGTATAACCCTAACATATCGACTCGTCAGTTGAACCTCTAACGTATAACCGTAACATATCGACTCATCGGTTGAACCTATAACGTATAACCCTAACATATCGAGTCATCAATTGAACCTCTAACGTATAACCGTAACATATCGACTCATCGGTTGAACCTATAACGTATAACCCTAACATATCGACTCATTAGTTGAACCTCTAACGTATAACCGTAACATATCGACTCATCGGTTGAACCTATAACGTATAACCGTAACATATCGACTCATCAATTGAACCTCTAACATATAACTGTAACATATCGACTCATCTGTTTAACCTATAATGTATAACCCTAATATATCGACTCATCAGTTGAACCTCTAACGTATAACCGTAACATATCGACTCATCGGTTGAACCTATAACGTATAACCCTAACATATCGACTCATCAGTTGAACCTCTAACGTATAACCGTAACATATCGACTCATCTGTTTAACCTATGACGTATAACCCTAATATATCGACTCATCAGTTGAACCTCTAACGTCCGTAACATATCGACTCATCGGTTGAACCTATAACGTATAACCGTAACATATCGACTCATCTGTTTAACCTATAACGTATAACCCTAATATATCGACTCATCAGTTGAACCTCTAACGTATCACCGTAACATATCGACTCATCGGTTGAACCTATAACGTATAATCC
Source organism: Glebionis coronaria (assembly GCA_025667525.1). NCBI lineage: Eukaryota > Viridiplantae > Streptophyta > Magnoliopsida > Asterales > Asteraceae > Glebionis > Glebionis coronaria. The sequence goes on along the minus strand of CM046875.1, from coordinate 688,458,444 downwards.
TAACATATCGACTCATCTGTTTAACCTCCAACGTATAACTGTAACATATCGACTCATCAGTTGAACCTCTAACGTATAACCGGAACATATCGACTCATCGGTTGAACCTCTAACGTATAACCCTAGCATATTGACTCATCGGTTCAACCTATAACGTATAACTGTAACATATCGACTCATCGGTTGAACCTATAACGTATAACCCTAACAGATCGACTCATCGGTTGAACCTCTAACGTATAACCGCAACATATCGATATGCGCGGGTAATAATTATTACAAACTAAGTATAACGTATATTTTAATATTAATTATAATAATTTATTTTGATTTTTATTATTAATTTATATTATTAATTTTATTACATAGAAGGTATAATGTAAAAATATATGAAAAACACCTAGGGACGACCTTTTCGTCCCTAAATATTAAGGTAAAGTCATCCCTAAAAAAACCCTCCAAACACTTAGAAATGTTTTGGAAAACTTGAAAAATTTGGCCAAAATTTAAATAACCCGCTTGGGTTTGAGTTTTCCCGGTATACACCTAGGGACGACTTAGTCGTCCCTAAGTTACTAATAAGTGTAAAAACACTTATCATTTTACCACTTATTATAATAATAACCAAGTCAAAACGTGTATTTTATGTCGTAAATGTAGAATTATGCGTGGTTTGTGTTTTTGTTGTGATTTAGGATCAAAATGTGAAAAGGGAATAAAACACGGTCTTTCACGGGCTTTTATCGAAGAAAAAGACAAAAGACGAAGTCAAAAGATCAAGAGTGCAAAAAGACCGGAAGTCCAAGGCCTATTCTGAAGATTTATCGAAGAAAAAGTCTAAAGACGGAAGTTTAATGAAGTCGAAGAACTCAAGTCTAATTAATGAAGAAATTATAAGACGAGTTCAATTTATCCCGAGACAACGTCGAGAAAGTCGAAGAATTTATAAAGACAAAAAGACGAGAAAAGGAAGAAAAGATCAACACTTGCTAATCTCCCTATAAATACCCTCCTAATGACACATTAGGAGGTGTTAGCTAATTTGACACATTAGTCTTTCCATTTTATTTTCCAAGCACTTTCATATTGTCATTTACTTAATTGTCATTTAAATTCTTACCTTTAATTTCAAGTAAGTCTTTTAATTTTGTTGTTGAATTCTTAATTTTAATCAAGTTTTATATTAATCTCTCATTCTACCAAAAAAAATGTGCTTGATGATTTTGTCGTCTACAACAATCCTCTTTTCGAGTCTTGCCATGATAATCTACTTTTCCAAGTCGATGTGGATGATTTTGATGATTCTCTCTCCACTTTGGATCCTCCACCAATTATGATTCTCCAGATCTATGATGATTATGATGATGATTCTAGTTCCGATGGGTATGATTATGATAATTTTGTTTCAGAGTATCCAGACATGCCAACTTATGATGAATTTGATGATGTTGATACTCTCTCGAGTGATTCTTCACATGCTGACCTTGCACCTACTTTTGATGAAGATCCTCCACCAACAATACTTGATCCTACTTTGGATGACTACTCATTTGAGGAAGATTTTGCTACTTTTCTCAACACTTACTTCCCAAATGAGAGTGATTCTCCTCCTTTGGACTTTGATTTTGGTCTTTATCCTCCTTTGGATATGAAGAACCCCGTTTTAAAGGAGAAGAAGCCGGACGACACCGACATCCGTAGCACTTATGTTTTGACACCTCTTTATCCACCTTCTGAAGATGAGATTGTGAGATTTATGAGCGGATCTTCTTCAAGGTCTATTGAGCCTGAGTGTTATTTTCCCCTAAAGGAAAAGGTGTTCGATCCCGGTATTGCAATTTTTAAGCCATCTCAGTATCCATCTGATGAAATAAAAGGAAAGATTTTTGGAACTTATGGAGATATGCGTGCACCTCATCATACTTGCTACCACCATGCTCAATCTTTGCTTAAGGGAACCTTGCCTACTCTTCTTTGGCTTGCCTTGTTCGCCTTAAGATTGTGCTACTTGATGGATGAAAACCATGTATTTGATCCCGGTGGATGTGTTTCAAGCTTCTTCCTATGCTAATAAAGGTCGAGTAAGGCTCACGACTCGGTTAACAAAAACAAGCGCTTCTTGGGAGGCAACCCGCAGTATCTATCCTTTTTCTCTGTTTTTTATAATAAGTGTAGGGGGAGACCCTAGTATGTGTTTGTTGTTTTCTTTCTTATCATGTGTAGGGATTCGAGCTTTTAAAGATCCATTCTTGATTAATTTTGACGACCCGTGATTCTGTGTACCCGTCTTCCCGGTTCTATACTAAACTCTTTTGATTCTCTGTTTTATATTCTTCAATATTAAAATAGGAATCACTTTAGTTGTCTCTTCCTTAGCAAGATTTAAACAAAGTGCACAATGTCCTAAGTGTAGGGGAGGTTACTCCCACATGCTTAAACATTGAGGACAATGTTTATATTAAGTGTAGGGGACTTCTATCGAAGTTAAGTGGTCTTTTCCATGAATTTGTCCTCATTTTAACCGGAAAATTGATTTTTCGACATTTTTCAAAATTTTTGATCTATTTTGGCCTTGTAGTTTTTCCTTTGTTATAGTTATTTTCTTTCTTTGCTAGAATAAATTTTAATAAAGTGGTTTTAATTTTTAAACGTTGTGAATCTTTTGAGTCAACCCGATTTTACTTGTCTTAGTTTACTCTAGCTAGTATCCTTAACGTGTGTAAGTCAAGTTTTGCTAGGCTTTTATATAGGGAACTTTAAAACGCGGAAGTCTTAACTCTTACGGGTTAAGAACAAGAACTTTTCGCAAGTTCCTATAATTGATCCTAAAAGTCGTTTATCAAGGGAACTTTAAAATGCGGATTCTAAACTTGAAAAAGTCTAAGAAGTTGCAAGATCCTATAGACGACTTGAAAACCCAAAACTTTGATTTAATTGGCTAAGCATCCACGAGTCTCATTCCTTGAGATTTAAATTGTGGAGAACGAGAGATGATAGAGTCAGTTATAAGTTTGGTATTCTTTCATGAATTTATGTGAGTTGATTATAAGCTTTTTCTCCCATCGCTTGTTAATAAATATATTTGTAATAAATAAGGTTGTACGATTTGAAAAGTTACTTAGCTTCTAGCCCAAGATCGTTTAAAAGTTGATCGGTATTAATTAGAGTTCATAGCCAATGCATAACTTATTGAAGCGGGATACAAAGATTGGCGAGTCCGAAAAGGCCCTAACAAGGCATGAGGGCTACATTTTGTTGCTAAAGATCCAAAGTGATGTGAAGAATCATTTATCAAAAATCAATATGAAGGATCAAGACACACGACGAAAAGCAAATACTCCCCTAAAGATCATGGAGAAGTCTATCCAAAAAGGCCCTAACAAGGTATGAGGATAAATAGATCCAAGTCCTAAAAGGAGGCGGATTGTTGTATATCAAAATCCCAAATAAAGATTGGAGAAAAATAAAGAAGTCGTGGTCCAAATATGAAGAATCTCTCAAAAAGTTCAAGTGAAGAAATTCCTATTATGAAGAGAAGACCATAATTTCAAGAACGTCTCACAAGATTTGAAGTATGAAGTCACTACCAAATATCGGTCCGAGAAAGGTCTCAAATCGTGAAGCGAGTTATGCCAAGATATGAACTTTATGAGGTCCCGAGAAGCAGTTTTAAAAGATTTTGTCCTTTAGCTAACTATTGACTAAATCGTCCTACTTTATTTTCGCCCTAAATAAATTATCGAAATAAGTCAAACAATGCATCCTCGTGATCATTTAAGACAACAATAAAATATAAGAGATACACCTAGGAATAAGGGAGTCTAAGTGAATAATTAGCCTACATGAGTTTGTGATAGTTTGCTAACTTATAATAACAATTCTCGTTTTTAAGCTTGGTATGGGGAACGTGAAACTTGAGGGTGATAAACATTCATGACATTCCAAAACCCTAAGGTAAGTCTTTGTTCTTTTTACTTGTCTTATGTGTAATAAAGGCCAAGGTGGATTGATTATGATATAAAATGTAAAACTTGCTTTGTAATTAATACATTGCATGAGGACATTGCAATGGTCAAGTGTAGGGGATTTAATAAGTATGAAAACACTTATCCTTTTCCCACTTAATTATAATATTAACCAAGCCAAAACGTGTATTTTATGTCGTAAATGTCGGAATTATGCGTGGTTTGTGTTTTTGTTGTGATTTAAGATCAAAATGTGAAAAGGGAAGAAAACACGGGCTTTCACGACTTTTATCGAAGAAAAAGACAAAAGACGAAGTCAAAAGATCAAGAGTGCAAAAAGAATGGAAGTCCAAGGCCTATTCTGAAGATTTGTCGAAGAAAAAGTCTAAAGACGGAAGTTTAATGAAGTCGAAGAACTCAAGTCTAATTAATGAAGAAATTATAAGACGAGTTCAAATAATCCCGAGACAAAGTCGAAAAAGTCGAAGAATTTATAAAGACGAAAAGACGAGAAAAGGAAGAAAGCATCAAGACATCTAATCTCCCTATAAATACCCTCCTAATGTGTCATTAGGAGGTGTTAGCTAATTTGACACATTAGTCTTTCCATTTTATTTTCCAAGCACTTTCATATTGTCATTTACTTAATTGTCATTTAAATTCTTGCCTTTAATTTCAAGTAAGTCTCTTAATTTTGTTGTTGAATCCTTAATTTTAATCAAGTTTTATATTAATCTCTCCTTCTACCTTTCTTATTTTTGTTAATCTTTATGTTTATGTGCTTATTGTTATGCTTATTTGATTAATTGTTATATTTTTATGCTTTTTATTGTGTTAGATTATTGATTTTATAGCTTATTGTGTGTTTGATTTGATTTTAGTTAGTGTTTTTATTAGTTTATTTTATTGAAAGTTGATTTTTATTATTTAGATTAATTAGTGTTTTTGAAGTTTTTGATTTGTGGTTGAATTAGTTTTTCTTAGTGTTTTAGATTAAGTATTGGTTATTTGCTTATTTGTAGCTTATTTTCTGATTTTTAGTTTTTACTGTAACTGTTTATCTGAGTTTTCATTTCTTCGGATTAGGGTTTATTATTCCGAAGATTTCCCTTTTTCTAAAATTATTTTTTCTCAGAAATAGTTCATTTCTCTGAAAAACTTGATTTCTCCGAAAAAGTGAAAACTCTGAAAAAGTAAAAGTTCTGGAAACAATTCTTCCGGAAAAAAACGTTTTGAAAATATGGAAGTATTCTGAAGATTTCATTTCCTGTTTATATTGCGAAGAAGTTGTGAAAAATTTATTCCGAAGATTTCATGTGTACATTCCGAAGAATTATATGAAATTGATGTGACTACCTGCCTGCTTATTTTTTTTTCGCCAAAATTTGAGCAGCTAGCTTGCTAGCTTAAGCTGCTTGCTTGCTTGCTTGTTTATTATTTAGTATTGTTCAGTAATTGTTTAGTTTAATCTGAAAGTTGTTCCGATTTCAATTTTGAAAGTTACGTATTTTTAGTTGAATTTTTCGTCAATTTTTAGTATTAATATTTTTTCGTGAAGTTTAAGTTTTATCTTTTATTTAGTACCCACTTTAAGTTTTGCCTCGTTTAGCTTTAAAGTACCATCTTAACTTTATTTTCTCCTTTTCCATTAGGTAAAATTTATTTTTCAGTCGAAAGTTAATTTCTTCGTTTAGTTTTATTTTTATTAATTATTTTGCTTAAATTTACGTTTTATTATTTGTTTCGCTCCTTTATTATTAGTTATTTGTTTTAATTTCTCGTCATTTACTTTTAATTATTTATAGCTTTATTTACCTTGCCTTTTACTTTAAAGTTTTGCAATTTTATTTTACAACAACGACCAATCTATTTATTTTTCACCAAAAGATGACTGAGTCACACTTAAACCAGTAATCAATTCGATTAGACCGATTTCAACGAACAATTTCAGTAAGTAAAAATCAGTTATTAAATGCAATTTAACGTAGGAATTTTTGCAATTCTTCGTTCTCCTCGACTCACTCGAATTGATATCCAATTTTAACGTAAGATTAATTGTTTTAGGTGAATAAAACATTGTTTGGTATTTAAAAACTAAAAACTATTTAATCTAACTAAAAAGGAAATATTTAATTAAAAATACTTTTTCACTATTAAAATTTTTAATTAAAACTAATTAAACTATTTTAAAACTATTTAAAATTGTATACTAATTTAATTAACTAAAAAATAACTATTTAAAAATTATAACTAAAACTTTATAAAAGTAAATTTACTAAAACTAATAATTAAAATTTACTAACTGAAAACTTGTATTAAAAACTATTTAAAAACTGACAGCCCAAATTTAAACAAACTATTTAATTAAACATACTGAATTAAAACACAAATAAGGTGCTAGATGAGATGGTTAACTTGTTGGGTTGTTGAACGGGAGGTCAAGGGTTCGAGTCCCTTGAGTGACAGTTTGGTGATATTTTTATTTTTTTTGGAGTGAAAAATTTAGACAGATAAATTCAGCAAAGCCAGCACAACCAATTGAGTCTGTCTGCACTAACAATACCGAAAAATAAACTACTACTAGCAAATATGAAAAAAAATCACTCTAAGTTAATAACAGATAAATAAATAAAAAATGCAGACAAGGCAATTCATTCAAATAACACTAAAACAACAAATATGGGCAAATAAAAGCTGATACACTAATTAAACAAAATTAGTTAAATAAAAATCCAGTAAAGCTTATGACAGTTATAAGACTTAATAAACCATCAGATACAAAATAATATCCTAAACTCAGTAATATAATACCAAATCAAATCAAGTTCTGGCAGGCATACCAATCCTAAACTTTACTCAGAAGTATAAAATGCATCCACGGGTAAATAAAACTAAGCTTAAACTATAACAATAAACTTCAAACACATATTTTCATACTCAAACAAACTCAAAACTAAACAGATAGGTGAGTAATAGCAGTAAAACTTAGCAATCTAACAATATTCAAATAAACATTCAATCAAATAAACTACTTAAAACAGATTAATCTAAAAACAAAACATGAACATAAAAAATAGAATGAAACCTGGTGACGAAATCCTTTGAGCAGCTGCGCAGGGCTGAGCTAGCATATGAACCGAATCAACACCACCCAAAACTCGAACCAGATTTATTCACCATTCGAACCAAATACCCTTCTCGAACCAGCCTTTATGGCTCGAACCAAACATCCAACGAACAATATAGTTTATATATCAAATCAGTAGGGTTTGAATTTTTTTATTCCAATCTTACTTTAATATTTAATTTTGCAAGTATTTAAAATAAAGAATAACAAAAAGTAAAAACAAAACTGATGTGATTAAATAGAAATTTTATTAATTCAAAATAAACATTACAATTTTATAAAAGAAAATTACATTAAACCTATCTCTAAAAAACATTAAAGTAAAAAAAAGGAATGATAAAAACTACATAATATGGGGGTATTTATAGCCAACCCCCATGGCTTGCTGGTGAAGCTTGGTGAGCACGATCTTCAATCGTAGCCGTTTAATCCATCTTTTCTCTTTCTCTTTCTTCTTTCTCTTGATCATACGGTGGAGAATCTTCCTTGTGCACACGGATTTCCAGACTGGATTGAATGTGTGTTTCTTGTGCTTGTTGTAAACTGATGTGGAAGCAATTAATTGGAGGAGTAGGGGTGGTGATGTGTATCACCCAATCAGGTACGAGGAAAGGGCCATGTCATTGAGGACCACCATCATGCTGCTCCGATAAAGATGGGGATTAAATTGAGGTGCATGTAACACACGCGTCTTTAAATCAAGAAACCCCAAAATTGATTTTGATCTAGGGTTAAAAAAGGGGGTGGCTGCGTTTGTTTTGTTGAGAGAGAAAAGGGTGTACATTGTTTGTATCGTAGAGGAAGTTTGGACCAAGTGTGAATATTGACCTAAGTGGAAAGTATATATTACTTTCTCACTGTCTCATTGTATGTTGTAAATTGGGCTTTGGAATGGACCCTTGTGAATAAGTATAGTCCCTTTTGTCTTGACCAAAAGTTGAACATAACGAAAAGTTATGTTAGTTGTTGGGCCTATTATCCAATTTGCACCCAAAGACAATATTACTCCCATTCGTTTATAATTATTGTAATTGGGCCTTGATTTGGCTTTGATAAAATAAATAACTTCTTAAGTCCATAAATGGGCTTGAAGGCCCATTAATCAAAAGTGGGACCCACAAAGCCCAATTCACTTTAGAAACTCGAATCCGGTCTTAAAACGATTTGTCATTTGGCTTCTCGATCTTGTCTTCAAAGTCATGTTGATTTCGCCGGTTTTCATGATCTTCGGTACACTTTTGGTTCTTTCACTTTGACTTTGTCTCTTTCTTTGACTTTTCTTCAACATCTGACCGTGAAATCTCGTGTTTTCTTTCCTTTTGATCTTTTGTACCTATTTCACACAAAAACACAAAACCACGCGTAATTCCGACTTTTACGATATTAATCACGTGATTAGGTCTTGTTTTTCATTGATTTTAGTGGTAAAAGGATAAGTGTTTACACACTTATTAAATCCCCTACACTTGACCATTGCAATGACCCCATGCAATGCATAATTTCAAAGCATAAAGTTACATTTTCTCATAATTAACACATCTTGGCCTTTATTTAGATATACTATTACTACTATGATAAAAAGAAACAAAACTTTATTCAAGGAAACAAAAGTTAAAATAATTTCCATTAATTTTGTTAGCTTTGAAATTGTTTGATGGAAGAAACTCGTAAAGAAATCTAAGACTTAGATTAGGGCTTTGGTGTCATGAATATTAATCATCGTCAAGTTTCACGTTCCCCATACCAAGCTTAAAAACAAGATCATTGTTTACCATAAGTTCTTAAGTTAAAACCACTTATATAAGACAAATGTGTAATACTCTTTCTCCAATTCCTAAGTTGTATCTCTAGATTTTAAGGATTGTCATTCACCCGTAGGCTCATTTGACTTATTTAATAATTATTATTCCAAAAATGAAGGCAAAACGTTGCAAACCCGACACTCAGAACCTAACCTCGTCCTCAAAAATGTTGTCACTAAAGTAAGCCCACATCAAGGATAATTTAACATGATTTGATGAATAAATTCCCGGATCCGAAATTTGGCCAATAGTACTACTTATTATTTATTCCTCCAAAGTCATGTAGACTTTATGTGGAGTTTAGCAAGTTCACATCATATACCCTTAGGCTCTTTAAGATGTAAAAATGCTCCTTATCTATGGTCCACACCCTAAGGCTCCTTGAACCAGAAACAAGGGAATTGATTTTTGATCAAATTTTTTTCAACACTTACCATGCCATACACCCTAAGGCTCTAATGACAAGGTCCGTGCTACATGCCCCACACCCTAAGGCTCCTTGAGGTCATGTTTTAATCTTATTCTTTCTTTATTTATGATATATATATTAGGCCAAATTCCGGGATCCCATGGTCTGAATACCTCCTACTTAGTGGTTATGAGCCACCTTAGTCGGAAGTCCACAACGCTGGCACCCTCAATGTGTTCATGCTTTAATTACAAGGAGATAAAAGATTTGGCTAAGAGCTAAGATATCGAATCTACACCGCAAAAATCCTCATTTATTAAGCAATTAAATATACAAGCGGGAAGAAAGAGCTACAAAAACTCATATAAGCAAGAATTAACCCTTAAACTTATTATTAACTCTATCATCTCTCGTTCTCCACAATTTAAAATCTCAAATAATGAGACTCATGGATGCTTAGCCTAATAAACCAATTAAGGTCCATATGGTTAAGGATACTAGCTAGAGTAAACTTGGATAAGTAAACTCGGGTTGAGTCAAAATATTCACGACGGGCCTAATATATCAAAGACATCTAAACTTGTTAAAACCATTTTTTTCTTTATTCTTTGAAATAGAAAATATAAATACGATGTGACGACAAAAGTAAAGAAAATAAAAGAAAATAAATGGAAATACTACTAGGCGAAAATAGATCAAAAATTTGAAAAATGTTGAAATTTTTTAGTTTTCCGGTTAAATGAGGTCAAATTCATGGAAAAGTCCACTAAAAATTCGATAGAAGTCCCTCCTACACTTAATATAAACATTGCCCTCAATGTTTAAGCACGTGGGAGAATAAACTCCCCTACACTTAGGACATTGAGTAAGTTGTTTAAATCTTGCTAAGGAAGAGACAACTAAAGTGATCAATTTCACGTTTTATTTATATACAAAATTGAATCACAATAGCAAAAACTTATCGAAGAAACCGGGTACACTGAATCAGAGGAGGATGAGGATGAGGATGATGATGCACCTGACGGTACTGATGGTATTGCTACTCATAGATGTGAGATAGGAGAGTCGTCTAGTGCTCGAGAGGCTACTCATATTGATGGTCTTGCACCATGGGCCTTGAGACGTGATCTAGATGCTTCCCGTGTTAAGAGTTGTATGACAGAGGTTGGATTAGGTGTTGTTCAGACTCAGGTTGCTTATTTGGAGTCGAAGGCTAAGGTTGGCGAGAAAGAGCGAGAATTGCTTAGTTTGGATTTGGGTGATGTAGAGCGTGGTTTGAATGAGGCTTTTAGGAGGTTATCGGTGTTGGAAAGTAGTGAGTTTGCTGAAATGAAGAGAAAGGTGAATACTATGGAGATTCAGTTGAGTGTAGCTCGTGCGATGCGTGAGAAAGCTGAGAAGGAGTTGAATATATCCGTGGGTTGGAACAGTAGATTTTATGCTGACATGGTTGAAAGAGGAGTAATCCGTAAGCGCCCAGCTGAAGATGTGTCTAGTGATCGTCCGACGAAGATTCAGAAGACGATGGATGATGGACCATCTGGCGGTTCTCAGTAGACCAGTCTGTATTTAGTAGTGACCTTTGTATCTTTTGTGCTTTTGTAGCTTTGACTGAACCGACTTGTTAGTAATAGACTTGGCACGAATTTTGACTGTGTATAGTGCTAGAACTTTGATATGGGATGTACTAAGACAATACTTTTGTTTCAGATCGAATGAAATATGTATATTGTCTTGAATTCCATATTGTGCCTTATTTGTATCTTGATTATGAATTCAATCCATATTATATGAATCCTTTGTTGGATGAATGCTTAATACTTTGAAATTGTGAAATTATAGAACTATGCCGCCCAAGAAGGCTGTGACTGAGGATGATGTACGTAGGATTATTACGGAGCAAGTTACCGCATCTATGACTGAATTTATGGCAAATGCTAGAAATGAAGCTGGCGGTAGTGGAGCTGGCGGTAGTGGAGCTGGCAGTAGTGGAGCTGGCGGTAGTGGAGCTGGCGGTAGTAGAGCTGGCGGTAGTGGAATTGGCGGTACTAATGTGAATGTGAATGCCAATAATGTGAATGCTAATGCTGGAGGAAATATAGGAGGACTTAGAGCTAATGCACCTTAAGTTGGTGGCTGTACTTATGTGACGTTCATGAAGTGTGAACCTCTACCTTTTAATGGAACTGAAGGTGCTGTAGGATTAAGCCAGTGGATCGAGAAGATTGAGTCGGTGTTTCGGATTAGTAAGTGTAAGGAGGAAGATAAGGTGACTTTTGCTATGGCTACTCTTAAAGGTCGTGCGTTGACTTGGTGGAACGGGAGAATTGCTTTCATGGGTCTTGATGCTGCTAATGCTACTCCTTGGGCTGAAATTAAGAAGTGGATGACTTTGGAGTTTTGTCCTCGTAGTGTGATCATTAGGTTAGAACAAGAGTTGATTCATTTGAGAATGAAAGGTGTGGACATTGATAGTTACACAAACCGATTCCATGAGTTGGCCTTGCTATGTCCTCGATTGGTTGAACCCGAAGAGATCCGAATTGAGCAATATGTTAAAGGGTTGACCAGGAATATCCGGGGGGGGGGGGTGTGACATCATCTAAACCACTGACCATTGATGATGCTGTTCGAATGGCTTACCAACTCATTGGACAGATAATTCAGGATAAGGAAGATGAAGCCCGTGTTGGTGAGAAAAGAAAGGGAGACGGTGATCGTGTAGATAGAGGTGATAATAGGAAGAATTTCAATCGCCATCAGAACCAGAGAAAGGGGAATGCAAATGCTCTTACCAACAACACACCGCGCAACGATGATAGATGTCCTAAGTGTGGCAACAAGAGGCATGCTGGCGACTGCTGGAAGTGCCGAAATTGCGGAAAGCTTGGACACAAGGTTGAAAGGTGTAAGAAGGGAACCATTTGCTTCAACTGTAATGAAGAAGGTCATAGGAAATCGGAATGCCCCAAGTTGAAAGCGATTGTACCTGGAAGAAACTGTTAGCCTCAAAATATTGAGTCAAACAAGAATGTTCGGTCATAGGTTTCTATTGTAATATTTATTAGAACGTTGTAATAAGTAGTTATTTAGTCGTGATTCACGGGCTTGGATTTAAACTAATTAAAGTCCAAAAGACAAGCCCGGCCCAATATATAGTCCATTAAAGCCCGCATGTGGGTGGACTATATATACAACCCTCCTAGCATGTTAGGAGGGTGGATGGTCATTTGTAACAAATCTTTTCTCTAATCTTATCTCACCAAGTTAATCATCTCCTCTCTACTTTCTCTCACTACTTTCTCTCTCTAGGAATTCATCTCTTATTCATCTATTTTCTTTCTTTATTCATTGCTTAATCATTACAAATATATGGGACAACATTTGGTATCAATCGCCATGGGGTAGTTTTGTGATTCGTTGTTGATTTTACTTGGTTCGTGTGATTTTATCTTATAATCATCTCGAATTCGAGATTCTTTTTGTGTTTCTATGCTCTAAATCTTGATATAAATCTTCTACATAGCTGTGGTAGGGATTTGGTCGCATTTGGTTGGTTAAAATCGCGGATTTCTTGTCGAAAAATTCAATTTTTTACCCAAAAATCTCGTAACAGCACTATTATTCCGATTGGTGTAATCGGAAAAGGGATTATAGATTCCGATTGTGATTCCGATCAGTATCATCGGAAAAGGGTTTACACATTCCGATCAGCTTTCCGATCATCATTCCGATCGGACAAAATATTCCGATTGCACATTCCGACAAGCTTATTCCGATCAGATCATTCCGACAAGGATTCCGATTAGGACATTCCGATTGGACATTCCGATTGGACATTCCGATTGGACATTCCGACGAAGTGATTCCGATGATGTGTTTTTGCTAAATTTTTGTTTGAGTATTTTTTAGACTTAGCCACTATCTAGACTAGTTTCGGAATATCGTTTACACGAAGATCAAAAAAAAAAAAAAAAAAAAAGAGTTTTTTGGCGGGAAAACCCAAGTAAAATTTATTTTTTTCTAGACCATTTTTAGGCCATTTAAGCTTCAATTTCAAATTTTGGCGATGCGAAAAATTTTTCGACCAAAAATTCAAATTTTTAGGCCATTTTTAGGTTTTATTTTTCGTTAAAATTTTTTATTTTTCAAACTTTTGCCCTACTAGTTATTGGCTATTTCTAACTCGTTTTCAAATTTTGGTTATTCAAAATTTTTCGGTTTACCGTTTTAGTCGGACTGAGGAATTTATTGTCGGACTGAGAAAAAATTTCAAATTTTCGGAATTTCAACAACAACACAATCACACCATATCTACTTAAGATCCATTTTCACTTCATCAACCGAGAAACTATCATCATGGAAACGAGCAATGCGTGTTCAGACAGAGAAGAACGAGAGATGGAACTACAAGAACAAGTCCTTAAACAACGTTGTATACAAGCTTTCAGTGATCTTAAAACGAATCTAAAACGTCTAGAAAGAGAGACCTTCTCGTACAATCCTTTGTATATGCGTGCTTTTCATTCCTTTTTCGGAAATGATCATCGCACGTTCACTTATGACTTAAGAGACCACTTGAAGAATCTTGAGAATGAATTACTCAACAAAAACCTTCATGAGACAAATTCCAAGAATGCCTTCAAAACACTCAGAACACCGTTTCAACAATTCTTTGCTTCACAGCTATTCAAGAATCCCAACTTTGAGTCAGAAGTTCGAGATGCAAATCAACACTTCAAAGACTACACTACAATGGAAGCAAAATCATTCAGAGATTTGATATTTGGAAACATGGAATCAATTGAAAGGCTTTTGGATGAACGCCTACTTCATGCAAAAGACATGATCAAGAAGATGAATAACACAAGGCTGAAAATGCAAGAGTGCACGGTGGCAAAGATTCATGTAGTGGATACGAGTCCAGTCTCAACTGTAAATAACAAGACAATATCGAGTAATGCAACTGACAGCTGCAGAACAGGGAAAACAACGCATGGTGAGCAGAATGAACATAACAGCTCTGACAAACAACACATCGACTCTGAGAATGTCATCAGCAATACACCTTCCTATGAAAATGGTCCTGTTTACGATTCTGAGCCATTGGAAGAGGTACACAATACTGAATTGAATGTGTTTGCCAATGCCAATACGCATGAGCATAGTGATCAAACAACAAACCTTATTGACACATGTATGACGGAAAAGGTTGATAGCAATACCACACCCAACTCATCAGACATGTGCAATAATGAGTTTGAGGATGATCAACATGCAAATGAGTATGATGATGAGGAGCGTGTCGCGCTTGCTAATTTAATTGCCAGTTTACAAAAAGATGTCAATGAAACTAGAAAGAGTCACAAGAAATTAAAGAAGGCAAACGCAGCGCTCACTCAAAACTTTGAAGAATGCAAAGCCGCTCTAATTAAATCTAATGAGACCCTTGAAAGTAATAGGGCTGAGCTTATTCAAAAGACCAAAGAGCTTGAGGGGTACAAGGGCAGTACGTTACAAAGTCAAAAGGACGATTTTGAAAACAAATATAATACAACTCTTGAGTTATTAGCCAAAGAGAAGCGTCAATATAATGTTTTCTTAATGGATGAACGTCAAAAAACGTACCTTGCAAATACCAAACTTAACGAACTTGAACAAAAGCTCTCTATGACCACTACCGATTCTGCTAAAATTCTTGAGGATAAGAAATAAGAGGTAGATGCGTTAAAACAAGACTTCAAAAGTAGATACGAGAAAGAAACTGAAAAAGTAACAAAATTAGAAGAACAAGTCGAATTTTTGAAGAACGTTGTTTATAAAACGCATGATTCTATTCAATCCGTAAGAATGCTAGCACCTCCATCGATGTTTAAGGGTCAAGCTAGCTTTGCAAGTCCTGAGTACCTTGCCAAAGCTCAAGCTGCGAACCCGTGTCTTTATCTTGATGAGACTGAAAGGACAGATCTTGATTGCATGCCTGTTAGTGCCAATATTGAACAAACTGCCCTTTAGGATGATGATAGTCAACCACTTGTCAATAAGGAGTTTGTGAAACCATATAATTATGCTTATGAGAATAGTCTTTATGGTCTTTTCAACAAACAAACTCAGAAAACTCGTGAGGAAGTGTTTCTAGAATGCAAACAAAAGAGAATTCAATGGAAGAACGCATTTGCCCCTAAGAAATCTAATGTTTACAAATACATAAACTACCTCCCTCTAGATGAATCTAAAAGCAAGAGTAGGAAAACATTAGGTATTCTTAAACGCCACATAGATAATGTTAAATCTATTGTTGAAAGAGACTGGGCCAAACGTGAAAATGCTGAGTGGACACGTCCGATTCCTCAAGATATTACCTTGCTTGTGAAAGAACTCTTAATTCCTAACACGTCGTTGATTAAAGAAACTGTTCTTCAACTTGAGGAGTTCATTCGGACTGAAATGTTTGATGATTTAAAATACGTTGAATCTCTTGAGAAACACATTGATGATCTTCAAATGGAGAAGTCTGATTTTTCAGATGAATATGATTTACTCTTGCAAGAATGCGTTTCTAAAGATGTTATGTGTGCTTATTTTACATCTTGTGCTGATATTGATGAATATTCTGAAGTTGCATGCCAATATCTTGATAAGATCAAAGAATGTGAACGTCTTGAAATTGAGCTTTCGAAACGTAAAGAAAATGTTGACAAAAAGGCTTTTGAGTTACTTCAACACAAAACTGATTTCCTTCAAAAACATTGCCATTCACTTAAACTTGCTCTGCAAAAAGAAGTTGGTAGGTTCCACATGATAATAAATTGCAAGAAAAACTTTCCCAAACATTTCGAGAAATGAATGAACCGAATTTGGAAATTAAAGGGTTGAAAGCTCAATTACAAGACAGTGACAGAGCAATAGCAGAGTTGCAGAAACTCGTTGCTAAAATGGGTGGGAAAATCGTGGAACCTAGCATTAAGAACCCTGTTGTTCGACAACCCACTACCTACAAGGATCCAAAGCTGTCTATCTTAGGAAAACCGACTCCGTTCTCCAATTCTTCTCATATGAAATCTAGGTTACCCCCTAAGACTGATGTGCAACCAAGTGTTCCAAAACCATCCATATCACCCTATGTTCCTCCATTTAGAAAGCACACTGTTGCTAAACCCAACCATGTGAATGCACCTAGCACTTCTAGGACTCCTCCAAACCGTGTGACATTCACGTCCACAAAGGAATCAGCAGGTTCAAATGACCTCGTTCATACCCACAACCTAGAGGATGCGAAACAAAAAGGGAAGATTCAGAAAGACAAACCAGTGTATGAACAACCTAGTTCGCCAAATCCCACTAGAGTTCCACACACTCCTAATGGTAGTCAACCAAAACCTAGGATCCCTCTTCAGCAATCTAGGAATTGGAAACCATCCATGAATAGTCGTGTTTCAAACACTACGCCTGAACGATTTGGAAAACAAAGGAATACAAGTACTCTCGTGAATCCCAAATTCCCTGTATGTCCCACTTGCAAAAAGGGCATTCACAATGGAAATCATGACCATTGCATTTTGCAATACCTCTATGAGGTAAAATCTCGTTCCTTTGAACGGAGATCGAATACAGAATCCCATAAGACACCAAGGAGATACAAACCCGTCGCAAAGAAGAGCAACAACATCAAATCTGAAACTTGGATTAAAAAGGGACTTAGTTTCTCTCCAAAGAAGTCTTTCGCTGTGCAAGAGAAAGCTACTCCTAAATCTAGTCTTCAATGGAAACCAACGGGTCGGATCTTCACGGAAGTTGGTCTTAAGTGGATTCCAATAGAGAAGAGTGATGACACCTGCACCATCACTAATGCTACTGTTCTACACGCTGAAAAGGAATTTGTTACTCCTAATTCTAGTATTTGTGCAAACTCTTCTTCTGTGATTGCAGGTACAACAGCAGATTCTGAACCCACTTCTCCTTCTTCAAAGGGTTCCAATTCTGTATATTCGATATCACCTTCTTCTGCTGTACAAAAGTCTATTTTGGATTATTTTCGAAAAACTTGAGAAAACAAAAAAAAATAAAAAATAATAATAAAACGTAAATATCCATAGAAAAACAAATTAAAAAATGGAAAAACTTTCAAAATACCAAAAATATTCCTCTCGACATGTCTTTTAGTATCGATAATATGGACGTACCTAGAAATGTCGCTCAATAACGACACGGGTGTGTACATAAAGCTCGAATGAAAGTTGTAAATATTTTTCAAAACATGTCATTTCAATGATTTACAATTACCTCAGATTGTGACTCGTACTTCAAAGAAAGGAAAGTTGATCACGATGATTACTTATCCTCAACAACGGGAAAATAAAATTTCTCGGTCATGAGCTATCGACAAAAACATTCAAAGTTTTTAAGCTCATGTAAACGACTTAAAGTTAAATGTCAGACTGTAACTCGGACCTCAAATAAAGGAAAGTGTATCTTTAAAGATACATTATCCTACCAAACGGGTAGAGCAATCTATCTTGGGTTGAGCTTGTCACAAAACATTCAACGTTTTGAGCTCAACACAATGGCTTGTAATCACTTTCAGATTGCAACCCGGATCGATATTCACAGGGGAGTGTACGATTTAGTACCCTTACCCTCAGCAAAAGAAGAGAAATCTTCTTACACTTGAGTGGATTCGTCAAGACATTCAAAGTCTATGAACTCAAGTTTATGCTTTAGAAAAACCTTTCGACAAAAAGAACTGATTTTTCAAAAAGCGTTGAACACAATTTTTTCAAGAATTTCTCAATGATATTCAAAATCTTTCAAAAATTGTGTGTTCAACAACTCCCATCCTTAAAAAGCGAAATGTGGATCATATCCTCACAATGACAATTCAATTGGATCAATTTTTGAGGGGGAGCATTTTAACTTCATGCAAAAGATTAACACATCTTTCTCCCGAAGATTTTCAAGACTATTTTCCAAAATATATTTTAATCAAATTTGGTATCTCTAATATCAAAAGATTTTATATATTAGAGATAGGGGGAGAAAATGTGATTAAAATGTGATCTTATATAAGACTCAAGCACTTTAACTCTTACCTACATGTGCGAAACACTTTCGATTATCGATGCACATGTGAAGGGGGAGCATTTTTGAAACGACAAAACTAGCAAGGTGTTAAATGTTTTTCAAACACTTTGTTACAATTTAAAGTGGTTTTACCCACAACATCTTTAATTCACGACGTTATTGGTGTCAAAAGGGTGGTTAGGTTTAAGTCCTATGATCCAACCAGAACCGGAGGGATCTTCCCAGGGACAATCCAACAGATTATTAGAAGTCCTTAGGAAAGATGGAGTAGAATGTGAACGTAGCAGAATGCCGACTAAGTACTGATGCTAGCACTGGAACAATCACAACAAGGTGCTAGTAATGATGTCTTGGTAAGCATTGAAGGGGTTGAAGAATGAAAAAGAAATGTAAGGATAAAGGGTCTAAAGAAAGAAGCCCTCCATACAACTTAGGCAGATACCGGGTCAACTCATCATGAAGACAAACTCATCATGGACCCAGTGATGTGAAGCACAACCCTTTCCTAGCTACTCAGACTTCTCTCAAAAGAAGTTTGTTTTATTGTCACGGAGATCAACACGACTTCTATTGACTTTCTCACTCCGAGATTGTTGATATTGAATAGGTGCCATCTGCTCCATCCTCCGACCACTAAAAGTGTACAAATCGAGTCTAGAGCCAAGAGATCAATCAAATCTCGTTAGGACACACGGATGAAGATCAAGAGAGTCCTACGCTATATCCTTGTGATATTGCTAGAACACTCAGAGTGATACTACTTAGTATTCACAATGATGAGTGGAAATCCTTCCAGTGCTAACATCAAACAGCATTGCGGTAGGTCATATGCAAGATTCTTTATGAATTGAACATATGTAAATCTGAAAAGCAACAGTAGTTTGACTCTGAATTGATTCAAACTCGTTTCAGGTTTCTACGCAATATCTTTATGGTCTTGCCAGAACATTCAGAGTGATATTTGTTAATATTCACAGTGACGAATGAA
The DNA here is from genome assembly GCA_025667525.1 of Glebionis coronaria. NCBI lineage: Eukaryota > Viridiplantae > Streptophyta > Magnoliopsida > Asterales > Asteraceae > Glebionis > Glebionis coronaria. The sequence continues at coordinate 688,439,072 of CM046875.1, read as the reverse complement.
AATCCTTCTAGCGTCAACATCAAACAGCGCTACGGTAGGTGACTTGTGAGATTCTTATGAATCAAACTTGTGTCAACTGGAAAGCAACAATGGTAAGATTCTTAATGAATCAAACTTGTTCCAGGAATTTGAATTGACGAATTTAATCAAGCGGATATTTATCCAATTGATTCACTCTTTATGTTCGCAGTCTTGCTTTGAGATGGTCGAGTAAAGAGAACGGCTAGTACAGCCGCGAAACCCTGTCAAGGATATTCTTAATTGAATCTACCTGATCACAGGTACGATATTTAATATCGTATAACGGTCTTCACCGACCGGAGGTAAAACGCTACCGATTTAGGACGAATGTCAAAGCCATTCAGTCCGTGTCTATGTTTTGTCTCGAGAAGGTGGCATCACGGTGTACTCAACAAAGTCAAAGATTCACAACCACATATTCATGCCCAAAGACTTATCTAACAATTGATAGTGTGAGAATGAGGATAAAGACACAAGATCACAAGATGGCAATGACAAGTCAAGAATGATTTGAAGATCTCAAGACTTAAAGACAAAATCGAAAGACAACGACAAAGGCTCAAAGATCACAGCATGAAGGAACAAAACTACTGTTACACGTTCAAGACTCATTTATGACGAAATTCATAAATCTCCATTGGAATCCAAATATCAAAGAGGAATGACCTCACATTGGGGGAGATTGTTAGCCTCAAAATATTGAGTCAAACAAGAATGTTCGGTCATAGGTTTCTATTGTAATATTTATTAGAATGTTGTAATAAGTAGTTATTTAGTCGTGATTCACGTGCTTGGATTTAAACTAATTAAAGTCCAAAAGACAAGCCCGGCCCAATATATAGTCCATTAAAGCCCGCATGTGGGTGGACTATGTATACAACCCTCCTAGCATGTTAGGAGGGTGGATGGTCATTTGTAACAAATCTTTTCTCTAATCTTATCTCACCAAGTTAATCATCTCCTCTCTACTTTCTCTCACTACTTTCTCTCTCTAGGAATTCATCTCTTCTTCATCTATTTTCTTTCTTTATTCATTGCTTAATCATTACAAATAATCATTACAAATATATGGGACAACAGAAACCCCCAGGGTGGTATCTACCAACTTGGAACAATTGAGGTGAAGAAAGAGGATCCGAATGTCGTTACCGGTACGTTTTTACTCAACAATCATTATGTTGTTGCTTTATTCAATTCGGGTGCTGATAGTAGCTTTGTATCCACTAAATTTAGTGCCCTTATTGATATTGAACCTGTTGAGATAAGTACCAGTTAAGAGGTGGAATTGGCTGATGGTAAATTAGTGAAAACTAATAAGCTATTAGAAGGATGCTCTCTAAATCTCTTAAACCATTCCTTTCCGATTGATTTGATGTTGATAGAATTAGGTAGTTTTGATATTATTATTGGTATGGATTGGTTGTCGTTGAATAATGCTACTATTTTATGTGGAGAGAAGAAGGTTAAGATTCCTCTTAGGAATAGGACGTTAGTAATTGATGGTAGTCGAGGTGAATCCCGTTTGAAAATCGTTTCATGTATTAAAGTCCAAAGGTACATCAGGAACGGTTGTGAGTTATTCTTAGCTCAAGTGACCGGGAATGAGTCTAGGGAGAAATGATTGGAAGATGTACCTATTATTTGTGAATTTCCTGAGGTATTTCCTAAAGATTTACCCGGACTTCCACCGATAAGGCAAGTAGAGTTTCGAATCGATTTAATTCCTGGTGCTGCACCGGTGGCACGTGCGCCTTACCGATTAGCCCCTTCTGAATTAAAGGAGTTATCTGAGCAACTTAAGGAGTTTTCTGATAAAGGTTTTATTCGACCGAGCTCGTCGCCTTGGGGAGCTCCAGTCTTGTTCGTTAAGAAGAAGGATGGATCTTTTCGTATGTGCATTGATTATAGGGAACTAAATAAGTTGACAATTAAAAATCGATATCCTTTACCTAGGATTGATGATTTGTTTGATCAACTGCAAGGATCTAGTGTGTATTCTAAGATAGATTTGCGGTCAGGATATCACCAACTTCGCGTCCGTGAAGAAGATTTTCCTATAACTGCATTTAGAACTCGTTATGGACACTATGAATTTCAAGTAATGCCATTTGGGTTAACTAACGCACCTGCGATTTTCATGGATTTAATGAATCGAGTGTGCAAGCCCTACTTGGATAAATTTGTGACTGTGTTTATTGATGATATTCTAATCTATTCTAAGAATGAAGATGAGCATAGAGAACATTTAAGGATTGTTTTGAATTTGTTGAAGGATGAAAGGTTGTATGCTAAGTTTTTGAAATGTGATTTCTGGTTAGATTCTGTGCAATTTCTTGGTCATGTGATTAACAAAGATGGAATTCATGTTGATCCTGCAAAGTTTGAAGCTATTAAGAATTGGTCTGCACCGACAACGCCAACGGAAGTGCGACAGTTCTTAGGATTTGCTGGCTATTATAGGCGATTCATTAAAGAATTTTCTTTGATAGCTAAACCCTTGACTAAGCTTACTTAGAAGAATAAACCTTTCGTTTGGGGAAGTGATGAAGATGGAGCATTTCAGACATTGAAGCAAAAATTATGTAGTGCGCCAATCTTATCATTACCCGACGGGAGTGAAGATTTTGTAGTGTATTGTGATGCATCTCTTAGAGGTTATGGAGCTGTTTTGATGCAGCGAGAGAAAGTGATAGCTTATGCTTCTAGGCAATTAAGGAAGAGTGAGGAGAATTATACTACTCATGATCTTGAGTTAGGAGCTGTAGTCTTTGCTCTTAGGTTGTGGAGACATTATTTGTATGGCACCAAGTGTACGGTATTCACCAATCACAAAAGCCTACAGTATATTCTCGATCAGAAAGAATTGAACATGAGGCAACGAAGATGGATATAGTTGTTAAGTGATTATGATTGTGATATAAAATATCACCCAGGAAAAGCCAATGTTGTTGCCGATGCGTTAAGTAGGAAAGATAGAGAGCCTATCAGGGTGCGTTCTCTAGTCTTGACCGTGCACAATAATTTGCCTGAGCAAATTAGAAATGCGCAAATAGAAGCTTGTAAGAAGGAGAATTTTGTTAATGAAGGGTTCCAAGGAGAAGGAGATCCTTTAGAGGTTAGAGCTGATGGAGTGAAATGCTTAAGAGGTCGTATGTGGATACCTAAGTTTGGAGGCTTAAGAGATTTGATTATGTTAGAATCCCATAAATCTAAGTATTCCATTCATCCGGGATCTGATAAGATGTATCATGATTTGAAGAAGTTGTATTGGTGGCCGAATATGAAAGCTGACATAGCTATGTATGTTCTTCAATGCTTGACTTGTGCTAGGTTAAAGCCGAACATCAAAAGCCATCAAGACTACTTAAACAACCAAAGATTCCTGAATGGAAGTGGGAGCGAATTACGATGGACTTTATCACCAAGCTTCCTAGAACATCATTTGGAAACAATTCGATTTGGGTTATTGTCGACAGACTGACCAAATCAGCACACTTCATTCCGGTTGAAGAGCAGTTCTCATTGGAGAAGCTGACTCGTATATACCTTGATAATGTTGTATGCAAGCATGGAGTGCCTGTATCGATCATTTCAGATCGAGATCCTAGATTCGCATCGAACTTTTGGAAATCTCTCCAAAGATCTTTGGGAACGAATCTCGACATGAGCACTGCTTATCACCCCCAGACTGATGGGCAGAGTGAAAGGACGATACAAACACTAGAAGATATGTTAAGAGCTTGTGTGTTAGACTTTGGTAAGAATTGGGATAAACATTTGCCGTTAGTAGAGTTTTCATATAACAATAGTTACCATTCTAGTATTAAGGCTGTACCGTTTGAAGCTTTGTATGGTAGGAAGTGTAGATATCCTGTATGTTGGAGTGAAGTTGGGGATACCCAGCGCACGGGACCGAAATTGATCCGGGAGACTACAGAGATGATAGTTCAGATTAAGAAGAGGTTGTTGACTGCCCGTAGTAGACAGAAAAGTTACGCGGATGTGCGGCGGAAGCCAATGGAGTTTGAAGTGGGTGACTGAGTAATGTTGAAAGTATCGCCATGGAAAGGCGTTATCAGATTTGGAAAGCGAGGAAAATTAAATCCCCGTTATATTGGACCCTTTAAGATTTTATCTAGAGTAGGTCCGGTGGCTTACAAACTAGAGTTACCCCCAGAACTTCATGGTGTTCACAACACATTCCATGTATCTAATCTGAAGAAATGTCTAGCAGTGAGTGATGAGAAAATTCCGTTAGGTAAGGTTCGAATAGATGGGAAGTTGCATTTTATCGAAGAGCCCGTAGAAGTTATGGACCGTGAGGTAAAGCAACTGAAACAAAGTCGGATACCTATTGTCAAGATCCGGTGGAATTCAAAGCATGGACCGGAGTATACTTGGGAACGAGAGGATGAAATGTGGAATAAATATCCGCACCTCTTCGATTTCAATAAGAAACGGACATCCAAATGAAATGGATCACGAGGACGTTGATCCCTTTTAGGAGGAAAAGCTGTGACAATCTAACATTTTCAGGTAGTGAAATATTTTCTCGTATAATATTTTGAAACTTATTTTTGTGTTGGTTGACGAACTCACAATTTACGGATTTAAATTTGGGCTTACGTGCATAATTTGGCGTCTTTTACGACTAAACCGGAAACCTTAGGATTACGTATTTACGTTTTTGAACTCCGTTTTTGATGAGATAATTTTTATTGGATTCATTTTGTGACGTTGATTCACAATTTATAAAACGTTTTTCGTAAAACGACCCGAGGGCACGCAAATCGAGAAAACTAGAATCGAGAAATACCCGTAAACTAGTGAGATGGGACAAAATACATTGTCCCACCCCACTAGCTTAAGTTGGACGGTACACTTGACACCACACCATGAAGGTGGCATCATGTTAGCTTAACTTACTCCAAGTGTAAGCTTAGCTTACATTTTAAGCTTACTTCTCTTTACCACTATCTCAAAACTAGCTACACCTTTTCATTCCACCATTTTCTTACATGCAAATTCTCTCAAAACTCTCTCAAACACCCCTCCCTTGCCGTCCAAAATAAAGCAACACACACCCCTTTTGATATTTTCTAGCCATGAAACACATGTTTACTAGCTCTATTAAGGAGTTATCTTGAAGCCTTGATCATTTGGTGGCCATATTAACAACATTGAAGGTGATTTGCTTGTGTCCTAGGGCTGATTTTCCAACATATGTTCTTGATATTTGATGGTCTTGGAGTTACTTGTTGTATTCATCAAGTTCTTGTCTTCCAAAAACAAGGAATACACTTGGTTGGTAAAGAAGATCATCCTCTCCATTTTTCTCTTGTTATTTTGTAAAGAACAAATGTATTTTATTTCATTTTGTATATGTATATGATGTATATATGATGATAAAAATGTTGTGTGGGGATCAAGTGTTGATAAATATGCTTAAAAAGGTTGATAACTATAAGAAATGAGGCTAAAATCTTGATTATTTAGTTGGCTGTATAAAAACAGTAGATAACTAAAACATGAACTGATAAAATTGCATGGTATGATCCATTTACAGTAAGTACAAGATGTTATACACATGTGAGAGTTGGCCATGCAATGGAACCAAAATAATGAGTGAGATATGATCAAAACAAGTTAGGTGGTCTAATCTGAATAAGCAGTTTTGTAGGGACTGTTAAGGCATGATAAACTTATAATGAGCAGTAGCTATAGCTAAGTTAAATGTAACACATAATATGAAGAACATGTCACCAAAAAATGAGCTTCTAATTCATTATAGAACTCTAGATATGGTAAAAATGGTGAACATGAAGATAAAAATCAGATTTTAAGAATTAATGTTTATTATTATTGGGAAAATCACTTAAAAATGTTGTAAACTTACCACTTTTTATGGTTGTGTGTACTAAACTATTTTTTTTCTTATTGTGTGTATTGAACTTTTAAATTCATATCATTGTATGTAATTTGTGACTATTTTACCCCTATTTTTTTCAAATTTTGAAGGGTAAATTGGTCAATTTACAAGGCAAAATCGTCTCTAAATACACACAATAATCGGAATTAAAAAGTTTAATACACACAATGAGAAAAAAAAATAGTTTAGTACACAGAACCATAAGAAGTGGTAAGTTTACTACATTTCTAAGTGATTTTCCCATTATTATTATATAAGCACTCATATTTTAATGTATAAAATGTAAAAATAAAAACCCACTAACTTATAAAACTTATTTATATATATATATATATATATAAAAGGTTAATTAAATGGATAACTTATATAAATGGTGGTGAAATAATATGTATAAGTAATAAAAACTATAAACTTGATTTTTACGACTTTTTCGGCTATCGCCGTAAAATTAACGTTTTTCGCCAAATAAAAGTTAGACGATCAAACCCGTCTAATGTAAAGTTTATAAAAGTCATATACTGATATATAGGTAACTAATACAAGTAAAAACCGATAAAACCCGAACTATAGGAAATACGGACATTTACGAGCTAACTAAACATATTGGACTAATAATTGGACTAAATAAGATAAATACTTGTAAAAAGAACTTATTGGGCTTAACCCATTTGGGCCCAACATGGAAAGTATATATACTGATAATATAGGTATAAAATGGATTAAAACAAGTTAAAGAACTTATAATAGGCTTATTGGACTTAAAATAGGTAAGTAGGTAAAACTAGCAAACTAGTAAAACGTTACCAAAACGTAAACACTAAAATGAGTAAACAAGGATGTATAAACCTACTTGATCATCATCATATGTACAAAATCATCATATGTATATTGTTATTTTGATAAAAGTCATTGGACAAAGTCTAAGACCGATTATTATTTATATAGGTTTCCGTGACCGAAGCACGCCCGTAGCCGACAATCCGCCTTTCATTAACAACATGAGTTCATAGCCTCGCACTCTTTTAAATGTTTTATAAAATGATTTGTAAACCCGCGAGGGAGATAACATGCTAGATTTTGATAAAAATAGAACACAAGTAGTCCCGATTGTATGCTTAATGATATGGACCCGAATGATGCTATGACCCTATAAACGAGACTAAAAGGATTATTAGTAGTTAGGTTATGTCACTTAAAGTCCCATTAGCATGAATTGTGAACTACCGGGATTTGGTAGACGCTTATGCATTTGATAGTACTATTTGGGGGCGATCACCCCAGTTCGCGCCTTGACGGTTGATCCCCGTCGTACCACATTGATTGGTAAGCGAATTTATGTATGAGAAGATTCCATAGCGTGATTTTTGTGATGACACGCTAACTTAGATGGGCAAATTGTTTGTCGGGTTCGCGGCCCGCTATTTTCACAGTAAGGTAACAATGTCATGCGGCTAATAATAATCCTACAACCTATAAAACCTAAATACAAAACGATAACGACGCTATTAACGATGAATATATTACCTATCATGGTAATATAGAGACTACGGTCTCATGGACGGTTTAAGATGTATGCTTGATTTATATATTGCCTGACTAGCAATATGAGGACTTACTTCCGATATTATACTTGTGTTCTGATTTTAAATGATTGTTTTATATAACGGTTTTCATTAAACTCTATGAATTCACTCGGCATTCGCTGATATGATTTTTGCATGTTTTTATCTCAGGTGCTTGAAGGTAATCCGGATGGAGATCGACTCTGATGGCCCACATAATATTAAAAATGTTCATTCGATCTATGTTTTGTAAACTTAATGACCTGTATAATTTGGGACCTGTTGTACACTTTAAAACTTTTTATCGAATGAATGTATGTTAAACCTTGTACAACCATTTTTATGTGTTGTCTATGATTGGAGTTATTGTGCTATCCCGTAACACTCTGAAAGACCCTTCCGCTGTACCGATACGAAAAATGAGAGTGTTACAATAACCCTCGGTGGGTGCTTGAAGTAACTCCATCATAGTTCGATTAGCCATGGTTGGTTCTTCTTCTACGATAGGTTCGTCAATAGGAGACTCCTCACTAGAAAGGTTAGGTGTGGTCTCCTTTCGGTTTTTTCATTTACGTGCACGTCTTGCTTGATTACGAGTAAGCATAAACGTCATGTACAACGTGGGGATGAGCAAAGAAGATTCTTTTTGGTGTTTTTAATTTTTCCAATTTTTTGTGGTTTTTAATTGTTTCTACTTTTTTTGGATTATGGTGAATGTATTAAGTAGACAAAAATTTACAAATCTCTCCTTAAATCAAATCTCTTGATTAAAGGATCCTCAAGGAATGAAAACGATCACGTGAAGTGAACGCCTTCGTGACTTTAGAACGTTGGTGGAACACCAAAACGTTCAAGAGGGTTTAATCAAATGAAACCAAGAAAATATATATGATACTTAGATAATACTTTGGTTGGCAAACCTTCGATTAGCCCTTTTTATCTAAACACGCACAAGCAAGCGGGAAAACGAGCGAAGCACTTAAGAGCCTTTTTCCTTAGGGTACATTTTATAATACCCGCCTTATACCCACCTTATAGTTTGTGTTTGTCAAAATTAAGCTTCACGAAAGCAATTATCTATTTTGCCTTTTTTCTTTGTTTGAGATTCGAATACAATGATCGAGTGATGAAATCCCGAATCAAGGTTGTGCTTTCACACTTTTGGAGTACTTGTGAATTTATTGTTCTACGTATAGAATATAGTAATATTCACACAAAAAACGAAAAACCGATAATACGTATTAGTAGAGTGCTACTAATACAAATAGATATTATGGCTAATATAAAACAACGATTTTTCAAATCAAAACACAACACGCCTCCCCGGCAGCGGTGCCAAAATGATAGTGGTAGTAATACGTCTTTTAGGAAAAAGAGCGTAATTAGGGCAAGTATTAACAAGTAGTTTAGGAAAACCACAAGTAAATGACCCAAAGTGGGGATCGTTCTCAAGGAGGCTAGTGTGTTTTGTAAAGAATTGATTAACTTTGTGATTATAATTTATGAGAAAAGAAAATAGAGAAAAGAGAATAGAAAAGGATGACGGTTATGATTATGAATTAAACTAAGACGAAGTCGCACACGTAAAACCATAAAAAGTGACTAAATTTAATAATTACCCTAAAAATTCCTAGAAAATTGCAATAAATCCTAAAATGTAATTAGAGTTTACAAAAAATCAAAAATCACTCAAACCTTTTATTTAATTAAATATTAATTTTTTATGCTAATTAAAGCCCAAAAATCAATTTAAAAAAAGCCCAAAATGAGATTTTTCCCTTTGTGAACCTCTAAAATGACTTAACTAAATTAAAAACTATTTTTGAAAATATTAAAATTAATTAAAACTATTTAAAAATGATTAAAAACTCTAAAACCTTAAAATAATTCTAAAAATTAATTAAATGACAAAAAATTAATCTATGTTATGATGTATTCTATAGATATTAATGAATACAATTTCTCTATTCTACGTGTTGTGAATAGAGATAAAGAATAAATGTATTCTTCAATTGATCTTGATGGAGGGTATATACAAGGAGTATTTATAAGACAAATAATAGGACAAACCTTAATTACTATATGGGTCATGGGCCTTATACTAGACATCCACACATAATTATTCATAACACTCCCTCTTGGATGTCTCTATAGATAATACGCTTTGAGAATGCTGCCTCATTAAAAACCTTGTCAGGAAAACCCAGTGGGACAAAACCATGACTAAGGAAAAGAGTGCAACGTGTATTATCTCCCTCTGATAACTAGATCACTTGAGATCTTTAAGTTGACACATTCCAATGTATTATGTAGATATTAATGAATACAATTTCTCTATTCTCTCTATCTTTTGTTCTTGACTATTCTTTATCTGCTTTATTGTTACACAAACTTTTTGGTCAAGTCCACATATCCCGTTAAGATGTTAATTCTTGAACGAATATAATATGTGATTTATGTTTAAATCACCGAAGGTACGTAAGTCACTCAATTCTTTAACATATCAATTGTACTTACGGTGTTCTTCAAGTTTTGTTTTTGCAATATGTGTTTATGTCACAATAAATAATACCTTTATGTTATAGTCTATGATCATCCGTAATATAATACATATGATATAATTTCTTTTCGAGATCCATATGTCAGGTTAGCCATATCAATAGATATAGTTAGTCACTCGTGTGAAACGTAGCAACTTAATCGTGATTGGTTAATGACGAATATATATAACCTGGGGAAATCTTAGCTGCAAAACTAAACAGCCAACTTACCAACTAGCTGCATAATCCCACCAAAACGACATCGTTTAGATAAAAGGCAACATACGAGTATTAACCTTTTTTTGTTTTCACCACCCCCAAACAAAAGAAAATTTTATTCTCTCCAATACCATCTCCAAACAATAAATAAAATAACTACCACCAAACTTATCAATTCTCGTTTGGCCTCTATACGTTATTGGTTGAATTGAATTCACATGAGTGAAACATGATGAATATATGATTTTCCTTTAGATATCTTCATGAAAAAATATTTTTCCACTCAAGATATCGAAATTAAAGTAAACTACATGCAATCGATTTTCGATATGCATAGGGTTCAGGGCAGCATGGTACAAAACAAGCATGGATGATATGTGACTATGCAGAATATGAGGATCATCACTTCTATCAAAGATGTAGAATAGATAACTTTTCACAAACGCTATTACTGTTTATGCACTTGATCAGCCTGGTTCTTCATGCGTTAGGAGAATAAATTTTTGTGTGTGGTACTGGTTGGTGTGAGTTTACATTAATTCCAGGGTTGTTGCTGATGCCATTCAAACTTCTAGCGGTTGTTGTTACCGATACCATTTTATGCATGTGATGACATATCTGTGAGTATCGATCTAGATTTGTGCGGGATATTGGTTATTGTTATTTTCTGTATGTGTCATGGCCTCGTGGGGTTCTTTTTGTTATAGGATGAATTCTTTTTAGGGCTAATTACCCAAATAAACCACTTTTGAAGTGGATTTGTCAAAATACCCTAAGCTACTTTAAATTTTCATAAATAGACTAAGCGACCTCAAACCACCTTATGCCACTTAATGCTACGTTAAGCTACCCTAAGCAACTTTAAGCTACCTAAGCGACTTTAATATTAAATTAATAAAAATACTATTCATCTAAAAAAAGTACTCTTTTTTTGTAAGAAATGTGTAAGGGTACTTTTTTATGCGACTTTATTTTTTTAATTAATTAAAATTCAATTTTATTATTATTTTAATCATTAAAAAAACATTTTATATTATTTAAACTTAATTTTCTTTTTATGCAACCTATTTCTAAACTTATGCTACTTTACCTTGTACTTAGTTTTTACAACCTTTTTTTATGCTACTTTTTACAAAATAAACTTATGCTACATTAACCTCTCACCCCACCCCCACCCCCTTTCACACAGTTACATTTAACCACCCCACCCCCACCCCTGACAACCCTTCGTCCCCAACCATTACCCCCCATCGTTACCCTATTTGTACCCCAGTATTAACCCGCATTCATCATGATACTTTATAATCTTCTTAATTAATATCGATCCCCAAACATGTATTGAAGATTGAATGAGTGTAGTTTCAATCCGGTCTAAATCAATTCCGTAATAGTGATGGATCCAATGGAGATTGGTCCAATGCCGATCTATGAAGCAAAGGTAAGCCTTAGATCCAAGATGAAGTTTTTACCAATAATCAAGGCTAAGCTTATGCAAAACCCAGCACGTCATTTATGTTTTAGAAATACTGTTTTTGGTCCCTGTTTAGATGTTAATAACAACCAAAATGACAACCACTTGCTCAATTATATCCTACAACAACAAGAAAATGTAGTTGTTCCCAGTAGCGATTGTCCCCCTTTTATCTTCAACATAGGTGGTCATAATGTTAGTTTTGGACGAAATGAGTTTTGTTTAGTGACTGGTTTTAGGTGTGGTGATGTATCTTTAGCATATAACGAAATTAGCTCATTTTGTTCCCGTGTGTTTCCTGAGAAAAAAGGTTAAATGTTAAGTCTAGAGAGTTATTAGAAATTATTGAGAATGAAAAAAATGGGATGAATTAGAAGATATGGATGCAGTTAGGGTTTATTTATTGTTTCTTGAGGAGGTTGTGTTTATGGGGCGTGAGGAGTTTTTAAATATTCCAAAGCATGTACTTTGTCTAGTTGATGATATTGACTCGTGGAATGAGTATCCATGGGGAGAATTCATGTGGCAGTATTTTTATGAGAGGACATTGAATTTGGTCCAGAGATATGCTGCCAAACATTATAAGAGCAACAACCCTAGTATGCACATGGGAGCATATAATCTGAATGGGTTTCAATGGGCCCTCAAGGTGATTTGTTCTACTTTTAGTTTGTTAAAGTTAATGCTGCCAAACATGCCCACCATTAAAAGTAAGCTTTTGTTTTCTTCCGGCAGATGTGGATACTAGAAACATTCACTAATATCCATATTTGGTGGAGACGTGTACCTGGCAGAATTCCATGTGGATTTGGTTGGACAAATGAAAGGAGGTTCCGTAAGATTGATTACCCCCTGCTGCTCCCACATGTAAAGTGTTTTTTTCATTTAGAATATTATATACCCTTTATTTTTATTTCATAAATTTTCTTACTTCAATTATTATGTATTAGGAGATTCTCCCTACGTTTGTGCTCATTCCAACTGAAGAAGAGTTGAGGCAGCCTTGGCTTATACGTAGTATTGCTTTCTTCCGTGGAGACGAGATTCCGTTTATTCAAGCTGTTGTACCGATTGTTCCACAGCATGGTGGCTTAATACCACTAGCTGTAGAAGGTGTTATACCTAATGAACCACAGCATGATGGGCTAGTACCTGCTGTTGTAGAAGCGGTTAACCATCATGTGATGTTGGGTCCACAATTAGATGAAGTAAGAAAGTCACCTCTTCGTGAATCAGATATTGGTCCATCATCTAATGCACCGAGTAGTTCAAGTGTAAACCAAACCGATTCCCAAGGGTTACTGGATAATGTTGACTCAATATTTCAAGTGGTCCTTGATGTAAAACCAGAATGGGTTGGAAGGGTGGGCCATTTGAGATCGCAGCTTGTTCAAACATTGTTAGGTCCAGAGAATCCCCAGCAAACACAAGTTGTGGATGTATGTGTGATCTAACTTTATGTTTCATTTTAATATATTAAATGATATTTTCCCTTTATGGTTTACATATGAATTTCCTGGTTATTTCAGCAGTCAAAAGGTGTTAATGTTGACCAGAATCGCAAATCTGAAGGTTCTTCTATTGACGAAAACATAAATGACTCCAATGTTGCTGAGTGCCGTACTTCAGAAGTTTTTGTGAACGAAGATATTGTAGATGATTGCATAAGAACAGAAGATTATGAGATTGAAGATAATTTGTTTTTTGATGGATCAACACAGGGGTCTATGCAACAACTACTAAATGCAGTTGAAGGTCTTGAATCCCCTTCGGAGGTGACATTAAATTATTTTTATTTTACCTATCTTATGTTACTTTTTATTTTACTTATCTTATGTTACTTTTTCTGAAACTTTTTGTGTTGTATATTCTTAGGATACTGATGTCATGGATCAAAATTTAGAAGACGAGGGTAGCTTACTAAATGCTGTTGATGTTCATGAATCCCCTTTGGAGGTGACATTAACTTAAGATTTTACGTATTTAAGTATACATGTCGTTTTCTTTTACTTATCTTATGTTAGTTTTTGTTTTGGGCATTGGTAGGATACTGAGGTCATGGATCAAAATTTGGAAGACAATGATAGCTTACGAAATGCTGTTGATGGTCTTGAATTCCCTTTCGAGGTGACAATTACTGATAAGTTTTCCTATGTCACCTTACATTACATTTTCCTCAAGACAATAATTTATGTTAGTTATTTTGTTGTATATTTGTAGGATAACGATGTTATGGATCACAATTTAGGAGTGGATGGTAACTTTTGTTTAGATTCAACTTCTATTGGATTAGAAGAGAACAAACAAAACAAGGCAACAGAAGTTACTAAGATTGACAGAGAAACCACCTTCAATTCTGTTATGAACGATGTTACCCACAACGTACAGACAATGACAAACTTGTTTGTTAATCAATCTACACCTTGTAAGGGAACATCATCCTTTAAAGAAAGCACAGATACTATTCCCAAGGTAAGTATTGTCTAATATATTACTTTTCTAATATATTTTGAATTATCAAAGTACATGTGAGCTAACATTGATGTAATTATAATTTATTCCTTGTAGCCCAAACTCCCTGATTTGGATCAGTTTATAGCCGATTTTAACCATGTTCAGAATTCATCTTCCAGCCATGTAAATGCTATTAATACTATTATCAATTTAGATATACTTAATAATTATTTTGTTATTTTTAGAGCTTACAATATCCATTCTATTAGGCTGAAGGTGTGAACTTCATTGGAAGACCGTCCTTGGAAACGGTTTTTGCTGATATTGGTAGAAAGAAAAAGCCAAGTAAGGTTTTCCATGAACCATATGAGCAGCAATGTCCCACTACACCTATTCCAAAAACGAGACATAAAATTTCTAAACCAACTTCGGTGAAATTTGGACTTGTAGATGAAGATGATGTTGTTGTGCCTACCCGTGAATATACCCGTACTAAAGTTATACCATTTGAAGAGGTGATCCATTTATATTTGAAACTACCTGTATCATATTATTATTAGTATGTGCATATATTAATATCTATATATAATTCTAATAGGTATTATCCCGACCCAAAAGAAATAGCCCTTACAAGGTTACTGTTCCAAGTTTTATAAAAGACATGTTTGAAGCCAAAAAACAAGGGAAGCCAGTAAAACTCTACCAATTAGCATGGGATCCATATGGAATGGTTGTCGACGAACGTGTATGGTTACCATTTGTTGGTTTGGATGATAAGAGAAGAGGATGGATGACAGATTATGTAAGCATATGTTCTATGTTTATTATAATTTTTTTCCGATTTAGTAAGTTGTTTGCTGTTTATACTCATTACCACCCGTTATTCTTATGTGCAGCACATGGAACTATGGACTCTGTTAATGTGGTTTGGTAGAGTGGATTCTGCAGATTGGGCTGTTGCCGGGCCATATTTTTGTCCAAATATAATGGGAGGTAGACGGCCCATTTATGATCCACAACCTACAAAGTACAGGGTCGGTTGGGTAGATGTGGAAAAGGTTAACACAATTTAGGAGTGGATGGTAACTTTTGTTTAGATTCAACTTCTATTGGATTAGAAGAGAACAAACAAAACAATGCAACAGAAGTTACTAAGATTGACAGAGAAACCACCTTCAATTCTGTTATGAACGATGTTACCCACAACGTACAGACAATGACAAACTTGTTTGTTAATCAATCTACACCTTGTAAGGGAACATCATCCTTTAAAGAAAGCACAGATACTATTCCCAAGGTAAGGATTGTCTGATATATTACTTTTCTAATATATTTTGAATTATCAAAGTACATGTGAGCTAACATTGATGTAATTATAATTTATTCCTTGTAGCCCAAACTCCCTGATTTGGATTAGTTTCTAGCCGATTTTAACCATGTTCAGAATTCATCTTCCAGCCATGTAAATGCTATTAATACTATTATCAATTTAGATATACTTAATAATTATTTTGTTATTTTTAGAGCTTACAATATCCATTCTATTAGGCTGAAGGTGTGAACTTCATTGGAAGACCGTCCTTGGAAACAGTTTTTGCTGATATTGGAAGAAAGAAAAAGCCAAGTAAGGCTTTCCATGAACCATATGAGCAGCAATGTCCCACTACACCTATTCCAAAAACGAGACGTAAAATTTCTAAACCAACTTCGGTGAAATTTGGACTTGTAGATGAAGATGATGTTGTTGTGCCTATCCGTGAATATACCCGTACTAAAGTTATACCATTTGAAGAGGTGATCCATTTATATTTGAAACTACCTGTATCATATTATTATTAGTATGTGCATATATTAATATCTATATATAATTCTAATAGGTATTATCCCGACCCAAAAGAAATAGCCCTTACAAGGTTACTGTTCCAAGTTTTATAAAAGACATGTTTGAAGCCAAAAAACAAGGGAAGCCAGTAAAACTCTACCAATTAGCATGGGATCCATATGGAATGGTTGTCGACGAACGTGTATGGTTACCATTTGTTGGTTTAGATGATAAGAGAAGAGGATGGATGACAGATTATGTAAGCATATGTTCTATGTTTATTATAATTTTTCCGATTTAGTAAGTTGTTTGCTGTTTATACTCATTACCACCCGTTATTCTTATGTGCAGCACATGGAACTATGGACTCAGTTAATGTGGTTTGGTAGAGTGGATTCTGCAGATTGGGCTGTTGCCGGGCCATATTTTTGTCCAAATATAATGGGAGGTAGACGACCCATTTATGATCCACAACCTACAAAGTACAGGGTCGGTTGGGTAGATGTGGAAAAGGTTAACACAATTTTATCACTTTTGAATGATATAACCAACCAAGGTTAAACTATATTATATTAATACGATTGTTGGGATACATACAGGTTTTTAACCCTTTGAATGAACCCGATAAGCATTGGGCCTTGGGAGAGCTTCACATTCGTTCTGGTGTTTTTACGATTTACGACTCAATGGCACCAAGAAAGAGGCAAAAAAATCTTCCAATACAAGAGAACAGGAAATGGTGGTTGGAAATGAGGGAGAAAATGTCCCAGGATTTGCCAGGGATTCTGGACGCGGCTGATATGTTGAAGCGCAAAGGATTGACCTTAAGGGATTACAAGATCAGCTTTATGTTTGATGAAAAAGTACCTCAACAAGGTAATTCGTTAGGAGATTGTGGCATTTGGGTTTGCATCATGTTATACCGACTCATCAACAACATTCCATTAGACCTAGGTGATCACACTCAGCTACCTTTGGCATATCGTGAACACATGCTAGATTACTTTTGGAAATACAAGGTGAGTTTCAAGTTACCCGCGGATGAAGATTTTTAGGTGTTGTATCATTTTCTGAAAAATATTTATGGTCTGTAATAAACTAAGTAAGCCTAAGTTTAACATCTGAACAATATGAATGCTGTGTAATATTCCTTATATTATTGTATAATATTATCTACTATTTAGGAGGCATATTCTTAATGTGCTAATTTTCAACCCCTACCTTTAGGATGTCCTTAATATGCGACTTTACATTCGGAATAGGTTGGCTGTAACATCAGTCAGTGCATTTATTTATCATGTACTTTGTATGCGACTTCAACTTTTATTATGTAATACTTTCCCCTATGCATTTTATTCCAAAAAAACCTCACATACTGTATTTTAGGTTATAATCATGCCAAGGCATAGTAACACTAAAAGACGCCTAGAATTTGATGCATTAGAGTCAGAATTAGTTAGCAACCCCAATACTAGCTTAGACTCTTCCTTGGATGGTCATTCGACGACACTCCCAATATGATTGACTACGGTTGAGCCAACCGCATCCGAAATAGCTAGCAGGAGACTAAGAACTATAAATGGGAAAGTTGTTAGGATGCGAGGAAAAGGAGATGGCTCAAGATCTTTTAGGTATCGCGATGGCATTAAACCAATTGGATTTGGTGTGTCCTGGGATCTGGTGGACGGAGAGCCTATGCTCGGAGTAAGTGATGTTGTTTCCTGGGATCCGGTTAATGTTATTTCATGTACCAGCTTAATGTTATTGTAATACTATAAAAAAAATTATTGACTTTTATTTTTATTTTAGAATGCTATGGGATTGCCTGTACCAGCTTGGCCACTTGATATTACACCAGAAGACTGTAGGATCCATGCTGAAAGACCTGAACCTGTTGTTCTACACTCGCCTTATCCAGTACCAATTTGTATTCGAGAGGCTGCTTATCTAAGGGGACTAAATGAAAATGTTTCAGAGCCTGAGGAAGACATAAACTAGCAGTAACTAAAATTAGTATGTTTGAATGTCTTATAAAATGTAATCCTTAGTATTTGTAGCTTTCATGGCGAAACCATAATATTTCCTACAACCAATGGGTTATAATCTTTAATGTATCTGTACTTTTATTGCTTGCATTTAAGGTGAAATGATGTTCCATCCAACTGTTACTGTACAAATTTGTGCCTATATAATCACTTACTAATCTCCATGAAATGCAAACACAAACCAGTAACTAAATCCCCTACTACTAAATTGAAATGGCAAGCTCATCAATTCACAACCCCATCTCTGGCCTAGTTGTCAATGAGTTAATGACACTAAGTGGTGAATCAGACATTCATAAGTGCATGAAATTCTTTTTCTTGCAACAAGTGTCTGAAGAAAAAACTTTTGCTAACACACTTCGTGATCAAGTTTCAGTTATAATGGCTGGCATAACAAAATTAGACCAAATGATTGCTGAGCTGGAAACTGTAACTGACGTTGTTTTAGTTTATGACCCTTTGGATTGTTTGAAGGAATCAAGAACCACTGAGAAGGAGAAGCTTGATTCTTTGAACAGGTTGATACAGGAAATTGAGTATGGGATCCGCTAGAAAGATGGTCATGCTTGTATGATGGATTTGTGTCTTGATGCTGATTTTGATGTTGAAGAAAATGATGAGGATGAAGAAGGTAACTGAAAGTTTATAGTGCTTTGTATTAACATGTATTCAGTATGGTAAACCTACTTGTGACTATCTTCCAAGTAGTTAATGTATGTGATGCTGTAAAAATCCTTATACTAAATAAATTCTAGCAACTATGTTTTATCTATTTTCAGTGAAATCATCGATCCATATTGCACAATAAAATTTCAATATATTACAAAACACGAAATACATCGTTTATAGATCATATTACAGATCTTAAAAACAAAGAAAATTGAAAGCATGAAATTGTCTAACAATACATTACATAAAATAAGTAATTAAAAAAACAACCAGCTGCAAATTAGCCATATCTTGAGTCTTGTATTGGAAGCAGTAAGCAAGTTGACTGACTGCTCTAGTTGTTTCTGCCTCTAAGTAACCCAGGGATTATGTTTCTGGCTCGAACACATATTGGTGGATCAACCCATGAAAAGAAATCACAGACATAATTTAAACAACAACGAAACCTACGTCCAGGGTTAGCATTGGTCCAATAAGTCCTAACTGTGGTAGGATTTCCACAAAAGCAGTTCATTCTAAAATCTCTTACCTTTGATTACTTTAACAGTTGTTGCAAGTAATGTGTTTAGGACCACACCCCTAACCTATTTTTATACTACTTTTATCTAATTATAAAACAATATACTTGTACTTTCTGTCCAACTACTATTATTACATAACATTAATAAACTGTACCTTCCAGAATTTTATTTTTATGTGACTTGCATTAAATTAGGACTACTGTTGCCCAGCCAAGGTATACTACATATTTAAGTCGTGTACATTATAGTTTCATCTAATACAACCAAATATGAGTAACCACAACAAATTTAAAGTAAGGCTGATTTTTGAGGGTTCGAATAGGTCTGTCCTATTGCCTAAAGATATCCAATACCAAAACCTATATTCTTATTGTAAGAAGAAGTTTTCAATCGGAGCTGATGATAACATTAGTTTATCATACATAGAAAAATCTGAAACAATTGAGGTAATAGATGATGAAGACATAGAATGCTTCATTAATGATTTCGTTTACAACAGTCTTCAAGCTCCTAAGATGTTTATATCTATAAATAAGGTATCCAATACTTCATCTTTTTTTTTCAGCAGATTTTGATTTAAATTTACCATATCTGGGTGAAGGCTCAACAAATACACCTGTTAATGATGAACATGGCTGGAATCCGAATACTTTCATACATAACTCGGCCCCTCCTTCCATCCATATACAGAACCCACTTTACAAGAATAACCATCCAAATGTAACTCCAATTAGATATGAAATAGGACATAGATTTGATAATAAATATGCATGTGTCTATCAGATTAGTTTGCAAGCCATTATGGAAGGCTTTGAGTTCCGGGTTATTAAGTCATGTAAAAAAAGGTTTAGTGTTCGTTGTGCACAAGAATGTTGTTCATGGCGTGTATATACAAGGAGGTTTAAAAGTAGTATTTCTTTCTTAATAACAACCGTAAAAAATAACCACACTTGCTCTAAAACACAGCTTTTACCAAATCATCGTAACGCTTCAAAAACATTGATTGGTCAAATGGTTTTAAGAAAAATGAAAGATACAAGACGGGTATACAGGCCTATGGATATACAACAAGATTTTAACGTTGATTGGAAGATAGACATATCATACAAACAAGCTTGAGGGGGGAGACATGTTGCATTGAATCTGTTGAATGGTAGCCAAGGTGGATCATTCGAACAACTCCCTATTTATTTTCATAATGTTAAGTTGGCAAACGAGGGGACGGTTACACACATAGAGACTGAGGAGGATGGTTGTTTCAAGATGTGCTTTATTGCTTTTGGTGTAGCTGTAAGTGTATGTTTTATATTATTTAAGTACTTAAACATATTAAGAGCACACACGTCTAACCTATTATGTTTTACGTCCACCAGTTAAGGAGCTTCGAATCATATATGAGACCAATAATAAAGATAGATGGCGCACACCTTAAAGGTACATATCTTGGGACAAATTTGCTTGCTGTGGGAATGGATTCAAACAACCAAATTATACCAATAGCAACAGGTGTATCACAAGGAGAGACAGTCGAAACATGGTCATGGTTTTTGACAAAACTAAAAGAATGCATCGGAGAAAGACCGAATATGGCTGTCATCTCAGATAGGCACGTTGCTATTACAACAGCATGTGCGAATGTTTTCCCGAATGCCTTTCATGGGTATTGTTGTCGACATATTTTGATGAACCGTAAATTAAAATCCAAGAAAATGAATGCCCTTTTTTGGAAAACTTGCAAGGCTTACTTGGTCCAAGATTTTCAGAAATAACTAGATGATATTAAAGCGGTTAAACCAGATTCTTACAAGAAGTTAGTAGACGTTGGTTTTGAGAAATGGTCAAGAGCACATTGCCCAGGGAAGCGCTACAATTACATGACCTCAAATTGCGTTGAATCAATCAATTCTTTAACAAAGACAGTTAGGAAGGTTCCTATAACAAAGTTGATGGACTTCTATAGAGACCTTATACAGAGATGGTACTTTGAACGTAGATACTATGGTGAAGGTATAGTGTGACTTCATAATTTTATTTATCTTATATATATATTTGCAATTGCAGATTAATAGTTCCTAACTTTTTTGTTATATAGATGAACCGGCAGCCGACGATTTATCTAGATGGGCTCAGGCAAAGATAAACAAAATAATGAAAAAAGTGCCTCATGGACAGTATATGGTATAGACAAGTTCAAGGTTTATCAGTTGAAAGAATATAATCGAGTGCACATTGTCGATTTGGTGAGGGGTGTGTGTTCCTGCCTAAAATGGCAATATTCAGGTTTGCCTTGTGGTCATGTGTGTGCTATGGCAAAAAATGTTGGCTTGAGTAACTGTAACCAATGGGCGAAAGCATGTTTTTCACAAAGAACTTTGAAAGCAATATACCAAGAGTTGGTTTACCCGCTCCCGGATCCATCAATGTGGGAAGTTCCAGATGACTTGCAAGTGGTTAGGCTACCAGCTTTGGTAAAACCACAACCAGGTAAACCGAAAGATAGAGCAAGGATACGCTCACAAGGAGAGGGGCCTATAGATAACAGATGTTCAAGGTGTGGAAGCAGGGGACACAATAGAGATGGTTGTCATGCACCATTGCCTAGCCAAGTAAGTCACAATTTTATCATAAATAAATATGTATATATTTTGTTTATATATATTGACTAACATTTACATACACATTTGTGTTTCAGGTAAAAAGTCAGTCCCAGTATCCTAACAACAATTCACAGAATGGACAAAATGAGTCATAGAATGTAGCAGAACAAGAGCCCAATCAAGTGCACTTAGATAATATGGACATATAGATGTTATTAGTGCGTCCATGCAATGTTTGGCAACCATTATTGAATAAGTTTCATTGTACTAAGCATATTTATTTATTAATTCTGCTACATTACTTATAGGTTACATTCTACGTTTAAACAATAACCTTATGCCTAAAATAAAAGTTGGCTAATTGTTCACGGTAACACAACGCAGTCTGTATAGGGTCATCAACAAGCAACGATAAGCCATGTGCTAAACGGTACAATAAAATACATACCCACACTCCGCAATCGCCATAGAGTCCTCCCTGTTTAGGAACGAACTGGGCAATTGTAAACGTTATCTGGTATGTTCTATGGTCAATTCCCTTAGCAGAAAATATGTCTTCATCTGCTAGAATTTTTGGTAAGCGTACCTACATAAATATGTTATTCTTACTTAGTGTTAAAACACTAATATGATCATGTAAACGTGAACACAAAATTATTTAAATATAATTTAACCTTTAAGCATTCCTTTGTCCTTAGATACCAATGGCAGTAGTTAAATTTGTTATTGTCGCCAGTATCATAGAAGGTAACTAAACCAGAAGGAATATCATACTCCACCAGGAACCAGTGCGTTCCAGATTGGTTAATAGGTATAAAAACCTTATAAACCAATGACCATGGCTTACTATATCGTTGCCCATTCACGTACCATAGAGGCATCCCATTTGAAGTAGCAGCTGCACAAAGTAAGGGCTGACCATGGCCAATTTGCATCAGGTACTCGCACGTGCCACATGTAGTCCACCCAAAGCTTAATGTGCTTATACCAGAAAATTCGATTACATTAATACTAGTTAGTTGGAAAATTAATGAATAAACGAGATCCCAGAAAGTGTATACCGAGTTAAATAGTTTTCGTTTGTTACCTCATCCATTAGATAACCTTGTCTAGGAAGATCCAAGCACACTAAAGATTCCCAGAAACGTCTATCAACAGTTACTTCATTAGACCAAGGAAATTTTGAACGCAAACGCCCAGGCCGTCCAAGATAAAGGTCCAATTCATCTCTTATTGAAATTATGTGTATGGCATTGTGTCTACGAGAAAGATCCTATAATAATGGAAAATAAACTAAGTTAGGGAGTACTTCAATAACTAGCAACAACATGTACATTGAACAACCTATGTGGCATACCTCAATCCAAGGTCCAACATCTTGTAATTTGTTTGTCATGTCTAAATCATCGACAACAGATACCGCACTGATTTTTTGAAATTTCTGGGATACTGTAGCCCAATCACAATTGCGGTCTGGTAATAATTGTGACCTTTTTTGAGGATGACATTCTGCAAATGATTTTTTCATATGATAAGAATTTCTTAATATGTTCCGCCTATTCTTAATGTTCATCTCCTGTTTTTTCATAACCTCGCGTGACCTCTCTTCTGCGAGCTTCCTTTCCTCCTCTGAAATGCGAACCATTAATTGTTCTTCAATGAGATAATCCTGTCATTAACAATGGTACAATAAGTAGTCGGGTATATTTGCGGGTCATAATATATAACATGAGATTATCAAAGAATATAATTGTATCATCTCATTTTCTTCTTCAATTTCGTGAGCTACAGACATCGACATACAATCATCATTGCCACATTGGAGCAACTGACTATAAATATTATTAAGAACAGTGCATAAGTCTTCGTTTTGTGATTTAAACTTTTCACTAAATGGCAATGAATGCGGTACTCCATTATTCATAAAACCAAGTACCTATATTAATTATTGTATAAAACCAATTAAACTTCTGCAAATATATAAATGTCATGTTTGTAACGATGAACAAAAACGTACCTGT
The DNA here is from genome assembly GCA_025667525.1 of Glebionis coronaria. NCBI lineage: Eukaryota > Viridiplantae > Streptophyta > Magnoliopsida > Asterales > Asteraceae > Glebionis > Glebionis coronaria. The sequence goes on along the minus strand of CM046875.1, from coordinate 688,415,201 downwards.
ATGATAACCTCAAGTTTGTATATGCGCGTATTTAACTCTTGTATAAGACAATCCTTTATACTGCTTTCCTTTGATCTAGGAATATTAACATTGGAGGTTGTGATCCTCTCACATACACTGTGGCGTTTACGGCTTGCAGCAAGCTTTTGGAAATACGCATCGTACACATCTGCTTTTATTTCTGGCACCTTAGGTATATATGATTTCAGATACTCACAGGTACTTGAGAACCACTCCGTTTTGTATTCTAGTGATGTAGGCCTTAGCTGTTTCATAACATTTGCATCCTGAAATCATCTTTAAAGTTTAATACCAAAAAAATTGTGATCCCTTAACATTTAAGTATACAAAATAAATATTACCTTCCCAAATAAAGTCAATAAATCTGATCTTTTCAAAATTTGTTTTTTAGACCACGCAATTCCTCTAGGTGTAATGTCCTAGACTTTATTTCACCATTTAACGCTAAGCTGAAATGACTCCATAATCCAGACCTAAAAAGGTTTATTTATATTATAAGAAAATATTAATTAAAACAGATAAAACACCATTTGAAAATTGTGAAAAACAAACAAACCTGAAATGCCCAAACAAAACCAGAAAGTGTGTAACTTGGCACATACTTACGAGACTTAAGCAACCCCTGAATGTGCTCATCCTTGTGACGTGCCACAACATTGACTAACTCCTTATACAAAGTATCCCATATATGCTCGCCCCAAGGAAAAGAATTCCATGCTTCTAAATTCTCAATTACCTTAAATAATATGTCATCAACTTCATTGGCCAACAAGCGGCCCATAAATATTACTTCCAAGATTAACAAAAGACATATCCTAACCGCGTCTATGTCACTAAGTTTAGAAAAGAACTCCTCATCCTCAACAACACCTACTAAATCTAAGTTAGTTATCGGTAAACCAACTTTATGCGGGAATACCCGGTTTCTGAATGTCATATCACAATCGGTATATGCACTAAGAGTTTCATGTCCAAACCTAAAACCAGTTATGATGCTAAACTCGCTGCGACCAAAATGTAATGTCAAACCGTGGAAATTATATAATAACGGCATATCGTAATGCGAATCCCTAACAGTACACTGTTTCTGTAGGATAAAATCTAGCACATGTTCCTCCTGCTTAAAATACACAAAGTCTAACCACGTCCCAAAACAGGTGGTGCTAAACAGATGCCTCCGCTTAACATCCAATGAGTTTTTAATAAACTTAAATACTTCAATTTACTTCTTATATACACTTTGGCTTCATATTCTTAAAATAAAACAAAACACAAATAAATATGTATGACTAAATAATATGCATTTTTCATAAGGAAAAGAAACATAAACATAACTGAAACTTTGCATTCATAGATAGATAGCGGTGATTGATACATAGGAACGGAGGAAAATACATTCAGACTTAAAGATAAAAGACCTAACATATATTGACCTACATGGTCTAACACTTAAACATGAAAACAAGATGACAGAAGATTCATGAGAGAGCACATGGAACCACAGCTTAACAAGTCACTTGGGGCTAAGGGTGACCATCATTGACATCCTTTTCAAGACCTGAAGTTGAACATGGTTTATTGCAGCCAACAAGGCACGGATCTTGCCAAGATCATTGCCATTGATTTCCTTTAACAACTTTGAGCAGTCATAGGCTACGGTGCTATCAACGAAGCAGTCAAGTTCGTTAATTAAGCCACAACGCTCATTAACTCTAGCACCCAACTTCTCAGCTATGTTATTAAACTCATGAGCTATCAAGTGATCTTTGTTATTTTCAGAATCAAGGAGAACAAGCATCATGTGCCTAATGTCATTTGATTTTGCAATGATCGAAAGCTCATGAAGGGTAGACATTTTTTTTCAGGTTAGGGTTTGATAGTAGTTGATTGTATCAGTCCTAGTTAGATATCCAACCTTTTATAGATGCATGTGGAACTACTTGTGACAATCCGTCAATTTACGATTGATATTTTATTCTCAAATATTATTTAAAAATATTATTTTAATGTTACAATATGAACTCACTTATTTTTGGGAAGAAATTTGGACTTACGTCTTGGAGTAGCATCGACTACGTCTAAACCGGAGGATTCAACGTTACGTGCTTACGTTTACATACACCGTCTTTGGTGACAGTCTGACAATTCAGAAAATAAATTCATCCATGAATATTATTTTGGAGTTTTAAATTTGTGTTGGTTCATAAACTCACAAATTTACGAGAAGAGATTAGGACTTACGATTTTATTTTAACGTCCTCTACGACTAAACCGGAAACCCTAGGATTACGTATTTACGTTTTCGAACTCCGTTTTTGATGAGACAATTTTTATTGGATTCGTTTTGTGACGTTGATTCATAATTCATAAAAACGTTTTTCGTAAAACGACCCGAGGGCACGCAAATCGAGGAAACTAGAATCGAGGAGTACCCGTAAATAAATGGGGATGAGACAAGTGGGACACTTGTCCCACCCCCAAAACCGGCCAACATGTAGCTACAATACACTTGAGGTGTCAAGTGTAAGTTAAACTTCATTACACATGTCCATATTAGCTTAACTTGGAAGCTACATTTCCCCACTAACTTCACAAAAACCATTAGCTAAACACACATACCATTTACACCATGCAAATCTACTCCAAACTCTCCTCTCTCTCTCTAGATTGCCGTCCATATTTCTTTCAAAAACACCATCATTGATCAAAGTTTAACCATAAACATATGTTATAATTAACATATGTTAATCTCCATCCAAAAAGATGAAGATTGGTGTAAGTTATAACATCAAAGGAGGAGTTTCCATGGAGTATTAGGGCTGATTTTCCACAAGGTTTCTATGGAGAATGGTGGTCATGAAGGTGGTCTTGGTGCATCATAAGTTTCTCCATCCAAAACCATGCCAAACTCATAACCTACATCAAGTTGGTGGTATAAAGATTGTCCTCCTCAACTTCTTGTTATTTTGATTATGTAAACATGTATTTTATTTCCTATTGTATATATTTATGATGATTATATGATGATAAAAATGTTATGTGGGGATTTGTTGTTGATAATCATGGATAAAAAGGTGAAAAACCATAAGAAACAAGGTTAAAATCTTGGTTAAATTTGATGGCTGTATAAAACAGTAAAGAAGCAAGTCATAAACTGATAAAATGATGAAGTGGAATAGATTTACAGTAAGCTATGGGTCTTGTACACATGTGAGAGTTGGCCATGCAATGGAATCAAAATAATGAGTGAGATATGATCAAAACAAGTTTAGGGTATAAATCTGAAGTTACTGTTTTGGACGATTTTTAGAAAATATTTAGAAGATGATTCAACAGTAGCTATAGTAGAGTTAAATGTTGCACATATCATGTAGTTTATGTGATAAAAATTTGAGCTTCTATCTCCATATAGAACTCAAGATATGGCAGTTTTGGTGAAAGTAAAGCTAAAAATCAGATTTTTGGAAAATAAAGTATAATACTATTATATAAGCACTCAAAATTATATTGTATAAAATGTAAAGTTAAAACCCACTAACTCTTGTATTTTATTTATATAAATATGTACAATGATAAATAAGTGGACATTTTATAAAAATGGTAACTTGTTATGTTTTATAAGTTATAAAAACTATAAACATGATCTTTACGACTTTTTCGGTTATTGCCGTAAAATTAACGTTTTTGTTAAATAAAACTTAGATGGTTGGACCCGTCTAATGAAAACTTTATAAAACTTATATACTGATACATAGACATGTATAACAAGTAAAAACCGATAAAACCCGAACTATAAGAAATACGGACATTTACGAGCTAATTAAGCATATTGGATTAATAATTGGACTAAATAAGATAAATACTTGTAAAAAGAACTTATTGGGCTTGACCCATTTGGGCCCAACATGGAAAGAATATATACTGATAATATAGGTATAAGATGGATTAAAGCAAGTTAAAGAACTTATAATAAGCTTATTGGACCTAAAACACGTAAATAGGTAAAACGAGAAAACTAGTATAACAGTTATCGACACATAACACAAAAATGAGTAAACGAGAATATGTAAACCCACTTGATCATCATATATATATAATCATCATATGTATACATAATTGATATTTTTATAAAGTCATTAGACAAACGTCTAAGATCGAGTATTATTTGTCTAGGTTTCCGTGATTGAAGCACGTACAGTACGTCCAAATTGCCGATAACCCGCCTTCCCACATCAACGTGAGTTCATAGCCTCGCACTCTTTTAAATGTTTTTATAAATGTTTTATAAACCCGCGAGGGAGATAACATGTTAGTTTTTATTAAATAGGACACCATTTGTCCTGATTGTTTGTTTATTGATTTTGGACCCGAATGATTGAATGACCCAATTGTATGACCCGATAAATGATTAAAGGACCCGATAGATGAAATTAAATGGATTATTAAAGTTAGGTTATGTCACTAAAAGTCTCATTAGCATGAATTATGAACTACCGGGAGTTGGTAGACGCTTATGCATTTAATAGTACTATTTGGGGACGATCACCCCAGTTCGCGCCTTGACGGTTGATCCCCGTCGTGCCACATTGATTGGTAAGCGAATTAATGTATGAAAAGATTTCCATAGCGTGACCTTTGTGACGACACGCTACTTTAGATGGGCAAAATTGGTATCGGGTTAGCTACCCGTTGTTGGTTTAGTAAGGTAACAATGTCATGCGGCTTATAATAATCCGAATTAACGAAATACTAATAGACGCTCCGAATTACGATGTATTGCCTGACTAGCAATACTGGGTCATACTATTGATATTATGTTTGTATTTTGGTTTTCATAACCATATTCATATAACGGTTTTTATTTGATTTTATACAACGTCTTAAGACGTATTGTATGATGTTTTTACGACATTGGCTCGTACAATGATTTTTAAGGCAGATGCCTATATTATGATTTTCGATAAGGATTTGTATAAAACGACTTTGGCTATTTTATGGCCTATTAAAATGATTTGTACAAAATGGTTTTCAGTAATAAATCTTATACTGATATTATATTGATGGATTTTATTAAACTCTATGAATTCACTCGGCGTTATCGCTGACCTTTTCTTTAACATGTTTCATCTCAGGTACTTGAAGGTAATTCTCGGGAAGACGACAAGAATTCATGGCCCGCACTTAAACAATATTTTTCCATTCAAATACTTTGTATAACTTTGTATGAAATAATATGACTTGGGACCGATGTAACTTTGATATTATTGAATGGAAATGCTTTATAAATAAACGACGCGATTTTTATGCGTTGTCTATGATGTGAGTAATGTGCTATCCCGTAACACCAACTAGTCTTCCGCTGTACTGAGTTGTATAAATTTGGGGGTGTTACAGTTTGGTACCAGAGCTCTCGTTATAGAGAACGAAAGATTTTTAAAACCAAGGTTTTGAATAAAACATTTCAAAATCTTTTAACTATAAACATTTTTCACAAAATGTCTAAAAATATTTTGACTATAACGGTGTCGAAGAATTCCTGAGTTACCGACAAGGCCAGATTGAGAAGTGTTATTTTAATATATATATATATAACTTGGATTATATATATATATATGATGTAATTTTATTACATGATTGTTTGATGATTATTTTGATTTTTATACGAGGTATTTATACGATGTCGATTGTCACAAGTAACCCTAAATCCCCTAGTAAATTAATCGAAGCTATTCTCGTAGGAATTCTAGCTATCCTAGATCTAAATCAAGTTGCGGATATTTATGATCCCAACAAATGGTTGATATTCATAGAAATGTAGATATTAGTTGATTGCGATATTGAAAAAGAATTGGCGAGATTAAATCCGATATCGATGTCATGACGATCTTTTCTTATAAGAGTGGAGTTTGACAAAACGTTACCACCTAGAAAGATGTCGTCTGATTCGTTGTCATCCAATTCTTAAATTGAAATCGAAAGGGTGAATGTTGCACTTGAGACTGTTATTGGAACCATTACCCAAAAGCCTCATGCCACTAGTACCTTTCCGAGAAGTCTAAGTTGAATGATCAAGTCATTTCATATTAATGACTCATTTGATAATTGTTGTTGTAAGAGCTAATAGGATTGGAAATTAAGTGTTGATTTATATTGAGATTGTATTGCCTTTACAAGGCCGAAGAATAAGATTGAAAGTATTGGAGATTAAGGTAGGATATCGAATTGAGTATAAAATTGGTTGAAACTTGAATAAATAAAAGTAAAACTTAACCTATATGGAATATGAGATCGTTAAGAGGAAGTCGTTAAGTTTTGTGAATGAATTATAAGGTTTTAATTGATTGTAGGTTGTGTTAAGGGTTGTTCCTAGGCCATTGTCCACTAATGAGGATGCCTAGTGTCCAAGAAATTAATTGAAGAAATCTTCTTCTGAATTGAGACCGATGGATCTTCTAGGACATGTGGAACACCTAATGACTCTTGTAGATTAGTATTCATTGTGGTATCTTTTAAAAATCCCTAACTTAACTGAGATATCAGTTGGTAGGATGAGTTTTGAGAATTGTATGACATAGTGACACGTAATGTGTTACGGTACAATTTTGACTTGTTTGTGATTAATGAAAAGACTACCTTTGATTGCTAAATTCTACATGTATCGATGTTATCTATCCTTCATTGCTTCATCCTAATGCTCGCATTAGTGATGCAACCATTGAACAAGTACTCATCTTGATTTGAGTTACGTTGTGGATTAATCTTTTTGAGTGCCATTAAGGTCATGAACCTCATGATTATTTGGCTAAGCTCATTTCCTATCATATCATAGTTAATTCTTGGTGAACAAGCTTTCATCACTCTTTTGCAGATCACTCATTGTTTTTATAAGATAAAACAGTATCATTTGAGGAAATTGAATTTTCATCATTATAAGGATTATTCAAAGTGAGATTTATAAGCGATTGTTATCAAAATGAAGTTGCTTATAAAACACCTTGGAAAACTTAATTGTTTTCATAACAAGGAAAATCTTTGTAAATTTATTTTGATTCTTATTTAAGAATTAAGCATGAAAATGTTTTTAATATAAACATGATGATAAAATTTTGACGAACTGAGTATTGCATCGTTAATCTTGAAATTGTATATAGTTGCGCGCCTACATACAATTTGGAATGGACCATGCGAGACTGATTAGTAGTCACCATAAAACTAATGAACAAACACTACAGTTTCTTTGAAGATTGTGAAAGATTAAATTTTATGAGATCTGCAAGTAGTGAAAAATAGGGACATATTGATAGGGACATCTACATATGTGCCCGTACTATTTATTCTTCTAAGTCGAATTTACTCATCTGTGGAAATTGTCTTATTTGACAATTGACAATTCTTTCTTGTCTAATTCTCCCGTAGTAAGATTCTTAGGAAAAGTATCTGATTACCGAGTATTGGTACCCGACTGGATGTATCGACGTTCCTATCATTTCTTTGATTTGATTTCATTTGAATGACCTGGGTAACGATCCGAGGAACTTTCGAATGCGTACTCATATTATGAAAACATGGGATATATTCATATTCATTAAATGTTTTCGTATGTATCTGATTTGAAATCCTCTCGCATAGATTATGCGTTGACCTTACTCTTTTAATAGTCGTTGTGTATCCTAATATCCCTGAATTTGTGAAGGATTATGAATTATTATTGGTCTTTTGAGAAGTTCACATCTTATCGACGGCAATAAAACTGGAAAGTTGATAGTGCCAGTGGAATGGATTGATTGATGATGACATGACGACATTGTCTTAATTGATGGGAACTCGAGTAGAATTCCCCTAAAAGATAAGATGTTGATTATCAGAAGCGATATAAATAATTCTTGGTAGATGACGATATCCTATATTTGGAATTGAAATTATATTGTGAATGATTGTGAATTAGTCATAGATATTATAATCTAGAATGAACTTAAAATGAATGTATTAAAAGATGTTTATCATATCTGAAACTTTAGTAGGAATTTATTGGTGAATTACCTAGACTTTTGCCATTAAGGCAAGTTGAAATCGGTATTGATTATATTTCCGGTGCTGCACCTGTGGCTTGTGCACTGTACGTCAGCACCATCTAAATAAAGGAATTACCGTACAACTGAGAAAGTTGTCGGAGAATATTTTATTATACCAAGCCTGTCATCCTGAAGAGCTATGGTGTTATCATTCCTTATATTTATAGATTACTGTGACTGAGTAAATTGACAATCGAAAACGATATCCATAACTCGAAATGGAAGAATTGTTCGATCATTTACAAGGTTTTAGCGTATGTTTTAAAGATTTGATCCATGGCATGATTATCGTCAACTTCGCGTCCGCGAAAAAGATTATGTATTTCAATCACTACATCCGGTACTTATAATGAACATTATGAGTTTCACGTGGTGACGTTTGGATTGACTAATACACATGTAGCATTCATAAATTCGATGAATCACGTGTGTAGGCTGTAATTTGATAAATTCATGCTTGTGATCATTAAGGACTATATGTTTGTTTATCAAAATAAGAATGAGTTAATAATTATTTATAGACTGCCCTGAATTGGCCGAACAGTGAAAACCTGAACCTTGAATAATTAACACGTGATTGAAGACTTGAATCTTTACATGATTTAACTATGTGATTAAAAGGATAATGGAATATAAATTGACTCTTCAAAAATTAAGAGCCCTTTTAAGACTTTTGATTTTACCAAAAAGAAATGGAAATATGTTTTGACAAAGGTTTTAACAAAGGATTTTTAAAGGGATTATTCCCTTATACACAATCCATTTAACTAAACTTCTGTTTAGGGGTAAATGTTTGTGTATACTTCTAGACAACCTAAGAAGAGTTTAGGAAACTATATAACTTATTACTTGAAATTGAAACGAAAATTTTGCTTTTCAAATAAGAAAACTTTGATCAAAGTATAAATAAAAGTTTTTCGAACATTTACGAAATCTTATTAAATATTTTCGATAATCAACAAAAATCTTGTTACTTAAATTCAAATTATCTTTGAACATTTAATATAATTGGTCGAACTAAGAAATTTAAAACTTTTACGTTTACGCTTCATAAAAATTGACTAATAATTATTTGATTAGTTATAATAGTTATCGACGCTTTAGACATCGGATTGAGTAAAACGGATAAAAATGATAGTTGAGAAGAAACTAAAACTTAGAAAATATGAAGAAAGTTGAACGTAAATACTGACGCATAATATAGAAAGAATATCTGAGTAAATTATGGACATGATAATTATATCATCATGAGAGGTGAATATAGATACCGATGCATTATGTAGAAAAGATAAAGAACCAATTAAAACATGTTCCTTAATAATGGAGGTGCAAAATAAAATTGCCGAACAATTTAAAATATAACCGATGATTGTAAATAGGATAATATAAATAATAAAAAGGGGTTCACGGCTAGTGTGAACCATTAGAATTAAGGAGATTTTGAGATATAGTTATGTTGGAATTTGTAAGTATAAGTATTCTATTTATGTCATTTATGACTAGAAGTATCTTTGTCTGAAGAAGTTGTACTGATGGCAAATTATGAAGGCAGACATCGCCTCATACGTTAAGTAAACGTCTAGCTATTGCAAAGGTCATCATCTGAATTTGATTCGATTTGGGTCATCGTCGACAGATTGACCAAATCTACTAATATCATTCTCGTTAATGATAGAATCTTAATGAAGAAATAGACTCTTTTATTTAAAAGAGTTATGTAAACATAGTGTGCCTGTATCGATCATCTATATATCAAGATCCTCGCTTCGCATCGAATTTCTAGAGATTTGCTCAGAAGTCATTGAGAACGAACCTTGATAAGAGTACTATGTGCCATCCCAAATCGAAGGGACGAGGTAAAGTAACGATACAAGGTAATATAAGTGTTGTTTTATGTTTGAATGAATGACCTTTGGTAATAGACCGTATAATCGTTTTCCTTTGGAGAGATTATCATTGATAATCATCGTACTAGGATTGAGATCAAATCTTGTTAGCATCTAAATATTAGAGCATCTGTAAGCAGGAATTGAGATGAAGACACCCGACATACACCCATTGTGAGTTGGACATGTCTTTTAGATTTAAGGTTTCCTATGATGGCGAACCTATCCTTGCAAAATACCCGACCCGCGAGATCTGAAATGATTGTTGAAATTAGGATCTGATTTTTGACTGCCGGTAGTGGGCAAGAGGTTATGTGAATGAGAAGTGTAGATCTTGAAGTGCCAAATGGGTAGCGAAGTTATGCCACAATTTTTAAACTTGGGAAAATGAATTCATGATCTGACAAATCATGGGATATAAGTCCCCGTTGTTTGGGACCATTGAGATAATGTAAAAGTTGGAATTGAAAGGCATACAAGCTGGATCTACCCTAGGACTTCAAAGACTGCGTGAATTATGTTTCGTAAATCGAACTTGATGGAATACCTATCAAGTGAGAATCTGAGTATTCTTAGTAGAGCTTAGATCAGCGAAAAGTTGCATTCATCAGAAACCCGTGAACATCATGGATAGAGAAAGTAAGTCAACATTTAGCCTGATCTTATTCCCGTAGTTATGTTTGATGAAACTCGCGTATTGTAACGAATTGCACTTGTGAGAAAAGATCAAATGTGGAGGAAATACCCACACGGCTTTAACTCTATAAGAAGCGAGTAGTAAGGTAAGATGATCTTTGAGGACAAAGATCCTGTTTAGGGGTAAATGCTGTGACAATCCGTCAATTTACGATTGATATTTTATTCTCAAATATTATATAAAAATATTATTTTAATGTTACAATATGAACTCACTTATTTTTGGGAAGAAATTTGGACTTACGTCTTGGAGTAGCATCGACTACGTCTAAACCGGAGGATTCAACGTTACGTGCTTACGTTTACATACACCGTCTTTGGTGACAATCTGACAATTCAGAAAATAAATTTATCCATGAATATTATTTTGGAGTTTTAAATTTGTGTTGGTTCATAAACTCACAAATTTACGAGAAGAGATTAGGACTTACGATTTTATTTTAACGTCCTCTACGACTAAACCGGAAACCCTAGGATTACGTATTTACGTTTTCGAACTCCGTTTTTTATGAGACAATTTTTATTAGATTCGTTTTGTGACGTTGATTCATAATTCATAAAAACGTTTTTCGTAAAACGACCCGAGGGCACGCAAATCGAGGAAACTAGAATCGAGGAGTACCCGTAAATAAATGGGGATGAGACAAGTGGGACACTTGTCCCACCCCCAAAACCAGCCAACATGTAGCTACAATACACTTGAGGTGTCAAGTGTAAGTTAAACTTCATTACACATGTCCATATTAGCTTAACTTGGAAGCTACATTTCCCCACTAACTTCACAAAAACCATTAGCTAAACACACATACCATTTAGACCATGCAAATCTACTCCAAACTCTCCTCTCTCTCTCTAGATTGTCGTCCATATTTCTTCCAAAAACACCATCATTGATCAAAGTTTAACCATAAACATATGTTATAATTAACATATGTTAATCTCCATCCAAAAAGATGAAGATTGGTGTAAGTTATAACATCAAAGGAGGAGTTTCCATAGAGTATTAGGGCTGATTTTCCACAAGGTTTCTATGGAGAATGGTGGTCATGAAGGTGGTCTTGGTGCATCGTAAGTTTCTCCATCCAAAACCATGCCAAACTCATAACCTACATCAAGTTGGTGGTATAAAGATTGTCCTCCTCAACTTCTTGTTATTTTGATTATGTAAACATGTATTTTATTTCCTATTGTATATATTTATGATGATTATATGATGATAAAAATGTTATGTGGGGATTTGTTGTTGATAATCATGGATAAAAAGGTGAAAAACCATAAGAAACAAGGTTAAAATCTTGGTTAAATTTGATGGCTGTATAAAACAGTAAAGAAGCAAGTCATAAACTGATAAAATGATGAAGTGGAATAGATTTACAGTAAGCTATGGGTCTTGTACACATGTGAGAGTTGGCCATGCAATGGAATCAAAATAATGAGTGAGATATGATCAAAACAAGTTTAGGGTATAAATCTGAAGTTACTGTTTTGGACGATTTTTAGAAAATATTTAGAAGATGATTCAACAGTAGCTATAGCAGAGTTAAATGTAGCACATATCATATAGTTTATGTGATAAAACTTTGAGCTTCTATCTTCATATAGAATTCAAGATATGGCAGTTTTGGTGAAAGTAAAGCTAAAAATCAGATTTTTGGAAAATAAAGTATAATACTATTATATAAGCACTCAAAATTATATTGTATAAAATGTAAAGTTAAAACCCACTAACTCTTGGATTTTATTTATATAAATATGTACAATGATAAATAAGTGGACATTTTATAAAAATGGTAACTTGTTATGTTTTATAAGTTATAAAAACTATAAACATGATCTTTACGACTTTTTCGGCTATTGCCGTAAAATTAACGTTTTTGTTAAATAAAACTTAGATGGTTGGACCCGTCTAATGAAAACTTTATAAAACTTATATACTGATACATAGACATGTATAACAAGTAAAAACCGATAAAACCCGAACTATAAGAAATACGGACATTTACGAGCTAATTAAGCATATTGGACTAATAATTGGACTAAATAAGATAAATACTTGTAAAAAGAACTTATTGGGCTTGACCCATTTGGGCCCAACATGGAAAGAATATATACTGATAATATAGGTATAAGATGGATTAAAGCAAGTTAAAGAACTTATAATAAGCTTATTGGACCTAAAACACGTAAATAGGTAAAACGAGAAAACTAGTATAACAGTTATCGACACATAACACAAAAATGAGTAAACGAGAATATGTAAACCCACTTGATCATCATATATATATAATCATCATATGTATACATAATTGATATTTTTATAAAGTCATTGGACAAACGTCTAAGACCGAGTATTATTTGTCTAGGTTTCCGTGATTGAAGCACGTACAGTACGTCCAAATTGCCGATAACCCGCCTTCCCACATCAACGTGAGTTCATAGCCTCGCACTCTTTTAAATGTTTTTATAAATGTTTTATAAACCCGCGAGGGAGATAACATGTTAGTTTTTATTAAATAGGACACCATTTGTCCTGATTGTTTGTTTATTGATTTGGGACCCGAATGATTGAATGACCCGATTGTATGACCCGATAAATGATTAAAGGACCCGATAGATGAAATTAAATGGATTATTAAAGTTAGGTTATGTCACTAAAAGTCCCATTAGCATGAATTGTGAACTACCGGGAGTTGGTAGACGCTTATGCATTTAATAGTACTATTTGGGGACGATCACCCCAGGTCGCCCCTTGACGGTTGATCCCCGTCGTGCCACATTGATTGGTAAGCGAATTAATGTATGAGAAGATTTCCATAACGTGACCTTTGTGACGACACGCTACTTTAGATGGGCAAAATTGGTATCGGGTTAGCTACCCGTTGTTGGTTTAGTAAGGTAACAATGTCATGCGGCTTATAATAATCCGAATTAACGAAATTCTAATAGACGCTCCGAATTACGATGTATTGCCTGACTAGCAATACTGGGTCATACTATTGATATTATGTTTGTATTTTGGTTTTCATAACCATATTCATATAACGGTTTTTATTTGATTTTATACAACGTCTTAAGACGTATTGTATGATGTTTTTACGACATTGGCTCGTACAATGATTTTTAAGGCAGATGCCTATATTATGATTTTCGATAAGGATTTGTATAAAACGACTTTGGCTATTTTATGGCCTATTAAAATGATTTGTACAAAATGGTTTTCAGTAATAAATCTTATACTGATATTATATTGATGGATTTTATTAAACTCTATGAATTCACTCGGCGTTATCGCTGACCTTTTCTTTAACATGTTTCATCTCAAGTACTTGAAGGTAATTCTCGGGAAGACGACAAGAATTCATGGCCCGCACTTAAACAATATTTTTCCATTCAAATACTTTGTATAACTTTGTATGAAATAATATGACTTGGGACCGATGTAACTTTGATATTATTGAATGGAAATGCTTTATAAATAAACGACGCGATTTTTATGCGTTGTCTATGATGTGAGTAATGTGCTATCCCGTAACACCAACTAGTCTTCCGCTGTACTGATTTGTATAAATTTGGGGGTGTTACACTACTTGTCAAAAGGAATATCATAAATGCTTGGCAAGACTAAATCAGGCTTTTTGCCATGTAGTATAATATAGTAAACTTCCAAAACGTATATTTTGCCAATTTTGTAACTAAAGGCCATACTAAATTAAACTGTATATTTTTAAGCTTCACATTACAGGAAATATATGCCATGTCAAGAACAATCTAAATTCAATTACTAAAAATGCTCAGGCAACTACAACCACTTCAGATTATATCTTCCTATAAATTATTCAATAAATTCCTAAAAATTATTCAAAAATAATGTAACTCATGGATATGTAATGGTCTGCATTTTTAACTAATAAGACTAAAAATTTATATAATGTTAGAAATTAACTAGTGTCTAATTAATAATGCTATCACAGTTGATACCAGCAATAAATTGATATCAGAGAAAGTCGCATAAGTGTATAAAGGAGATGGTGGTTTACCGTCATGTCACCATTAAATTTAAAATCAGATAGTACAGTTGATTTAATACCAATATATATGCTTAAAACAGATCATAAATCATATTTTAAACACAACTATTGTATCGACCTACGAAAACTTTAGATTTTGTAACAGATAATAAATCACATAAATCAAATTCAAACAGATCAAATTTAAATATATCTAATAAGAGATGAAAACTTTTGATTTTGTACTAACCAGTGCCCACAACATGTTTGGATCGAACAACGAAAAGGACGGATTAACAATATGAAGGATCTATAAACAAGAACTTGGTGTTGAATTTTCTGGGTTTCAATTATTAATGGAGGTTAGGGTGGTTGATTTAATGGGCGGTGTGGTTTTAGATTAGGCTGCGATAGATTCCAGGTTTATGATGGTTTTGTGGTTACAGATATGCATGGGGTGGGGGTTTCAAATGGTTAATGAAATTGGGGGTGGGGTATTAGCCAATGTACAAGTAAGTATTAGCCAATGTACAAGTAACTAATGCATTCATTCTTTATTTGTTAAAATTAAATTAAATACTTTATATAAAAAAATATTTTTTAACAATTAAGTACTTTGATATTTAATTATTAAAGTACAAGTCGCTTAAAATGTACACTTACACATTCTTACATATTCTTATACAAAAATGACAAGTCGCTTAAAAAGTACAATGACACATTCTTACACCATTAGCAGAAGTCACATAAGTTTTATTAAAGTAGCATAATTTTTTTAATAAATAAAATATAATAAAAATATGTTACAAAAATAATATAAATAAAAAGTTGCATAATAAAAAATTCAAAGTTGCATAAAAAGGTACCTTACACAAGTGTACTTGTTTCTTACACAAATGGTACTTTTTTTGGAAAAAATACAAGTCGCTTAAGTTGCATAAGGTAGCATCGGTTGCATATGGTAGCATAAGTCGCATAGGTCTATTTTGGGAAAGTGAAACAAAGTTGGGTTAGTTTGGCAAAATGACTTCATGAAAAGTCTATTTAGGTAATTAGCCCTTCTTTTTAATTATTACGAGAGTGTTTTGGGTTTGATGATACGAAAGAGGGAGTAGCATAGAAAAAGTCAAAGTCAAAACTTGCTTTTGTAGGAAATTGCAGCCAATTAGCTGCTTAGACTTGCAGCCAAGATATCCCCATATAACTTATCTAAATACTTGATTGCTTGTATATGTTCAGTAAATAATTATTTGATCAGGTATGTCACTGTTTCGTAATTAAACATAGCTATAAAATAAAGTTTAAAATAAAAAAGAAACCGAATTTCTTTTGTGATCGGTGATCCATTTGTTTTTTTTAATCGAACCTTATCAGTTATCGTACAATATTACATATGCATATAGCGCGCGCAAAAAAACACTGATTGTTATTATTAGTTGATATGTACTTAACATTGATTGTTTTAAGTAAACTTGTTCTTTGCTTTTGTCTAATACGAGTGATAAAATCGAAACCTAAAATTAACAAGAATGTATTGTATTAAATTAATGGTATCGATTATATACTCATGGACAAACATAGATGTAACTGGAATAATAATACGAGTATAATGTAGTAAAAAATCGACAAACAATCTTTTACGGTATTAGTTTAATTAACAAAAGAGAAAAAAACCACGAGAGTAATTTGTATCCAGTGGTTTTTGATAAGATTTGATTTTACAAATTTGTTAATGCGTATTAAATTACACTTTGAGACGTAGTATGTTCTTATTTTGTCTCTGATTACAAGTTGTAAATGTTTCATTGATAAACATAGCATGTGGATCTCGTGAAAAATAACCACGAAAAGTTAAAAGTATAACAAATAAAGAAGAAACATGTTAATTTGTAAGATTATTGTTTTTGGATAATCATATATGGTGCATGACATTAGCGTCAAATCCTATAAAGTAAAGAAAGTCTTATATGAAATGTATGAGCTGCTTCCCTATATTGATATTATACTTCACTGATTTCACATCTCATCCAATGCGAATAATTTTCATGGCGAAGAGGTGCGTCAATTGTTTTAACTTTCTTACATAGCTTATTCGTGGTTAATACATACTAGGGCCTATATAAACAAGAGTTTCGGTTTATGGGACAATTTATTACATAAGAACATATGAATTTCCATATGAATTCACATCTTGCCAACAATAATGAATCCTCCCGTTATAATTGTTTTCGGTCACAAACCATATCGTTCCCATAAGAGATATTGAAATGTGTGATATATATCATAGTAAGTCCACCACAACGCACAAAAATGGGACGTTGAGAATGATAATTCATTCAGGGGGAGAATAAGCAGCGAGAAATTTGGAATGAATTATGATAATGAAAAGTTGATCCTCACAAGTAATGAATATGAACATAAAGTTCATGGGATAATTTATATTCCATATCTAGTAATTGCCAGACAAGGTTAGTGACCTAAATAAAGTGACTAGAACACAAACGCTGCTAGTGCTCCAATTAAAATGTGTCTCCCAACAATAAAACCAATGATTGGTAATAAGTCTATGGCACGTCTGCAACGTGATAGACTATTCGATTCCAAATAAAATCCTCGATTAAAGAGATAATATGGAGCAATGAAAATACGATGGTCGAATCGAGGTAATAAAGACCCCATGATAGTCTCCTAAAGAAACACTAGACATGAAGGTAATTGAGAAAACCCCGGGTACATGAAATACTATGAGATCTCAATAAATGATAAAATGAAATGTCTAGTAAAGTGTGGAAGCGAAAATAAATGAATCGACGTCGATGGATATGTATGATAATGTGCACGATAATGATAATAAACAATATAGCGCTAAAGTGAATGTGAGGATCATGGATAGATGAATGTTCAAAATATTAATGACGCAAGAATATAATGAATAATCAAAGTCTCTTGCGATAGACATATGGTTGAAGCTTACAATCCATTTATAAAACTTATTGGATATGCATAAGTCTTTATGAGAAAGCAAAATTAAAATATGCATAAGTTGCAAATGATGGCACAAGTATATTTTCTAAAAGACTTGAAAATGATCATGTAGATACATGTTCGCATGTGGTGGATCCAATAAATATTCTGGCAATGTGATAATAAGTTATATGCGTCTAAAAGATACATGATTAGAGCTCGTGTGATATAAGATTTCATTATTGCATATAATATGCATGGAGCATGTTAGAGATTATTAATGCTCAAAGCATATAAGAAACGTTCTCGAGAACTATATTCATTGTGTTGAATTAATCATGATCTGGGCATATATGTTCTAATAGCCTTCGTGTGTAGTATTGTGCCAAATAAAGAGTTACGGTCATCAAGGCGACTGAATGCATAGAAAATAAATTTGAACAAAAGACAAAGTTTGTCTTAGTTCTAAAATTGAGCATCTCAAAGATGAAATATGTATCATAAAATCTAAAGACAAAGTTATATCTTTATATGGATAAACGACTCTCATGTTTATGAGGTCACATGATATTGGAAAGAACTCCTTGATTTATAAAGATGGTGATCATCAATATTGTGATCATAAAGGAAGAGAAGATACGCGTTGCACTCTTTTCCCTTGACCAAGGTTTTGTCCCTCCAGGGTTTTCCGGCAAGGTTTTTAATGAGGCAACATCCCTGAGCGTATAAAGGATTTATGTTTAGTTTTTTTTCCATGATCATGGTTTTATCCCCACAGGGTTTTTCGGCAAGGTTTTTATTAAGGCAACAACTCATATCATGGAATTATGTACTCTTTTCCTTCACTACATTTTTGTCCCACTGGGTTTTTTCTAGTAAGATTTTCAACGAGGCATATTGTTCAAATGGATATATATTTAATTGATATTGTTCATCAATGGCGATAAGATAACAAATTTTGTTCAAGCGATTATTTGGAGGATCTATTTACCAAGATACTTTCTACGTCAACATTATGAAGTTAATCTACAACAATGGAACACGTCGACTAGAAGATCTCAAAGTGATGTAGTCATCAAAGGAAGATAATACGCACTACACTCTTTTTGTCCTTGGTCATGGTTTTGTCCCACTGGGTTTTCCTGACAAGGTTTTTAACGAGGTAGTATTCTCAAAGCGTATTATTAAATATGGACATCCAAGAGGGAGTGTTACGAGTAATAAATATGTATGTCCATATTAGGCCCATGGCCCAATTAGCTACTAGGGTTATTTTTACCCTATTTTATCTTATAAATACTCATGATGTATTCTGTAGATATTAATGAATACAATTTCTCTATTCTCTCTATCTTTTGTTCTTGTCTATTAATCATCTGTTTTATTGTTACACAACAATCTAAAATTTTTAAAATTCCTAACTAAATGTATTTGAACTAGGAAAAATGAAGAACTTGCAAAAATCTAAAATTTATTTTTTAATAATAAAATAATATTAAAAATCCAATATTTCTAAAAATTTCTAAAAAGTTGCAAACTAGTTTATTTTAACCTAATAAACACAGAAAATGAACTTGAAATTACCAAAATACCCCTATTGGGCCTTAAAATGGGCTAAATGACAAAACAGACCCTTAATGGGCTTAGATTTGGCCCAATAAGAAAAAGTCCACCAAATAAGCCCAAAACTTCCTATCTGACTCAAAATTTGCTTTTAAGAATAAAACTCTAAAGGCTCAAAAGCTGAAAGTGAGCTTATCATAGCTTAATAAGTGAATAGCTTATTCTTAATGGGCTTTTTGGCCCATTAAGCCATAAGCTAATGCCATAAGCTCTAATTTGACACAAGCTTCTTTTGGGATACCAAAGAGATCTGTGGAAAGAAATTTTGAAAAAGCCCAAGAAATAAGCCTGAGATAAGCAAAAGCTCTCTTCACAAAACAACAAAATAGTCGTTTTTGAGTTCTAGGCTACCTCAAGTGCTGATTCAACTTGCAAAAGATTTTAAATGACTTAAATAAGCAAAATCAACAAAAAGTTCTCAAATAATCACAAAGAATAAGCTGGAATGAGCAAATAAGCACTTATGAAAAAGTCAAGTCAATTGGTTTTTTGGTCAAACCTAAAAGTCAAACCCTAATATGCTCCAGATTAGTTCAATGGGTCAAATAAGGAAGATTGATCACAAAAAATACGTTGTTGCAAGTCCAAATAAGATAGAATAGCTTATGAATAAGCTGATGATCAAATAACACTAGCAGTGGCTAGCAAAAGGGGAAAGGAGTTCCCACTGCTTGACTATTTTAACTTTTTGTCTTTTGTGAATTTTTGTTGGATTCAAGTTAAGCAAAGCCACCCTTGTAATCAGTGGATCACAAGGAGTCAATAACAACAATAAAATCACAATTCCTTTCAGCCAATTAGTACAGATTAATCAAAAGATCACCAGATATGCACCAGACATGAATACAAGTAGTTATGAACTTAATAAGCAGTTTTAGCAAGATTAAGCCAACCAAATTGAACCAAATGCACACAACAACTTAGATTAATTCAAATGAACATAAATTAACTGGTTTCATGCAATGATTCAAGGTTTAGACAAAGATTCAAGCCAAAAATTGTTACTGGTGAACAAAGAACAAGCAGTTTACGAAGTTTGCTGATATACTTGACCACAAGACCAGATTCAAACCCTCAAATCTCTTTAACAGGATATACAAAATTGATTTAATCACTTGTTAGCCCTAAGCATGCATACAATCTATGTGTTACCAAGATCTTAGGTCAAAACAAGCAGATTTCAACAAGATATAACACAATCAAGAAAATGATGTTCAAAAGCCCAAGACTTGCATATATCAGCACAATACCAAGTATTTATCAGATTCAAGCACTAAACAACACTTAACAATAACTCAAAAACAAATTGCAAGCTTAAAGAGGTTAACCCAAACACCCCTTTCACCTTTTAAATCCAATTTTAAACAAGTAAATGTGTGGTTTAGTTTTGCTCAAGCCCAATCTAACACAATAACATCAATATTATGTAGTATCAAGCAATTTTAAGCCACAAGAACAACAATTATAATATCAGAACACAAAATCACCAAAAATCAAGTACTTTATCAGATTTTTGAGCTGATGTGTCTAGCTAAACAAGACACAAGCTTCCAACACAACCATGCTAAGATTCAACAAGATTAGAGCACAAGTTATATAAAACAGAAAAATGAAAAATCTTGATTAATGTAACCTTAGTACCCACTCCTTGATTATCCCCAAACCACAAGCTCCCAACACCTTGATAATCTTCTTATCAAGGTGTTTAGATCACTTGTAATCCAAACATTCAAAGGATGTACCAAAGACTTAGCAAAATATCAAGTTTTTGAGAAAACTTGGCAATTTCTTGCACAAGGTTTGAAAACAGGTTTTAAGACTTCAAAAACACAAACATATATCAATAACAAGCAAGTAATAAAGTTGGCACTTGGAATTCGTCTCACAATATCAAACACTTTTCATTAAACTTGAACAAGGATTTAAAGATTTGTTGACCAAAGAAAAACCAAGATCAAAGGCTAATGAAGCAGGTCATATGCCTTATATAGGCTACAAAGATGAACTAGAAAGCATAAAAAACGTAAACCCTAGGTCTTGAAGTTCCTGAAATTCCCCTTGTTGAATTTGAAAAACTTGAACTCTTGTGAACTTTTCTTGGCAGTTTGTGGAGTGTATAGCTGTTAGAATGTGATCAAGGGCTCACAAAGAATCTTAGGAACAAAGTTGGAAGCAATTCGTTGGATGGCTGGCATATTTTGGCAGTTTCCCCAAAAGTGAGTAGCAAGGGTTTATCATGTGAGTTGTGGGATGAGGTGGCATGGGGTTTAAGGTTTGGGATGTGTTTATAACCACCTTAATCTTAATTCTGGACAAGATTAAGGTTTAATTCACAAGGATTAAGAAAAGCCCAATATTTGTCAAGAACATAAATAACACGCTGTTTGATCCGGTTTAATATTTAAATAGGTGTTAACCGCCCAAAATTTATATTAATTAAAGGTTAGTTAAATCTGGTGTGAGTGGGATGGTGAGTTGGCAAAGTGGAGGGTTTTCATTGGTTAAGGAGAGATAGTGGGGCACGTGTCAGGCCCTCACTGGTCTAGGTAAGTATGAATGTTTGACAAATTTTCCCCTTAATCTTCCATTCTCCTTTTAATTCAGTTTTAATATGCACAAATCCGAATCCCTTTGTATTTCAAGTTTAATTTTTCATACTTTGGCCACAAAAACTTTTCCAAAAGTATTTCAAGGGTATTTCTTGTAAATTCATGATATTTGAAGGGGTGTTTTGGCATTTTTTCCATTCTTCAAGGTGTTGACTTATATTGTTGACTTCTTGGAGTACTAATATTGACAAGTCTTCAAATTTGAGGGAAAATTCTTGCCAATTCTTCAAAGTGGAGGGCCCTTTTTATAAATTAACAAACTTTAAGGACCTATCTTGTAATTATGAATAAACAAGTGTTTAAAGTGTCTTTTCTTCAATATTGGAGGACCCTTCTTGTACAATCTTCAATTCTTCAAGGGTTATTCTTGGAAAATCACCATTAGGGCTTGGTTCATTGTGCGGCTTCGTTTCCCGTGTTCGTTTTTGCTTGTTTCTTGTGATCTTTTGTCATTTTCTCAATATCCGTACCTAAAATACACATGTAACAAACACAAGCATATATTTGGCATTTTTCATGATATTTAATACATTTTAAGCCCATTTTGGACGATGAGACTATGTATAAAAGCAGTCTCATCATTAATCATAAGAGTCCACACCTCCATGACCAAGGAAAACAAATAAGGGAACAACGGATCACCTTGACGAAGACCCCGCTTCCCTTTAAAGTAGCCAAAAAGCGAACCATTGATGGATATCGAGTAAGAAGTCGTAGATACACATTCCATAGTCCAATGCACCTTTCGCTCATGGAACCTAAATCCCACCAGACTGAGACACAAAAATTCCCAATCTAAAGTATCATACGCGTTTTGGATGTCAACCTTGAATGCACATCAAGGGATACCACGATCTAAATGATAGTTGTGCATTAGTTCTTGAGTCAACAGGATATTATCCGAAATAGATCTACCAGGAATAAAAGCAGATTGATTCGGACTAACAATAGCATTTAAGCTAGCCTTTATACGATTAGCAATAATCTTGGTGATGCATTTGAAGAGAACATTGCAACAGGATATTGGCCTATAGTCGGTCACACACTTTGGGTCTCGAATTTTAGGAATTAGAGAAATAATAGTATGGTTAACCTCACGAAGTAATCTCCCATTAATAAAAAAACTCATCAACCGCATTCGTAAGATCATGCGAGATAATATCCCAAGCTTCCTTAAAGAAACCAGTTGTATACCCATCCGGTCCTGGCACGCTTTATCATTTCCCATATCAAAAATCGCCTCTTTAACTTCCTGTCGAGTCACCGTACGAATCATAAACGAAGCATCATTCTCATTAATCTTGTTACGAAACAGACCATCGGCGTTAAAATTATGAGAGGACCTCCCACTTGACCCAAGAACTGTTCATAATGAGACACGAAAGCACCAAGAACCTCATCATTAGCACACACAGTACCATTGGACGTAGTAACTACGTCAATCCGATTACGAAGAGAACGAATCTTGACAGCCTTATGGAAATAAGAAGAATTTGAATCTCCATCTTTAAGCCATTCAACTTTCGCCTTTTGTTTCAGAAACATCTCCTGCAAAACAAGAGCATCATGGAACGCTTCCACAGCTTGAGCCTCCCTAACCCGCAAATTACTATCCGCTGGATTAGTATCTAAAGCAGTTTGAGCTAAATCAAGTTCTACCCGAAGTCGAGCGACATTTTCATGCAAATTTACTTTTTCATAAAGGAGCTTACGGAAAGGCTTCTTGAGATACTTTAGCTTAGTCACCACCTTATACACATAAAAGCCACTGACCTGCCTGGACCACGCCTCCATAACAGTACCTGTCATTACTAACAAGAATATTAAAAAACTAAAACGACCGAGGCTTCGGCTTAGTTACAGTAGGAATACACAAAATAGAAGGAGCATGGTCAGAGATACGATACAGATTAAAAACAGCATATGAACCCACAAATGATTCATAAAACCCAAGATTAGCCATAATACGATCGATCTTCTTGAGAACTCCATCCTGTCCCCTAGGCTTCTGAGTCCAAGTGTAATGTAAACCAGAGCTTTGAACATCCGACACTTGAATCAGCTCCACACACTCTTTAAATTCCCGCATAGAAATATCAATAGACGACATACCTGATGCCTTCTTATTAAGGAATAGGGTAGAGTTATGATCACCCATAATACACCACGGTGTATCCCCACAAACGCATTACGCAAACCCAAATTATACCATAACGACCGAAGTTGAGTATATTGATTATGGGCATACACAAAAGTACAAAAAAAACTCTTTATGTTCCAACTTAAGCCAAATACGGGTATGAATGGCCTGATCATCAAAAGCAATAACCGACACATCAACATCATTACCGTTCCACCCAATAATGATCCTTGTCCCTTTACTACACGCACTCCCATTCGAAGACCACTCCCAATGTCTAAACACAAGAGAACATGTTTTATATGGCATAGCACTACCAACATGAGACTCCAAAATTGCACATACAGAAAGATTATTTTCAGATATCACTTGACGAACTTCACATTGTTTAGGGGAGAAATTCAAGCCCCTAATGTTACAAGAAGCAACATTAATCATGAGTAACCCCACCATCAGGAGTGCTTGCCCCCGTGTTTTGACTACCCACGTCAATATTACCATTTAGATCATCCACCACCAACACTTCGTCAACCTCATCATCATCACTTTCATTAACAGTCTCCAAAGCCGATTTAGCATTCTGCCACGTCAATTCATCTCCCCATGTCTCTTAGTTATCAGCTAAGCTAGCAAACGAGTTAGAAACCTACTTGAGGCTACTGAGGTTGCATAACAAGAGCCTTAGTAGCACCACTAGGAAAAGCTTCTTTAGTTACATGCCTCACATCATAATAATTAGTTTTGACTTTATGTGGCTGAGTCTTGGAAGACTCACCTTTCTCAACACGCTTAAAATGAAGGTTTAACGTTGGTTTAGCCAAAGGAATCCCACTGACTTGGACATCAGGTTTCGGCTTATTCTTCTTTCTCTTTACCTCAGTAAAACCATCATTCTCTTTTTCTTTTCCATTCATGTCCCCCCTAATCACCTTAGGGCATATATTATCATTATGATCAAACAGCTTACACACTGAGCATCATGGCGGTTTCCATTCATATTCAATTTCAATAGTGGCAAGTGTATGCCCCGACCTATCACCTTTCGGAATAGCAATGACAATGGATTCCATAAGTTCATCCTCAGACGACACTTCAACAAGCGCCCTAGCATACTCCTTTTTTCCCCACAATCTCAAACATATTGAACTAGTATAAGAGTCCACCATTATCGACCGACCAATTTGTGTAGTGATTAAACTTAGACCAACTTATGAATATGCCACTATGGGAACATGACAAAGTTTAACCCAAACTGGAGCACGACGAATATCTTCTTTCTTTAACACAGAGTTAGGATTCCAAATCTTAAGAAATAATGGAAACAGTCTAATAAGCCATGGACCGTTCTCCATCACACCTTCCATTCCCTCTTTGGTCTCAAACTGAGACAAAAATAAGCCATCATCCAGCATAACACGCTTCAATCCGTATTTTGCCCATGTATTCCTCACATAATTCTCCACAAGAGGAAACGCTAAATGTTTCCCTATAAAATACCCATACAAAGTATTCGCAAACCTTGAATTAATCTTCTCTATTTCTTCAAACGGAAGAGCAACCTTCGCCCCCTCAACGGTCTCGGCATTATTTAACACATCAATCTTCACCACTTTCTTCTTAGTATCCTGGAGAATCGAGGCAAAAGATGCACCCATATTCTTACTAGCTCCATCCTTTGTTGCATCCCCAGCAGGTGAGGACACAGACACATTCTGATTGGTTAGATTTTCTGACCTCAAGTTCTCAATAGCCTGATCAAAATCAGTCACCAATGATTGCATAGCAACAACAGGATCGTCCTGTTCCATCTCTAAAAAACACCAAAAAATCAAAACCCTAATTAGGGTTTCAATCGAAACGCCACACAAGCAAGCCTTAGCCTATCGCCATAAATTCCCACAATGAAAATAATAACAAAATAAGTACCAATCAAACAAAAACCCTAGCTATGAACTAAGCCAGAAACCCTAAATGTACCACAAACCCAAAACCCTAGGATCACGTCGAATCACTTAACAAGAGATCCTGGCTACAGATCGATGAGAGATAAGAATCCCCGTTTACTAAATGATCACAGTTAAATGTCGGGAGTGAACGAATCACAAGCCGACACCACTCACACGTAATAGCGACAAGATTAGAATCTAAACAACGATATGATCACAGAATCAAGCGTTAAATAATGAATGATGACTAGCAGAATTGAGTTAGGAGGCACAAAATGGAGGTTTCGTGTGTTGCCCATAGAGAGAGAATTAGGGTTTTTTGGTGTAATTGATGAGTGCTTTCACCCAAGTGGTGATCTTTTGTTATGGTAAGACCACATGTTGCTTTAAATGTTTCACATAATAACTCTTTAGGTTGTTGCAACTTACGGTAAAAAAAAGGGGAACAAGCTTATAGAATTGCTTAAGCTTAAAAGCCCGAGCTCACCAACTTATATAAATTTATATATATATATATATATATATATATATATATATATATATATATATATATATATATATATATATATATATATATATATATATATATTTACATTTCATTATAATGGAAGGGTGTTGGCGAGTCTTTGAGGAACTGTTCAAACATTGTTAGAAGTCCTAAACTCACTAAATGTGTTTTTTTATATTCGGAACATTAAGATATAAACTATAAACAATAAAAATGGTACTTATAAGTTTTGCTAACCTGCCTTTTTGTGAAGATTATAAAGACAACAACTCGGACTTGTGATCAGTGCCATTGAAGATGAAAGTTACCTTCATAGGCACAAACTCTTTTGTTATAAGCTGCATGGAAGCACAAGAATTAAACGTTAAATCACGCTCAAAAGTAAACTAATGTTACACCATCACAAGTCTACGGGGTATTTAGACTAAAAATATCGATATTATCCTCCCTTCCCATGATAAACGAATATTCCCCAGGGCATCTCATTGAGAGTTTGGAAATTGCTTATGGAAAACGCTTCAAAGAACCGCTTCATGAAGATAAAGACAAAAGGTTGCAAGAACTCGACGACATATTTGGTAAGCTAATGAATTCATTTGTTGAAAAAATGCGTGTTGTCCAAGGTATAAGTATACCTTGCATAAATGCCCAATTCTCAAGAAATGAATTCCTTCGTCTTATAAATATTTCCCCGTGTTCTTCCCACCATGCGTCTCTATCTTCATCGACCGGTTGACTTCCACCTTTTTCCAGAATTGTTTTCTAAACTCTCAATGAGTTATTGTCACGATCCACAAGTCACTTCTTTTTCTTATGCACCACTTATTGGTGAAGTTATTGCATGTTCTATCTTATTCTTGGCTAATTTGGGTTCACTTTTTACTTAATCTTCTTACACGACTCTTACTTTCTTCATCTTTCTTATTTTGCGCACCACCTATTTGTATTCAATTTTTTCTCAACACCCTTTGTTTCATAGACCTCGTTTGATAAACATGGATATCTTTTCTTCCATCTACTTTAACCATCCTCCGATAAATTTTAAATATTGGGGTGACCTGACCAAATGTTGAAACGGTCTGATAAACATGAAAATTCTTTTGACAATCTTCATTTTGTTTTTCACTGCTTGTTTTAGAAATGTCTACGAATAAATTTCTACAGTGTTTAGATGGCGACTTAAGCATTTATGCCAGTTAATAGAAGCTGTGATGATGAGGACATACCTGGATCAAAATGGAAGCTGGCACCGAGTTAGCAAAAACGCACATGGGCAGGTACAATAAACTAATCACGATACTCAGATGCAAACATAAACCCGAGTATAATAGTTCACATGCTAAAGCTCAGTTTTATGATTTTAAAAGGAAACCTGATGTAGACAAGTCGTTTCGCTAAGAAACCCCAAACAGATTTAGGGTGGTTCGGAAAAGCTTAACATACGAGGTATCAGCAGAAAACATGCTTTAATAGTATTGTACATTATGCATTAATAACTTGTATTATGGGATAAATGTAATTTATGAATTTTTGTTGGGTATATATGAAATTCTCCTCAAAGTTTAATACTAATCAATTGTGTTCAGCTTAAAGATAAAGATAATGTAAAAGAGTAACTACTTCTGGAAGTGATGTTTGAATTTGCTTATTTTGTAAAAAATGCAAGAATACTCGAGCAAATAATAATCTGTTCAAAGCTTTTGGTCAACGTTTGGCAATACAACATTTCCACAGGTGACAGACTTGAGAGAAGCTTTCTGAATGTAGCTTATAAAAAAAGTCTTATAATTTGGCTTTCTGAATGTAGCTTATAATGTAAGCTTTCAGAATGTAGCTTATAAAGCAAGAATACACTTTGGCGGTGGCTAGAAATACAATGAAAGTGATTCTTTAGAGCATATACAATGATGTAACCAAGTCTTTAAGACTTGGTGCATTTAAAGCAGAACACTTTTATTCAACTTGTTGGTTTCTTGATTAATGCACAACTCAATTCATGGTAATAAATTTTTGATTTTCATAGCAAAGACTTGATAGATTACAAGTCATTGATAAAAAGTCATCTTTAAAGTCTATCTCCCAATGCATAAAATGTTACTAATAGCTTTCGTAAGTAGTAAAGTCTTGCATTGTAGATGCTCTAATAAGCGTATGATAGTAGTTGTGAAACAGTTGACCAATTTTTAAAGTCGACAAGCCATGCCATGCTCTTTATACTAAACATGTTTGCAAAATGGTATATGTGTGCTTTCCATTTCAATTGATTATTCTTTGTTTTACCTTTTATAGTGTAATAAATGGAGGTGAATAAAGTCAAGAAAACAACAGAGTACTGTCCGCCATCAAGGCAACTGGAATTATAAGTTTATCCTATAGCAAACTTAATATGAAAGTGTAAAAGGACAAACAGGATTTATAACACCCCCAAATTTATACAACTCAGTACAGCGGAAGACTAGTTGGTGTTACGGGATAGCACATTACTCACATCATAGACAACGCTTAAAGTCGCGTCGTTTTAATAATAAAGCATTTCCATTCATAAGTATCAAAGTTACATAGGTCCCAAGTCATATTATTTCATACAATTTTACAAAGCATTTGAATGGAAATTTGTTAATTAAGTGCGGGCCATGAATTCTTGTTGTCTTCCCGAGAATTACCTTCAAGTACCTGAGATAAAACATGTTAAAAGAAAAGGTCAGCGATAATGCCGAGTGAATTCATAGAGTTTAATAAAATCCATCAATATAACATCAGTATAAAATTTTTACCGAAAATCATTTTGTACAAATTATTGTAATAGGCCATAAAATAGCCTAAGTCATTTTATACAAATCCTTATCAAAATCATAATATAGGCTTTCGCCTTCAAAATCATTATACGAACCATTGTCGTTAAAAACATCTTACAACACGTTTTATAACGTTGTATAGATTAAATAAAAACCGTTATATGAATATGGTTATATAAAACCAAAACACGAACATAATATCAATGATAAGACCCTGTATTGCTAGTCAGGCTTTATATCGTAATTCAATGCTGAAAGCAGTATTTCGTTAATTGGATTATTATAAGCCGCATGACATTGTTACCTTACTATATCAAACAACGGGTAGCTAGCCCGAAACTCAATTTTCCCATCTAAATTAGCGTGTCGTCACAATAATCACGCTTGTATAAATCTTCTAATACATAAATTCGCTTACCAATCAATGTGGCACGACGGGGATCAACCGTCAAGGCGCGAACTGGGGTGATCGTCCCCAAATAGTACTATTATATGCATAAGCGTCTACCAAATCCCGGTAGTTCACAATTCATGCTAATGGGACTTTTAGTGACATAACCTAACTTTAATAATCCATTTCATTTCATCTATCGGGTCATTTAATCATTCATCGGGTCATACAATCATTCGGGTCCAAATCAATAAACAAACAATTGGGACAAATGGTGTCCTATTTTATCAAAACTAACATGTTATCTCCCTCGCGGGTTTATAAAACATTTTATAAAAACATTTAAAAGAGTGCGAGGCTATGAACTCACGTTGATGTGGGAAGGCGATTATCGGCGATTTGGATGTACGGTACGCGCTTCAATCACAGAAACCTAGACAAATAATACTCGTCTTAGACTCTTGTCCAATGACTTTATAAAAATAACAATTATGTATACATATGATGATTATATATATATGATGATCAAGTGGGTTTACATATTCTCTTTTACTCATTTTAGTGTTTACTAGTTTTACCTATTTACGTGTTTTAGGTCCAATAAGCCTATTATAAGTTCATTAACTTGTATTAATCCATTTCATGCTTGTATTATCAGTATTTATACTTTACAAGTTGGGCCCAAATGGGTTAAGCCCAATAAATAAGTTTATAAGTGTTTTAGCCCATTTTGTTGTATTATTAGTCTAATAACGTTAACTTAGCTCGTTATTGTCCGTATGTTATATAGTTTGGGTTTTATCGGTTTTTACTTGTTATATATGTTTATATATCAGTATATGAGTTTATAAAAGTTTACATTAGACGGGTCCAACCGTCTAAGTTTTATTTAACAAAAACGTTAATTTTACGGTAATAGCCGAAAAGACGTAAAAATCATGTTTATAGTTTTATAACTTATAAAACTTATCAAACTACCATTTTTACAAAATGTCCATTAATTTATCCTTATACATATTTATATAAATGTATTATATAAGTTAGTGGGTTTTAATTCACATTTTATACTATTTTTATTTGAGTGCTTATATAATACTATTATACTTTAATTTTCCCAAAATCTGATTTTTACTTTCATGTTCACCAAAACAGCCATATCTAGAGTTCTATATGGAGATAGAAGCCCAAATGTTTATGGAATAAACTACATAATATGTGCTCCATTTAACTCTTCTATGGCTACTGTCGAATCAGCCTCTAAGTATTTTATAAAAATCGTCCAAAACAGTCTATGCAGATTTGCACTCTAAACTTGTTTTGATCATATCTCACTCATTATAATGATTCCATTGTATGGACAACTCTCACATGTGTACAAGACATATTACTTACTGTATATCCATTAATCTATTCCATTTTATCAGTTCATCACATGGTTATTTACTGTTTTTATACAGCCTACTAAATTAAGCAAGATTAACCACTTTTACATATAGTTTTTCATCTTTTTACCCATGATTATCAACACCAAATCCCCACACAATATTTTTATCATCATATATTCATCATATACATATACAATAGGAAAGAAAATACATGATTACATAATCAAAATAACAAGAGGATGGGAAGAACAATCTTTATACCACCATGATGATGTAGGTTGTGATCAAGACATGGATTTTGATCACACAACTTGTGATAAACCAATATCATCTTCAAGTCCACCAATCTTTAAGAACTCCTTGTGGAAAATCAGCCCTAAGACTCCATAGAAACTCCTCCTTGGATGTTATAATCACCACCATTCAATTGAGCTTCAAGAGGGCATCATCATATGTAGAAACAACATAAGGTTTATGGTTAAATTTGATCAAAATGGGGTGTTTAAGGTGGTGGTGGGACGGCAATGATAGAGAGAGATGAGAGGATTTAGTTGTTTTGCATGAGAGAAAATGAGAGAAGTGGTTTGAGTTAGATGGTTTTGTGTAAGTAGTTGTTTACTTTGTAAGCTTAGGACAAGTGTAGCTTGTAAGCTACAACTTGACACCTCATGGTGTGTGGTAGCTTAATGTTGCCGTCCCTTTTGAGTGGGGTGGGGCAAGATTTATCTTGTCTCATCCCACTAATTTACGGGTACTCCTCGATTCTAGTTTTTTCGATTTGCGTGCCCTCGGGTCGTTTTACGAAAACGTTTTTATAAATTATGAATCAACGGCACAAAACGAATCTAATAAAAATTGTCTCATCAAAAACGGAGTTCGAAAACGTAAATACGTAATCCTAAGATTTCCGGTTTAGTCGTAAATGACGTTAAATTAAAATCGTAAGTCCTAATCTCTTCTCGTAAATTTGTGAGTTTATGAACCAACACAAATTTAAAATCTCAAAATAATATTCACGGATAAATTTATTTTCTGAAATGTCAGACTGTCACCAAAAACGGTGTATGTAAACGTAAGCACGTAACGTAGAATCCTCCGGTTTAGACGTAGTCGATGCTACTTCAAGACGTAAATCCAAATTTCTTCCAAAAAATAAGTGAGTTCATAATATAACATTAAAAATAATGTTTTTAAATAATACTTGAGAATAAAATATCAACCATAAATTGACGGATTGTCACAGAATTTACCCCTAAACAAGATCTTTGTCCTCAAAGATCCTCTTATATTACTACTCGCTTCTTATAGAGTTAAAGCCATGTGGGTATTTCCTCCACATTCGGTCTTTTCTCACAAGTGTAATTCATTACAATACGCGAGTTTCATCAAACATAACTACGGGAATAAGATCAGGCTTAATGTTGACTTACTTTCTCTATCCATGATGTTCACGGGTTTTTGATGATTGCAACTTTTCGCCGATCTAAACATTACTAAGAAACAATCAGATTCTCACTTGATAGTCATTTTATCAAGTTCGATATACGAAACATAATTCACGCAGCTCTTGAAGTCCTAGGGTAGATCCAGCTTGTATGCCTTTCAAACCAATCTTTTATATCATCTCAATGGTCCCATACAACGGGGACTTATATCCCATGATCTTTCAGATCATCAATTCATTTTTCCATGGTTAAAATTTTTGGCATAACTTTACTACCCATCTGGCACTTTAAGATCTACATTTCTTATTCACATAACCTCCTGCCTACTACCGGCAGTCAATAATCAGATCCTAATTTCAACAATCATTTCAGGTCTCGCGGGTCGAGTATTTTGTAAGGTTAGGTTCGCCATCATAGGAAACCTTAAACCTAAAAGACATGTCCAACTCACAATGGGTGTATGTCGGGTGTCTTCATCCCAACTCCTGCTTACAGATGCTCTAATATTTAGATCCTAATAAGATTCGATCTCGATCCTAATACGATAATTATCAATGATAATCTCTCCAAAGGAAAGAGATTTTACAGTTTATTACCAAAGGTCAATCATTCAAGCATAAAACAGTACTTATAGTATTTTGTATCATTACTTTACCTCGTCCCTTCGATTTGGGGTGGTAAGAGTACTCTCATCAAGGTTCGTTCCCAATGACTTCTTAGCAAAATTCTAGAAATTCGATGCGAAGCGAGGATCTTGATGATACAGGCACGCCATGTTTACACAACTCCTTTAAATACAAAAGAGTCAATTTCTTCATCAAGAATCTAGCATTATCATTAACGGGAATGATATTAGTAGATTTGGTCAGTCTGTCGACGATGACCCAAATCGAATCAAATTCAGATGATGACCTTTGTAATAGTTAGATGTTTACAATTGTATGAGGCGATGTCTGCCTTCATAATCTGCCATTAGTACAACCTCTTCTGATAATGATACATTAAATCAGAAATGTCAGGAATCGAATACTTATACTTACAAGATTCCAACATAACTATATCTCAAAATCTCCATTTTTAGGCAACCACAAGTGACCTTTTAAACATTTAACGCCATCGGCTTCTCAATTCTAATGGTTCACATTAGCCGCGAACCCCTTTTATTATCTATATTATCCTTCTTACAAACATTAGTTATTTTCAAATTGTTCGGCAATTTATTTTGCACAGTCATTATTAAGAAACACATCCTGATTGGTTCTTTATCTTTTTTTATATAATATGGCATTATTTACATTCACCTTTCCTGGTGAAATAATTATCATAACCACAATTCATTCAGAAATTCTTTCTTCACATTTTCTAAGTTTTAGTTTCGTCTCAACTATCATTTTTATCAGTTTTGCTCAATTCAACGTCTAAAGCGTCGATAATCATTAATTTTTATGAAACGTAAACGCAAAAAGTTTTTTAATTTCCTCAGTTTGTCCAATTATATATAAAAATGTTCAAAATAAATTTGAATTTAATTAACACATTTTTGCTGATTTATCAAAAATAATTAATAAGATTCGTAAATGTTTGAAAAATCTTTGGTTATACTTTGGTCAAAATTTTCTTAGTTGAAAAGCAAAAAGTGTCGTTTCAAATTTCAAGTCATGGTTTAAATAGTTTCCTCAATCCCTCTTAGGTTGTCTTGAGTTATACACGAACATTTACCCCTAAACAGGAGTTTAGTTAAATGTTCTGGGTACAAGGGAATAATCCCTCAAAAGTTCTTTTTGATAAAACATTTGTCAAAATCTATTTGCACTTTCTTTTTAGTAATACTCAAAGTCTTAAATCACATGTTAAATATTTAAGGTACAGGTTTTTATTGTTCGGCTAATTCATGGCAATCTATAATTAATTATTAACTTCTTCTTATTCTTATAAACAAACAAATGGTCCTTAATGATCACGAGCATGAATTTATCAAATTACAGCCTACACA
Source organism: Glebionis coronaria (assembly GCA_025667525.1). Classification (NCBI taxonomy): domain Eukaryota; kingdom Viridiplantae; phylum Streptophyta; class Magnoliopsida; order Asterales; family Asteraceae; genus Glebionis; species Glebionis coronaria. Next base: position 688,380,720 of record CM046875.1, on the reverse strand, counting down.
TGAGATTCACCAAATTTATGGATGCTACATGTGTATTAGTCAATCCAAACGACATCACGTGAAACTCATAATGTTCATTACAAGTACCGGATGTAGTGATTGGAATAGATAATCTTCTTCGTAGACGCGAAGTTGATAATAGCCATGCCGTGGATCAAATCTTTAAAACATACGCTAGAACCTTGTAAATGATCGAACAAATCTTCCATTTCGAGTTATGAATATCGTTTTCGATTGTCAATTTACTCAGTTCACAGTAATCTATAAATATAAGGAATGATAACACTATAGCTCTTCATGATGACGAGCTCGGTAGAATAAAATCTTTCTCCGACAACTCCCTCAGTTGTACGGTAATTCCTTTAATTCAGATGGTGCTGACGTACAATGCACAAGCCACAGGTGCAGCACCGGAAATATAATCGATACCAATTTCAACTTGCCTGAATGGCAAAAGTCTGGGTAATTTACCAACAAATACCTTCTAAAATTTCAGATAACAGAAACATCTTTTTAATAAATTCATATTAGGTTCTTTCTAGATTATAATATCTATGACTAATTCACAACCATTCACGGTATAATTTCAAGTCATCCATCAAGAATTATTTAGATCACTTTTGATAATCAACATCTTATCATTTAGGGAATTCAATTCGAGTTCCCATCAATTAAGACAATGTCGTCATGTCATAATCAATCAATCCATTCTACTGGCACTATCAACTTTCCAGTTTCATTGCCTCGATAAGATGTGAACTTCTCAAAAGACTAATAATAACTCATAATCCTTCACAAATTCAGGGATATATGGAGACACAACTACTATTAAAAGAGTAAGGTTAACGCATAATCTATGCGAGAGAATTTCAAATCAGATACAGACGAAAACATTTAACGAATATGAATATATTCCATGTTTTCATGAATTGAGTACGCATTCAAAAGCTCCTCGGATCGTTACCCAGGTCATTCAAATGAAATCAAATCAAAAGAAATGATAGGAACGTCGATACATCCAGTCGGGTATCAACACTCGGTAATCAGATACTTTTCCTAAGAATCTCACTACGGGAGAATTGGACAAGAAAGAATTGTCAATTGTCAAATAAGACAATTTCCACAGATGAGTAAATTCAACTCAGAAGAATAGATTCTACATGCACATATGTAGGTGTCCCTAACATTATGTCCCTATTTTTCACTTCTTGCAGATCTCATAAAATTTAATCTTTCACAATCTTCAAAGAAAATGTAGTGTTTATTAATCAACTTTATGGTGACTACTAATCAGCCTTGCATGGTCCATTCCAAATTGTATGTAGGCGCGCAACTATATACAATTTCAAGATTAACGATGCAATACTCAGTTCGTCAAAACTTTGTCATCATGTTTATAATAAAAACATTTTCATGCTTAATTCTTAAATAAGAATCAAAATAAATTTACAAAGATTTTCTTTGTTATGAAAACAATTAAGTTTTCCAAAGTGTTTTATAAACAACTTCATTTTGATAACGATTATTTATAAGTCTCATTTTAAATAATCCATATGGTGATGAAAACCCAATTTTTCTCAAGGGATACTGTTTTAACTTATAAAAACAATGAGTGATCTGCGAAAGAGTGATGAAAAGTTGTTCACCAAGAACTAACTACAATATAATAGGAAATGAGCTTAGCCAAATAATCGTGAGGTTCATGACCTCGATGGCACTCAAAAAGAATAATCCACAACGCAACTCAATTTGAGATGAGTACTTGTTCAATGGTTGCATCACTAATGCGAACATTAGGATGAAGCAATAAAGGATAGATAACATCAATACATGTAGAATTTAGCAATCAAAGGTAGTCTTTTCATTAATCACAAATAAGTCAAAATTGTACCGTAACACATTATGTGTCACTATGTCATACAATTTCATGAACTCATCCTACCAACTGATGTATCAGTTAAGTTAGGGATTATTTTTAAAAGATACCATAGTGAATACTAATCTACAAGAGTTATGGGGGTTCCACCTGTCCCGGAAGATCCATCGGTCCCAATTCAGAAGAAGATTTCTTCACTTTATTTATTGGACACTGGGCATCCTCGTTATTGGACAATGGCCTAGGAACAACCCTTAACACGAATCAAAAATCAATTAAAACCTTATAATTCAATCACAGGACTCAACAACTTCCTCTTAGCAATTTCTTATTCCATACAAGTTAAATTTTTACTTCATTCAAGTTTCAACCAAATCATACTCAATGCGATATCCTACCTCATTCTCCAATACTTTCATCCTTATTCTTAGACCTTCAAAGTGCAATAAAAGCTCGATATGATCAACACTTAATTTCCGATTCTATAACTTCTTCATCAATAGTTATCAAATGAGTCACTAGTATGAAATGACTCACACATTCAATTAGACTTCTCGGAAAGGTACTAGTGGCATGATGCTTTTGGGTAATGGTTCCAATAACAGCCTCAAGTGCAACATTCACCCTTTCGATTTCAATTTTAAGAATTGGGTGACAAAGAATCAGATGACATCTTTCTAGGCGGTAACGTTTTGTCAAACTCCACTCCTTGGTTTAAAAATGCGTTTTGCGATCCATTGCGCTAAACGTCTCAAAGGCCGTTGCGTGATGCGTGATGCGATTGCGAGCGTAATTTAGACGCGATGCGTTTAGTATAAAAAAGTACAAAATTTAATTAAATACCAACTAAATGTAATAAATTTACAAAATAAATTATTAGCATATTGAAATTAGGCTTATACTCCCTTGAAAATCAAATAAACCGACAGTAAATCTTAAAAAAAACACTTAACAAAATGCAAGATACTATATTTTTGTTATTGTATTTGTTTTAGATGTTTTTGTTGGGACTTAGATATCTTGAGTAGATATGACAAAACAAGATGAAGGGCCTAATAGCAAATATATAGCTTCTATAGTAAGCTAGGGTTATGATGTAATCCTAGTACCTCTATTGTATAAAGAGGGTTAGGCACACATGGTCATTCATTCATTCACAAACAATGTAAACCATAGGTGTGTGTGCGTTCCTCCTGGTGTCAAGCCTATAAGGCACCAGGAGTAGTAGTTAATAGCATTATTAATAGTAATCTTTATTAGTGAAAGCCTTGTTCTTGGTTATGATTGTGTTCTTTATGTTCCGCTGTGCTTATTACAATCATGATCATGATATCCCAGATGAGTCTAGATCCTATGACTCAACAAGTGGTATCAGAGCTTGTTGGCTCTCGATCTGGTTGATCTACAAGGTTTTCATTAGTATTTTCTGTTTTTAATAAATAATGTTGCTGATCTAGGGTTTTTCCCAACAAACCCTAGATGATTCTTGCTGCCACTCATATTGATGTTGCTACTGGTTGCTGAATGATCATACTGGTTGTGGGGAGTTGGTTTTACAATCAACGATGAACCCCGTATGATCATTGATAATGATGGTTGTTTCAGAATAAAGGTTTCCATGGGAGATTCGATGCAACTAGGGTTTTATGCAAACCCTAAATTCTGGATCACATCTTGGTTGCTGCTGTCACGTTTAATCAGAAAAAGGAGAGCAGATTCATGGTGAATGATGAGTGTTTCTGCTGATCGATTTTTCCAAGAATTCAGAAAGATGATTTAGGGCTTGATGTATACCCTAGATTTATTTTCAGTTTCTGATCAAGGTGCGTATGGATGCTATGTTCTTTTCGAATGTTCCAGCATGTATTTGAATGAAGACGTTGATAAACACAAGAGAATTGATTGCTAAGTGGTCCATGTAGTTTGTACGTTCACGTAACAGAAAGATATTCAAAAGATGCATTGTTGATACGCATCTGCCAAGACATGGAGTATTTGCTTGTTATGTACGTGTTTTGTATAGATTCCAAGTCATCACGTGAGGCTGTAACAAGCATTGAACTCGTACTGCTTATGTTGAGATAATATTGCTTGATTCATGTTCTTGGAAAGGGACATGACATGAGGCAGATATGGTAGGGCTTGGACACAAGAAATAAAGCGTTGTAGAGTTTGACAGCCTGTATACAAACATATGGTCACACGAGATGCAAAGAAAATAGTACTACTGATCCCGAGATGGATCATTGTGCCACATTACAACTTTTGACTATAACGGTGCCGAACAATTCCCGAGTTACCGACAAGGCCAAACTGAGAAGTGTTATTTAATATATATATAACTTGGATTATATATATATATATATATATATATATATATATATATATATATATATATATATATATATATATATATATATATATATATATATATATATATATATATATATATATATATATATATATATATATATATATGATGTAATTTTATTACATGATTGTTTGATGATTATTTTGATATTTATACGAGGTATTTATATGACGTAGACTGTCATAAGAAACCCTAACTCCCCTAGTAAATTAATCGAAGATATTCTCGTAGGAATTCTAGCTACTCTAGATCTAAACCAAGTTATGGATATTTATGATCCCAACAAAATGGTTGATATTCGTAGAAATGTAGATATTAGTTGATTGTGATATTGAAGAAGAATTGGCAAGATTAAAAATGATATCGATGTCATGACGATCTTTCCTTATAGAGTGGAGTTTGACAAAACATTACCACCTGGAAAGGTGTCATCTGATTCGGTCACTTTATGAGGGAATGTTGATCTCTAAGAAGATCTGATGCTGGAAAGCCTTCAAACCAAATCATCAAGGTTGAAGACACAAAGGCTATGGTTGTCATGCAAGACATTGATGGTGTTGGATGGGACTGGAGCTTTTTGGCAAAGGATGTGGAAGAGAACAAGGCCTTGATTGCAGAGAAGGAAGAGAAGAGCATGTTCACTTTGCTCTCATGGCTCATTCTTCTTCTTCATCAGATAATGAGGTATATGATGATGCTTTCTGTAGTAAAGGTTGTCGTTTAAACACTAAAAAACTTAACAAAGAAATTTTAAAGTTAAAACAATATGATTTTGATGAAAAAAGCAAGCTATCTAATTATCAAATGGCACTTGTTCAAACTGAAAAGACTGTAGAAGAATATAAGAAAATGAAATTTGACCTAAAAGATCAAATTAATGTTTTGTCTCATGACCTCAAATTTAGTGTTGAACTTAGGGACATACTGATGAGATCTAAAGGAGTAATACAAACTAAGTTAGATGAGGCCATTAAAGATAAAGAGAATGTAGGGCTTAAAATTCAAAAGTTTGATAAAGCCACTCAAACCCTAGAAAAATGTGTAAGTGAGCAAAGAGATTCTAGGGATTTCTTACAAGTTTTATTTCTAAAAAGCTTTTATAATATGTAGTTCTATTTTAAACGGTTAAAGTTTGAAAAAAATGGCCTAAGTACTAGATTGCGACAATTGCTACCATTGCTAACATTACACAATTGCGATAAATTGCGGTTTAATGCGAACGCATTTTGGGATGACATTGCATTAGGCATCTTGATGCGAAATTTTGAATGCAACGCATTGACGCGCGCAATTTGCGCAATGATGCGCGCATTTTTAAACCAAGCTCCACTCTATAAGAAAAGATCGTCATGACATCGATATCAGTTTTAATCTCGCCAATTCTTCTTCAATATCACAATCATCTAATATCTACATTTCTACGAATATCAACCATTTTGTTGGGATCATAAATATCCACAACTTGGTTTAGATCTAGGATAGCTAGAATTCCTACGAGAATAGCTTCGATTAATTTACTAGGGGATTTAGGGTTCCTTGTGACAATCTACGTCGTATAAATATCTCGTATAAATATTAAAATAATCATCAAACAATCATGTAATCAAATTAAATCATATATATATATATATATATATATATATATATATATATATATATATATATATATATATATATATATATATATATATATATATATATATATATATATATATATATATATATATATATATATATATATATATATATATATATATATATATATATATATATATATATATATATATATATACTAGTCGGCTACCCGCGCAATGCGGCAGCGGGTAGCCGGTGACTAATTTCATGGCAAAAATAGATCAATGAAATTCATATCTTATATCGTAAGATTTTGGTAAACCAAGAGACCATCATTACAAAAACGAACATCTTTTCTGGAGACAACGACCACAGTTTTTTCGGCACCTCAAAGTCGACGACAGCGGGTGGTGGTTGAGATAGAGCGATTGTTTTGTTTTGCATAAATTTCATATGTGTTTTAAGATTTTTTTGTGACTTTATATATGAAAATTAATTGTTTCAGGCTTTAAAAATGCTTTTATGTATTAAGTTATAACATGATTAAGACATTTATGTTTTTGTTGTAACTTCTAATTAAATTTAAAACACTTAAATTTTCCGTTACAAAAATGTGTTGATTACCATTATTTCTAGACTTTTAATATGCATTCCATTATTAGAAATGTTTGAGGCTTAATTTTTAAGACTTCTAATTATAGAAAAAGTGTTAAATGCTTTATATATTAGTATAGATAAACATAACAATATATGTGTGGGATGCAGAATATGCCCATACTGTTATGGACTATGTATAGCTTTTGTGGGGATATCAAAACTATAGCATTCTGTGAAAAGTATACCAGGAAGGACCCCTAATTTAAAGTATTTAAGATAGGTGAATCATTACTTTATCAAAATTTAAGGAGGCATAACGTGGGTGTTTAGATTGTTGCCTTGTTCATAGGTTCAGTTCTTTCTTGGGATTCTATATGACCTGACCCACGTGTTGTTAATCACCTTCACCAATAATATCATTGAGTTAAAAATGTCGATTTAAATAGGTTTCTTTTTTATGAAAGTCACTAATACCTTGTACTTTTTAGCAGCAAATCCAAGGTACACTTCCAACAACATGAAGTCCTCCAGCTGCTATAACCTTTTGTTCATCTTTCATATGCCAAGACCATAACTATAGTTGAAAAGGAAAAGGATATGAGTCAAGTGTTTACAGTTTAAATCGAGATAATGGAATTTCCTCCTAAACCACATAAGTTTGAGTAATAAGCAATCTTAAAAATGTTTAAACTACATAAGTTCGAGTAGTCATTACATACTGGTTGAACAATGTTCAAATGTACAAATAATTGCATACCTTTTGAAATACCTTGACAATCAAAGATGCATATTTTATATATTTGTCATTATCATGATTGAAATATTTGTTATTAGCATTAGGGGTGAGCATGGTTCGGTTTGGTGCGGTTTTTGACTAAAACTGAACCGCAACCGCACTTGCGGTTTTTATAAAAATAGAAACCGCACCGAACCAAAAACCGTAGTTTCGGTTCTACGGTTTTTTGCGGTTTCTGCGGTTTTGCGGTTTTTAACCGCACCGAACCATTACTTGTGACTTATATAATAATTGTGGCTTTTTGCGGTTTTCTGTTTAAAATGTTGATTTTTTTCGGTTATAACAATGTATAAATTGAATCTAACAAACACTTTACTAATAAGTTATATGAATATCAATGATAATATGCATTAGAAGTCTTATAACTCGCATAAAATAGTCGATGTGACGTTTTTCAGTATAAATAATTATTGTGTGGTGCAGTTCGGTTTTGCGGTTCGGTTTTACAAGAGAAAACCGTAACCGAACCGCATTTGCGGTTTTTTCCTTTTTCTTAAAACCAAACCGTCGGTTTTTGTCATGGTGCGGTTTCTGCGGTTCGGTTTTTGCGGTTTTTTGCGGTTTTGCGGTTCGCGGTTCGGTTTCTGCTCACCCCTAATTAGCATGAAGAAGTTTTTCATTCTGAATAGTTTCCATGTATCACAAAGTACTATACATTTTATCTCATTGGTTTGATAAGGATGACGATGCTAGATTCATTAAATTCCGTTAGCATCCGACAATTAGTCATTTTTATAGGATATCAGGAAGAAAGGTTGATGGTGAGATTCTAAGTCATTTGGTGTAGTCACATTGATCACAAATTTAAGAAATCTTGTCACTTTATCCTTGACATCCTCCTACGTTTACAATAGAGTAATTTTAATTATATATGGTATTTGTATTAAACAGGAAACATAAGCATCAGAATATGCAATTTGGTCGTGTTAACCTCAGACACAATCAAAGAAGTTAGCTATAGATGAATAAATAACTTGTTATCATAGAAACAACTTTACTTGTCGTAATTTAGCTTCAACTCCTTCGACAGATTCCACCCCTGTCAAAATATATAACTTGTCAAGTTTAATAACTTAAGCAGATACTTCAAGTCTTCAAGGAATGAACGGATAGACTGGTAATTTGTATATTTATGCTATGGTTGGTCTTTTTTCCTGAAATGAAGTTCAAAATATCAATCAAAATCTCATGTAAGAACTTTTAAAACATTTGCATAAACCACTTTTGACAGATGTATTATATTAACATCTGTCACAAAACCATTTTAGATGGAAAAAAATAATCATACCTATCCATACTCATATATAAATAGGAATTATGTCAAACTAAAAACCAGGCCTAATAACTGCAAACCTAATTTTTACAGATCCTTGTATCTCTCTCTACACTCTTATCCTCTGTCCGTAAAATACGATTCTTGTTACTTTCATCGATATCAGCATCTCCAATTCTTTCTCCATGCGACGAATCCAAATTCATAAGAAATGATCACAACATATTTAATCACTAAATGCCATATAACCTGGAGGTATGTAACCACATTTAATCACTAATGTAACTGCAATGGGATAATGCTAAATTGCTAATCGACCAGAAGTATTTAAATCATCAGTGGAGGTATTTATAGACTCGCATTTGACTGGTAATACATAATATCGGATATAAACACAGAGGATGAGGCTTACACACTCAAAGTGGATGCGAGCAGTTTTTGTTTTAATTATACATTATCAGTAAAGCAAATGTGATTCATAATACGTCAAGTAATTCAAAGTCAGTTAATTCAGTACTATTTACCCACAGAAGCATACGCATTAGGACTTTCTTATCATACAACCCACAAAAGATTGAAATAAACATACCTTTAGGATATTGGAGGTAACGGTTCCACATTTTCCACTTTCAAAGTGCAGCAACCTACCGTATCAGCTTCATCATCATCCTGCAACCCAAAGGTTCCTAATCATACTTGAAGGCCCTAATGTTGTCTTTTTTCCTGTCAGCATCACTATGCAATAAATATAACAATTTTTAGTTGAGACATTTGAAAGGAAAATAAGCGGTTACTATGCACCTCATATTTCGCTTCTCGCGGCTGCGTAAGTTATATGTATCGAGGATCATCACATGTCTACCTAAAAATGACAATGATAGAATGATCTTATATTTATATAATAAAGATCATAAAGTATTAAATTGTATCTACAACAGTTTAGACCCATTTTTGTTCCTCCATGGAGCAAATTTCGCACCAAGAGAAAACAGTACAAACGGAAAAGCGAACATGATTGGTGAAACTTGTGTAACAACAAAATAGAGAAACATGTATATACAACACTTAAGTGTGCCTACTTTATATGAGTTCAAGATAATCACCAGGGCTGCATAAAGGTAGCATAAAACATCAGACGGAAACCCAGTATCTTTAAATGACGTAAAAGGTGGAGGCACATTTTCGCCCTAAAATTCAGGAAAAAGGTATAAGATACTTTGTTAAGTAGGTTGAGACAGAATCAGCCACAACAAAAAACCAAAAAGTATCAGGTTTTCTCTTTCAAAAACAATAAAATATACAAAATAAAAAAGTTATCCATTCACTATCTAGGCTGATGTTTTCATACTGCAAGACACTTAATGTAAAATAAGAGGGATCCGCATCAAAACATTACCAGAGGTGCAATTTGACTAAGGGTTTGCTTTCTATTATAAGGTTGGGTTGCAGCTAACAAATAGATTAAAGAAACAAAATGTGTGCTAAGGAAGACACGTGGAGGTCAGTGACTTACTGCACACATGAGCATATCTTAGCACCAACATCTATCATTGTCTTTGTGATATATGCAAGCATATGCGTGTCAATAGATTGTGAATGATTAATTATGTTAGATGCAGAACCCATTGTACAACGAAGTTGATAGTGTAAAAGTGGTATGTCCAAAAAGAATAGTAGCATATAATGCAAGAGCTCGTGAAATGGGCGATTTGGGTAAGATGTCAATAACGAAAAACTATTTTCCCTATGTAATATTATGTATTAATTGAACTGTAGTGTTACAGAACCAAAATACTTTAAAAGATACTCTAGCTGATCTTAGGAAGTCAACTCTATTGTTACTGCATCGGAAAAGATACTAACTGATATGACGTGCCTGCGTTTTTGGTTATCAAAAGATTTGCATTTTCTAGTGTTTCGGCAGTACACCAATCGGTTTGATATACGTAACGATAATATATTTTAGCTAAAAAATGCAGTATACAACCTCCTTCTTCCATCCCAATACGTAGGCATCCTCTTCTCAAGATGAGAGAGTCCTTGTAAAGTGTCCCTTTGCGCCATTACAACACGATTCACACCAAATGATGTCACATCTGGAGTGATCATCACCTACACAAAAAAAGATTAAAGTGTCACTTTCCACAATATTAGTTTAACTAACAAATCACGATTTATATTAACACCTCATGTCGAGGTATTTTTGATTTCAAAACTAAAATAAATAATTAAAATTCATAACTCCAAACAAACCCAAACCCTATATCTTCATACATCAAAATTGACAAACTAACCTAAAGGTTGACATTTTTGACACTTTTGATTATCAATACCAAAAACAATATTTTTCTAGAGTTTTTGACCATCATTTTGACAGGATAAAGGTTGTTAATCACTAATTTTTTTTGTAATGGCAAACTCTCCATAAGCTATAACTTTTTAGTCGCGTAAACAGGAAATGGTTTGCATCCCTCAAACGATGATACTGATTTATCTTTTACCTGATATAAGTTTATCCATGAAACGAAGATGGAAACATTAATGAACTATGCATTTGTAAAGATTCCTATATTTAATTAGAGAAATGCCTCTAATAAAGCACAAGGATAGAATGACCTACAATATTAATTACATATAACTTTGATGCAAGTACAGTGCAGCTGGTCCTTTTTTCTTTTTTTCTTGATTAGGTTCGGAATTATAAAAATAACAATAATGGCTTGAAACATAAAAGTGCATATAAGCTAACCACACAATTAAATAAAACAGAATTAACGCATACATAATACTTAATTAAGCCGCAAGTTCAGGAGGTATAACGTGCTTCAAATTCTGTACCAGATTAGCATTCAGTTATACGCACCATTATTCTGGAGATTTAGAGTTTATAATACGTGGAGCGAGTTCGTATAAACATTCTTTAGTAACGCCCCAAAAAAATATGTGGTAATAATTGGAAAAAAATTACCTGATAGTCCCAAGTGTATCGGTCTTAAACCAGCAACACCGTAATCGAAGTAATACTCCCAGTTAGAAAATTATGTCACTTTTTGATCTGATAAGTAGGTGCATCATCATATGGACCTTGTATAGAAAGATGACACAATGTAATCAATACAAAATGTTCAACTTACCTGAGATCTATTCTATTAAGCAAACAATAAGAGCACAAAAAAGCGATTCATACCTCTGTTTGTCATTAAAATATTCGATTAGCAAACAATAAGCGCATTACGTGCTAAACACATTTGTAATCAAAAATCAACATTCAATATTTTAAAGCTACAAACAGAGAGCAGTAGACCTGATTATGAATGTAAGCACAAGTTGCTCTTCTAGGAATCAGATCAAGGATCTCTTATGCTCGATCAATGGAATTCACGCTGTCACAATTCACCACCAAAGTCATAATAAGATATGAGACATGTAATGAACTAAGTTTAATGATACACATAATCGACAACAGTTTACATACAAATATTATTCTCGGTTTTTTGATTTTATGTGTGGCTAGGGTTTTTTTTGCTTTTGCGGTTAATAAGGGTCAAATACTTTCTGCATATTAGGTGATTTTAAGGTTTTTCAATTTGATCTGATGTAAAATAAGACAATGAATATTTTTCAAGTTGGTGTAACTTGGGCCGATTGTTTTTTTTATACTTTTACAAATCATATCATAATGCAATAAATCAACACATTTAACCAAAATTATAGGTATATGCTTCTTGGATTCTTTGGATTATACTGTAACCTCTCACGACACTCCGAATTCTATACATTTAACTAAAACTTTACCTACTAAAGTCCGTGATATCATTTAACCAAATAACATGTCATTGAAACAATATTGGAGCTACGGGTTGTAAATTTAAACATTCATACGGGAACGGGCAAATGCATATTGTAATTCGTTGGTAGCAGGTCAAAACATGTAATTAAATATAAATTTCTTGTAACAAAAAACCTTTGGGACACAGTTACTATGATAATATAACAGAATTGAGAGTAAAGATGAAAAACAAAACATATAAGTCACAGATATATACTTGGAACTCTACTCCCTTTTCTTAAACTCTTGGCAAGTACACTATGCTTTTTCTTCCTAGTTAAATCTATACAGCAACAACTGAGTGAAACATCGACGAAAGTTTGAACAAAGATAGATACGCTATGGAATGGTTAACAATGTACCTGCAACCTCGAGATCTGATTCCCCACAACTAAGTTGGCTCGGGTGAATCACAGGAGCAGCCATGCTGCAAATAAATAATAATTATATTAATAATAGTAGATAAGAGCTTCTATATTCTTAGAGGTGTGTGCTGATTATTCAAGGTTTTTGGTACCCTTGTTTCCTTTGTTTTGACTCAGGCAACAAATAAATGATATGTTCGCTTCAAACATTTATGAATAAGAGAGAATCCATCATCATTACTTGGTGGTTATTCAAATCAGTGGTATTTCTGTTTCTTTTCTGGATTCAGATCTATCGTTTGTTTAGGGTTGAGAATGTTTTGAACGTGAATGAATACGACTGTCAACATACGATTTTTTGATTTTTTTATTTTCTTAAATACGATTTTCTAATTTATTTTTTTTCCGAAAATATTTTTTTAACATATTTATTATTTCCTTATTAATAATGATGACGTGGATTAAAACATGCTTATGTGGCATATCCCTCCTCTTATATATAATGTAAAGATATATATATATATATATATATATATATATATATATATATATATATATATATATATATATATATATATATATATATATATATATATATATATATATATATATATATATATATATATATATATATATATATATATATATATATATATATATATATATATATATATATATATATATATATATATATATATATATATATATATATATATATATATATATATATATATATATATATATATATATATATATATATATATATATATATATATATATATATATATATATATATATAATCCAAGTTATATATATATTAAAATAACACTTCTCAGTATGGCCTTGTCAGTAACTCGGGAATTCTTCGGCACCGTTATAGTCAAAAGATTTTTAGACATTTTAGAAAAATCTTTATAGTTAAAAGATTTTGAAATGTTTTATTCAAAACCTTGGTTTTTAAAAAATCTTTCGTTCTCTATAACGAGAGCTCTGGTACCAAACTGTAACACCCCCAAATTTATACAACTCAGTACATCGGAAGACTAGTTGGTGTTACGGGATAGCACATTACTCACATCATAGACAACGCTTAAAGTCGCGTCGTTTTAATAATAAAGCATTTCCATTCATAAGTATCAAAGTTACATAGGTCCCAAGTCATATTATTTCATAAAATTTTACAAAGCATTTGAATGGAAATTTGTTAATTAAGTGCAGGCCATGAATTCTTGTTGTCTTCCCGAGAATTACCTTCAAGTACCTGAGATAAAACATGTTAAAAGAAAAGGTCAGCGATAACGCCGAGTGAATTCATAGAGTTTAATAAAATCCATCAATATAACATCGGTATAAATTTTTTACCTAAAATCATTTTGTACAAATCATTGTAATAGGCCATAAAATAGCCTAAGTCATTTTATACAAATCCTTATCAAAATCATAATATAGGCTTTCGCCTTCAAAATCATTATACGAACCATTGTCGTTAAAAACATCTTACAACACGTTTTATAACGTTGTATAGATTAAATAAAAACCGTTATATGAATATGGTTATATAAAACCAAAACACGAACATAATATCAATGATAAGACACTGTATTACTAGTCAGGCAATATATCATAATTCAATGCTTAAAGCAGTATTTCGTTAATTGGATTATTATAAGCCGCATGACATTATTACCTTACTATATCAAACAACGGGTAGCTAGCCCGGAACTCAATTTGCCCATCTAAATTAGCGTGTCGTCACAATAATCACGCTTGTATAAATCTTCTCATACATAAATTTGCTTACCAATCAATGTGGCACGACGGAGATCAACCGTCAAGGCGCGAACTGGGGTGATCGTCCCCAAATAGTACTATTATATGCATAAGCGTCTACCAAATCCCGGTAGTTCACAATTCATGCTAATGGGACTTTTAGTGACATAACCTAACTTTAATAATCCATTTCATTTCATCTATCGGGTCATTTAATCATTCATCGGGTCATACAATCATTCGGGTCCAAATCAATAAACAAACAATTGGGACAAATGGTGTCCTATTTTATCAAAACTAACATGTTATCTCCCTCGCGGGTTTATAAAACATTTCATAAAAACATTTAAAAGAGTGCGAGGCTATGAACTCACGTTGATGTGGGAAGGCGATTATCGGCGATTTGGATGTACGGTACGCGCTTCAATCACAGAAACCTAGACAAATAATACTCGTCTTAGACTCTTGTCCAATGACTTTATAAAAATAACAATTATGTATACATATGATGATTATATATATATGATGATCAAGTGGGTTTACATATTCTCTTTTACTCATTTTAGTGTTTACTAGTTTTACCTATTTACGTGTTTTAGGTCCAATAAGCCTATTATAAGTTCATTAACTTGTATTAATCCATTTCATGCGTGTATTATCAGTATTTATACTTTAAAAGTTGGGCTCAAATGGGTTAATCCCAATAAATAAGTTTATAAGTGTTTTAGCCCATTTTGTTGTATTATTAGTCTAATAACGTTAACTTAGCTCGTTATTGTCCGTTTGTTATATAGTTCGGGTTTTATCGGTTTTTACTTGTTATATATGTTTATATATCAGTATATGAGTTTATAAAAGTTTACATTAGACGGGTCCAACCGTCTAAGTTTTATTTAACAAAAACGTTAATTTTACGATAATAGCCGAAAAGACGTAAAAATCGTGTTTATAGTTTTATAACTTATAAAACTTATCAAACTACCATTTTTACAAAATGTCCATTAATTTATCCTTATACATATTTATATAAATGTATTATATAAGTTAGTGGGTTTTAATTCACATTTTATACTATTTTTATTTGAGTGCTTATATAATACTATTATACTTTAATTTTCCCAAGATCTAATTTTTACTTTCATGTTCACCAAAACAGCCATATCTAGAGTTCTATATGGAGATAGAAGCCCAAGTTTTTATGGTATAAACTACATAATATGTGCTCCATTTAACTCTCGTATGGCTACTATTGAATCAGCCTCTAAGTATTTTATAAAAATCGTCCAAAACAGTCTATGCAGATTTGCACTCTAAACTTGTTTTGATCATATCTCACTCATTATAATGATTCCATTGTATGGCCAACTCTCACATGTGTACAAGACATATTACTTACTGTATATCCATTATTTTATCACTTCATCACATGGTTATTTACTGTTTTTATACAGCCTACTAAATTAAGCAAGATTAACCACTTTTACATATAGTTTTTCATCTTTTTACCCATGATTATCAACACCAAATCCCCACACAATGTTTTTATCATCATATATTCATCATATACATATACAATAGGAAAGAAAATACATGATTATATAATCAAAATAACAAGAGGATGGGAAGAACAATCTTTATACCACCATGATGATGTAGGTTGTGATCAAGACATGGATTTTGATCACACAACTTGTGATAAACCAATATCATCTTCAAGTCCATCAATCTTTAAGAACTCCTTGTGGAAAATCAGCCCTAAGACTCCATAGAAACTCCTCCTTGGATGTTATAATCACCACCATTCCCATAGAGCTTCAAGAGGGCATCATCATATGTAGAAACAACATAAGGTTTATGGTTAAATTTGATCAAAATGGGGTGTTTAAGGTGATGGTGGGACGGCAATGATATAGAGAGATGAGAGGATTTAGTTGTTTTGCATGAGAGAAAATGAGAGAAGTGGTTTGAGTTAGATGGTTTTGTGTAAGTAGTTGTTTACTTTGTAAGCTTAGGACAAGTGTAGCTTGTAAGCTACAACTTGACACCTCATGGTGTGTGGTAGCTTAATGTTGCCGTCCCTTTTGAGTGGGGTGGGGCAAGATTTATCTTGTCTCATCCCACTAATTTACGGGTACTCCTCGATTCTAGTTTCCTCGATTTGCGTGCCCTCGGGTCATTTTACGAAAACGTTTTTATAAATTATGAATCAACGGCACAAAACGAATCTAATAAAAATTGTCTCATCAAAAACGGAGTTCGAAAACATAAATACGTAATCCTAAGATTTCTGGTTTAGTCGTAAAGGACGTTAAATTAAAATCGTAAGTCCTAATCTCTTCTCGTAAATTTGTGAGTTTATGAACCAAAACAAATTTAAAATATCAAAATAATATTCACGGATAAATTTATTTTCTGAAATGTCAGACTGTCACCAAAAACGGTGTATGTAAACGTAAGCACGTAACGTAGAATCCTCCGGTTTAGACGTAGTCGACGCTACTTCAAGACGTAAATCCAAATTTCTTCCAAAAAATAAGTAAGTTCATAATATAACATTAAAAATAATATTTTTAAATAATACTTGAGAATAAAATATCAACCATAAATTGACAGATTATCACAGGATTATAGACACTACTCCACTAGTCAGGTCTAGTTGCAGAGGACAATCTCCTGTTGTATAATATAAACATGCTATGATAATATATGAGTTCCAGTTCTTGTCATTATTCTCTATCCAGTACTTGAGATTTTAGTGATAGTGATTCGTTTTTTTTCTTTTATCATGCTATCTTTATTGATCCTTCTTCATATGTGCTAGCAAGTCTAACCGATGGTTGGTAGGTTTCATCTTCGTTTGTTCTTGCCTATTTTTTCAATACTAGTCCTTGATTTTGTCACTCTGTGTCGTATTTATGTTAGAATTTGTCATCTAGGGAACAAAGGGTTGCTTGGTTAGACGTTTTAAGGTTGAGGGATGGGAATTATATTTGGTCAAGTAGGGTAATATACCATTGAACCACACACCCCCTAATTCTGCATTCTTGCTTGGTTTCATTATGTTTTTATGCGTTGAACTCTCACTGTCAGGTTATCATTTTTAGTTTTTGTGGCTAAAACTTTATTAATTTCAAAGTAGAAAAATGTAGCATTTCCATACATCAGAAAAGTACATTTTTTTGCAACTAATTTTAAGCTTCTATATCGAACTTTTCAGATAAAATAGCCTATGTTTGGCAAGAAATGTAAGTGCGACATTGCACATTATTGGAACAAAGTTGTTGATCGGGCTTTTTGATCACCAATCCTGGAGTT
This sequence comes from Glebionis coronaria, assembly GCA_025667525.1. Classification (NCBI taxonomy): domain Eukaryota; kingdom Viridiplantae; phylum Streptophyta; class Magnoliopsida; order Asterales; family Asteraceae; genus Glebionis; species Glebionis coronaria. The sequence goes on along the minus strand of CM046875.1, from coordinate 688,362,953 downwards.
TGGCTCGAGAAGTTGAAATTTAACCACGACTTATCAAAGTCGTCTATTGGTTTGGGTCAAAAGTGATTAATCTAAAAATCATGAGAACCAAAACAAACCTAATATCGCGTATTCAACTTCATCCATCATTTTTTTACTTCAACTTCATGATACTAACTTATTTTGAGTTTGTTGTATTTACTTGGTAATTGGTAGAATATAATATATATAAATATTTTTGGTTCTTTTTATGCTAACCACATAACGTTTAAATTGCGCTGTCTAAATTGTGCTCTCAATCGTATTACGCAATGGCCTTTTAGGATCTTTAACACATTGGATTGCAAAACGCATTTTTAAACCAAGGTGAACGGTACCTCGTAATTGTTTTTACTTTATTATGGAGATGTGTGTTGTTTTATGTTGGTTGAAGTATAAATTAGTGTAAAACGAGCATAGCCGAGCCCAGCCTGCTAAAGCTATAGCTCAAGCTTAGCTCATTTATATTTTAGAAAGCTCGAGCTCGATATTGGTTCGTTTCTAGCCTAAAGATTTAAGATCGAGCTTGGCTTGCAGTATGATATACAAAGCTCGAGCTTGGTTCGTTTGGGATGTCCTTGAAAAAATAGCTTTTGCTTCTTGATGTTACTTGTTCGAGCACATTTATTAAGGGTATGTTTGACAAAAATAGTTGTAAGTTGTATGGTGTAAGCTTTTAACTGTAAGTTATAAGCTGTAAACTGAAAACCTGTTAACATGATGAAAGTCTCTAATACTAGACTAAAACGACTAAAAGGATAATTAACACAAGTAAATACTTTTTAAACATAAGACTTTGTTATTGTATAACAAGTATTACAATGTGTTATGGATCACACAGTTTGATGACAATGTGTTGTTTACTCTTTGGATAAGTAAACTTGCAAAAGTTACAAGTTTACCAGAGAACTTAAAAACACAAGCACGGCCGATTGTTCTTCAAATTCAAGAGAGTTAATGTGTGAAATCTAACAAAGTGAACAACATTAACTCTAGGCTACATTTCGTATTTATAGTGGTACGAGGTTGATATTGATGGCTGAGTTGATAGCGACTTAACAAGACAAGTGAGGTCAGTCATCTGTCACAAGATGCTCTTTTATCTTGGTAGTCTGCTACAACGCTTCAGGGAAAGAGAGCTGACATATTTTCCCTTTTCTTAATTACTCGTACTTTAGGCTTATTTACTTCAAAGCTATTATTCGTCCCGCCCAAATAGTTTCCGCCTAAACACTAAGGTGTGTCCAAAGTGTATTGAGTGTTAACAGGGTACTGCTACCGATGTTAACACTCAACCACGGGGAGTCTCTGATACATCTTGGTTGTTATCCATCACAGCCAATGTGTATGCCTTCAAGTAATCTTCGACTTTCTTGACAATGTCTCTGACATGGACTCCTCTGTGGTTGCTCACAGAGAGTGAGTTCTCTGTGATTCGTGTGATACTTGCTTGTTACCTTGGCACATGCAAGTTTATAACGTACAACTTTATTTACGTTTAAATCTATGACTAAGGGAAATCTAACAGGCTTAGATTCCCAACAATCTCCCCTTATTTAAACATAAAAATAGCTAGATCTAAATAGGTTACAGTAAGTGGGATAACATCTTCTTCTTACTCATAATAAATCTAGCAAACAAACTTCATAATTCATTGACACTAGAAAACATTACAAGTACAAAACATAAGTACAACTAAATTATTAAAGCATAGTAAGGTTGTGGTTTCTTCAATAATCACCATTCTTTATTTTCTCTTTAGCTTCAGCTATATCATTTCTAGAGTCCAACACAACCTGCAGTTCTTTGGCAAAAACTTTGGAGTACTCAGAATTAATTTTCAGTACCTTCTTGAAACATAGAAGCTGAACTGTGGAGGCTAGGCCCTTGTTCATATACGCTATTCCTATTTCAAGGTCAGTGTACGTCTATCCATCTATGGGTCCTAAAATTCCATTAGGCAAGATGAGATTCCCATCAACTTGAATATCAGCTATCATAAACTGTTCTTCAAGAAATTAGTTAAACCTCTTTCTTTTCTTTTCACCCTTTGGTAGTTCTTGTTCAAACAGTTGTGGAGGGGGATCGATTTTATGTTTAGCAGTTGTTTCCTTCAGCAAATTGAATTTAACTTTCAAAGTTTTTAGAAGAAGAAAGTTTGCCTGTCCAGATTTCTTTTTAGCTAACTTCTCCAGTTCAAACCATTCAGATAGACCAAGTGTTTTTAATTTAAAGTCGTCAAATATATTCATGTTGGTATGTTGGTTGTCTCTCCAAATTACCATTTGGGCAATGTGAGTTGAATTTTGAATGGTGTATTTAAACTTGGTGATTTTCCCTGGTTCATATCTTGAGTTTACGCAAGCATCATAGTCAACTTTAACTTTCTTAAGTGCCTCTGTGTGTTTCATATCCATTTTCTTTAGTCTTTGTCTTTGCTCCTCTCTTTGTTGAGGAGTCATTTTTCTTATCTTGGCCTCATGCAGCTCTTTGGCCTTTTTGATATCATCCAGCCTTTTAAATTCATTTATCTGTGTCTCAATTTAATTAGCTATTAAAGGTTTCTCACTAATAGTTTTGAAGGTGTAGAATTAAGAGACTTTGGCTGTTGATCCTCCTGTCTCTAGCATCGCAGCTATTTTATTTAGATTGGCATCAGAGTCTACCACAGCTAATTCCGTTCCATTCTTCGTAACAGAGGATGATTGTGTTGATTTTACAAGCTCTTCAGCAGATTTGGTGAATGCTATTTGAGCTTGATTTTGTACAGCTTTGGGCAGGGAAGAATCAACAAATTTTAGTTTCTTAGTTGCTAGTTCATCAGAATCAACAGGTTCTTTGGTGTTAACCAGAGTTAGAACATGTAATTGATTGGTTTGTTAATTCAGCTGTTGCTCCCCCTTAGTCTCATCATCATTAGGTATTATTATGGGTTTGATGACTTGGAGAGGGTAGGTGTAGAGATGGTGTTATCAGTTGTACCATTGTTGGATGTTGGGAATTATTTGTTAAGTGTCAAGTACCGTTAGTGTATTTGAAGTACTATTAGTGTTATGTAAGTACCGTTAGTGTTAACGCGGTACATAGTAAGTACTGCTACTTATAAAGTAAGTACTGCTATGATGATTAGGCGAATATATCTTTGTATAAGATATGTCATAGTTATAGTTAGAGTATATCTTATGTGATATACCTAAATAGTTAGAATATTGATAATATATCGTCTGTGATATAGTTATCTTTATAGAATATTCTAAGGTTTCTAGGGTTCCTTACTCAATAAAAGGAACATAAGTACAATGTCTTTCATGTACCTCATTCAAGTCGATTAATAAGAGAATCGAATAGTTAAAAGTAATTATGTTCTTCTGTGCTTTATAAGTTAGATTTCGCATAACTTATTTAGTGTTTAGTAAGAGTGCTCAAAGTGTTTTAGTTTGATTACAAACTACTATACTAATTCTTAACAGAATATAGATCCAACCAAAGGGATCAACAAGTGGTATCAGAGCTTGTTGAGAAACGATGAAAAAGAAGAACACGAACCTATACACTCCACACATACCAAATCTCAATGTCTCAACCAGATGGTGTTAATGCTCATGTGAATGATGTTCAGAACACTGATCTTGTTCTACCATAAGGACAACCACAAGTTGTGCATCCAGCACCAACACAAGGTGCTCAAGTCGAGAATGATGTAGCTACCTCTACACCAACACCTTCTCATACTCTGTCTGCTGTTAAACTCCCAGTTCTCAAAGGTGAAAATTATGAGACTTGGGCTATGCAGATGGAACATTACTTGAATCACACAGATCATACTGTGTGGCAAGTTATCAAGAATGGGAATACACCAAAGAAGCTACACTGGTTGCCAGACAATACATGCTATGTTCTACCTGTTGTTACTGCTGATGAGGTACAAGCAGAGATCAGAGAAAGAAAAGCTAGAGCTGCTTTGGCTATGGCTCTTTCTGAAGACATTCTACCAAGCTTTCATCATTATAAAGATGCCAAAGCTATGTGGGATGCTATAAAACTTAGATTTGGAGGCAATGACAAATCTAAGAAAATCAAGAATATTGTTCTTAAGCAAGAATTTGATAACTTCTCAATTACCAGTATGGAGGGAATCCATGGTGGATATGGAAGGTTCAGCAAGTGGCTTATTCAGTTAGCAGTTTATGGACAAGTAATCCTTAATGAAGAAGCAAATCTAAAATTCTTAAGAAGTGTTCCACTAGAGTGGAAAGCAATGGCTATGTACTTCATCACAAGAGATGATTTGGAAACAATTCCATTTGATTATCTCTACAACAATCTTAGAGCATATGAGATGGATGTGAAAAGCACTGAAGTAAAGATAGCAACTACTTCAAAGTCTAATTTGGCTTTTATGTCAGATGGGAAAAGCGGTACTTACTTTCAAAATACCGCTAGTAGATCTAGCAGCTGTACTTACTTCACAAATACCGCTCGAGGACTTACAAGCAGTACTTACCCACAAAGTATTGAAAGCAGTCCTATGATCTCTCAAAATCCACATGGAAGGTCTTCACCATTGTTTAGTGACAATGATGCCTTCTCATTCTTTGCTGGACAAGATAACAGGCCAAGATTAACTCTCAATGACTTGTTCCAAATGGATGATGCTGATGTTGAAGAGATGGATCTTAAATGGCAAGCTGCAATGGTGTCAGTAAGATCTAATAGGTTCTTCAAGAAGACTGGAAGAAAAATGACTGTTGATCCTAATGAGCCATTGGGATATGACAAGTCTAAAGTTGAATGCTATAACTGTGGAAGGAATGGACACTTTGCAAGAGAATGCAATAGAGATAAAGCTAAAACAAGCAACCTGAAGTCCAAGAATAGCTATAGAACCAGTCCAAGAATAACTGAAAACTATCCAAGAGGAAACAGTAGAAGTCCTAAAGGAACCAAAGCATTGGTTACTATAGATGGAGTGGTGAATTGGGCAGAAGAGGAAGAAGAAGAATAGCTTGGATTAATGGCTCTCTCTCATGAAGATACTGAGGTACACCCTTGTTCTAAAGATTGTATTCTTAAATTTAATAGTCTAAAAGTAGAACTAGAGGAACAGTATCAAAAGGTTAACACATGCACTGTAGAAGTAGAGGCTTTCAAACAGGGTGTTGTTAAACTTGAAGATAATATAGTTTTGTACAAAAAGGCATTACAAAACTATGAAGAGAAAATTAGGATTTTGACTCTTCAAATGAGGGAAAAAGATGTGGAAATAAAAGCTTTTGAAAGACAACTTTTAAAAATAAATACAGAAAATGAAGCTTTAAAAACCAATCTTTGTAAAGAGAGGGAAGTGATTAGTCAATGGCAACAATCCTCTAAGGTATTGGAAAAATTGATTAATTCACAAATGGTGTATTATGATAAAACAGGCCTAGGATATATTAAGGATCAACCTGGGATAACCTTAACTAACAAGGACTTATCAAAAGGGATTTTTGATAGTTCTGGTGAGGTAGATGATACACCTGAAAATGATAGATATGTTGAAGGAATGAAGGCAGTTCCTCCACCAGTATCTGGAATTTTCATGCCCCCTTGTAATGATACTAGTATAGAGTTAGAAGATCCTAAGATTAATAATGTATTTAACTCTAGTACTGTGTCTCAAGAAAATACTGATGTGACCAAGAATATTGTTTATCCACCTCTAATGAACAAATTTGTTTCTAAGGAATCTAAGACTAGTTCTGCTCCCAAGTAGGTAGATATTGGAAAACAATAAACAACATACTAAAACCAAAAGGGCTGGGCTAGGTTTTGAAAAAGTAAATTCAAAACAACCTTTTGGGTCTTCTTTAAGAAGAAAAGGATGTTATCTTTGTGGTAGTCTAAGTCATTTTATCAAAGACTGTACATTACATGAAGATAAAATTGTGAAACAGAAGGCTACACAAAGGGTCATGAAAAACAGTAATGAGAAAAATGCACAGGGTAATAGGAAACAGAAACTTAAAGATGACAAACCTAAGTTTGATCATGCAAGGGTAGTTAAATGGGTTAAAAATAATCCTACCAAAAGTTTCGTTCCTAGGGCAGTACTTATAAAGCAAGGACTTGTATCCTTAAAGTCTGGCAAACCAAGTACCAGCAAGCCAAAACCTACAAGTACTGTTAGACCAAACTCAAGTACTGTTGGTTTAAAGTCTGTAAAACCAATGTTCTCCAAGACTTCTAAGAAGGTTTTTGAAAAAGTTAAAGCACCTAGAAGTAAGGACAAGAACAAATCAGTACAAAGGTGGATTCCTAAAAGAGACATGCCATGTGTTAAAGCAAGTACCGCTAAGGCAGTACTTAGGTCAAAGAAGTCAAAGCACATAGAGTCACCTTATGAATTTGACTACATAAATGAAACCATGAAGTATAAGAGTAAAAGTAGCATTACTGGGAATGCTTCTGTACAAACTCTGAAATGTGTAGGTCCCACAAGATCCGAGCCAAATGTGGCTTGGGTCCCTGTTAAAAACTAATAAGTTTTATTTGTGTGCAGAGGCATCTCATTGAGGAATTAAAAGATAAAGGAATTGTAGATAGTGGATGCTCAAGACACATGATAGGGAACAAAGATTTTCTTGCTGAATTTGAAGAATTCGGAGGAGGTCCAGTAGCCTTTGGGGGTAGCAAAGGTAGAATCACTGGCAAAGGGAAAATCAACACAGGAAAGTTAGAATTTTAAGATGTCTTCTTTGTGAAAGAATTGAATGAGTTCAATCTCTTTTCAGTATCACAAATGTGTGATAAGAAGAACAAGGTGCTATTCACAGACAAAGACTGCTTGGTGTTGTCTAAAGACTTTGAGATGCCCAAGGAATCTCAAATACTGCTTAAAGTACACATGCAAGAAAATATGTACACCTTTAATCTTCATACTATTACTCCAACAGGTGGTATTACATGTTTGCTAGCTAAGGCTTCTTTAGATGAGTCAAATCTATGGCATAGAAGGTTAGGTCATGTGAATTTCAAGAATCTTTATAGATTGGTAAAAAGGAATTTGGTTAGAGGTCTACCTAACAAATCTTTTCAAAATGATTTCACATGTGCTGCTTGTCAAAAAGGTAAACAACATAGAGCCTCTTGTAAGACCAAAACTATAAATACTATGACAAAACCTTTGCATCTCTTGCATATGGATTTATTTGGTCCAGTTTCTATAAGAAGCATTAGCCATAAGACCTTTTGTCTAGTCATAACTGATGATTATAGTAGATTCAGTTGGGTTTTATTTTTAGCCCTTAAAAGTGAAACAAGTGAATTACTAAAGGATTTTATCACTTTAGTTGAAAAGCAGTTCACTAAACAGGTTTTAATCATTAGGACTGATAATGGAACAGAATTTAAGAATGCTGATTTTGATGAATTTTGTAGGTCTAAAGGAATTAAGAGGCAATTTAGTAATCCTAGAACTCCTCAACAGAATGGAGTAGCTGAAAGGAAAAATAGGACATTAATTGAGGCTACTAGAACTATGCTGGCTGATTCACTTTTGCCAAATACCTTTTGGGCTGAAGCAATCAATACTGCATGTTATGTGTTAAATAGAGTCCTAATAACTAAGCCTCAAAACAAAACACCTTATGAACTTTTGACTAATGTAAAGCCTAACATAAGTCATTTAAAACCTTTTGGGTATCATGTGTCCATACTAAATACTCTTGATTACTTGGGAAATTTTGATGGAAAGTCTGATCCAGGATATCTTGTAGGATATTCATTGCAAAGTAAAGCATATAGGGTTTACAATTTGGCAACTAAGAAAGTTGAAGAAAATGCTCATGTCAATTTCTTAGAAAATAAACCCAATGTTCCAGGAATAGGTTATGCTTGGATGTTTGATTTAGATTATCTAACTAACTCCATGGATTACTACTCTTTGCAAAAAGATTGTCAAACTAACAATGTAGGTGAGGAGTCAAGTGCAACTAATGCAGGTACTCAAGAAGATGTTTCTTCATCAGATGAAGAGATTCACATCTATGTGCCAAATATGCCTACTGTTACTCCCATGTCTACAACTCCCAAGAAGCAAACCATGCCATCAAATGATGATCAAGCCTCCCTGGAGCTTCAGAGGCTTCAAGATCAAGAAAAGAATGCTACATCTACTAATAAGCATTCAGGAGAAGAATCTTTTGAGTCACAACACTCAGCAGTACATACTATACCTAGCGGTACTTCATCTGCAAGTACTGCTAAGTCAAAATCTTCTAGATCTGCTGACTCACTAGAATAGATTTTGCAAGCATTGGACGATGATGACTTATATGCCAGTCCAGCTGAAGGAATCTTCTCCAAAGCTTCCTTGATGAGCTGGGTGCAGTAACTGATTTCAACAATTTGGAAACTGAAACTCCAGTCAGTTCTATTCCCACTCATAAAGTCAACAACAACCATCCTGCTACTCAGATTATTGGTGATCCAAAATCTGCTGTACAAACCAGAAGACAACTGCAAACCAATATTGAAACTCATGCACTAGTGAGTTATGTCAAACAACAGTAGAGAACAAATCATAAAGATACTCAGCATTGTTTGTTTGCCTGTTTCTTATCTCAAGTAGAGCCCAAAAATACTCTCAGGCTCTTGATGAAGAAAGTTGGGTGGATGCCATGCAAGAAGAATTAACACAATTTGAGCTACAAAAGGTTTGGATTATTGAGGATCTTCCCTCAGGTAAAAGAGTAATTGGTACAAGATAGGTCTTCAAGAACAAGAAGGATGAAAGAGGGGTTGTTGTAAGGAACAAGGCAAGACTTGTTGCTCAAGGCTACAGATAGGAAGAAGGGATAGACTATGATGAGGTTTTTGCACCAGTGGCAAGGATAGAAGCCATTAGGTTATTTTTGGCCTTTGCATCATATATGGGATTTATAGTCTATCAAATGGATGTGAAAAGTACCTTTCTATATGGTACTATTTTAGAGTAGGTATATGTCTCACAACCTCCAGGTTTTGTAGATCCTAAATTCCCTAATAGAGTCTACAAAGTTATCAAAGCACTTTATGGTCTGCATCAAGCTCCAAGAGCATGGTATGCAACCTTATCCAACTTTCTGCTAGAACATGGATATAGGAGAGGAACCATTGACAAAACTCTGTTCATCAAGAAAAATGCCAAAGACATTATTCTAGATCAAGTCTATGTTGATGACATCATTTTTGGTTCTACCAAGAAGACATGGTGTGAAGAGTTTGAAGCTTTGATGAAAGGAAGATTTCAAATGAGTTCTATGGGAGAACTAACTTTCTTTTTGGGACTACAAGTCAAACAAAGGAAAGATGGAATATATATCAGCCAAGATAAATATGTTGCTGAAATCTTAAAGAAATTTTCATGTATGGATACAAGGAGTACAAGCACACCTTTTAAAGCCAAGAAATCTTTATCAAAAGATGAACATGGAGAGGATGTTGACATTCATCTCTATAGGTCAATGATTGGTTCATTGATGTATCTTACTGCTTCAAGACCAGATATAATGTTTGCTGTGTGTGCATGTTCAAGATTCCAAGTTCATCCAAAGGTATCACATCTATATGCTGTGAAGAAGATTTTTAAATATCTTAAAATTCAACCTAATTTAGGATTATGATATCCTAAGGACTCCACCTTTGAATTGGAAGCTTACTTAGATAGTGACTATGCTGGAGCAAATCATGATAGGAAATCCACAACAGGAGGTTGTCAATTCCTATGCAGAAGACTCATATCATGGCAGTGTAAGAAGCAAACCATTGTTGCTACTTCTACAACTGAAGCTGAATATGTAGTTGCTGCTCATTGCTGTGGACAAGTACTTGGGATTCAAAATCAATTGTTGGACTATGGGTTCAATTTCATGAACACCAAGATTTACATTGATAATGAAAGTACTATATGCATTGTCAAGAATCCAGTATTTCACTCCAAGACTAAGCATATTGAAATAAGACATCACTTTATAAGAGATGCTTATGACAAAAAGCTTATTCAAGTCTTGAAGATTCATACAGACAACAATGTAGCTGATTTGTTGACCAAGGCATTTGATGCAAAGAGATTCGAATTCCTGGTGACACACATTGGTATGCTAAACCAATAACATGCTGCATATGTTGAGGGGAGGTAATAGCTGTACAAGTTTTATATAAATTTTAGGATTAATATACAAAGAAGTTACTAAAATTTCTAAGAAATTTGTCCTAAAGTAATGAACATTCATTTTGTGTTTCTAAGTTACTAAACTTTACTAAAGTATACATCACTATAATTTAGTGTTAATTTGAGTAACCTGAATGCATGTTTTTTGATAAGTTAAGTAACATAAATATCTTGTTTTTTCATGTTAAGTAACATAAATATCACGTTTTTGATAAGTGGGTAACTTAATCAACCAGTCATATGAACATTGGTAACTTAGAAACACAAAATGAACGTTCGTTACCTTAGGACAAATTTCTTGGAAAGTTTAGTAACTTCTTTATATATTAACCCTAAATTTTATTGTATAGTCTATGCTTTGTGTTTTTGATGTTATTGCAGGTTTATATAAAAGGATAAAAGAGGTTACATGTCTAGTGGAAAGCATGAACTAGTCAAAATTGTGAGGTACCGTTGTCACTCCAAGTACCGCTAGCACAAAACCAAGTACCGCTTATGTTCCATGTACCGCTACATGTCCGTTGTACCGTTAAGGGTCTCTTTTGTAAATTTGGCGGTTTCTTCGCGCTTGGGTTTGTTATTTACTTAAATACTTACCCCAATTACACAATTGATTCACCTAATCTTTTATTTTTTACTCTTGATTCTATAACCCTCTCTCTAATCTTTCGATCATCAAAAATACTAATGGCTGCCTTACAAGTAATCTCTAAGCATAATTTAGTTGTGAATCTTGCTACGAATGATGACTCACTTGGTTTCCATGAGATGCTTGGTTTCCTTTCTCGAAGTCATATTCACTTCGCACTCATTGTAAGTCCAGTTGTCTCTATACCTATTGTTGAACAATTTTGGGATACTGCTATTTTAGGTACTCGTTTTGATCAACCTTGCATTAAGGCTAGGGTAAATCATAGGAATATATATGTCACTGAGGTACTGCTAAGAGCAAGTTTGAGACTTAATGGTGAAAATGGACTTAGTATGCTTAATAATACAGAGATTCATGATGGCCTTGCAGCCATGGGCTATGGGGGTGGTAGGGAAAGTCTTAGTTTCTTTAAAGCATTATTTTCACCTCAATGGAAATTGCTTTTTCATGCTATTATTCACTGTTTAAGTTCAAAAAGTGCATCTTTTGATCAAATACCTGCTGCATTGGCATCTGCTGGTATTTGTCTAGCAAATAACAGGGTTTTTAATTTTTCAAAATTAATTTTTGAAGGCATGACTAGGAATTTGGAAGGAACTAAGAAGTTTATAATGTATCCTAGATTCATTCAGGCTTTAGTTAGTGACCAAATACCTAACCTACCAGCATTAACTGATACATGGGATGTTCCTTCATTCACAAAGAGAACTTTCTCTTTCTTGAGCAAACAAGGCAATGCCTTTTCAGGAACTGTAACACCATTGTTTGCTCATATGTTAGCCCAACCTGCCAATCAAGAAGGTGAGGAACCTAGCAATGCTAGTGCTTCTCAGCAAACTCCTTCTCACCAGAGCTCCCACTCTCTAGAAGATTCACAATCTTCTTCTCACAATGTTGGTATTCCACCAAACACTTATGAGATGATCCACACACCTGCTGCTTCTATTGCTGCTAGTGATTCACCACAAGCACAAGCACCAGAGGTGGTGGATGTTTCAAATTTAACTTCTTTGTGTACAAGTTTGTCCCAACAGGTACAGGTATTGCAGAAAGATAAGCTTGTTCAAGATAAGAAAATTGCTGAATTGGAAGCTAGCCTACTCAAGTTAAGGAATAAAGTGTCATCTTGGATGAGGCAATATAGATCTGTTCAGACATCTGCAATCAGGAAGCAAAGGTTCAGGAACCTCAAGAAAAGGCAACTGAATGCAACCAAACAGGAGATGAATATTGAAGAACAGGGAAGGAATAATGAAGAACAACCACCTTCTTATGATAATCAAACAAGGATCTCTGGAAATGACATCAATTTTGAATTGGATGAAGATGTCATGGGGACTTTTAAAGATGGAACTGGTTTAGAGACTGGTGTGGATGGACCTTCAGACATGGAGATTCAACAGCAAGACCCACAACCTACTCCAGAGGAACCACAAGTTCAAGAACAAGTTCAAGCACAAGTTCAAGAAAAATTGGTAAATCAACCAAAGGAGCCACAAGTTGCAGAAACATTGGCAACTCAGCCACAACCATCAGTTCAATCACCACCTCAAGCTAATTGGAGTGCTTTCTATGAGAAGTTGGAGGAAATTTCTAATCAGTTTCCTGATCCATCACCACAAAGCAATAAGTCAGAAAAGACTGAAGAAGTGCAAGTTGATATGATGGCTTCTATGGAAGATAAAGCATCTGGGGAAACACAAGTGATTGAAGAAACAAGTGTGTCAAATACTGGTGAAGTCAACTTTGTTGAAGATCCAAGTACTGCTAAGCTAACTGCAAGTACTGCTGACTTTGTTGAAGATCCAAGTACTACTAAGCTAACTGCAAGTACTGCTGACATTGTTGAAGATCCAAGTACTGCTAAGCCAATTGCAAGTACTGCTAAGCCAATTGCAAGTACCGCTGGTGATCATCCTTCACTGGAAAGTCAAAGTTCATTTGGAGAAAATGAGACTTTAGCCAAATTGCTGCTTGATCTTAAGACGAATTTAGTTGAGAAGGCTAAACAAGCAGAAGTGGAGAAAAAGACACAACAAGAAGTTCTTGCCTCAAAGGATCAAATTCAAGGTAAGAAAGTACAAGCTTCACACCCTACAAAAGGTATAGTCATTCAATAGTTAGATAATGAAGAAGTAACTGCCAAACTGAAGAAGAAGCTACCTAAGATAAATCCAAAGGATAAGGGGAAGAAGCAATTATTGTCAGAGTCTGAAGATGAAAGTGACTCAGATGATGATATAAACAAAGTCATGTACAGATTTAATCAAATTGACCATGATGAGGAATTTGCTTATAGAATGCAAGCACAAATTCGTGAAGATGAATTGAAGGAAGAGCTTACAGCAAAGCAAAATTTGTTAGAAGCTAAAAGGATACAGAAAGAATGGAACATACAAGAGTATGATAGGATTTAAGCTGAGATACATGCAAGTGAGCTTCTTGCAGACTCATTGATAGCTGAAGAAAAAGATGCATATGATGAAGAAGAAAAATCAAGATTGATTGATGATCTGGTAAGGGAGCAACAAAGATTCTTTGCTGAAAAGAGAAGGAAAGAAAAGATTAAGCCTCCAACTACTATGCAGATTAGAAGTCAAATGATGAAATTTCTAAAGAAAGTAAAAGGATTTACTCATATTCAGCTGGTCAAGAAAACATTTGAAGAAATCAAGACTTTGTATGAGCAAAGTAAGAGGACTGAATTGAATTTTGTTGAGATTGGATCTGAAGGAGACAAGAAAGCTGTTGAAGAATTCAAGAAACGTCTACAACAACAAAGACAATTTGGTAGTACTCCTAGAATTGAGCCAAGTACTGCTGAACCTAAAAGTACATCTCCACCTATCAAAACCACTTATGTGAGGAAGAATAGAAAGGAGAAAGTAAGTTCAAGGGAGGAAGAGACTGCTCAAAGGATGAATGCAGGAGTTGAAACTCAAGGAATTGCTCAGACTGAAAATGTACAAGCAGTACATACACAGTCAACAGTACATACAACAGTACATACTGATGAAATGATACATACAAGCTTGGAAGAGGGTACAACAGAACCTGAAGGAATTTCCAAGAGTGTTAAAAGGAAAAGATCAACAAAGCTAATGGAGAAAGCTAAGAGAGCTAAAACTACAGCAGAAGATAGTGATGATGATGAGAGCTTAAGGAAGTACTTGAAAATTGTGAACTTTGAAGATCAATGTTTTGATACGGAGATTTTTGGAAAAAGAGCATCCATTGTTAAGTGGATTTACTCAACAAATCAAGGACTTGAAGCTCATGGAATTCAGAGATCTGATGGCACAAAAAGGATATTCAGACTTTTGGAAGACATTCTTCACATTCTAGATAGACAAGATATTCAAGACCTTGTAAGGTTAGTTGAAGATGCCAGTGCAGGTAAAACTGAAGTATCACTATTATATAGGGAGTTTATCTTTATGTATGAGCCACACAAATGTGATCAAGAAATGTTGAAGGAATTAGAGAATCAGTGTAAAACCCGCATGCTTTTACCATGCATAGTACCTTAGGATCGTACGTACTAGTTAAAAACTTTCCTAATATAGCATGATTACGATTATGTGTTAGGAGTTTATGTATTACGTACGTGTTAGAACACGATAAGTATTTTATTTGCACGATCACGTAATAATTATTTAGCAATAATTAATCACGAACTTACGATCACGAAATCACGAGCGTAATTAAAACACGAACTATGATTAATTACGTATATATATTTAATACGAGCGTAATTAAATATATAAGAGTATGGTAATTACGTAAAGAGAACATTTAAAACACGAACATAATTAAACATAAACGTGTACTAAATAACAAGACACGAAACGAGGTACGGGAACCCCACGGGGGAGTCCCTACCCGCGGCCAAAACAAGGTAATGGGCCAAGCCCATTACCAATTTTACTAAGAGGGGGTTTAATAGATTTTTACTACTCAAAAATCACTTTTACAAAAGATTTCAAGAAAACCTAAAATCTCTCTTTCTCCTCCTTTGTGTGCCGCCACCTTCAAATCACCAATCAAGGTGATTCTTGATCTTGGATCTTGTTGATTTATTGTTTGTTCGTGTTTGTTCTTCACCCTCTTGATCCACGAATACGGTAAAACCTTTTTAAACCTTTTCTTTTAATTAATCTTTTATTTAATTATGAACACGTGATGTTTTTTATAAAAAACACATTAATTAAACATAGATCTAACATGTTTTGATCATTAATTAAATCAGAGGGTCGATTAAGGGGTGTTTGTTTTTGGGCCGTAAGGTATAACCGACCCCAAGGGGGTTCGGTTTGTTTTAGCCGACCACCACCAAGACCTTTTGGTCTTGGTTGGTGCGTGTGGGTCCCACGACAGCAAGGGGTACCCCGATTTGGGTCGGGGTACGGTGTCGATTCATGTCCGGTTCATGTTTTTAAGCTTAGATCCGGATCATGGTTATGTTAGTTTTTTATATGTTATGAACTTATGTTAAGAATTAAATTAATAAAGATGTAATTAATTTAATAACATGACTTAGGTTAATTAATTATAAATAATCATGAAATTATTTTAACCTAAGTATTTATATTATTAAGACTTCTAATTAATTAATTATTTAAAAACCATGGATATAATTAATTAATTAACATGACTTAGGTTATATTATTAATATTTAATAATACATATTTTAACCTAAGTATTTAATATATTTAATTAAAAACATGTCATACTTTAATTAAATATTATAACCTATAGTTTAATTAAATTACATGAAATAATTATTAAACTATACAATATATCATATGACTTAGAAATAATCATGAAAACACTTAGGCTTATTTACTTAGCTTATTTAACCAGCTTATTTCTAATTATGGAAACTTTCTATTTTTAGAAACTTAATTAAATAAGGCAGCTAATTTATTTATGGAAACCAGCTATTTTTAGAAACTTATTTAATTAAGGCAGCTAATCTATTTATGGAAACTTTCTATTTTTAGAAACTTATCTATTTTAAGCAGTAAATCTATTTTTGGAAACTTTCTATTTTTGGAAACTTTCTATTTTTTGGAAACTTTCTATTTTTGGAAACTTTCTATTTTTTGTAACTTTCTATTTTTGGAAACTTTCTATTTTAGGAAACCTGCTATTTTTGGAAAGTTACTTATTATTACACAGTAAGTATAATAACACATGAAATATCAGAAATACTTAATCAAAATGAATAGAATATAGGATTTAACACAGTTTAAGGCTTTAAACAGTTTAATATGGTAAGAACACATAAAATAAGCTAAGACATGATATAAACCAGCTATGTATGTAGTAAGCAGATACTTATTTCATGTACGTATTTATGTAGCACTAGTGTTTCGGAAGTAGGATTCTCGCAGTTCATCGTTCTTGTTCATTGGACATAAGGTACGGATTCCCGTCCTTTCAGTATGGACATTCTTTCCTTATTAGGATTTCCCCGTATGCAGCCAACTATTTTCCCGTAGTATAAGTATGAGTTTGATTGCTTATGTTTAAATATGATTACCTATAGCCATATACATGCATGACCAGTTTCACCTAGTTATGGAGGTACCATAACCATAACATTAGAGGCACTGATGTTATGACTTCACCACGGCGGAGTGATTGCTCGTGGCGTCCCTTCAGCTTTTGGCCATTTATTTATATTTATCATGTGGGGCGTATGGGTGCATCCTAGTTACACGTTTTTATTCAGGATTACATGGTGAATGTGGTGTGTGCCTTGCATCCTTCACAAGGAGCTGATCCCTCCTACCCATAAACCAGTATATTAAAATAGAGGCAGTCCTTCTAATTTGCATGATGAGGTCACCCCTCCAATTATTCATGCACAGTGGATATTCATGACCTATATTGGCTAATGCTAAAATATGATAAACAGTTTTTGTAAGATAAACATAAGACTTTCAAACTATAAAACCAGTTTTATTAAGACTTAACCAGGTTACTCGAGACTTAGTTTCTTCCGCTGTTATTATGTTATATGCTTATCCTATTCATGCTTTATTGTACATCCGTGCACTGAGCGTTTTGCTCAGCCGTTTTCCTTTTCTATGTTCCCAAAACGGCAGGTACTCAGGGACGCTCGTAGACACTAAGAGTACGTGCATATGGACTGGAAGCTGTCTAGCCTTCTTTACATTATGCATTTCTTTTCTTTATGATACTTATGCTTTGGACATTGTTTCGTCCTTTTCCTTTACTATACTATGTTTGTGTGTGATGAGCTTTACTTTTGGACTACCGATGTTTGATTCCGGTATTTTCCTTTATATGGTCAAGAAATGTTTAGACATTTTACCTTGTATGCTTTGATGACACGCCATAATTACTGTGATATTTCCATTTCCAAAATAGGGTGTTACAATTATGGTATCAGAGCCAAGGCTTCGACCTGTAGGCTCTCAAATATGACCTGTGATTAGTGGGTAGTCACTACGGTCTTCCTAGAACTGACAGTTGTTTTCATGCATTCATCATTTTTAAGCATACATATATATGTCATTGTTACAGGGTTTTTGACTAAGTAATGGTTTGTACAGGACTGGCCCTATTTAGTCGCATGTGTTTTATCGAAACTTTTAGATTTGGGACCGACCCATAGGCATCCCCTCGATATGTCTTTTGTTTTGAGTGAACTGACCAGAGGCGTTCACTCTCGAGCATACAAAGTTTTCATACAACTGCATCATGCATTCATACACAAAAATTTTCTTGCATAAAATTTTTCTCGTGAAATTTTTAGTATAAAATTTTTTTCATGTATATATTTTATATTTTATGTTTTGAACTGTTTAATCATACGTTTTATGTCATACTGTCAGATGGCAAACGCAAACGATATCTGGGCAATATTTGCAGCTGCTGATGCAGAGATGCAAGACGCTCTTCTTCATAACGACGGTTATCCTCCTCCGCCTAACATCTTTCCCATAGAAGGAAGGAATCGGCTCATGAGGGAACACTATAGCCTCAGATAGCGACCTGACGAAGACAGCAATGACTTCATGCAGCGTTTCCTTCGCTATACTGGTGTCCTGAGAGCAGCTGCGGGCACCACTAAAGAACAAGCAATACATTTTCGTTGGGCTCTAAATCCAAGGATTGCAAATAACTTGTCAGGTGCTCCGTTGGATACGGTAGCACAAGTAGCAGATGCAGCACGTAGACTGGAGATGCTGCAGGAGAGGGATGAGTTCGGGGAAGCTGAAAGACCCGACAAGAGGTAAACCTTCGTATTCAAGCGGTGATCAATCCGTATACTTTCCATATGTCAATTATTCATCTCTTTAACTGTATCTTCCAGGCAGAAAACTGAGGACCGGTCTCAGCCGGCTACTCAGCAGCAGCCTCATCAGCCTAAGGGAAACGATCAGACTAATGACCGATCTGCTACGGATAGGCGTGGCGGTAATGAAAATTACCGTAACAACGTCGGGCAATCCAGCAACAGCAGGTCCTAATACTTACGAAATTCCTTATGTTTTATGCTATAACTCATAATCTGACACTTTAAGCAAATTTCTACCAGGAACCATGGAAACGGTAGGGACCAGAACCAGAGAGGTTCGCAGCCTAGCCGTCCAGCTATCACTGGTATTCAATCTTACGATTATCCGCTTTGTCCTTTGTACCCAACTATTATGTCTTATGTAAATGTTTTATCAGGTCCTCAGCCAGCCAGAGCACCTGCAGGAGGATACACTCATCCTCTTTGCTCTACTTGCCACCGTAGGCACCCAGGACCATGTCGCCGTAATACTGATGCGTGCTTCAAGTGTGGTCTTCCTGGCCATATTATGAAGGATTGCCGTAAGGGCGAGATGGAGGGTACATCGGGACATGATGATACCAAGCCGCCTCCTACTGCCGGGCGTGTCTACACGACATCTCGAGACCAGGCCAACAAGTCTACAGGTACTGGAATCTTGTATATGTATGGTCGCGCTGCATGTGTTCTTTTCGATACGGGTGCTACTCACTCGGTTATTTCTACTGCTTATGCTAAGAACATTAGGATGCCTCCCTTGCCACTAGAAAATAGGCTTACTATTTCCACGCCTTTGAGGGACTCTGTATTAATCACTCATGTATACAAGAGTCTTCCCCTAGAATTTGATGATAAGGTTCGACCTGTCGACGCACTTCCGCTGGACATGAATGACTTTGACATGATTTTGGGCATGGATTGGCTATCCAAGTATCATGCTACCATAGACTGCCATTCATATCGAGTTATCTTCGGTGATGTCAATGCACCAGAGTACATTCATAACGGGTTCATACCAGGACGGTCGGTGCAAGTCATATCCACCCTGCAAGCGCGTGCACTACTTTCACATGGCTGCGAGGGTTATCTAGCTACGGTTCACGACATGGATGTTGAATCTCCATCGATTCAGGATCAACCAATAGTGTCGGAATTCCAAGATGTGTTTCCAGCAGAACTTCCGGGCATACCACCTGCGCGAGAAGTGGAATTCAGTATCGAACTGGTTTCAGGAGCTGAACCAATCTCCAAGGCTCCTTATCACATGGCTCCCATAGAGCTGAAGGAGCTGAAGGATCAACTACAAGAACTTCTTGAGCGAGGTTTCATTCGACCGAGCGCATCTCCATGGGGCGCACCGGTCTTGTTTGTTAAGAAGAAGGACGGCAGTATGCGTCTTTGCATAGACTATCGCGAACTCAACAAGATTACTATTCGGAATAGGTATCCACTGCCACGCATTGACGATCTGTTTGACCAACTCCAAGGGCCAAACACTTCTCCAAGATCGATCTTAGATCAGGCTATCATTAGCTACGGGTCAAGGAGCAGGACATCGCTAAGACTGCCTTTCGTACCCGTTATGGCCACTACGAGTTTGTAGTTATGCCTTTTGGCCTGACAAATGCTCCAACAGTGTTCATGGATCTGATGAACAGAATCTTCCATGAATTTCTGGACAAGTTTGTCATTGTTTTCATCGATGACATCCTGATTTTCTCTAAATCCAAGGAGGAGCACGAAGACCATCTTCGTACAATACTACAGATTATTCGCCAGAAGCAGCTGTACGCTAAATTCTCCAAGTGTGAGTTCTGGTTACACAAGGTGGCATTCTTAGGTCACATTGTATCAGCAGAAGGAATCACTATGGATCCAGCGAAGGTTGAGGCCATTACTAAGTGGCCGAGGCCAACATTAGCAACGGAAGTCCGCAGTTTCTTAGGCTTAGCTGGCTATTACCGTAGGTTCGTAGAGAACTTTTCCCGCCTAGCACTACCATTGACCAAACTGATGCGGAAAGGGGAGAAATTCGTCTGGACTGAAGATCGAGAGAAGAGCTTTGAAGACCTGAAGCAGAAGCTAGTATCTGCACCTATTCTTACTCTACCATCTGGTACGGGTGGATTTCAAATCTACATCGATGCATCGGGGAAGGGACTTGGCTGTGTTCTCATGCAACATGGGAAAGTGATCGCGTACGCTTCACGACAGCTTAAGCCTTATGAAGAGAATTACCCCACGCACGATCTGGAACTTGCTGCAGTCGTGTTTGCATTGAAGATATGGAGACACTACTTATATGGAGAATCATGTGACATTTTCACGGACCACAAGAGCTTGAAGTATATCTTCACTCAGCGTGAATTGAACATGAGGCAGAGGAGATGGTTAGATTATGACATTAATCTGCAGTATCATCCCGGAAAGGCAAATGTAGTAGCAGATGCCCTTAGCAGGAAGTCCGGAATGATCAACCGCATTAGAATCGAAGAGGAAATCATAAGAGACTTGGAGCGACTAGACATCGAGATCATGGTACGTGGACAACAAGGTTACTGGGCTAATCTTAGAGTAGAACCCGAGTTACTATCTAAGATCAAGGAAGCTCAGAAGGATGACGGAGAAATATGGGCGATAATACAGAATTTGGAGAAGCAGACAGAATTCAGAGTAGATGCAGATGGTATCGTACGGCAGGGCACTAGACTTTGTGTTCCTGACGACCAAGAACTCCGGGAAGCTTTGCTAGCAGAAGCTCATAGCTCCCCATTCTCGATGCATCCTGGTTCAACTAAAATGTACCATGACATCAAGCAGTACTTTTGGTGGAGTGGTATGAAACAGGATGTGGCCACTTACGTCTCCAAATGTCTTACCTGACAGCAGGTTAAGATCGAGCATCAGCGATCTGGCGGTCTCCTTCAACCGTTATATATTCCAGAGTGGAAGTGGGACAATATCACCATGGATTTTGTTATCGGTCTTCCGCCTACCAAAAGGAAGCACGATGCAATTTGGGTTATCGTTGATCGACTTACCAAATCAGCTCATTTCTTACCGATCCGCAAGGAAGATCCGGTAAGTAAACTCGCAGATACGTATAGACGAGAGATCATGAGACTACACGGTGCACCATCCAGCATCGTCTCAGACAGAGATCCTCGATTCACTTCGCGCTTTTGGAAAAGTCTGCAGAAAGCTTGGGGTACACAACTTAAGCTTAGCACGGCCTTTCATCCTCAAACGGACGGACAGTCGGAGCGAACCATTCAAACACTGGAGGATATGTTGAGATCATGTGCGTTGGAATGGACGGGTGATTGGGACGAATACATCTGTTTGGTGGAGTTTGCGTACAACAACAGCTGGCACGCGAGCATCAGGTGTGCTCCATTTTAGATGTTGTATGGCAGAAAGTGTCGCGCCCCAATCTGCTGGGATCAGGTTGGCGAGCGAACACTCGAAGGACCAGAAATCATAGAGATGACAAACGAGAAGATCGCAGTAGCTAGGCAGAAGATTCAGGAGGCACGGTCACGTCAGAAGAGTTACGCCGATAAGCATCGTAGGGATTTACACTTTAACGTAAGAGATCACGTCTTCCTTAAGGTTTCGCCGGCACGTGGTGTTAGACGCTTCAGGATTAAAGGGAAGCTCAGTCCTCGTTTCATCGGACCGTTTGATATCACTGAACGAGTCGGTGAAGTATCTTACCGATTGGCGTTACCTCCGCAGCTTTCGCATGTGCACAATGTGTTTCATGTGTCCTTACTCAGAGGGTACCAATATCATCCCCTTCACATGGTTCAGTATCCAATGGAACAGATACGTGAAGATCTCACTTTTATAGAAGAACCCGAACGAGTTCTTGACAGGCAAGAACGACTCATGAGAAAGAAGACGATTCCATTCGTCAAAATTCTATGGAGGGATCATACCGAGCGGGAAGCCACTTGGGAAACGGAGGAGTCTATCCGGGCTTCTTACCCTCATTTCATATTTTGAATTCGGGTATGTTCTTCTTTTCTAGTTACTTTATCTATAATTCGGGGACGAATTATTCTTTTTAGGGGGGAAGAGTTGTAAAACCCGCATGCTTTTACCATGCATAGTACCTTAGGATCGTACGTACTAGTTAAAAACTTTCCTAATATAGCATGATTACGATTACGTGTTAGGAGTTTATGTATTACGTACGTGTTAGAAAACGATAAGTATTTTATTTGCACGATCACGTAATAATTATTTAGCAATAATTAATCACGAACTTACGATCACGAAATCACGAGCGTAATTAAAACACGAACTATGATTAATTACGTATATATATTTAATACGAGCGTAATTAAATATATAAGAGTATGGTAATTACGTAAAAAGAACATTTAAAACACGAACATAATTAAACATAAACGTGTACTAAATAACAAGACACGAAACGAGGTACGGGAACCCCATGGGGGAGTCCCTACCCGCGGCCAAAACAAGGTAATGGGCCAAACCCATTACCAATTTTACTAAGAGGGGGTTAAATAGATTTTTACTACTCAAAAATCACTTTTACAGAAGATTTCAAGAAAACCTAAAATCTCTCTTTCTCCTCCTTTGTGTGCCGCCACCTTCAAATCACCAATCAAGGTGATTCTTGATCTTGGATCTTGTTGATTTATTGTTTGTTCGTGTTTGTTCTTCACCCTCTTGATCCACGAATACGGTAAAACCTTTTTAAACCTTTTCTTTTAATTAATCTTTTATTTAATTATGAACACGTGCTGTTTTTTATAAAAAAAACACATTAATTAAACATAGATCTAACATGTTTTGATCATTAATTAAATCAGAGGGTCGATTAAGGGGTGTTTGTTTTTGGGCCGCAAGGTATAACCGACCCCAAGGGGGGTTCGGTTTGTTTTAGCCGACCACCACCAAGACCTTTTGGTCTTGGTTGGTGCGTGTGGGTCCCACGGCAGCAAGGGGTATCCCGATTTGGGTCGGGGTACGGTGTCGATTCATGTCCGGTTCATGTTTTTAAGCTTAGATCCGGATCATGGTTATGTTAGTTTTTTATATGTTATGAACTTATGTTAAGAATTAAATTAATAAAGATGTAATTAATTTAATAACATGACTTAGGTTAATTAATTATAAATAATCATGAAATTATTTTAACCTAAGTATTTATATTATTAAGACTTCTAATTAATTAATTATTTAAAAACCATGGATATAATTAATTAATTAACATGAATTAGGTTATATTATTAATATTTAATAATACATATTTTAACCTAAGTATTTAATATATTTAATTAAAAACATGTCATACTTTAATTAAATATTATAACCTATAGTTTAATTAAATTACATGAAATAATTATTAAACTATACAATATATCATATGACTTAGAAATAATCATGAAAACACTTAGGCTTATTTACTTAGCTTATTTAACCAGCTTATTTCTAATTATGGAAATTTTCTATTTTTAGAAACTTAATTAAATAAGGCAGCTAATTTATTTATGGAAACCAGCTATTTTTAGAAACTTATTTAATTAAGGCAGCTAATCTATTTATGGAAACTTTCTATTTTTAGAAACTTATCTATTTTAAGGAGTAAAACTATTTTTGGAAACTTTCTATTTTTAGAAACTTTCTATTTTAAGTAGTAAATCGTTCTTGTTCATTGGACATAAGGTACGGATTCCCGTCCTTTCAGTATGGACATTCTTTCCTTATTAGGATTTCCCCGTATGCAGCCAACTATTTTCCCGTAGTATAAGTATGAGTTTGATTGCTTATGTTTAAATATGATTACCTATAGCCATATACATGCATGACCAGTTTCACCTAGTTATGGAGGTACCATAACCATAACATTAGAGGCACTGATGTTATGACTTCACCACGGCGGAGTGATTGCTCGTGGCGTCCCTTCAGCTTTTGGCCATTTATTTATATTTATCATGTGGGGCGTATGGGTGCATCCTAGTTACACGTTTTTATTCAGGATTACATGGTGAATGTGGTGTGTGCCTTGCATCCTTCACAAGGAGCTGATCCCTCCTACCCATAAACCAGTATATTAAAATAGAGGCAGCCCCTCTAATTTGCATGATGAGGTCACCCCTCCAATTATTCATGCACGGTGGATATTCATGACCTATATTGGCTAATGCTAAAATATGATAAACAGTTTTTGTAAGATAAACATAAGACTTTCAAACTATAAAACCAGTTTTATTAAGACTTAACCAGGTTACTCGAGACTTAGTTTCTTCCGCTGTTATTATGTTATATGCTTATCCTATTCATGCTTTATTGTACATCCGTGCACTGAGCGTTTTGCTCAGCCGTTTTCCTTTTCTATGTTCCCAAAACGGCAGGTACTCAGGGACGCTCGTAGACACTAAGAGTACGTGCATATGGACTGGAAGTTGTCTAGCCTTCTTTACATTATGCATTTCTTTTCTTTATGATACTTATGCTTTGGACATTGTTTCGTCCTTTTCCTTTACTATACTATGTTTGTGTGTGATGAGCTTTACTTTTGGACTACCGATGTTTGATTCCGGTATTTTCCTTTATATGGTCAAGAAATGTTTAGACATTTTACCTTGTATGCTTTGATGACACACCATATTTACTGTGATATTTCCATTTCCAAAATGGGGTGTTACAATCAGGTTCCTAGTTACTGGAGATATTACAGGTCATGTGGATTGCATATTTTGGATGTAGATGATGTTACATATTATATGCTGCAAGAGAAGACTTACCCCTTCAAAAGAAAATTGTTAGAAAGGATGTTAGAACAACAATTGGAGGTTACAGAAGAATCTGTTGATGCTTTGGAGTTGATCAAAATGGTTAAACTACAAATCAAGGATTTGAAAGATGAGGAAGAAGCTGAGAAAGAATCTTAAGTGTTTGAATTTCAGTCACACTTCATAAATGGTTCTCAGTTCACCATGTCTAACACACATAAGAACTGGCTAGTCCATAAGCAAATGGTTTGTGGTAAAGACTTATCAAATCCGTTGAAAGCTGATAGTTTGCTAAAAACTATATGGTTCTAACTCACCTTGTTTCGAGACAAAGAGTTAGCTAGTCCTAGACAACGGTACTAGGTAAAGACATCATCAAAGCCGTTGATGGTTAACAATTTACCAAAAAATGTAAGGTTTTCATTACACCTTATTCTTTGTGAATAAAGTATTGGCTGTTCTAGAGTGTATGGCTAATTGGTAAAGAATTTATCAAATCCGTTGATAGCTGATGATTTGCTAAAAATCATGAAGCCAATACAGTTGGTGTTTTGTTGTTAACTGTTTTATTTCAGGTATGAAGATTACAAACAAAGAAGTATTAAAAGATATAATACTTAGAAGGTTTTGTTATCATCAAATCAAGTGGAAGATTTATGATCAAGAGTTCAAGGACTAAACTCAAGAAGACAAAAACTGATGCTGCAAAGATGAATGAATGTTCAGAAGACATAAGAAGATCATAGTTTGAAGACAAAGATGATGCTCATAATGTTTGAAGATTATCTTATTAGAAGAAGATCTACATATGAAGTGTTTGGCTACATTCAGTTCGATGCAAATACAAATTACCAAGTTCAATCCAAGGATGAAGGAAAGACTGAAGACATGTATTTCTAATACATCTAGTACAAAAGAAACAAGAAGACAACAAGTTATCATTTCTTGTTTAGGAGGGGATTGTTGGGAATTATTTGTTAAGTGTCAAGTACCGTTAGTGTATTTGAAGTACTGTTAGTGTTATGTAAGTACCGTTAGTGTTAACGCGGTACATAGTAAGTACTGCTACTTATAAAGTAAGTACTGCTATGATGATTAGGACGAATATATCTTTGTATAAGATATGTCATAGTTATAGTTAGAGTATATCTTATGTGATATACCTAAATAGTTAGAATATTGATAATATATCGTTTGTGATATAGTTATCTTTATAGAATATTCTAAGGTTTCTAGGGTTCCTTACTCTATAAAAGGAACATAGGTACAATGTCTTTCATGTACCTCATTCAAGTCGATTAATAAGAGAATCGAATAGTTAAAAGTAATTCTGTTCTTCTGTGCTTTATAAGTTAGATTCCGCATAACTTATTTAGTGTTTAGTAAGAGTGCTCAAAGTGTATTAGTTTGATTACAAACTATTATACTAATTCTTAACAGAATATAGATCCAACCAAAGGGATCAACATTGGAGTTAACAGATTCAAGCTTAAGCAATTTCATTTTCTCCCCCTCACATTTAGCCTGTTTCTTTAAATGTTTGGTTGAACGTGATTGGAAGTATCTGGCAACTTCCTCAACAGACAGAGCCATTTGCTTCTACATCTGTCTAGAACGACAAGCAATCATTAGGAGCCTGTTGCAATTCTTGTGACAGATCGATTAACATGATTAGCCAAAATGTTGGTATGATTGATTTGTCGTCGATACACAGCCTCAAACTCTTTGTGCATGACCGATTCATGAGCTGAAAACATGTCAGGGACTTCAGTGGTAATGGCATCCTTGATTCTTGTTGAGAGATGGCTAAGTCCCTAACCAACTCCTTTGCGAGTACCTTCTTTGATAGGTTCTGCCAGAGCATCCTTACCAGCGCGTGTGATAATTCCAGGAAAATTTGAGGTAAATGACTTAACCTTAGAGCCTATTCGATTAAACTTCCTAGAGAGTCTTTCGATGTCAGAAGGGTGATGGTAAGGTTGTAAGTTATGCACGTTGATACTTTGATGCTCATACCCATATTCCCTTGGCATGAGATCATAGTTCAGCTGTTGGGGACGATCAAAGAGTAAGAATTCAGCTGTTGGATCGTATGCACACTCCTTACCAGCTGTTGGAAGTTCCTGTGTGACTGGACAGCTCGTATAAGTGTCACATGAACCTTTTCGTTTGTTGTTATGGAGATAGAAGCTGGAATGGACTCAACTGTGTCTTTGAGAGGGGAAAGAGGAAGCTGTGAATCATCTTCCTACGAGTTTTGAGCTTCATCCTCTTCTTCCAAGACATCATCTGTGAGAACTTTATCATTAGGCATAGACTCTAGTTCATAGAAATCTTCAATAAGAGTCATGATGTCCTCCTGATAATGCTCAAATCTAACATATATATAGGAGCGTATTCGTGGTGTTTATGCATATGTTTATGTGATTATTATGAACTTAAGATACTTAACGAAGCTTATTTGTTATTGTAGGTTCATCAATTGTTACATCACGAGAAATAAAGAAAAGACGAGTATTGGAGGTGAAAGAATGAACGAGACATGAAAGTTTGTAGCTCTCGTATGATAAATAATACAAAGATAAAGAGTCTTGGAAAGTTTGGAAGAAAGAAAGTGGAAGAAACAAAGAAAAAGGACCAAAGAAGAAATAAGGGAAAGTTGGCCCATTTGCCACCAGCAACTTTATTTCTACCACCAGCAAAACTACACCCAGTTGCCACCGGCAAGATCATTCTACCGCCAGCAAAACTACATCAAGTTTCCACCAGTAGGATTCAAGCTGCCACCAGCATTTCTTCCTGCCACTTCTCCAAGTAAAATTAAACACCCCATTTACTTCACCTTGCTCCCCAATACAACCATAACTCCATGTTTTCTCTTCCAAGCTTCATTAAAACCATAATAACACACCTTTGGCTCCAAGAAAACTACTTGGTGTCCAGGGCTAATTCAAGTATAAATAAAACCCATGAGGTAGTGTTTTTCATCACCAATCATATCCTTGAATCATAATCCCATCTTCATCTCCATCATATTTATGTGATTTTGATATCACCCTCACCCAAGTGGTGAGGGTTGGATTTGGTAGCCATGTACATGTTATAAGACATGGAATAAGTAGAGAAGAAAGCCACACCACCATAAACAATTCAATTTCCAACAATCCTCATTCCCTAACACCCCAAAAGGCTCTATACTCGTACCAAGAGGTTGATGTCCAAGAAGGTTATGGGTAGGATGCATTGTATTTTGTTTGTTCTATTGGTTAGAATCGTTTGGATACTTTGTTTCTATGGATTCTAATGTTTGGTAACTTCTTCTTTATTATTCAATGTTGTTATGGTGATTCTTGTGTTTTGTGATATTATGAGTGTTGTCTTGATACTTGTATTGTTCATATGAAAACTTGTGATAAATGGATGTTTGGATTCTATTAGTGCTTTTCATTGGAGTATGGTGATAACATTATATTTAGTTGAATTGGAACTTGTTCTTGTTTGTCGATTTGGTTAATAATTGTTGAGTCTATATGTCAAAGTTATTCTCAATATGGTTGATTTCAATTCGTTAATCGACAAATGATTTGGTCTTGCGCTTTGTGAAGATTGTGCAAGAGACTTAATAAACATAACAAGCAAAAGTTTAATCTAGATTATAGGTCGAAAGGAGTCTTTTGAATATATTGTTCTAATCATCTTTCAAGTAAATGGAACTTATCAAATTGATAACACCAAGTCTATGGGTCGAAAGGATTCTTGTTGTAATTGGTTTAGGCATAAGGCTCATGAGTGACCACTTGATTGAGACTTATGTATATTTGATTTATAAAGCACTAGTGTCTTATTATTGGTTCTATAGGTCGAAAGGATTACCTTTAATATGTTTTCCAAACTAAACATCCTAATATACATGTGATCATTTGACTATACATGTACGTTCTTTGTATGCTTGTGCCTTTAAACGATTCTCATGGTTGTTTGATCGTGACAATCATACTTATCATTTGTTACAAACAAACTACACTTGAGTATAACCAAGTCCCATGGGACGACCTTGACTTACCAATCTAATTGCAACATGACTAGGGTATACTTGCCTGAATTTGTGTTCCTAATTACAGTCGGTAATTCTTGTTTATAAATTTAAGACCCAATATGTGGAGAGCACATCAAGTTTTTGGCTTCTTGTCGGGGATTTATATTTACATTCTTTAAATATTTATGTCCGAACACATCAAGTTTTTGGCGCCGCTGCCGGGGAGATCAATTGTTGTTGTGGAGATAGCAGATGGAATGGACTTAACTGTGTCTTTCAGAGGGGAAATAGGAAGTTGTGAATCATCTTCCTACGAGTTTTGAGCTTCATCCTCTTCTTCCAAGACATCATCTGTGAGAATTTCATGATCAGTCATAGACTCTAGTTCAGAGAAATCTTCAATAAGAGTCATGATGTCATCCCCATTTTCTTCCATTGTTTCTTCTGGTGTAGGTTGTTCTTGCGACATATTCTAAGACCCATCTTCAGTAGTAAGAGTTGCTTCAATGGTTTGTGATTTGTCAGCCTGCAAATATGTTTGTTAGTAACAGGGAAATAGATAAGGGAAATGATGGCCAGTTAGCTATCCTAGAGAGGCTGAGGATGTTTATTCAGCCCCTCCAAAGGATAAATCCTTAGGATTCTTGTAAGTGTGAAGTTAAAGAAGGTAATTGTCGCCATTCGCTGCCCCTAGGAAAGCTGAGTGTGATTATTTAACCCCCTCAAAAGGATAAATCCTTTGGGACTCTTTTATCTATGAAATATGTATAGGTTGATCGCCTGTTACGCTGCCCCTAGGAAAGCTGAGTGTGATTATTCAGCCCCATTTTAAAGGATAAATCATTTGGGATTCTTTTATTTGTGAATTGAATATGGTTAATGATCTCCATTTTATGCTGGCCCTAGGAAATCTGAGGATGATTATCCAGCTCCCCTTAAAGTATGAAATTTGGGACACTTCTATGTGAGGAAACTTAGAGACTATGTGAGGTACAACCACTCTAGGCTAAGACATATATGTACACAGGTTGTTGTTTGACTGTATACTGTCTAGATGGTGCAGGGTCATCGGGGTGCTTTATAAACACAAATGAATCACTCTTTGGTGCAAAAACATGGTGTAAAAAAGTCTTAAAGAATTTCTAAGTGCAGACACAGACTGTTATGGGTCGGAGATAGCTCGATCTTCAATACTCTCACCTACAGACTGTTGAGAGTGGCTGCTTGTGTACCTCTAAAAATTTAAAACTGATTACCTTTGAGATATCAGCGGATTTAGGCTGGTTTCCTGTTGTCTCTGCTAAATTAGAGACACCATACTCTTGTTGTTTTTCAGCTGAAATCTTTGGTTCCTCAGAAGTCTTCGGAACAGAGGGAGTCGAGGATGCTCTTTCTTCTTTCGCCTGACCTTTTTCATAGTTGAGGTTTGGGAAGATGTAAGGTTTGACTTCTTCTTAGGCTGTTGGTCAGTTGGTGCTTTGGACAGCCTAGAGTGTTGCACAAAGGTCGAAGGACGTAGACTTATCAGACACTCTAGCTGTATTCACCTTATCAGGGGAAGGGATCAAAGACTTTTCGACAGACGGTTGTCTATCAGCAACTTCCTTTATGTGAGTAGTCACAGGCAAGTCATTCAGCCCAATAGTCTTGTACATAGCTCCAGGTGATATGGCTTCATGGCTGTAACCTCAGATTTGTCGTAACGATCTCCTAGGAGGTGTTGGAAGATGAGAGAGAAAGCGTGTGTAGTAGATGTTCTTTTATCTTAGATGATCTTTATTCCCTTTCAGTTTTTCCATAAGAGTAGAAAATAGAATGCTTCCCACTTCGGCATCGATTCCCCATATCAATCCGTAAGCAATGGTTTGGTGATTAAACGACATTTGATCTTGTGAACCTTGCATCCCTCCTAATGACTTACGTGATATTTAATGGAGACTTGTTGACCAATTCTGTTGGTGTAAAAGGCTGAGTTTGTTTAATAGACAAGGTATAAAGTGGCAAGGGCATCTTTAACAATTTTCTTATCAAGGGATTTAAAACAGTCTTCTCCATGATTAAGCCCAACCAAGGAATAGAAATTCAAACCGTGAAAACAAAAGCGTTTTGGTTGCAAGAAAGGTGAAAAGAGATGTTGTTTTCATCAACAACTTCAGCTGAATACCAGAAACCACGAAGATATTCTTGATAAAGGACCAAGGGAGTTCTGGTAAAGGCTTCACCATTGTCGCAGTTCTTCATGAAATTAACTAGA
The DNA here is from genome assembly GCA_025667525.1 of Glebionis coronaria. Lineage (NCBI taxonomy): Eukaryota > Viridiplantae > Streptophyta > Magnoliopsida > Asterales > Asteraceae > Glebionis > Glebionis coronaria. The sequence continues at coordinate 688,331,719 of CM046875.1, read as the reverse complement.
TCCACATAAGACTCTATAGGAACTTTGCGCCATCCAACAGAGTTATTGGATGCTAAGATGCTTTCTTTGAGTTCGAAGGAGACGTTTGAATCTTTTGATACGTAGAACTCCATAGATGATGATGGTGATGACGATGAAGGAAATGGGAGGTTTTTAGAGAGAAGTGAGAGAGAGAGAGAGAGAGAGAGAGAGAGAGATGTGTGTGTGTGTGTGTATGTGTGTGAAAGATGTTTGTATGCCAATAAGATAATCCCAAAAATGTTTATATATTCAAATTTTGAAAAACCGTTTTTCAACTGCATTTAATGCGTAGTGGGAAAAACAGTATCAGACGTGGGACCCTTGACCTTTCACAACAATTTGTCTCCTTGAAAACTGTAAAAGTACAACTTTAATATTAGAGTGTTTTTCTCATTTACTTTGAATGTAACTACCTGGTTACTTCAGAAAACATTAAATATTTAACTAAGACTTCATTTATTACACATTTATTATCAGCCATAGGCTTACCAATATTCAGCATTCCCAGCTCAGCAACTAGACTGTTGAACGAAGGGTCAGCCAAAGGCTTAGTGAAAAGATCAGCTAGTTGCAGCTCGGTAGGAACGAAATGTACCTCAATATATCCCTTTAAGATGTGATCCCTAATAAAATGATACCTGATATCAATGTGTTTGGTTCGAGAGTGAAGCACTGGGTTGTTTGAGATGGAAATAGCACTGGGTTGTTTGAGATGGAAATAGCACTGGTGTTGTCACAAAAGATTGGCACATTGTCATAAAGATCTCTTAATCTGCCCATTAACTTTTCATCCAAAGAACTTGTGCACAACAACTTGGAGCAGCAACATATTCAGCTTCAGCCGATTACATAGCCACGGAGTTTTGCTTCTTTGTACTCCAACCAACTAACTTTCCTCCAAGGATTTGACAGCTTCCAGATGTACTTTTCATGTCAATACAACATCCTGCATAGCCTGAGTCTGAGTAGGCTTTGAGATCAAAGCCTGATTCCTTTGGATACCACAGACCTAGGGAAGGTGTTCCTTTGACGTACCTGAAAGTTTTCTTGACAGCCACTAGATGGGATTGTTTTGGGTTAGCTTGGTACCTTGCACAGACATGTGGAGAACGGGATATCAGGATGACTGGTTATCAAGTGAATTAGTGACCCAATCATGCCTCTGTATAAGGTCTCATTAACAGAGACTCCTGATTCATCAGGACCCAAGTTGTTCGGAGGAAGCATGGGGCATTTCACTGATGCACAGTCAGCCAAGTCATATTTCTTGAGTAAATCCTTAAGATACTTTTCTTGATAAATAGAAATCCCTTTAGGACATTGTTTAATTTGAAAACCCAAAAAGTAAGTTAATTCATCCATCATACTCATCTCATATTTCTTGGTCATTAATTTTACAAAACGTTTACTAAGATTAACATTGGTTGACCCAAAGATGATATCATCCACATATATCAGCACAATGATAAAGTCACTTTTATCCTTGAAGGTAATAGCGTTTTATCGATAGAACCCCTAACAAATTTATTTTCAGTTAAGAAATTTGACAGCGTTTCATACCAGGCCATTGGTGCTTGTTTAAGACCATACATAGCTTTGTGTAGCCTATACACATGATTGGGAAACTGACTTTTTTTGAATCCTTTTGGTTGTCTAACATAAACTTCCTCAACCAATTTGTCATTGAGGAAGGCACTTTTAACATCCATTTGATACACTGTGAAATTCATATATGCAGCGTATACTAGGAAGATTCTGATAGCCCCAAGCCTTGCAACTAGTGCAAAGGTTTCATCAAAATCTATCCCTTCAGTCTGTGTATATCCCCTATGCAACTAACCTTGCCTTGTTCCTTAAGATGTTCCTAGTTTCATCCATTTTATTCCTGTAAATCCATCTGGGGTCTATGATATTCTTACTAGGTGGTGCTGACACTAGAGTCTAAACTTTGTTCCTTTTAAATTGATTGATTTCTTCTTGCATTGCACCTACCCATCCTTCTTCAAGAAGAGCATAAACTACCCTTTTAGGTTTAATTTGTGAACTCAGCAAACAAACACTCATTGGCTGAGGTTGAGTCTGAGTCATGAACTCTCTGTCTAGTAGTAACCTCATCATTTGGTTCTCCAATAATGTTGAAAAAAAGAATGTGTTGTTCTCTTGACCATTTACTTTGAGGAGCTGGAGGTTCAATGAAAGAGACAAGTAAGGTGGATGAAGGGACATCTTGAACTACACACTATTCGATAGGAGGACTCTCTTCAAATACAACCTTTGTGCCAATATCTTCATCAGCTTCAGTTATTGGTGATGAGTCGTAGATGAGCAGAGAATCTTCATGATTGTGGATGACAGGCGAGTTATCTTCAGCTGTGGTGACACAAGGGCTGTTAGTTGGGTGATTTTCTTCTTTAATAGGCTTAAGATTAGAAGGAAAATCAATGTTGTGAGTTGATAGGGGATCAAACACATGAACATATGGAACAAGGGTTTCTGTGAGAGGATGCTGATGGAAGGAAGGTCTTGGTTCAGATAATTCATCTTCTAGAAAAGACCTGTTTTTATTGAAATCAATTTCATCAGCTTTTGTGCCTGTTCTTTGTAGTACGTCATCATCTTCATTGAATGTGACGTGAAAGGTTTCTTCTAGTTCCTGTCTTCTTTTATTGAATACTCTATATGATTTGGCTATTGGAGAGTATCCTAAGAAGAAACCATCATCAGACTTTTCGTCAAACTTCCCAAGGTGGTCCCTGTAGTTATAGATGAACCCAAAGACATGGAAGTAGCTGACATTAGGTGCTCGTTTTCTAAAAACTTCACAAGAGGTTTTCTACGTATTTTAACAATGATTGATCTATTTTTCGTATAGCATGCAATATGAACATCTTCCCCCTAAAATTGCTTTGTCAAGGCTGCACCATTTAGCATAGTTCTAGCTGCTTCTATCAATGTTCTTTTTCTTCTTTCAGCCACTCCATTTTGTTTAGGAGTACCGGTTGAAGAAGAGTTCTGAGATATTCCTTTTTCATCACAGAATAATTCAAGCTAATAATTCTTGAATTCAGTCCCATTATCACTTCTTAGAGCCTTTACTCTAACTTCATTCATGTTTTCAATCTGTCTAATGAAGGACATGATGACACCTGCAGCTTCACTTTTTCGTTTGAGGAATAAAACCCATGTATACCTTGAGAATTCGTCAACAATGACCAAGGTATATTTGTTGTGATTAATGGTCTGTGGTTTAACAGGTCTAAACAAGTCCATATGTAGTAGATGTAGGCACTTGTTAATTGAGAATGATTGCCTGGTTTTGAAAGATGGCATGTGATGCTTTCCCTTTACATACGCCAAACATCTCTTGTCTTTGGTAAAGGTGACAGGTGGTAGACCAACAACCAAATTTGTGTGGCTAGTTTGTTGATGTTCTTGAAGTTGAATGAGAGAGTCTTTTATGCCACAACCAATTAACACTTTTAGAGGCTTTGGCGAGAAAACAGTTTGAGCTATCTTCAGAACATGAAGCCATGTTAATAATATACACATCTCTTCTTTTAGGTGCAATTAACACCACATCATTGTTTTTGTTGAATATGGTTCCTTGAGTCTTGTTAAAAAAACCTTATAGTCAGCATCACACAATTGACTGATGCTAATGAGATTATGTTTAAGACCATTCACATATGCAACCCTAGTGAAAGTAATTCCATTGTAATTAACTGAGCCATCTCCTTCTGTGTTGCCTGAAAAATTATCCCCAAACACCACTTTTGGACCTGGCTCCCTTGAATATATGTGCAAGTATTGTTGAACTCCTGTCATGTGTCTAGAACAGCCACTATCTAGATACTAGACCGATCCCTTAAGATGTTTCTACACAGATATTTAGAAACATCTTAGTTTCTATGGTGAACCCACTTTCCAGTGGGTTCTTTGGATTGCTGACTTGCAATCCTTGAGTTCCTGTTGTACCTACGATTTGTGATGGACAATCTGCTGTTTCATGGGTGTATCTTCCACAGATGTCACATCTTGGAAAATACACATAGTCATATGAATGATGATTGTTGTAACCACAGTGTTTGTAGGGTGGGTAAGGTCTATGTACAACAGGTGGTCCTCTGCTTGACTGACCAAGGAATGGTATGCCTCTGGCTTGAGCCAGGGACCTTTTGATGGCCATTTGTTCATCATGGCCAATGGTCATGTGATGAGCGTTTTTACATATATTGCAATATGGTTAACATCTCTGTCAGTTGATGGTCTGCCGGTGGTTACTTCTAATTCAGAGGAAGAAGAGCATTCAATGGAAGGCTTAATGTGTTCTTTTAAGAGTTGAACTTCTTTCATCAAAAGCAACAGGTGTTCCTCAGTGGAGGATTCAGCTGTGCTCAAGTTATCAGCTGTAGTAACTTGTTCTACTAAGACAGGCTTATACGTTCTCTTTTTGCCAGATTGTTTAGCAAGCACAGAGAAAGTCTTAATAGGTTAAGTCTCTACCTTAGGTTTGGGGTCACACTTTGCTCCCCTAGACGTATGCTTGGGTTCAACTCCAGAGATTTTTGCAAGGGATGGAAAAGGTGGAGTACTTTCAACCACATCTTTAGAGATAGGAACATCGTGTAAGAGTGGATCAGACACATGTATGTCTCTGTAGATTTAAAGACGATGTCTTTGGGGCTTTAAGTTTGTTCTTTTTAGCAGCTATAGCCCTAGACACATCAGCTGGAATTCTATCATCAAGTAATTCATTAATGGTGAACCTACTACACATCCATTTTTCTATGACTTTATGTAGTTCAGTTACTTGATCAGCTAAGGCACTATTCTGTTTAGTTAACTTAACAACTTCATTCTGCAGAGTTATTCTTTCAGAATTAACATGATTTAAATTTTCACAATCATTCTTAACAGTTATCAATTCATGTTTAACATAATGAAATTTTTCAAGCAAGTTCTTCTCTGTTCTTCAATAAAATGTAAATCAACTATGGTATAATCAAGGACATGTTTTCGTTCATCACTTCTAGACATAGAAATAAGCTTGTGTGGCTTTTTCATAGTGATGTCAACCCATTGTCCTGATCTAGCATCGCTTTTTCCCAAAGGTGGTTCATCTTCCGCAATTTCCATAAATGCCCTGACCCTATTGGTATCTTCTTCATCTAAAGTCAAAGTCTCATCAATGCAATCATATGCTTCAGCTACCAACCCTGTCTATGTCTTCTTGTCTTCACCTTTTTTCCTTGACAGAGCTTCCAGTTTCAAATTCATTTGTTCCAACTCAGCCTTTAGTGCCTTGTACTTGTTTTGTATTCATTTTGCTCATTATCAGAGGAATTGTATTGGTGAAATGAGTTGTTTTGATGAGATTTAAACTAGTAGGGTTTGGAAGATGATGGATAAGATGGTGAGGATGTTTTTGGGATGGATAATCTTTTTGAAGATGTCCAGGTTTTCCACAGGCAAAGCAAGTTTCTTTTGATTTATCAATCGTTCTACTAGATTAACTTACTATCCCTGATCTTTTGAAGTATCTTCTCTGATTAGCTGGTAGAGCTCTTTCATGAAACTCAGCATTAAGGTTTGTCATGAATTCTTGGCTGCTGCGAGTATCTTCTTCAACATCTGAGTCACTGTCTTGAGGATTTGAAGTCGATATTAGGGCTTTTGAGTTTGCTACCTGAACTAAGAATCTTTCAGACCCAGACTTATAAATGGTATCAATTAGGCCTTCTTCATAATTTTACTTTCCATACAGTTGGGCCAACGTATCATTTTTCATAGAGTTGTTAGTTCTCTGGGTCTGATTCATGCTCAGCCATTTCCTAGGTAGGCTGTTAACAAAAGTGGCATTTACTTCAGCTTGTGCGGTAGTGACATCATTCATGGCAAGGTCATTGAGAAGAATCTTCAGCCTTGTATACGTCTGTTAAACCTTTTCACCATCAAGTGCTTTGAATGCATTAAACTGAAGTCTAAGTGCCTGAATCTTAGTATCTTTGGTCTCAGATGGTCCTTCATGACCAAGGATCAAATCTGTCCACATTTGTTTGGTTGTTGGACACTAAATAACAGACTTCATGATGTGTTTTGGGAGACAGGATATGATAATGCTTTTGAGACGTTTGTCTTGATTTGCCAATTCACTTGGTGTCTATTGTTTGAGTGGTTTTGGGAGTGGGTTCTCATCAGCTGATGTAAGAGCCATGGTAACATATGGTCCATTTTCTAGAATTTATGGAAGAAATGGCTCAAGTCCATCTAGATAGACAAGAAATTGACTTTTCCAACTTGCAAAGTCATCTTCATCAAACACGGGTACATTTGTTACATGGGATCCACCTCTTGAGTCAAGAAGTTATGGAAGACCATCTTCATTAGGCGCGGGGGTTACTCTTGGTGACGGTGGAGGAGGTGGAGGTATATTGTTCTGTGCTTGATTGTTCCCAGTTAACGGTGGTGGTGGTACTGTGTTGCTCGTTTCAGACATGAGCGGTATTGTTAACACTCAGTACACAGTTTGATGATAATGTATTGTGTACTCTTTGGAGAAGTAAACCTGCAAAAGTTACAAGTTTACCAGCGAACTTAAGAACACAGGCACAACTTATTGTTCTTCAAGTTCAAGAGAGTTAATGTGTGAAATCTAACAAAGTGAACAACATTAACTCTAGGCTACATTCCCTATCTACAGTGGTACGTGGTTGACATTGATGGCTGAGTTGATAGCGGCTTAATAAGACAAGTGAGGCCAGTCATCTGTCACAAGATGCTCTTCTATTCTTGGTAGTCTACTACAACGCTTTAGGGAAACAGAGCTGACACAGTTTCCCTTTTCTTCATAACTCGTACTTTAGGTTGCTTTACTTCAAAGCTACTATTTTTTCGCCCAAATGGTTCCCACCTAAACATTAAGGTATGTCCAAAGTGTACTGAGTGTTAACAGGATATTGTCACGCATGTTAACACTCAACCACTGGGAGTCCCTGATACATCTTGGTTGTTATCCATCACAACCAATGAATATGTCTTCAAGTAATCTTCGACTTTCTTGATAATGTCTCTAACATGGACTCCTCTGTGGTTGCACAGAGACTGAGTTCTCTGTGAGTCTTGTGATACTTGTCTGTTACCTTGGCAAAGACAAGTTTATAACACACAACTTTATTTATGTTTAAATCTCTGACTAAGGGAAATCTAACAAGCTTAGGTTCCCAACACATGAGCTACAAGTTGTATTCAAAAAAATATTTGGTAAATTAGATGTTAACTCTAATATTAAGATGTAAAATAACTAAAAAAGATATATTAAAATACTAATAGATTATAATATGATTAAAGGGTCTATTAGTAAAACAACTCTTAATATTTAAAAGGTTTCATGAATCAACTTTTATATATGAGACACTTATCTAAAGTAAAAATTTAAAACTCATGTATCCAAAAAAAAAAAGTCACTTTTTGAAACAAAAAAAATAACGACTATAAAAAAACTTTGCCAAACAGGCCTTAAATGTGCTTGAATTTAGGCTTAAGCTTGGGCTCTCTTTGTAATTTGTTTGCTGAAGTGATTTAAGGCCAAAAAAAGCCATACGTGCAAACATTTTTAAATCCACGCAACATTTGACATTTCACATCTCAAGAAAAGAAAAAACCCTAAATTTCAAACGCCTCTTTTTATTCAAAATCCCACCCAAACCCTAATTATATCAATTGTTCATTTAATAGGTTATAACGATGAACAAAGGTGATACCAAGTATGATTTCCATCCCATCTTTTATTTTATAGTTATACGTAATGATTTGCAGCTTTTTTTGATAAGTTAGTTTATTTTTTTGCTTCATTATTATAGTTTGTTTGTTGTCATACTTCTTAAGTAAATATAATGGTCTAATATAACATCCTTGATTTGTTGCCTTTTTTCTGTTTTCGATGGATGCGTTCAGGAAGGAGTTTAACGACGAGAACCCTACAACCAATTCTGTTGTTTCTGTAAGTATTGGTTATTGTTTTTGGATCAGAAATGGGTTTATATTATTGATTCGGTTTTGTCATTATAATAATGATTGAACAATATACAGGTTGGTAAAGCTGGTGGATCTAAATGGAAATCAATGTCTGAATCTGTAAGCAACACATGTTTTTAACATTATTGCTAATGATTTATGAATAGCTTGATGGCTTTCTAACTGTCTAAAATTACAGGATAAGGCACCTTTTGTTGAACAAAGAAAGGCAACCAGAATCTCATCTATGGAGTCGATTATCTCCAACGAAGACCTTTTAACCAAAATCCTGCTCAAGTTGCCTGCTCTTTCACTTATGTTGTTTAAATCTGTTTCCAAACACTGGCATTCTCTTATCAAACACGCTAACCTCACTTTATGTCATAACCTTGGCCCAGTTTCTGGTCTCTTTATCAAAAAGCATATAACCGAAAATTATTATTATTATGAGTCATTCGCTTATGATTTTTTGTCGTTGGATATCCGCATTCCCATATGCAGATATTCTTTACTCGCCACCAACTTCACTTTTTGCCCGGAGGTACATGGTGATGTTGACATTTGTCATTCGTGCAATGGTTTGGTTCTATGTTGTACAGATTCTGGGAAGTTATATGTATACAATCCATCCATTACTAATATGTTTAAGTTGATTCCACAACCCGAAAATGTGACATGCTATTACGATTCTTTTTATGGTGGTTTAAAAATGGCTTTTGATCCTACTAAATCGCCTCACTATAAAGTAATTTATTGCGAAATGTTGTGTGATGATCCCTGGGTTAAAATACACACTTACTCTTCAGAAACGGGCAATTGGAGTCTTTTTAGGGATCAATTTCCCGATCGTAGTTTCATTGATTTTCAGGATGGAGTTTATTGGAATGATGCCATTTATTGGCTAAATTGCATTTTAGAGGTTAAGATATTCAAGTTAGATATCATGAATGAGCATCCGGTTTTAACAGCCTTACAAACCCCTTTAACCTTAGACGTGAAGGTTAAATATCATTGTAGGCTGTTTGAATCTCGTGATTGTTTGCTCCTTGTTGGTAAGGATAATGCTTGTTCCCGACATATGACTATTTATGAGAAAGGAAGAAAGTATTCGGATTGGTCAGTGAAGTACATCGTTAATCTTGATGACATTATAAAGCCGTTTCCCAAAAGCTGGAGTATTCACACAATTCTTGTGGGTATTGTTTTGGAAGAAAGAGAAGAAGATTCTTTCCTTGTGATAAAACTCAATAGAAGGGTTGTACAATATAAAATCTTGTCAAAGACCCTGAGCACTATCTCTGATTTGCGACCAAATGAGGACCTTGGAAGCTGCTTTCAGTTCATTCAATCTTTTGCTAATGTGTGATTCAGGTTTCTGCTTCAGGTATGACTTGCGTAATTACGTGCTTATAGTGTTAACGTTGCAATTACTTAGCTTTCCCATTCCCGATTTGTTCTCTTGATTTATATGGTCAAACTCTATTTTGATAACAGAATATTATTGCTCTTTTATGATGCCCATTAAGAATTGTGTACAAAGATATATGCAAGCATGCTATATATGGCGTTGTGAATGTCGATCTCTTTAGAATAAGGAAGCATGCTAACTTAGTGAGTTTTGGAATTAATTTTGTCCTTAGTGTTGGAGCACGTTATTCAGAATTATGATTTATGTAGAGCACGAAAGCACCTCTTCACCCCAGTCAATGCAGCCAGCATAAAAAACCGCAAGACAACATATCATTATTCATTTGTGATGTCGTAAGCTCTAAACAGCAAGTAGGTGTAATGCCTGCTACTTACGGAGGTGTTTGGTATATGAGTGTGGCGATGAATTAATTCCCATGCAAAGTTGTTGTCAAATGTTTGGTAAACAGGCATTGGAACAAAAAAAGAAATGAGAAGAATAGATCTCGTTTCCATATTATTTTATCGTTTAACTACTCTGCCCCTCATGCTCTACCCTTCTCCCTCATCATCGTACATCATCATTACCGCAATTTCTGGTTCAATTCAATCATCATCCATTTGTCATTGCGTCATTTGTAGTGGTGTATGGGCTTGTCACACTCGATCTCATTTGTCTTCCTTCATGTGGTTTTGTGCTTCTAATAAATAATCTAAATAGTATTTAAGGAATACATCGGTGTTGTATTTGTATGTCTTTAAACAAACTGAATAGCAATATACAGGGAATGCATAATCAATCATACCCACTCCCTTTGTGCATAGCAAACACCCCTTAAGATTTATTGGTTGGTGACAACATGTTGCAACATGACGGTTAAGTCTGTATATTTAATTCTCCTGTCACTCTTTGAATATCGGATTATCACCCTTTGACTTGAGAAGCACCTGCAAATTCTTAATTTCCTGTTAAAGATATAACTTTGAATGTAGAAGTACCATCTCCTTGTTTTCTTAAGATTGATGCTAATTTGTTGAACAAGTGTATCACAAATGTCGATAGAAGTTATGAACTTGCCATCTACTAAGCTTATTTTTCCACGTGCGTTTCAGGTTTTAGACATCATGCAGTAGAGGAAATGAGACCTGTCATCTATGGAATTTAGCTATAACTCAGATGGTTATAAGGGAAAAACCAGCACTCCTCATTATTTTGTCGTCTTAGACCAGTATTGTAGTATAAGGGAAAAACGAGCATTCCTCATTATTTTTCGTCTTAATTAACCAGTATTGTAGTATACTGTTGTTCTCTCCTTTTGGTTTATTTTTATTTGAAGTATAATTTCATTCTCTTGTTTCGTTGGAATTGATATACGCCATTCTCTACTATTAAATGTATCCCGTGTATCCGTAAAACCTGCCAAACTAATAAGAAGTGTTCACTAACTGTCTGTGGATGTAGGCCACATATTGATCTAGTTACTTATAACATTTCAGAAGGATGTCCGAGATAAAGTACAAAATTTATTAACACAAGGTCAAATACTGATTCACATAGCTCTTAGAAAGTCTTGGTGATGATATTGATTTCTATAAGCAGTCTGGGCTCCTAGATATTCCATTTGAATAAGTAGTTAGCTTAAGACGTCTAGCTTTTATTAAGGTCGTCGTATTAAAATTGACGTATAATCTATGTTACAACAAATCTTCAGATGAAACTATCTCAAAATCTGTAAGACAATTAAAAAATTGATTAAGTACCAATTAGGAACATGTAGATAATAACGGCGTGGCTGAAAATATCGCATTGAACTTGAAATGGATATATAAAGATGGATCACATCCAGTGAAGATTGACCAAAGCTGGCTTTTAGAGTTGATGATGCAAGACAAAGTAAGACATGGCAGATCCAGAAAGTAGCTCAGTGCAGTCAGTACTTACGAATTGTTACATAAACAGCTTTTATGGTAGGTAAAACTTTGACATAGTATCGTATTTACTACTGGTACTTAATCAGGGATGGTGGGGTTGCTACGTACCAGAGATGGATAGTAGCCCCTGTGACATAGCAAGAACAAATATTTCGTGAAAGCTAATTAGGATCACATCCAGGAAAAAATATTTTATGCTGAACAGAGTTTATATTCCCGATTCCGGGATTATAAAGGCGTTGCAACATTGTTCAATATGTTGCAAGCTACTACTAGTTTGAGATTCAAAATGACAGTGATAATGTTAGCTATTTACAAAGGTACTTTAAACAACGGTTAAGTTAATCGCAACATAAGAGTAAATTACAAATTTTGTTCTTGTGATTTACACACAATTTTACTTTGAGTCTAATTTTTCACAAACTAATCTTGCAAGTTTTGTACTTTCTGAAATTGTTCATTTTGGTAATTAAACCTACTTTTAGTTCTGTTTAGTTATTATACTTACACGTGTGAGTTATAGTGGTTGCTATATTCTTGTTTTTTCAATGGATGAATCGGTATCAACATCTCGTGATGTAAGTTATATAAAAGAGTAGTCGCTTTAAGATTAGTCGGTTTAAATATCGAATCAGAAACCCCGGTTACCAAAAAAGAAAGATATATGTCTAATCGTTGGGGGTATTTTGACAAAAACATCCCTCACATGAAGGCATTTAACGGAAGCGTAGTAATGGTTGTTCGCCGAAAGGACAAAGCATGCAAGATTTGACGAGTTCAAGGGCGGTAACGTAATTATATCATGTTGTGAAAAAGACGAAAAGTAGTACTCACTTACGGATTATTTTGTTCTGGCTTAATGAGAGAACCCACTCATAGTCATAAAAACTAAAAAAGTGAGTTGATAAAAATAAAAAAAAGATTCGATAAAAATGAATGGGTACTACATAGTTTCGTTTCAAGATAAAGACGTTCATGCAAGGAAAAAGTCGAGGGACTATACTTGTGATTACTCCCAAACGGACGAAGGGGTAATTTACACCTAAAAAAATAAAATCGTGCAAAGTTTTAACTTTAGGGTTTTGGTGTTTTAGGGTTTTAATCAAATTTCGTGAAGTGATGGCTGATTCAGCAAGCTCGGTGGAGTCAGTTCTCTCCAACGACGACCTTTTAACCGAAGAAATCTTAGTCAGGTTACCTGCTCTGAAACTCGTTTTGTTTAAATCTGTTTCCAAACGATGGCGTTCTCTTATCAATGCTAATCTAACTTTTCGCCGCAAACTCGACCCGGTTGCTGGTCTCTTTCTCAGAAAGTCATATGGGTCATTCAGTTATGATTTTGTGCCGTTGGATATCCGCATTCCCTTAGTCACCACTAACTTCAATTTTGGCACAGATCTACTTGGTGATTTTGATATTTTGCATTCCTGCAATTGTTTGCTTTTATGTCGTACAGATACCGATAAGTTATATGTAAACAATCCATCCATTACTGATATGTTTAAGGTGCTTCCACAACCCGAAAAAGTGAATTTCACTTATGGTTGTTTTGCATTGGCTTTTGATCCTACTGAATCACTTCACTATAAAGTTATTTTAAGTACAAAAGTAGATGATACTGCTCAAATTCACATTTACTCTTCAAAAACGGGTAATTGGAGTCTTTGTGATCAATTCCCTTTACTTTATTTCGAGGATGCAGTTTATTTGAATGATGCCATTTATTGGCCAATTAATGATCAAATTTTGAAGTTAAATATCAAGAATGAGCATCTGGTTTTAACAGCCCAACGAATCTCATCAACCGTATTTAGGAATGTTAATTACGAATGTAGGCTGCTTGAGTCGGGTGGTTGTTTGCTTCTTGTGGGTAAGGGTAATGTTCGTTCCCGACATTTTACTATTTATGAGAAGAGAAGTGAATATTCTGAATGGACAAGGAAGTACATCATTAATGTTGATAACATTATAAAGCCGCCTCCCAAAAGGTGGGGTATTTGGAGAATTCTTTTTTGTAATTTTTTGGGAGAAAAAGAAAAAGATTATTTCCTTGTGATGGAAATAGATAATAAGGTTGTAAAATACAAAATCGTGTCAAAGACTCTCAGCACAATCTCTAATTTGGGACCAGATGAGGATCTTGCTGCTAGCTGCTTTCAGTTTATTCCATCTTTTGCTAATGTGTGATTCAGCTTTTTTGTTTCAGGTATGATATTACGTGCTTATAGTGTTAAGTAGCAATTACTTAGCTATCTCATTGCTCAATATATTCTCTTGATTTATATGGTCAAACTCTATTTTGATAGCATAACGTTTTGAGATTATTGAACACTAATTGCTCTGTTATGATGTCCATTAACAATTGCGTGCGTAGAAATATATGGATGCACTATACAAGTTCAAATATTAGACTATTAGCGTTCATCATAAGCCTGTTTTGTTTTGGCGATGTTAATGTAGATCCTCTAAGAATAAAGAAGCATGCTAAGTTGGTAAAGCCAACATAAAAAACCACAAGAATTATGATTGATGATCACCAAAGTCCCTCTCCACTCTAGTCAAAATGCAGCCAACATAAAAAAACCACAAGACAAAATATCATTTGTGATGGTGCAATGCCTCCTATTTAAGGAGGTGGTTGGTATATGAGTGTGGGAATGAATTCATTCCGTACAAAGCTATTGTTAGGTGTTTGGTATGTTGGAAATATAGTTCAATTGTTGGTTATGTTTACACCTGGTAATGGGCTTGGAGGTATGGAGTATATACCAATTGGTCCCTAAACACCCTGGCTCAGATAGTGGTTAAGTTATGTTCAGCGGTACTAAAGATTACACTAAAGGTACTTGGTTTTACACTAGCGGTATAGTACTGCTAGTTATATGTAAGTACTGGCGAGAAACAGTCCTTGACTGTTTGACTGTATTTAATGACCACGTTTAATGGGTCATGTAACTACTATTCCTTGTCTTATGGAGGCATATAATTGGGAGTAAATGGGCCGTTAAATCCTCATTATTTCCATTGACCATGTTGAGTTGATCACCTATAAAAGGATCGTATTGTTTGCATGAAAAATAGACACAAAACAAGAAACACTTTACAACAAAGGGTTATAGATTTGTGCCTAATTCTATAACATACATTTGGTCTTATCCCAAGTAAGTATTCGTGATACCCAGGCAATAGGGTCGAATAGTTTACTTTGGAAAGCGATCCCACGATTCCAAGTGATATCCGGTAACCTTCATTGGTACGTAGTTAGGCTATTGATTATCTTACCCTGGTTGGGACGAATAAACTCACCAACATGGTAAACAGGCCTTGGAACAAAAAAAGGAATGAGACCGATAGATCCAAACCTGAGGTCAGAGCTGTGCTTCTGCCCCTCACGCTCTACCCTTCTCCCTCATCATCAAACATCGTCCTTGATTTGTCATTGCCTCATTTGTAGTGGTGTATGGGTTTGTCACACGCGATCTCATTTCTTCTCCCTTCATATAGTTTGTGCATATAATGAATAATCTAAATAATATTTGATGAATACGTTAGCGTTAACCCTTTAACCAAATTGAATAACAATATATAAGAAAAATATAATCATACCTACTGCTATTCAACCCTATTATCATACCCAAACCTATAGCAAACGCCCCCTAAGATTTTCCAGTTGGTGAGGACATGTTAGAATTCAGTACCATGGCCTGTGTTTTATACAATGTGAATATTGTTGTATCCTGTCCCTCTTTGAGCAGCCTGTTAATGATAAACTATGAATGTAAAAATACCATCTTAGTGTTTTCTAAAAATTGACCTTTTGTAAGTGTATTATAAATGTCAACAGAAGTTATGACTTATGAACACTCCATGTACTAAGCTTATTCTTTTCCACATGCCTTTCAGGTTTTGAACATCATGCGGTAGAGGAAAAGAGACCTATCATATACGGAACTTTCGTAAGTGACGGCATTTCTGATGTTTTTAATAGCTGTAACTAAGAGGGTTAAAAATCAAAAACTAGTAATTCCTCATAATTGTTCGTTTGGAGACTTGTACTGTAGTATATTGTTTTTCTTTCCTTTTGGTTTCTTTTTACCTGAAATATACTTTCATTCTCTTGTTCATTGGAATTGATATACACCATTCTCTGCTAGTACATGTATCCCGCGTATTTTTAAAACCAACCAAACTAATAAGATATGTTCACTAGAACTGTATGTAGGTGTATGCTACATATTGATCTAGCTAGTTACTAATAAGATATCAAAATGATGTTTGAGATAACAAAGATATAAAATTTAGTAACGCAAGGTTGAATTTCCGAATTGGTACTAATTCACGTAACTCTTAGAAAGTGTTCGTGATGATATTGTATTCTATAAGCAGCCTGGGCTACGAGCTGAGAGTATGATTTTAGAAGAATATGTCAGTCCTGCAAGTACAAAGAAATCAAGTTTCATTGAGTCATTGACTTCAAATTTCCCACTTAGACGGCCATATTGCTCCGAATGATGTCGTTGAGTTGCTGAAGTAACTATTCAAAGAAAGATCTCAAATTCAAAGATTTATGCAGGCCAGGATCGATTATAGCCATCAAGTAAGTACATCAACTAATTAGACCATTCTATTGTCTAGAGATTTTACTTTATCAATATCAATGTCTAAACTTATAATTCAAGAGTACATAATAATTAATCCACAATATAACACAACAAAGTATTGAAACCATAAACATGCTTCCAAGCTTATATAAAATAGTAGTAAAAAAAACATGGCTTTATGTTATGTCCCCCTGATTGAAATAAAATTATTGGTTCCTGGGCATCTCGTCGCTCTTTCATCCTCTTATTTGAACAATGCGGTTGAGAAATTTAACACTGTCAGGCTCAATGTTGGTGGGAGATATACAAATGGCTTAATAATACGTGATCCAGCAGATATCCAGTCTCATGTTCATATCTCTAAGACGATATCTGAAAGTTGGAATAAAAACGTGTAATTAAGAGAACCGTTATGATTTTGGTAAATCTTTGGCTATTGAGTAATTAGTATTACTGGACTTACAATCAGAATCGGTTTTGACCCATTTAGACCCATCATTTGCATCTTCTTCGTCGTGTTCTTTTGCTTTTCCTTTACCCCTCTTGGGTGATTTTCGGTTCTCAATTAATTTCCTGGCAGATGATGATGCTCGCTGAGGGTTGATCTTATTCTTAAGCATTGCCCTTAACAGCTGCAGTTTGACAAAATATTTAATATAAACTATGTGTATAGTTATATTTGCTGAAAATTTATTTTAAAAAAAACGGATTTGAATTTACCCTTTCCATTCTGGATTCTGGAAGTCGATCATTCAAGCTAGGCATTGGTGGGAGACCACTGCTGCATACAAACATTTTCTTCAAGAGACGGGAAAATGATTTTTTACTGATTGCCTTCTTACCGTTATCCGTGCAAATATCTTTGCACCTACCGAGAATTACTCTAATCGTACGGTCAATTTCCTCTTTATCATCTGGATTAGTGATAACTGTGGTTGAGAGTCTACGATCAACCTCTAAGCTCGATGGGCAATTAAGAAATCTATCCAATGGGAGATCACCAGTGTTTTCGCCTTGTTTAGGCTTCTTGGACAAGAGATTTGTCAGCTCTTTCTGTAGTTTAGCGATCTCTTCTGGTGTGAATTCAGATAGATCTGGAGATGAAGATGCCGTATTATTTTGAATAGCTTGGATTTCTTCATTTCCGGTTGGTTGATCATTGTTTCCAAAAGTCCCTATTGCCAGCAACCCGTGAGGCCAATCATTGAATTCTTCTTTCGGATGTTCTTGTTTCACGTGATCTGCATGATGGGTATGCGATAATCATTACTACGTATTTGTCTAAAATGAAAACAAGAAAAAAAATGGCCCATTTTTCTGTAGTATTTTGGATGCTTAAGTACAGACACTTAAGAAACAAAAGGTACATTTATCAATAAAAGAAATATGTAGAAGGATTCCAACACTTGAATCGCAGTTTAAGGAGCTTGTCTTCCCTATTCTACGTGTTAATAATTTTTTTTAAACAATTTGTACCCATGCAAAAGATGCTGCTTTTACGATGGGGGCCGGGATTAGATCTATTCTTTAGAGATCAAGTACGTTACATGATGTTTTTCGATCTCTTTAAGTTTCGTATGATGAACAAACTTATAAAACCTCTTATTACTGTAGTACTATACATTTTGTATTGTATCTCCATGCAAATATGGCTTTGTGCCTCAGTTAAATCAAGAAGTTGGAAAGAACTTAATCAAACATCCTTCCAACGAATTCAGCGATAAAATTCCATCATATCAAAAACTATATAGACAGAAAGAAAAAGGTTACATACTGTTAGCAGACGTGGCTGTAGCGTGTTTATGCCCTTGTCCACCATTGAGCTTATTTTGCATCCAACCAAAGAACTGCAGTCAAAAAACACATGACATAAATCACCTTTGTAACATACCAAGTATTGTAAACCATGTACAAAGAACTACAATAACACACTTCATACCTTCATTTTAGTACCGATAAAATGAGAGAGGCAAAGCAAGCAAGCGCTTGTGGTTGTGTTAGCGGTGAAGGGTTGAGAGATGTAAGCGATATGATATAGGTTTTTAGAGGAGGTATTGAGATGAGTGGAAGTAGGATCTTAGAAGCCAATGAGAGTTGGGGTGTTGGAATTAATAGATAAACACATGATTGATTGACTAATGCTCGAAACAAGTAGGCGTAGGCCGTAGATCAGCAGCTGATTGGTACAAGTATCGACAATCAGCAATTTGACAACTCTCAGTCACTCACTCACTCCCTCCTATCTTTTTGTGCATCAAATCATATCGTTCTATGTTATATCAACCTTTTATTTACGTCTTAAAAGAGGAGGCTTTTCGTGATAGTCCCCATGCGTACTCATTAAAATAATGCATTCATGTTTCCTTGTAATAATACATGCCCAACAATGTTTAGTGCAGAGGTTGAAATTTCACACGTAACACTGTTTTACTCCATTGGACTCTTCTTGATACACTCTTCTGCTACAAAAGCAGACATCGAGTTATGTGCTAATTACGTCGTTCTTTGGTCGATCAATTATTTGCATAATCTTTTTCGTGTCAATTATGAAGTAGTCGAGCCCATGCCAGAAACATCTTTACAGATACTTTTCCCATCCACACATAATAGATGGGTTTGGTTCCCAAATCTTTTCAGAAAAAAATAATCTTAACTTGCTTACAACATACAAACGACCAAACGAAAGAAACCAAATCCATAAGGTGGCGCGTACTCTTCAACAGCGTGGCCTACTCGTCTTGTATAGCACAATATTCTCTCTTCAGTTTACGTACATCATGTATACGCTAATCGTGTTCCAGTTGTGACCTCCCAGTGCCTAATATCTCCAAGAGATTGAATTCCAAATTGATGATCGTTAGTTGATCAATCGTGAAAATTAAAGTAGCCTTGCGAGGACAAACGTTAAATTACAAAATGACATCAAGGATTCGGAACATGTCATGTAAACCTTGTTCTGCCAATAGTTAAACAACAATATATGACAGGTTGAGTTGATGATCTATCGATCACACGTACGTGTAGACATCAATGTCTAGCTAGTTCTATTTCTGTTCACTCCGACATAAAGTTGTACTGACAGTAAACTAAACAAGTACGACATTACCTAAGCAACAACGAAAACTGGTAAATATTTGCATTTGTGTCGAGTGGAACCTTATATAACATTATCCAACATGTTGGGTCTTCGAACTTTAACTTGTACAATCTAACAATATATCCATTGAACTTGTAATTAGCTTATCTGGAAATTTCATGAACAAATTAAAACAAATTAAACAATAAAAATGACGTGATATATATAATTGACAAGCGAAATTATTGGTTTTTAAAAGGCAAATTAAAAGACATTTGAGCTAATAATTCGATCGCTAAAAACTGCTCAATAATATAATGTCAAACATTAAAATATAAATCCGATAATTTTACTATCATATAAAAGAGATTGACATATTTATTTTTCATTTAATAATAAATTTTAAGTACTTCAACTATTATAGCACACATTGTACAACTTTTAATGAAAAAATTAAAAACATGTATTAAAATTTATTTCTTCATTAATGGAAAAAAATTTATATAATACAATTATTGAAGCACATTGTATAATATTTAATGCAAAAATAATATATATTATTATATTCTTTTTGTTTATTAATGCCACAAAATTAAATGACACAAGTACTCAAGCATATCGTACAATTTTTAATACAACATTTCAACACAATTATATAAAATTTATATAATAGTAATACAAGTTAAAAGACTAAAACTACAACCTTTAAATGTATAAATACATTAAAACACATAATTAATCTTACTTTTAAAACACTTATTACTCAAAAGTATAACAACATTTTCACATTTTACAATATAAACAAGATACACCCAATTAAAACATAAATCAAACATAATCAATTACTGTTCAAAAAAATATAACCAACTACATAAAGTTTGTCAAACCATAAATTATCGTTTTTCAAATGTTTTTGTAAAAGAAATATAAAAGTAAAAAAAGTCGTTCGCCGAAAATTATGTTACAGGGTACCTGCCGCCGCAACGCGCGGGTACCCTGCTAGTATTATATTATTCCCTTCTCAATATTGTTGTCCATGTTTTTTTTTATGTTTCAATTTAATGTCCACTACTAGTAATGTAAATGAAAAATTAATCAAATTTATTATATTACCCTTACTTGAAATTATAATTACAAAACATAAAAGAGACTTAAATTAATTAGCTAATGGTAAAATTGTAATTATCTCAAAAAGTAAGACAGAGAATGTTAAATAAACGTACTTTTCTTAAACTATGTATTTTTGTCGAATGAGGATAACTTTAGGACGGAGTAATTAATTTGTTTGAATGTTAAATATTATGACAATTCATATAATCATAATTTTATACTGTAATGTTTAAGAGTTATATGTAAAATAATATAAATTTATTGAATACTTATATAAATATATGTGCATGCACATATTTTGTATAATTTATTGTTGCACAAACGATTTATTTTGTTTAATTCATATGTTGTTTAAATTTAGCGTAAACTGTAAATTTTGTCTCTTGAATATCGCAAAATTGCGAAAAAAACCCTAAGAGTAAAGTTGGTACAAAAATACCCACAAACTTTTCATTTCTTACGAAAAAACTCTTGAGACGTTAAATCTTAACTTTGCAGCGTTAACCACCGTTGTCTCCCTCACGTGTCATGCATGTGAGGGCATATTCGTCTTTTCCAATCGTCCCGTTTATCACAACCCTCCTCCACCTTTCCCTTCGTGCGAAACATGTCCCTGAAACCTTCTTCATGTCATTAAAAGCACAAGACTGGCTGCCACCACTTCTTCAAACACTTCAACCAAACTCGCATAAAAATGAATTCACCACAACATGATGATCATGATTGGGTATTATCGCTTGATATAGACGATTCTGATGTCCGACTAACCCCCTTTGTTCGTCCCTGCAACAACCAACATAATGTTGCGACAACCAACATAATGTTGCCACAACCACCACCACCACCAAAACTATAGTTTCATCGTAAAACTTAATGTTGTTGATTGTTATGAAAACCCGGTTAGGACAACTACCACCACTGAAACCATAGTTTCATATTAAAACCCCGGTTAGGACAACCACCACCACCACCAAAACTATAGTTTCATCGTAAAACTTAATGTTGTTGATTGTTATGAAAACCCGGTTAGGACAACTACCACCACTGAAACCATAGTTTCATATTAAAACCCCAATGTTAATAATTGTGATGAAAACCTGGTTAGGACAACCACCGCCACCATTGAAACTATGGTTTCATTGCATAACCCCTATATTGATAATTCAAATTCAAAAACAGTTAGGATAATATCAAGTCCCGCTAGTATAGTTCAAGAAGCCAAAATCCGTAAATTGGCAGATAGCCGGGAATGTGGCCAGAAGGTCGTGATGTCGACACAAGAGTATATTAGGAAAGTTATTGAAGATGTTGGAGATGATGAATATTTTAGTCGTGGTCATGGGTTAGATCGGTAGATTTTGTTAATTTTAATGGGGGTATTGTGAATGGGTGTTTAGGCAATATCAAGAACTTTCTTAAGAATGTGAAACTTATGTGATTGCAGTAATCAATAATTGTACCCCGAATGCGTTGGGTCATCTAATAGTAACACACAAATACCTTTCGGGGTCTCTTTATGGCACAATACATTAGAAATTCCTTGT
This sequence comes from Glebionis coronaria, assembly GCA_025667525.1. Classification (NCBI taxonomy): domain Eukaryota; kingdom Viridiplantae; phylum Streptophyta; class Magnoliopsida; order Asterales; family Asteraceae; genus Glebionis; species Glebionis coronaria. The sequence goes on along the minus strand of CM046875.1, from coordinate 688,310,015 downwards.
CGTAGTGGGTTTTAAAAAAGATATTGTAGGAGCTGCTTTGATTCTTCGTAATGTCTTGGTGTTTACTCCTAAACCATCCATCTGGTATCTTAATATTGCTAAGAGAAACCTAGTTAAGGTTTTCAGGAAGTTTAATGTATTGTAAGTTGAGTATTATACTTAGGAACCGTCTGTTGGTTACAAATAAAATGAAAAAGGACGTTTTTTAATTGTTGTAGTTGGTTGTTGTTTACTTGTTTACAAACTCCATGTTTCTTCTTCTCTTTGAATTAGTATGAAAATCTTGGAGTTCAGTATTAAAAAAGTTTTTTGTTGTGTGCTTTGTTGCTACTTAAAGGCTATTTGGATTATTGGTTAACAAGCTTAGAAACTTCTCAACTATCCTTACGTCCAATCTGTCTTAATACTCTACCTCAAGTTTAGCAGTATCTAAGTTAGATACCTCCTGAAGCAATTAGCTATATGTATTGATGCTTGGTTCAACATATTTTGTTTTGGTATGAAAGACATGATTAGGTGTTAAATGTATTGTTGATTGGTTGTCACAATGCAAAGTAGACTTGTATTCAGCCTTATCTGAGCTTCTAGACACAAGACCTTGTTTCTTTGATTTTTAGTATATAATGAATATCCCAAAAGTATACAGTATCACAATCAGAAGCACAATAAGCAATGATCATTATATCATCAAGATAGACCAAATTGATTAGCAATTGTTATAATCACATTGGTAAAATCAAAGGAAAATATCTTTATAGAAAGTTAACTTTAAAAGTAAAAAATCCAAAAGGTGAACACCATACAACCCAAACACAAGAAAGGTAAACCAACATCTGAACTTGGTACAAATAATGACAAGACAACATATCATTCTTTTTACATTGATTTTTTAGGATTTTCTAAATTCTTTCTTCACGATTTTTTTCCCATGTGCTCACTAATGCAAGAACTAAGATATAATTCCTTGCAAGTGGCCTTTTAGCTGGAACGGCAGCTTGTTCAACTTTGAAGTTGGACTTCAGTTTAGCTTTATAACTGTTAGAAGTTGAACATGGCTGGACAGGTTGTTTGATTTGATGATTTTTAGTGTCTGAGTCTGAGCCAATTATTATTACTTATGTAATTAAGATATGATTCAAGGTTAAAAATGAAATGCAAAACTGGTGTTTGGAACAACTCAACTTTTTTCATACAAATATTGTCAAATGTAAATTTCTACGATAATAGGTTTACCTTTCTTCAATAGCATACGTTCTTTTGTTGCCTGGAAAATCTTTTCTAGCTTTTGTATCCTAATTTCAAGATCCTTAAAGCCATTCCATTCCAGATCTTCTAAATATGCTATTGATGCACAAAAAATTGGGTCCTTTGTTAGGCGTGATGTGGTTGTTGTTAGTGTTGGTTGCATAAAAAATACATATAAATCCTAAATGTGATATCATAAAAACCTTTAAACAGTGAACTAGGACAAACCAAATCTACCAAATGGATTGCTTGAACAATGTAATAAACAATCCTTTAGTTAAAAGATCACATCTAAACACTCCATAAGTAGCAACTGAACATACTAAACCTGTTCATTTTTCTACTATTACTTCTCCTTATAATTCACATTTCATAAAAGTTCATTAATATTTCATAACTGAAAATCATAGTACATTACAAAAGATCATACATTACAAAATATGTGATAACCACACTCAAAGAAACAAACATAACTTGATCACTAAGACGTGCAAGCATTCTAGTTATAAACACAATGTTGGTTGTTGTAGCATGGTGGACGACTAGAACCATCTCATTCAACATAGCTACCATTTCCACATTATGATCGCGAGCATTCTTCAACTCCATTGCACCTTCAACAGCGGGAATACAACTCATTAGGATCCCCACCTCATCAATCAAGATGTTCATGTGGTTGATCTGCTCTTGAAGATTATTAATTAGGACCTGAAGGTCCCGTGCATCTCCAAGATTGGCATCTCTTTCCCTAACAAAATAAACCAGTAAATGTCTCTCTATACGAGAGGAGTTTGCAACCCTTGCCAATCTATCTCACAAAACTAATCTCCTAGAACCACTATCTTGGTTTACCAATGATTTATTAACTCCTTTACGGTTAAAATAAGTTTAGAAACTAAGTTAGTTTGAGATTGTGGTTAGGGTAAGTGATATATGTAGAAACTAGAAGGGGGTTGAATAGTTTCTCATCGGTTTATCTCCTAATTAAAATTCCTTTCAATTAGGTGAGTGCACAAAACTATCTTTTACTTGAAAGCTAGTTGCATAATGGTTAGGTTCAATTCTAATGCATTAAAAATGTTTAGTAAGTATAATGATAATGAATGTAAGTAATGAGTAAGGAAAGAAACAACCTATTAGGAAGACACCAAGATTTATAGTGGTTCGGAAACGAGACTCTGTCCTCGTTCCGACTCCACTCCTCGAGTACACCTTACTCGAGATTTCCACTATATCGACAAGCTCCCTTCTTGGCGAAGAAAACCTTACAACGTCGCTTACATTATTTTCCGACACTAAGCTAAAGGTCGAGACGTAATCTTAGCTAGGACCAATCTACACAACGTCGCCCACTTCACCATTTTACGACACAAGGCTAGATGTCGAGTTCTAATCCAAAGCTAGAACCAATCTTCACAACGTTGCCTACTTCACCATTTTCCGACACAAGGCAAGATGTCGAGTTCTAATCCAAAGCTAGAACCAATCTTCACGACTCTTCACTTTAAAGCTAAGTGAGAACTTCACACAACACAACTACATATCACTTTATAGTTTAGTGAGAACTCACAAGACACAACCACATCACTTTATAGTTTAGTGAGAACTAACACAACTAATTACAACTCAACTAAACATATCCAAGTGCACACGTGTAGCTTGGATCTACACAACACAAATCCAAGCACACACATGTGCAATGGATTTACACAACTCTAATCCAAGTATTCACATATAGCTTGGATGAACACAACTAGTCCAAGTATTCAAAAATACATTGGATATACACAAGACACAAATAAACAAATGATGAACATGACTAGATCTTTAGGAGAAGATGATCTTCATCAATGCTTCATCTTTAATCATATCACAAGTGCGTGAGTGATCTTCTCTTTGGACAAGGTAAAGAAGGAGATCAAGAGGATGATCATGAGTAAACATACTTAACACATTAAGTGATCATTTACAAATGACTTGGATTAGATAGGAGAAAGAAGACTAAAAGAGATGTCCAAAAAGGGTTAATGAGAATGCAGATTTGATCCACTATTTCTAGAAGACAAATGCCAACGGCTATCTGGGGGCGGTTCCTTATCTACCCAGGCGGTTCCTTATCGATAGGGAACCGCGTAGGCACTTAAGGAACCGTCGGTACTAGAATCCTCTCCTTTTTGTCTTTTAGTGAATTTGAAATATCTGAGGTTGTTTAAACCTTCAAAGGATATTCTTATGGCATTTGGAATATGCCATATTCAAATTTACATTTTCATTTTAATAAAACATTTTCCTAAAAATAAAGTTTATTAAAAATCTTTTGTTACATTTACAAAAGTGAGTTTTAAGGCTAATCATTTTTATGATCACTAAGCATAATTAAGATATGTTAGTGTAATGATTATTACATTGATGATAGTGTTTGTTAGATAATTCATTTTATGATTGTGTTTGACAATAAATGTCTTTGTAATTTGTCGTGATCAAAACTAAGATAGATTAATTAATACTAACAATGTTTTTAGGCATTGCTTTGCATTAATAATCTCCCCCTTTTTTTATTACGACAAACTATAAACTCATTTGCGTAAAATACAAGTTTATTCGAATTATTAACGAGTTTATCACTATCATTTCTCCCCCTTTGTCGAAGCAAAAAGGTTAGCACAAGTCTCTGAAGAAGAAAAGAACCGGACTTTTGCTACTAGCTCCCCTTGGTGCTTACTCCCCCTTGCTTGGGGCACCAAGAAAATGAGCTAAGGTGACATCCTACACAAAGGTTAGAAGAAAGAAAAGAAACACCAATATATGAATGTGCACTACCTACTAACTAACTTGAGAGGGAGAAGGAAAAGAAATCTCAAATTAGAAGCAAGCATTTGCTAAGTATGTCAAAAGAGTGTGTATTGACAACATCATAGTTTAATTGGTGGAATAAATGAAGAAAAAAACATCCAAACCAATCAAAGATGATTTAATATGTCAAGGGGTTAAAATTTAGAATTTATGGAATCACCCATAATTAATTTTAAGTTTTAACCATGATCAACTCTTTAACCAATGTGTGAAATAGAATTAGAGGGAAAGATTACACACATAACATTCATATTACATAAATATGAAATAACATACAAGAGAAATATTCATACACACAATATGAATATTTAAAGCAAAAAATATGGAAAATAAACCACAAAACATAAACTACTTTAATAGTGATAATCTTCCAAGATTGTTAAGTTTTATCGACTCAAACAACTAAAGTATAAAATGTGCCTTAGTTGGAAAAGAAAGACGACGAGGCATCATTCGAAGTTTTGTTCACGGGAACAAAAACTTTGAGAGGAGGTTGAGTGAGGAGGAATTCAAGGAAATTTAGCTTGTCATAGATATGAGCAAGTTCAATTTGTTGAAAACGACAACAAGCACACGAGGAACCATGATGCAAAACAAAGTCGTTAGATAGAGGAGGTCCATCAAAATTAGAGGTTGGTGGAGAGGGAGATAATGGATAAGAGATGTTTTCACAATGCCTAGTGAGGTTAGGGAAAGAAGATAGGTCATTGAGTTGAAAGGTTTTGGTGGTGGTGGAAGAATTTCCTTTTCTCCGGTAATTGGATTTATAGAGTAAGTCTCATTCCAATATTGAATCGGAGAGAAAGAGGAATTCTTAGAGGATTTTGGAGAAGAAGAATCATGAGGATTCTTGTTCTTTTTGATCCAAATGGGTTTAACCGAGATTTTCGGTTTCTTTGAGAGCTTAGAAGAAGAAGCTTTAGGTTGAGAAGTTTGTGACAAACAAATGTCAAGGTTAGGAAAGGAATAATTAGGCATTATGAGGGATGAATAACAGAATTCCCAAAAGAGAAGAATTTAAAGAGAATAGACAAGGCAAAGATTTGAAATGAAAAAGAAAGGTTTTAGAAAATGTTTAACCAAATTGAGTAAACAAAAAATCTTAACCAAGACAGTGGTCAAAGAAGAAAGACCAAAAATAAGCCAAGAACGGCTTTACTATGCGCGGTTCCTTAAAATAGCCCGCGATTCCATATCGATATGGAGCCGCCTGGGGGCTGAGCTGCATCCAGTGGACAGCAAACTTTGATTTTCAACAGTTTTGGAGAAAAATAAGACTTTTTCAAAATTTTGCAAATCTTGGATTTTACCTCATTTAGCACTAGAGTATGCTAGGATTGCATAAAAGCAACACATTCACAAAGAATATCTTGACAAAGGGTGACAAAATATTTAGATAACATTTTGGTCCAATTTTAAGTCAAGTTTTTAGAGGTTGTAATAGATTTAGGTTCAATTTTAAATAAATTGAAGTTGTTTAATGTGATCACATAGATTAAAACACATAAGAACTAAATCCATAAATCATCCACATGAGAAAATCATGAGGGAAAAGAGAGGAAATACAATAAATAAAAAAACAATAAACTACTACAAAGATAGCTAAAAACTAGGTCTTGAATTCATAGATCTTTTTGGCTTGACCTTCTTTTAAAAAGCATGTTATTTTGAAAATCATCATTCATCTCCTAGGAGGAGGCATGGAGAACAAGACAAGCAAGAAATCATGCAACCTTCTATGAAGACCAAGCATCTCCAGCCATAGGCTTTGAATGATGTAGTTATTATAGAGACAACATGGACAATTTGCACCATGAGCTTCTAGGAACCCAAAGAAGTAAGGATCACCCATGAAGTGTAGGAATTTTTGCACCAGCTTTGCTATAAGGGGTTTTTTCGTAATTTTATGATATTCAAAAGACAAAATTGAAGTTTACCTTTATATTTATCTACTTTAAATTTTACTATGTATGTCATGTTCTAGTTATTATGTGTGTTTAGTATCACATAATAATGTTGAAAATGTATGTGTCATTGTTATATGTATAATAGAGTCTATTTATAGTTGTTATCTTATAGTCAAGTGTGAAGTCATTCTACATTTTGATATTTGTATTATTGTTTATTATAGTTTACGCAGTTTTCTGACCCGTTTAATAGTTAAACATATAAAGATGAATAAAATAAGTCCTTAATGAATGTGATTAGCATAAAATAAATATTTTTTCCATTTATTATAACTTAATTTCATAAAAAGGACAGGAGTCCTTCCTATGAAGTTAAATCCTAGGAAGTGCACGTTTATAGAAACGGAGGACATGTTCTTGAGTTACATGATTGATCCGAATGGAATAAAGCCAAGCCCGGACAAGATGAAGTTGTGATGCAATTCTCGTCCACACGAACAATCAAGCAGGTTCAGAGCCTCAATGGGAAACTTGTTAGCCTTAACATATTTTTATATAAATCGGCGTAAAAATCATCGTCTTTGTTTAAAACCTTAAGGGATTGCATAAATAGAGTGATTCCTAGTGGAATGAAGAGGCTAAACAAGCGTTTTGGGAGTTGAAACGACTATCAGAATTACCTATGTTGGTAGCGCCAAAGCCAAAGGATGAATTTACCATATACTTGTCATCCCATAGAGATATAACTGCAGCATTGATGACGAAAAGGGACACGACCCAAATACCAGTTTACTTTGCAAGTCGTACACTACGAGGCCCCAAACTAAAGTATACCCCAATGGCGAAATTAATCCTCATGCTAGTGTGTGCTGGTAAGAGACTAAGAAGATACTTACAGTCACACCCCATTGTGGTCATTAATGACTAACCGCTCAAGAAGATAATATCACGCCCGGACATGGTGGGGAAATTATAAAAGTGGAGCATCTTGCTTGAGGAGCATCATATCACGTACCGACTGCGTACATCGATGAAGGGTCAGATCCTCTTTGATTTTATTATGGAAAAACCAGACGATCCTCAACCAAAGAAAGATGTGGTCGAGAAAACCCATGAACCATGGACATTATTCACGAACGAGTCCTCATTATGTGGATGGGTCAAGAGCAAGATACTAGAAGCCTATAAGGGATTGAGTTCACCTGTGCACTAAGATTCAAGTTTACCACCTCTAACAATAAGGCTAATAAATCAAGCATTGGTAGATGGGTTGCGTATAGCAGCACAACATGGGCGTGTCTAACTTAAAGGAAAATGTAGATTCTAGACTAGTGGCAAACCAATTAATACGAACATATGTTGCTAAGGATGAGAACATGATAAAATAATTGGAAATGACCAAAGAGTTATTCAGCGACTTCATAAGTTTCTCAACCAACCAAGTCCCAAAAAGCGAGAATAAGAAAGCGAATGCCCTAAATAAGATTGCGTCGACCAACTTCGCGCATTTGAAAAACAATTTTTGGTCAAAAATCACAAAGAAAAATCCATCCAAGAAAAATATGTAACCGTTGGTGGAAGAAGAAGGGCCTACTTGGATGACACCTATCGCGTAGTACTTAATGGACAAAACCCTTCCAGAAGACATTAAGGAGGAGAGGAAACTTCGTATCAAAACGGTGCTTTACAAATGGTCTTTCCTAAAATTTTGGTTCCGATGTGTAGGCCCGCTTCAAGCAGACTATGTAATTTGGGAAATTCACAAAGGATCATGTAGTATGCATGCGGGACCGTGATCGGTGGTAGCAAAGGCCATGCGCTCTGGCTACTATTGGCCACCTATGCACCAAGACGTGCGAGATATGATGCGCAAGTGCCAAGATTGCAAGTACATCGCCCAATGTCAAGAAATCCGCAACAGCCGCTAACTCCTATTACCGCCCCATGGCCTATCTATAAGTGGGGGAATTGACATAGCTGGCCCTTTCTTTAAGGACCAGGAAAGATCAAATTTTTATAGTCGTTATGAACTACTTTAGAAAGTAGATAGAAGCGAAAGCAATGGAAACAATCACAGGCAGCCAAATAAAGAAGTTTGTATGGGATAACATAGTTTTCCACTTCGGACTTTCAGGGGAAATAGTCTTGGACAATGGAAAAGAGTACCGTGACGACCCATTCAAAGAATCATGCGAAAAGATAAACTTACGCAACGCTTCGCTCCAGTGAACCATTCGTAGTATAACAGACTTATGGATAAGGAAATTAAAAGTCTTAGGGAAGGAATTAAGGGTAAACTCGACACTGGAAGTAAGAACTAGATCGAGGAGATCTTACATGTGCTTTGGGCTCATCGCACAATGATCAAGTCCAGTAATGGAGATACATCATTTTCTCTAACTTATGGGATGGAGGTTGTAATACCAGCCGAGATTAGGATGCCAACATATCACACTGCGAAAGTGAATAACGTACATAACGACGAGGAGCTGCTACAAAATTTGGACTTACTTGAAGAAAAGACGGTGTGCTCAACAATTCGTGAGGCTAAGGCCAAATAACAAATGAAAAAAATACTATAATGCCAAGGTTCGTGGAGTTACTTTCAGGCCGGTAGACTTCGTCTATCGAAACAATAAAGCAAGTCAAGTTGTGGAAGAAGGAAAGCTTGGACCAAAGTGAGAAGGACCATGAGGTCACGTAAGCACTGGGAAATGGAGCGTAAAAGTTAAGTGGCATGTATGGGCATGTCCTTCTACGGACATGGAACATTTGTAACCTCAAGAAGTGTTATATTTAGAGCCACGACTAATACACGGATAGACATGTGTTGTAGTCAATGCCACCAATAAACTTTCCCTCTATCTTTCCTTTCTATTTTTAAGTTATGAATAAAAGAGTCGGCCGGAATAGCTAACCCCGTAACCTGTTTTTTTCACCAAAATATCTAAGGTAGTATTTCTTTCATTAAGATGTTTTAGGTCTGAATCTGACTACCACATCTTACTAGTAAGAGGTGGTCATAAAGTATGAGTCTGGATGAAATAATATTGTTTGTTTTTTATAATTGTTTGAATGGTTCTTCTAATTGTCCATTTTTTAAGTATATGTTTCCAACAACACGATTCGGTTCACCCTATCAATTCAATTCCTCGATTTCAAAAAAACTATCATGATTTCTAAGGAACTCGAAAAATTATCCAAACACTATTTGTTGTGGGAATTGTTATATAATAATTCATATAATCTAAAATTCATCGAACCACTATTTGTTTCTAACGAAAACTATGTCTTTTTCTAACAAATTTGTAAAAAATAAAATCCCTAAAATTTATGCTTTTGGATTGTGTTTTGAAGTTGGCCCAATATACTATCTAAAATGTCCACCCAACAAATACTAATACAGTAATAAAACTTGTGCAGTTGATTGAGCCCATATGCATATTTTGTTATTTATGTACTTTAAAGTTTTGTGCCCTACTCTCTTTTCTCACAGCTAAACACACGCAGTCAACCACTTTTTATTCTTCACTTTTACAACCCAAAACAGTAGACAACCACAGTGCTCTTCTTTTCTCTATTTTTACTTTATGTTATAAAAGCATGTTATAGAAGCATGAAAACACAAAAACGTATGAAACCAGTATCCATCACAAACGGATACCAATGACCCCTATTGGTTTTTTCTCTCCTTTAATTTCGAATAACACATCATGGCCAAGCTCTTGATAAAAGGTCTCGGGTAAAGTTTGGTTGCTGGTTTATGTTCAAGATTGATAATGGGTTCGGAGGATTTTGAGAGGTGGCTGACTATATTGTGTGGATAAGAGTCGGTCAGACTTGACCACCAACTCTGACTGAATCAGATGTTTACTATCTTACCACGTCTGACTCGTGAAAAAAACAAACAACTAAAACGTCTGACCGTGTCTGACTGGTCAGATGTCAGAGGCAGTCAGACCTTTTTTATAAAAACAAACACAGCCTAAGTGTATTTACTTGCTTTTTTCCTTTTAAACCTCATTATATGCATGTATACACAACATTGTGGTCATCTTTGGACAACTATAGGATAAGTAACCTAATAATTAACTCACTATGAAGAGGGTTGTAACCCCAACAACCTCGGATCATGTATCTTTATAAATAATTTATATCTAAGACGTTTGGTATGAAATTAATAGTCTCATGACATACGAGGGATAATTATAAAGTCCCAACGAGTGCAAATGAATAAGATTATGCAAACAAATGTAGAGTATATAAACAAAACATAAGTTACCCACAGACATTCGTGGTACAGTTACAAGAAAATTGTTTAAGTGCCACATGTGGCACCGATAGAAAAACATAAGTAATGTTATATACAAGAATGGAAAAGATCTAAAGGATGACGTCGTCTTAGCTTGGGCTCCTTAGACTCTTCAATAGCATTGTTTGAGTGGAAACATCCATGTGAATGACTGGTATCCCCTATGGTGCCACGATTGGAACTCATACTGCAATCTCGTCAGATGGGGGGTGGTAGGCGGATCTGACCCCATGGGTGCAGAATAGCACCCGAATCTTTTCTTTTTTTTTGCTCTCTTAAATTTGGTTGCAATGTCATCTTCCAGTAATATATCGCCTTCAGTAATACAATGGCCTTCATGATGAGGTTTCTAAGGATAGATGGGCACGGTCAGCTCTAAAGGGCTACATGGAAGCTAGCAGAACCAAAGGGGAGTATCCTCTTCCCAAAAGGAGCTTTCAAGGTATAAGGACATCATGATCATGCCAATTGGGGCGTCCTTCAAGGCCTCTAGCTGATCTAAGATATGGTATTTTAAATCTTTTAGGGTCAAGAGGGCCGCATTGTACTTCTCTTCAGCCTTGGGATCGTAAGACTCGACATCAGTCAACTTTATGCTTGCCTTCCTATGAATAATACCACATCGGAGCCCCTCACCCATCCCCGTTTCTATCCCTGCATCCGCGACATTTTAAAAACAGAACTCGCTTCTGATGAATATGCGCATTTTATCACCGCAAGACGCAAGCCATGGACAGTCATCCAGCGGCAGCCCTCGATGGCCGTGAGCATGCGAGGATATAGTTCCTGATCATAATCGATGCTCAAGGCATCAATTCAGGCATCCAACTCCGGACTATGCTTCTCTACTTGCTCTTCTTGTTCTCTCTTGAATTTCCTAAGGGCGGCCTCATAGTTATCTTAGAGAACTAATACCTAACCAAACAACTAAAGGTTAGAAAATTTAACACCGAGGTTATCTACCTCTTCTACGAGATCTGCGCTCTTTGTCTCGAAAACCTTGGTCAATTTTGCTTCAGTCATGACCGCGGACTTCAGGTCTTTCACTTGACCACAAAGTACAACCACTTCTTCCCCCGTGACATTGTGAGCTTCATTTTGTGCATTTGGCCTCTTTATCTCATCATCCTTTTCTTTGATCATTTCCTCACGCCTGACCATTTTGGATTTGGCCTTCCGTAGCAGCAAAACCTCGTGATCGAACCTGAGCTGGAGTTGAAGTCTATAGCCACACGTCTGGCAGTTTTCTTGTTGTACTCAACGAACAACTAGGTGTTATTCATATGACGCAACACAAAGAAGTATCCCAGATGTTCCATATGATCCGCCAGTCTTTTTCACACCTTCGGGTCGTCTACACGACACCCATTAGTGACATCCCATCCCGGCTGGTAGGTGTCACTAGGAGACCCTTACATGGATCGAAATGGGTGGATTTCTTATACCCTGTTTCTTTAGTCGTGAAGGCCTTTTGGAAAACCAAGGTTATGGCCTCTTTGTCTTTTAGCTTTGGGACCACGAGAGAGGTCGTAGTGGCAACTTCAGGAGGAGAGGAATGGGTTGCCACATCCTTCTCGAAAGAATTGATACAAAAAATTGGTTAGTATATAAACACATAAAAATATGCTACAGTAAGAAAGTAACGGGAGAATGCTTACTAGGAAAAAGTCTGCTCGGGCTCCAGTGGCAACTTCGCGACGCATACCGGATTCGGGTCACTAACGCTCTTGGATACTAAAGAGGGAGTGAGCGACTCCGGCGGAAACTTGGGTGGCTTCGTGCCTGAATCCATGGCGGCCAACGACTTCCCTCCCACGGAAGTATGGCTAGTATGAAGGGAGTCATGGTTCTTCCTGAGAGTCTTGGGGGGGGGCATTGACAGCGGAATCAATATCTACGGTATATATAACCATTTTTAACTATGTTCTAAGAAAACTGGCGGAATCTAACCTGAACTGATGAAATTTGTGGGTAAGAGAAGTTTGCACAGAGGTTTGTTTGAAAATGACAGTTCTTTTAAATGTTTGTGAAAAGATGAATAAGGACGGTAACTCTCTATTTATACCGTTTGCTCGGTTATTGTTCACCCTTAGATGAATGACATGTGTCGACCACTACCATTTTGGACGGTTGAATGTAACGGTTGTTATTTGAAAACAGAATCGTCACGAGTACGTTTTGAGTGTTCTAGTGTCTTACATTAGTCTAGCAACCACCACCACAACCACGACTACTAGACTGGGGAACATGATGGCGTATAGTGATTGGACGTCCAGACCAATAATGCTTTAACGGGCTTACCAGCTAAGGTTGGGCTCATACGTTACGGATAACCCATTGGGTCCGACCCAACAGTAGGTCACACGCGGTCTGCGTAGGCAGCCAGCCGTACGCGATAATTACGAGATGGACGATGATTTATATTTAAAAAGGAGTTATGCTTAAGTAAATAAGAGATATACTTAACTTATTTAAAAGGTAAGAATGAGTACAAATCTCAGATATCTGTTGGAAATATAGTTCAATTATGGGTTATGTTTACACCTGTTAATGGGCTTGGAGGTATAGAGTATACATCAATTGGTCCCTAAACACCCTGGCTCAGATAGTGGTAAAGTTATGTTTCAGCGGTACTTAGGATTACACTAAAGGTACTTGGTTTTACACTAGCGGTACTTGCAAGTACTGCTAGTGTTATGCAAGTACTGCTAGTGTTATGCATGTACTGGCGAGAAACATGTAACAGTCTTTGACTGTTTGACTGTATTTAATGACCACGTTTAATGGGTCATGTAACCACTATTCCTGGTCTTATGGAGGCATATAATGGGGAGTTAACTGGCCGTTAAATCCTCATTATTTCCATTGACCATGTTGAGTTGATCACCTATAAAAGGGCTCGTATTGTTTGCATGGAAAATATACAGAAAACAAGAAACACTTTACAGCAAAGGGTTATAGATTTGTGCCTAATTCTATAACATACATTTGGTCTTATCCCAAGTAAGTATTCGTGATACCCAGGTAATAGGGTTGAATAGTTTACTTTAGAAAGTGATCACACGATTCCAAGTGATATCCGGTAACCTTCATTGGTACGTAGTTAGGCTATTGATTATCTTACCCTGGTTGGGACGAATAGACTCCAACAATCAAAGTAAACTATCTTGTGATAATCTATAGCGGCTGCAATGAAGCATATGGTGGCTAACTTCTCCAAACTAGACAAGTTTGAAGGGGTGGATTTCAGGAGATAGCAAAAGAAGATGCACTTTTTTCTTTCAACCATGAGTGTGGTGTATGTGCTGACAACTCCTATTCCTGATGGTGGTGATGATGCTACTTTGGAGGAACTGAGGAAAAGGAGCAAATGGGAGAATGATGACTATGTGTGTCGTGGTATTATTCTCAATGGTATGTCTGATTCCTTATTTGATATTTACCAAAATTCTGAATCTGGTAAAGAACTATGGGATTCCTTGGAAGCCAAATATATGGCTGAGGATGCATCAAGTAAGAAGTTCTTTGTGAGTGATTTCACAAATTACAAAATGACTGATTCAAGACAGTCATGGAACAATACAATGAACTTCTTGGAATACTTGGTAGATTTACACAACATAAAATGAACATGGATGAGACCATTCAGGTCTCTTGTGTCATTGACAAATTACCTCCTTCTTGGAAAGATTTCAAGCATACCTTGAAACATAAGAAGGAGGAATTAACTCTTGTTGAGTTGGGCAGTCATTTGCGTATTGAGGAATCCCTCAGGGTGCATGAAAGTAACAAGCCAAAGAGCAACAATGTTGCTGGTTCATCAGTTGTCAATATGGTGGAGCATAACAACTCCTCCAAGTACAATGACAACAAGGGCAAACGTAAGCATCAAGATAACACCAAAAGTAATCCTAACAAGAAATTCTCAGTGGCTTGTTGGAAGTGTGGGAAACCTGGACACTTAAAAAGGGATTGCAAAGGTGTTGGTACTGACAGCAAAGCTAGTGGATCAGGCACAAATGGTTCAGTGATTGGTTCTGACAACACAACACTGAAAGGTCAGAATATGTTTAATAAATCTCTTCAGATTTATTATGTTACATATGTATCTGAAGCTTATTTTGTGCAGGATAATGATGTGGCGTGGTGGGTTGACTCTGGAGCAACAGTACATGTGGTGCAAAGATAGATGCTGGTTCAAGACTTATGAGTCACTGAATGATGGATCTGTTCTTCACATGGGAAATGAGTCAACAGCCCTAGTGCATGGACGTGGTTGTGTAAATCTTAAGTTTAGTTCTTGAAAGATTGTTTCCTTGTTTAATGTTTTGCATGTTCCTAATATTAGGAAGAACTTGGTTTCTAGTAGTGTTTTGAATAATTGTGGTTATAAACAAGTGATTGAATCTAATAAATTTGTTTTATCTAAACATGGTGTGTTTATTGGTTTTGGTTATTTGAGCAATCAAATGTTTAGGCTCAATATTGTTTCTGATAATACTAACGGTACTTGCAAACTAAGTACCGTTAGTGCTTACACTAACGGTACTTGCAAACCAAGTACCGCTAGTGCTTATACTAACGGTACTTGCAGAACAAGTACCGCTAGTGCTAATATTGGTTCAGCTTATATGTCTACCACTAAACTGAATGATTCATCACTATGGCATGTTAGGCTAGGCCATGTCCACTTTAAGAGGATGCAAGATATGTCTAAGGATGGGTTAATTCCAGCCTTTGACATGGACATTGATAAATGTCAGACTTGCATACTAAATAAAATTACTAAGAAACCATTTCAGAATGTAAAACGTGTAACTACAGTTTTGGAGCTAATTCATAGTGACCTATGTGATTTGCATGCTACTCCCTCATTAGGGAATAAGAAATACTTGGTAACATTTATTGATGATGCTTCAAGGTTTTGTTATGTCTATTTGTTGCATACTAAGGACGAAGCATTAGATAAATTTAAAGTATTTAAAACTGAAGTTGAATTACAACAAGGAGTCCAAATCAAAAGATTTAGGACTGATAGGGGAGGAGAGTACATGAATACTCAGTATTTTCAGTCTGTTGGAATAATCCATGAAACAACTGCCTCCTATACTCCACAACAAAATGGTATATCATAAAGGAAAAATAGAGTACTAAAAGAGATGGTTAATTCCATGTTGTCCTATTCAGGACTGGGTCAAGGGTTTTGGGGTGAAGCTATGTTAACAGCTTGCTATTTACTAAATAGGGTTCCCAACAAAAGGAACAGAATTACCCCTTATGAACTCTGGACTAAAAGGAAACCAAACTTGAACTATCTCAAAGTTTGGGGTTGTAGGGCTGTTGTAAGACTCCCTGATCCAAAGGTGAAAACCTTGGGTGAAAGAGGCATTGAATGCATCTTTGTTGGATATGCTGAGCATTCCAAGGCTTACAGGTTCTATGTTACTGAACCTAATGATTCAGTTTTAATAAACTCAATCATTGAATCAAGGTATGCTAACTTTGATGAGACTAGGTTCTCATCAGTCTCTAGACCAAGCCTTAGGACTCCTACTGGAGCTGAGGACATTGGTGCTTCAGTGGAACCTAAAAGGGTCACTGATGAGGTTGTGGTTCAGCAACCTGAGCCTCAGCTTAGAAGAAGCACAAGGCATAGGACTCCAAGGAATTTTGGACCTGAGTTTCAACTATACTTGGTTGAAGGTACAAGGGATGAGGTCTCAGACCAATATTCCTATTGCTTTAATGTTGAGGATGATCCCAAAACATTTGATGAAGCAATGAAGTCCCAGGATGTTGCTTTCTGGAAAGAAGCAATAAATGATGAGATGGACTCCATCATGGGCAACAACACTTGGGTGTTGGTTGATCTTCAGCCTGGTTTCCATCCACTTGGTAACAAATGGATTTTTAAAAGGAAAATGAAGGTAGATGGAACAGTTGAAAAGTTCAAGGCAAGGCTAGTCATTCAAGGTTTTAAACAAAATTCTAGGATAGACTATTTTGATACTTATGCTCCAGTAGCACGTATCAGTACCATAAGAATGCTGATTGCTCTAGCAAGTATTCACAATCTGATTATTTATCAGATGGATGTGAAGACAGCATTCTTGAATGGTGATTTGGATGAGGAGGTTTATATGAACCAACCTCTTGGTTTCATCATGCGTGGTCATAAAGGCAAGGTGTGTAAACTGATTAAGTCCTTATATGGACTGAAGCAGGAACCTAAGCAATAGCATCAAAAATTTGATGAAGTAGTTTTGTCTAATGGTTATTCACTTAACCAAGCTGAAAAATGTGTATATAGAAAATTTGATGAATCTGGTAAAGGATTCATCATTTGCCTATATGTTGATGACATGTTAATCTTTGGTACTGACCAAGCTAAGGTTGATCAGACAAAGGAATTTTTGTCATCAAAGTTCTCCATGAAAGACACGGGGGAGGCTGATGTTATCCTTTGCATAAGGATTAAACATGAAAGTGATGGTATTGTGATTTCTTAGTCTCATTACATTGAGAAGGTGCTGAAGAAATTCAATCACTTTGATTGTACTCCAGTGAGTACACCAATGGATACAAGTGAGAAACTGAAGCCTAACAATGGTCAGGTTGTCTCCCAACTTGAGTATTCTAGGGTTATTGGTTGCTTGATGTATGCCATGACAAGTACTAGGCCTGACATTGCATTTGATGTGGGTAAACTGAGTAGGTATACTAGTAATCCTAGTACTCAGCATTGGCAAGCAATTTAGAGAGTATTAAAGTATCTAAAAGGAACAATGGGTTATTGTTTGTCTTATACTGGATATCCTTCAGTGTTGGAAGGTTACACTGATGCAAGTTGGATCAGAAATACTGAGGATAATTCATCCACTAGTGGCTGGGTATTCCTACTTGGTGGTGGTGCAATTTCTTGGGCATCTAAGAAACAAACTTGCATTACTAGTTCTACCATGAAATCTGAGTTTGTGGCTCTAGCAGCTGCTGGTAAAGAGGCTGAATGGTTGAGAAACTTGCTTCTTGAAATTCCATTATGGGTCAAACCTATGGCACCTATCTCTATCCATTGTGATAGTGCAGCTACATTGGCTAAGGCATATAGCCAAATGTACAATGGTAAGTCTAGACACTTAGGTGTTAGACATAGCATGATTCGTGAGCTAATCATGAATGGGGTGATTTCAATAGAGTTTGTGAGGTCTCAACAAAACTTAGCTGATCACTTGACGAAGGGATTGGCTAGAGACTTGGTTTTAAAGTCTGCTAAAGGGATGGGTTTAAAGTCCAACCTAGTCACTAAATGCTAGGACACCCAACTCCCTCCTAAGGAAACTTGGGAGTTGAGTTCAATGTGGAAAGCTGAACATTCAGGGGACTGAAGCACATGTATATCATCCCAAGGATGTGCTTGTACCTGCTGAAAGGAGGATGAAGTTATAAACTTCTTAATGGTTAATGTCTTTGAAAAAATGCTTAAGCAGGAGCATGAACTAAAGAGGAACAACCTATGTAAATGTTGAGATTTCGTCGTTTCAGGGAGCATGGACTTGACTCTTACAACATTTATGAATTTGGATATGGACACATGGCTAGTAGTGTCAGGAGTTATTTTGTGTTTGAAAACTTGTGTGTATTTTATCTTCGGGTATTCAGAGTAGTTGAAGGGTTCAATTCTTAGAACACCCTGATTCTCGAATGTTTGAAGTGATTTACTAAGATGGAAATTCAATCCTTAGGATATTTTCATTTATGCACTAGTTATGTTAAAGTTAATTTTCATGCAAAGGAATTGTACTATATTGGGGAGGATTGTTGGAAATATAGTTCAATTGTGGGTTATGTTTACACCTGTTAATGGGCTTGGAGGTATGGAGTATACACCCATTGGTCCCTAAACACCCTGGCTCAGATAGTGGTAAAGTTATGTTTTAGCGGTACTTAGGATTACACTAAAGGTACTTGGTTTTACACTAGCGGTACTTGCAAATACTGCAAGTGTTATGCAAGTACTGCTAGTGTTATGCATGTACTGGCGAGAAACATGTAACAGTCTTTGACTGTTTGACTGTATTTAATGACCACGTTTAATGGGTCATGTAACCACTATTTCTGGTCTTATGGAGGCATATAATGGAGAGTTAATTGGCCGTTAAATCCTCATTACTTCCATTGACCATGTTGAGTTGATCACCTATAAAAGGGCTCGTATTGTTTGCATGGAAAATATACATAAAACAAGAAACACTTTACAGCAAAGGGTTATAGATTTGTGCCTAATTGTATAACATACATTTGGTCTTATCCCAAGTAAGTATTCATGATACCCAGGCAATAGGGTCGAATAGTTTACTTTGGAAAGTGATCACACGATTCCAAGTGATATCCGGTAACCTTCATTGGTACGTAGTTAAGCTATTGATTATCTTACCCTGGTTGGGACGAATAGACTCCAACAATATCTCAGCCCATAAGTTAGGCCGAGAGGAAACCCTAAGGGGTACTTCAGTTATAAAAGAAAAGTCATTGGCATTCAAACAGGTATCTTAAAAACCATAATCGAATACTAAACCTTAAAAGATACCTACTTACTCTTACGTTAGAGGCTAACCGTAAGATCCGTCTCCACGATTAAATAAACGATATACTTTCTCTTGTGCAAGATCTAAAGATACCTTGATAAATGATAACCACCTATTCGGACTATTCAAGATTCAACCGAACTTTTGATTTGTGCTTATTTTCTACTAAGAGTAGCTAAAGCTATCATTAGCTATAATTTGTGAAATGAACAATTACCACTACAAGAAAAAGGGCATATAGTGACACACGTTTTAATGACACAAAAAATAAAGTGTAAGTAAAAGTATATTTTTACCTACACTTTTGAAGAAGATATGAGTATAAGTCTAACTTTCACCTACACTTTTCAAAAAGTATGAGTAAAAGTCTAACTTTCACCTACACTTTTCAAAAAGTATAAGCAAATGTCTAACTTTCACTTACACTTTTCAAAAAGTATGAGCAAATGTCTAACTTTCACTCACATTTATCAAAAAGTGTGAGCAAAAGTCTAACTTTCACCTACACTTTTCGAAAAGTATGAGCAAAAGTCTAAGTTCACCCACACTTTTAAAAAAGTGTGAGCAAAAGGCTAACTTTCACTTACAGTTTTTAAAAAGTGTGAGTGAAAATTTAATTTTGTCTCACACTTTTTAAAAAGTGTAGGCCAAAGTCTAACTTTCATCTGCATTTTTTATAAAGTGTAAGTGAAAGTCTTTTTTACGAACCCGCTATTCATAGAGAGTACCGGCTAGCGTTGAGTATTTCGAACCACAGACCAACTCGAACGAATAAATCACCACGAGCTCGAACTTGACCTAACCTATTCCAGTTCGGTATTCTGTCCACACTGTACTTAATATTTTATTTCGGTTTAACTCGGTCTAGTCTTACGCACTATCGATCAAACAACTGAAACAGATCGAACATAATTGGTTTAGTCCTCGAGTCGAGGTTTTAGACTAAATTGTTCTCAACTCGATCTGATTTTGAAGGTTCGGTTTCGTGATTTAGTCCTCGAGTCGAGGTTTTAGACTAAATTGTTCTCAACTCGATCTGATTTTAAAGGTTCGGTTTCGTGGTTTAGTCCTCGAGTCGAGATTTTAGACTAAATTTATAGAAAAACTACTAAAAAAAAGTTTTTCACATAAATTCACTTAAATAATCTATCACACTTCCAAAAAATGTTAATAATAAAAAAAGTTAAAATAAATTAAAATATTTAATACCAAAAAAAGTTACAATTAAATATTTATCCAATTAAAATATTTAATACCCAAAATGAATACAGTTAAATTTTTAACTGTTAAAATATTTAATACCAAAAAGATTAAAAACGTGATGCCCAAACAGATCGTACCATTTTACTCATTTATTTAAAATCAATAAAACCCATCAATAAATCGTTCAGTGATGTCGATCTTCAATCGACTCCTGATCGATTCGGTGTTCGATTCGTGCTGATTCGGTGTTCGATTCGTGCTGATTCAGTGTTCGATTCGTGCTGATTCGGTGTTTGATCCATGCTTATTCTGTGTTCGATCCGTGCTGATATGGTGTTCGATCCGTGCTGATTCGATGTTCGATCCGTGCTGATTTGGTGTTCGATTTGGTGTTCGATTCGTGATCGATTTGGTGTTTGATCCGTGCTTATTCTTATCGCTCAACTTAAAGGTAGCTTATTAAAACTTATTTGTGAACTTTTTAGCTTATTAGTTCTTTTATGGAGGTAGCTTATTAATTGTTTTATATCTAAAAGGCACGACGTGATAACTTATTACTATAACTTATTGGCTTATTAAAACTAATAAGGACCGGTTGACGTTTAGGATCTCTATTTCAGTTCAGCACTTTTTTCTTAATAGTTTATGCATTGAGCTAGCTTACTGTATGCTAATCTCTACAGCTGTGAACTAAACCCAACCAAACAAAACCCATAAAAGCAAATATTTATACCATATAGTGTTTGTTAAAAACTATAGCGAAACGACAGATAAATTTTGCCAACCTAGTCCAAGATTAATAACATGGTCAGGTTAAGGATCTTGTTTAGATATATAGATTACCTCGACTCAATAAAAACATCGTTTTGGAATCAAACCGGTATGTTTTGTGAGAATGCACTTGACACCGAATCTCTTCTCTTTCTGGACTGTTTCATAGCAATAAATGCATCGTCCAAGGTTCTCATTCAAACACCTACCCTTCCTTAAGCAGCCAACATTACCAAACATGCCAACCTACCTGCAAGTCTTGAATAAAAGAGTAGATGCCCAGTAAGTTTCCAAAATAATTCGATAGCTTGTGAGCTGAAAGTACGCATACACAGAAAAATAGACACTCTTTAACACCAACTACCTGAATACCACACCCAACCTGAATACCACTCGCGTGCACATCCTTCTAACAATAAACAAATACCATTTCCTAGCACCTCTTCTGTAAATCTGTAGTAGCTCCCTGCCAGTTATTAGGATGTTGATAAGATACCTTCTCGGGAAGTAATAGTAAACTAATTGGTTGATAATTGTGCTTTCTCTAAGCTTTAATTTCCTTTACTTTTTTATGCTTTAAGAAAGTAAGTCCTGACTGCAACCGCAGATTTCTTTTCATGCTTGTTGAGCTAGATGTCTACAAATTTACTGAAACAAACATTACAAACACTAAATAAAACCAAAGACACTATTGGCATAACATATGCAATGAAACATATATGAAAGTTTATTATTAAAAAAAATTCTATACACGTTTAGCTTTTCAAAGATCCTATTTACCCTTTTGTATTCTAGAAAGTCTTTTGATTAATAAAAGATTCTATATACGCATACATGTTGTTCAAATTCTTTTAGCTTCGTAAAGATTTTATATATGAACACGAAGGTCAAACGTGGTTCAGCTTATCCAACTTTCTCTTTAATCAGATTTTTTGTTTTGTTTCATGTTCTTGGGTACTAGATTGTTGGAGGTATATGGGCAGACAAAATTGGTGGTAAGAAAGTACTCGATTTTGGAGTTATCTGGTGGTCGATTGCAACAGTCTTAACACCTATTGCTGCCAGACTAGGACTTCCTTTCTTACTCGTCATGCGTGCCTTCATGGGAATCGGAGAGGTTGGTCTATTATTCTTTAAATCACGCTAACTTCTCAATTTACTGGGAACTAATAATCTGTCAGCAATTCTAATAAACGAAAGGAACCTTTTTCGTTAGATTCTTAAGTACGGTAATGATCATTTTGTTCAATCAAGCTGACGATGGCAACAATCAAACTTACGTGATTGTATCTTCAAAAGCCATTTCAATCTAACTTCTAGTTTTCTAGTGTGAAACAATACAACATCTTATAGAATCTTTTCAGCTCTTTGTGATCAATGTCACAAATTCTGATCTTGAAATCAGTTCCCACTGTCATATATTTTCTGGAACTAAACCGTTTCTTGAATGAGCTCGTCTTTTCTTGTCAGGGTGTTGCAAATGCCTGCTATGAATAACATACTTAGCAAGTGGATTCCTGTCTCAGAGAGAAGCAGGTCACTGGCAATGGTATACAGTGGAATGTATCTTGGCTCCGTGATCGGGTTGGCCTTCTCTCCTATCTTGATCCAGAAGTTTGCATGGCCATCTGTGTTTTATTCATTTGGTTCCCTTGGTAGTGTGTGGTTTGCTTTATGGTTGGCCAAAGTAAGTTATTTCTTCACTCACCTGCATGATCATCATACGTTCAAGCATATAGTGGCGATACAATTGTAAAGTTTGTTTGGTTTGGATTTCTTCCAGGCTCATAGTTCCCCTAGTGAGGATCCCGAGATCAGTGCAGAAGAAAAGAAGTATATCTTGGGTGGCAACGTCTCAAAGGAGCCCGTCACTGCCATCCCGTGGAAACTTATATTATCAAAGCCACCTGTCTGGGCTCTAATTATATCTCACTTTTGCCATAATTGGGGAACATTTATTCTTTTAACATGGATGCCTACCTACTATAACCAGGTATGATAAAAGTTACATAGTTATCGTTCTTGATTTCTTTCTATTATGCTTCTTATATGGTGTCTTCTACTTTTACTTATTTTTGAAACATGTCAGCTTTGTTTAGAGTCAATAATAGCTCGTATAAGTTTCTTTATTCTTTTATTTGGAATATAAGGTGTCGTGTGCAGTATGAAAATACACATTTTGAAATGAACTAAGGCATATACATGTGGTTGTTTCTTTCTCAGGTGTTAAAGTTTAACCTTACTGAATCTGGACTATTGTGTGTGTTGCCATGGTTGACTATGGCTGTCTTTGCCAACATAGGAGGTTGGATTGCAGACACACTTGTTAGCAGAGGTCTATCAATCACTACCGTTCGTAAGGTAACTATACTAATTTTTTCAAACGCAGTAATGACTCCATTACTCTCGTATGATAACTCTAGACCACTTCCTCTATATGTTGAAAGATCAATCACTGAAATTTCTCATATCTTGCAGATAATGCAGTCAATTGGATTCTTGGGCCCTGCTTTCTTTCTTACTCAGCTGAGTAATGTCAGGACGCCTGCTATGGCACAAAATTTATCCTTGTAAGCATGCCATTTTAGTTTTTGTTGTCGTATATTTGTCTTAGAAAAGTAATTATTTCTGGCAAGTCAAGTACTGTTATTTATATTGCTATGTGATTCTATATGTGCAGCATCATAAAACTATTGATAGTGTCCTTGAAAGAGGCGAAAAGTTGGACAGTCTAGTTGAGAAGAGTTCAGATCTCAGCGCAGCTTAACAGATGCGTGGTTTGTGGTTTAGCAAATCCCAAACTTGAGATAATCATACTTGCATTTCACACTTGATTAAGTTGTTTCTTGTTTGTAGTTTGGAAAATACTTGGATCTATATCGAGATGTGGTTTTTTTTTTCGTGGTTAATTAATTATTAGTTTTCGTGGTTAATTAGAATAAAATATGTATAGCATTTTTATAGTAGGCCATAGTAACACCTATAGTGACAGATTTTGTGTGTCAGAAATAATTTCAACTTCTCCTGACACTATTAAGTGTCAGTAAAAGGTGTCACTATATACTTTTACCAGCAGGACTTTAGCTCACACTTTTTATAACTGTAGGTGAAAATAGAAGTCTTTCACTGATAGTTTTTTGGGCATTTTCTGACACTTTTTGTGTGTCATTAAAAGACCCTTTTCTTGTAGTGTACTAATGAAACAAACACGTAAAAAGTCAAATGCTTCTTTTGACAAGGCTGACTAGCACATGGTACTAATAACATTGTTAATTGTAATAGGTTGAAGCAGTGTTTTAAAACCCGGGTTTTGAATCGACCCGGTCGAGCCACCGGGTCACTGGGTCACCGGTTCAACCGGTTGGACCGCCGGGTCGACCCGGTTTTTAATTAAAAAAAATTATTTATATATTTTCAATATTACTATATATATATATAAATATAAATCGTGAATATTTCATACATTTGGCCTAAACACCATTTATTAACAAATATAACACGTAAAAAGAAAGTTACGTCACAAATACGTATAATTGTATCGCGAAAAAACGAAAAAAAAATTAAAAAAATCGAAAAAAATCAAAACCCGGCCGGGTCGCACGAACCGGGTCAACCCGGGTCGCTTCAAACCCGGCGGGTCACACCGGGTTTCCAAAATGTAAGACCCGGGTCAATTTGACCCGTTTTTTCGGCCGGAACCGGTCCAACCGGTTGAACCGGCCGGATCGACCCGGGTTTCAAAACATTGGGTTGAAGGACCAGATTAAGGGAAAAAAATAAGGGAAGATTATGTGTTAATAAGAGTTGAAACGTGTCATTAGGAAACAACAGTAATCGTGTTACATATCCGACCAACACGTGGACCAACAGCTCCGAATCCCGTAACTGTAAATGGTCCCCTCTCACGACAACGATCCGTAGTTACTGCGTGCGTACTGTACTTTTTTTTACTATTTTATTAGTCAAACTTATTACAGTAAAGCTTCTACAGTAATAATTTTATAATATTCCTACCCTTTTTGACTTCTATAACATTTTTTTTTCAGATTTACAAGTGATGATAAGTTCAATTTAATTCGAGTTATATACGTAGTATTTGATAAAAAGCTAGCAGTTTTTTTACATAACTTGATTTTTTTTTGGTACTTTTGAAAAGGCTACGTATTTTTGTAATAACAAAAACTACTCGTAGAATTTTAAGTTCGTGCTGTTACGGTCATTTTTTTACCTGCTATCTTTGTTGATGACCCACCACCTATCACCACCGACTACATTTGACCACCTACCACCACACGCCATCACTGACCACCCGCTAGCTCCATCGTCGAACCACCACCACTCACCACCATCATCAAACCACCACCACCACTCAATTATAGTCTTACTTTGATTTTTTTCAGTCTTTTTTTCCAACTTTAATCTTAAATATTTGTGTTTGTGTTATATAATACTTAATAAGCATTATAACAATGAAAATTCATGTAAAAACTAATCAATTTATATATTTTTCATTAATTATTCTATAACAATAACAAAAATATTTAAAATTAAAGTTTGAAGAAAAAGAACAAAAACGTGAATGTGAGACTATAATTTTAGGATGGAGGAACCTGTTTTTAGTCACACTTTTTTCCAATTTTTTTTAAAAAATTTTCTTCTCATTCTTCACTTAAAAAAAAAATCTATATACCATTTTACCTCTTTATATTTTTTCCTTTCAAATATGTTTTCAAAAATATTTCCACAACTAAACAACTTAAATTTCTACCTTCGCATTAGTTCATATTTTTTCCCGCTTCCCGTGGAATACGTTGACAAACATGCCTCAGTATCGACGAAAGTCAAAAACGTTCGTTACGCCGCGTGTTCTGAACATGCTGGTAAAAGGTATATATATACCTATACGGTATTATGGTGCACTTAGCTCTGTGACGACACTTTGGCATGCGTACCTACGTAACGTTTTGTATAGAGAAGTGTTAAGCGGCATTTACCTTATGGCTAGTCCAGATTGATCCCGTTAAGAAGGTCGTTGTGACATCTTATATTATTTGGATATGTTTTGCCTACTGGAACAGGCATGTGGGTATGGAGGTTTTTGTTCGTTGGCTCCTGTTTGTATGTTTGGGTGGGTGCTTCTAGTTCTATCATTATAACTACCCCAGAAATCATAGCATGTGAGATCTTGAAGTTGTGGACGAGAATTTGATGTCCCACGTTTGTCCGGGAACCAACATGTGTACGTCCTAAACACACTTTGCACCATTGCCAAACGTGAATTAGCGAACGTTGCCAATTGACAGCTGTTAAAGCCCTCATATATGTGCTCCACTGCCCATGTGTTACAGTGTCTCTGCACCATATACATGCACCTGCACCAAGAAACCCACACAAAGGCAATGTTTACGTCAAAATATATCCGTGCTGATAAGACGACACTGAAACTAAACAAGCACATGATCTCTCTCAAGAGCGAATTCAAATTGACCCCTTTTGATCTGCTACGACTAATATTTTCAAAGACATCGACTAATTATTATTCATAGTATAACTTAAAATTCATGCCTTTTATACAGGAACCTTGTATCTGCACTAGCACAATTAGCAATTCACTTAATATACATCTACGCTAAAAACACGTTCAACAACTCGAGACGTCAAGCTTATAAACATTACTATCTAAACCTTAGATAATGATATACTTATTGATCCTCTTATATTAGAAGTGGCATATGAATATCAGTCTTGTGGACACTTAGAACTCGATAAACGATTACAGGGACAAGCCAGGACGAAATATGACCGGGTGCACAAATTTTTTAATCATAATATAACACATGTAAAAATTGAATTAAAACGAAGGGTAGAAACACGTTCCGATTGACTGGGTGCATTTAAGATGAATTTAAGGAAAAATCGATGTTTTCTTCACAAATTAACACTACACAGAAAAATTCCATTGGGGTCATGGGTACCCACGGGAACCCCTAGCTCCGTCCCTGTAAACGAATACATGTTCTCTGACACAGTGACTTGAGATCAGTAGACCATGCACATTAGGCTAGGGGGAGTGGTGCTAAAAAAACCCACCGCCACGTCAGCTCCACCTCAGCTTTCTCTTTCCTCTCACTAACCCACTCAAAACTCACCTTTCAAGGTTCTTAAGGAAAAAAAAACTCACCACCACCTCACCTCCACCTCATCTTTCCACTATCATTTTTTACTTTTTATTTATACATTTAATAAAAAACGATACACGCGGGTATATATAAACGATACATCTATTATTAAAAAACACAAACTTTTATTAAAAAACACAAACTTTTATTAAAAACTTTTATTAAAACGATACATGGGAAATAAAAACATTACAAGGATACTAAAAACAACACATAAATAAGTAAACACGATACACGGATAATTTAAACATGAGGAAAAAAAAAGTGGAGAAGTTTTCACAACCTCCCAACAATGAAGATACTGAAACCGGATCCCATGCTCAACTTCAAATTCACGGAGAGCGTTATTCATAACCTCCTCATCAGTAGATTCGGGTCCCCGTGCAAGCCTTGCGTTGTTGTAACATTCAATAAACCTACGCAGGGCACACGTGAGACCTTTCCATTTCCATATTAGCCTTTCGTGGGCTCGTTTCCTTGGATCATTTAAATGACCCTCAATCAGTTGCAAAACCGCAGCCCAAAAAGTACGAGTATTAGTCCGGTTTGTCACGGTGTGTTCAGCAACCCAAATCCAAGCTCGACACAAAGCTACTTCTTCCTCGTCTGTCCATAGTACGGGCGCCATTTGATTTGAGAAGTGAAAGAAGAAGTTGAATGATGTGTTTGAGAGGAAGAAGATGAATGATGATGAATTGTGAGAAAAAAAGAAGTAAAAAGGGAGATTATATAGGGATAAATGGGGTAAAAATTAAATTTTATGGGTAAGTGTGAAGGGTGAGTAACTCACCGTTGGTGAGTTTTTGGGTGCATAGAAAACGTAACCCACGCGTGGATTTTTATGGTGAGTTTGTGGGGTTCTTGGCAACCCACGCGTGGGTTTTTGGCATGTCAACCCCACCCGTGAGTTTTTTCTACCACTCCCCCAGCCTTAGGTAGATTAACATGGAAAAAGTTATACATATTGGGCCTCTAACATCACTCATGGACCCACTACTGCCACCACTTGCTGACTACTATTTCATTCCTCGAGATGTATGTTAAAGGAAAGTAAGGAAGCACTCGCATCAAAGCCTGAAGGCAAACTTTTATATTACAGATAGGGAAATAAAGCCATGTGAGGGATACAACCACAAGAGATCTTGGGTCAAGAAATACAGCCTATGTATCGGCATTGGTTGATGAAATTTTCCATATTAGGAAGGTTATCATTACTTGCTTGAAACGAGTGACGAAATACATCATGTGGACCTCTACTATCCATAAAGTGGTATCGCAAAAAATGTCCCCGTAATCATTCAACCACTATGCTAGATGTAATACATGATCGGATAACCAAAGATGAACTGGGAGCATGACCATTCGCTATCCTAAAACTCTGCACTATTCCTATATAATTCTGCTGATATAGTCCTAATTATGTACTAATATACATTTATGCAAGCACCCGAGAACTAATTTTACAGTTTGTGTTTACGGTTCTCATGTTATTATGTATCAAAGTACGTAGCTCTTTTTTGTGGCATACAATCACCATGATCCACATAAGGGACACACTACATACATATACTAAACTGATAACAATAATTTCCGGTTTGGGGCCAAATAAGAAGGCCTTGATTAGGAAAATAAACAAAGCCCACACGTGTACTTTTAGTTTAAAATTTTAGCGAATTGGACTATTATAGACACCTTCCTTGATTGGACTTTTACAGGCACCTTCCTATGGATACGCAACTGCCTCCACGGCTCCACCTCATAGGATATAGCACTATCACAAACTATGATCTGGCATTATGGGTGGGTCAGGCGCAGCTTATAATTGTGAGCTCGATAACTAATCCCAAACAGATCGATGCTCCAGTAAACTAATAGTAATAATTATGATAATACTTGCCTTAACATCTATCATGTATGTCGATGCTGATTGTACATAAAGAAACGACATATCTAGTTCAGACATTAAACAATGTAAAGTTTAAAGATAAGAGGATTGACCTGGAAATGTATTGAAGTAAAAGTGAACTATATCGTTGCTGCCGAATCATCCGAGTCTGCAGACTGAACCATGAACATGATTTCGATTGAAGTCCAGCAACAAATGGATATCCAACTCGCACGTTGAGGGATCAAGAAATTTGAAGACTATTTCACACGCTGACATATAGAATCATATTCACCCGTTTCATTTTAACCATGATAAAATTGGTAAAGCACAAATCGGCAAGAAGAAAACATGTATGAGTATATCAGGAAGTTTATATGTTTTACAAAATCGTTGTATAGTTTGACAGCCATCTATACAATAGTGTGATTATGCAAAAATAAACGGAACTGAACATAACATAAGTGTAAGATCACTTCTATCGTCCTACATTTTAACTACATTAATAATTAGGTAAGCTGGAAGAAGTTAATTAAACGTTCAGATTTTTAGTATGCTCAACATTGAGTCGTATTTATATACTACAAAGTACCTTCACAGAGTTCAAAATCTCTATTCGTAAAATAAAAGGATGTTTCATAGCCGTAAACAACAGTAAAGGTTACAAGTATAGATTATAGAATAGCGGTAATCAATTACCGAAGGCATTTACAACAGAACCACATTGAGAAAACACTAATAGCTTATAAAACAACGAAAGATGGATATACCTCATCCTGGCCTTGAAAGAAACTCGTTGCGTTATCTCCATCGAGTATACTGCCAGTTCGACCTGGAATTGAGCGACTTATTGTTCTTTAGATCCACGTTGGCCAAGGAATTGATAACTTCCACGTAGATTACAAATGATTCTTCTGAGACCAATATTATTATATACCACAAGTCGCATCAACAGAAGTTACAAAGAAACAGATATACAGATTGGATACTAGAATAACTCTTTTAGTAAACTCCGTTTTAAAAAAACTCAAATAACGGATGCGAATGATCATCCTAATTAACTTCAAATATAGTATAGTCGTCCGACATAACATCCACTAGCTCAAGTGATACGAAACAGTTCTATTAAAGTTCAT
This sequence comes from Glebionis coronaria, assembly GCA_025667525.1. NCBI lineage: Eukaryota > Viridiplantae > Streptophyta > Magnoliopsida > Asterales > Asteraceae > Glebionis > Glebionis coronaria. Next base: position 688,279,939 of record CM046875.1, on the reverse strand, counting down.
GTCGTCGACACCAAAGGTTTCATTCTCAGAAACACATTTAGGTTTGGAGTACTAAGCAGCAGATACTTAGAATAACAAGGCGACTCTAGTATACTCAGAGATGGCCACATGCCTACCGAGGGACGTGACAAAACAAAGAAACATATTGGCGAATATACATACATTCATACTTAATCATTTTGCACCATAATACATATTTCTTGTTTTCACTTTATTATTTTTACCTACTCTCTAGCTGCACAAGTCGCTGCAGGAGTCACATATTTCACAACAGCAATTAAGGCATTCAAAACAAGCCAGTGCAGTGCATAGCTGTGTAAGAGCAATGGCACATTGATCATTCATTTGAGAACATGTCCGGATGCAGCCCGTGCAGCAACATCGATCAAGAATCACGCCCCAACAAGAGGAAGCCGCCTGCATCATCATTCCTGCAGGCTCGTTTAGCTTTAGTTCTTCTATACCTGGAGGTCTATTCTCAACCGTTGCAGTCAAGTTACCAAATCCAACGCTTATATTCTTCAGATATATGATCTTGTGATTCTCCAACTTTGAACACTTCTGCAACATATAATGTGAGCCTCATATTAATCCTGCCTTTGACAAATAATATGTTTGACTTCGATAGTCAAACTACTAATCATAAAGACACTATTCATTCTAGTTTAGATATTAGCTGCTTCTTGAATGTGTATCTTAACTTCTTAAGTACTGCAGATACTATTACATCACGTATAGCGTATACCCGTATCGATAAAAGGCTTACCTCTTCTGGTAGAACTGAATCGAGGCCCGGCTTTACTTTGTCACTCTGAACAAGAATCATTCGAGTATATTCTGAGGAAACTCCCCTTTGTAAGCTCATTTTTTCGATCTACGGCCAACAGAACAGCATAATTAACCGATGTTGAGTGAAAATACGATGATCACACAATATGCAGAAAGAATAAAGAAGACATTTGCTATACAAATTATAGACTAGTAGGAATTGACTTGATCATGTTTTAAAGATATCGTATCATTTATCGATCCTTTTATAGTGGATAGTACGTAAGGAGGCCTTAAGTAAGGTCTTTGGGTTAGCTGTGTATTATTTCATACTTCATAATTCGTATTTCTCGTTCTATCAAATGCACAGAGTGAAAAATGCAGAAGGCGATTCTAAACAAGTGTTTTTTCAAGAACAAGGAAAAAACCTTATCCTCTAGTTGAGTATTTTCGTCTAACCATGCATTCGCTGTAAGTGAATCGATTTCCCTTCTTGCACAGACCTGGAAAAGTTGATAGAATGTAAAGATTATTCCAAAAAGACCACAGCATGAGTGAACCAGTCTAAAAACGCAGCCTGCAAATTATAAATTTTACCCTGTCCAAAGGTATGCCCTTCGCATTCCTCACTTTAACATCAATCACACAACTGCTCGTATCAGCCATGATACCTCTAGCTTTAACAATATCAGGAAATTTCCCATTGTATCGGCCTGATACAACTAATGGGCTTCCGTACAAGTCTGGAATACGAAACGGGTACAACTGCAAAATATATTAGTAGCAACCAATGGTCAAAAGTAATAAATAGGTTGACTGGACCAAGAATTGGATTTAGATAATTATGAGTATAAACAGTGTGCCGGCAGTGTACCTCAAGTGAGTCGAGATTTTCTAGGCCGTCAAGGGTTATATTTGCAAGTACAGAAGATGTAGCATCAGTAAGAAGCCGTGGTAATCGGTCACTAATACAATCTGGTCAAATAAGACAATGTAAATAAAAACGGCTATGGTATACAAGAAAACGTAACTGATAAAGATATCGGTACTTGATGAAACTGACCTACATCATATGCAGCATCGTAGCATCCCCTTCCCATATGTGCAAGCATTTGCAAAAAATAGTGATTGCAATATGAGCCTGCGAATCTTGAAATCATAAATAAAAAGGTACTGTACAATATACCGACATTTACGAATTCAAGTAAGATCAAGAGTACTCAATTCTCACCTATTCCAAATGTGCAAATTCGAGGACAATTGATTCCTCCATCCACAACCTGGTCTTTTACTATATTACAAATGTCTTTTTCATCTTCAACAGACCCGTCAGTAATGAGAAAAATGAGAGGAATAGATTCACCCGCCTTGCCAACCATATCAAATGCCTGAATATCATGCTCATCAGAAGTCGGAATACTAATCCTTCACTTTCGCATATTAGAAACGGAAGATGAAAACTACCTGTTTCAAGGGAAGTAGTAGGTTTGTGCCTCCTTCAGCAATAATATTCGTGTTCATCCATTCGGTTGCACGTGTGATAGCTTCATCAGTTGCCAGCTCCAGTGAAGAAGAAAATAATTGAATGTCTCCGTTGAAGGCAACGATGTTAAAGGTATCTTCTTGATTAAGCTCTGAGAGACAGCCTAACACTGCATCCTTTGATTTCTCGAGTGGGTCATCTTGCATACTTGCGCTTATGTCTAGTAGAAATACTATTTCCTTTCTGAAAGGCTATAAGAGTGTACATTGACCACAAAACAAAAGACCAACATAAGACCAACTTCACTCGGGTATTAGTAGGAACTAATGATTTATATGGCGACTAAAGGAAAGATTATAGAAATGTAACACAATGTTTCTACTAACCTTGGTGTTTTTGTTACTTCCGGGGAAAAGATAAAAACAAAACATATCTCTCTGATCATGATCATGCAAAGATGGTGTCTGCAGTAGCAGACCAGCAAAGATTTCCGCCTTGCAAACCTGAATTTTGATAAACATAACATATTTTTATGATTACTCTTATGGATCGAAGCTAACTCGTTCTAATACAACAGAAAGAAAAACCTTACCGAGAATGCAAAAGTAAAGTCTTGAGATGACCATTTCTTAACCTCTGCCTCGTATGAGAAGCCTAGTTCCCCAGCCTGTCGTCTCTTTTCCTTACGTAAAGAAGAAAAAGAAAAGAGACATCGCGTCAGAAGAAGAAACAAGAACGAAAATCATTGTGATATAAAAAACAGAACTAGAATTAACATGCATACCCTTAAAGGATGACTAGCAATATTACACGTGATCTCAGACTCCGTACCAGAGTTCACATTTAACAAAATCTTTTCCTTCATGGGATTATTCTTCACTACTGGCACAACATAAGGCGGAAAAGTGAAAGGCACAGTGAGGCGGAACTCGTTACCTTCATACACCATTTTCTGAGACCATCTAACATTAACATGGATATATGATCCTCCCTCGACCTTGTAATATTGGTCATGAAAAATTCAGTACATTTTGTCTAAAAACATGCAATTTCCGAGTGATAGAGCAGAGTTGCTATAGAAACCTGTGAAATTTTGAACATGTACGTGTTGCCTTTCATTAAGAATCCGTTAGTTGTCTTGTTTATATTTTCTACATCCTTTTCGTTTTGCTTAGTTACAAACTGGCTAGAATATGATCTTCTTGCGGTCTCTACCTCCATACCTAGAACTGAACCCTGTTAGCCAAACCATGTTCTTTTCAGAACTAAAACGGGATATTTTATAGTACATTATCGTTAAAACAAACTGAACGATTTATATAAAATGTTATAAAACTAAAGGAGTGTTTGTTTAAGGCTTTTCTTGGCAATATAGTTGCAACTTTTTAATTTTTGGCTTATTTGCTTGTTTAGCTCGGCTAATACTATGTTACAAGTATAACCACAATTTTTTGGCTTATTTTCCTATTTTCCAAAATTTAGTCATAATAAGCTCATAAGTCAAAACATAAGATTACAAAATATGACCCAAGTCAAATAAACTAACGGCAAGTCATGTTTGAGCTTATATGATTTCAGCTAATGAGATTATTATGATTTAAAGATGAAAAATAAGTTCATAAACCAAAAGATAAGCGGAAAATAAACCAAAAACTGAGCTTATAATATATCAGCCGAGTCTAAAAAACAATCTTAGACACCCACTAAAATTAAAACAAAACACACATGATCATGCTCCATACAAGTACACAACTAATTAAACCAATAATTCACCACCACCAAAAACTCACTGACAATAATACCGTACTCGTACCAAAAACCTCCACACAACTTCTATGTACCGATTACCAAAAATTCGTGATTTTGATTCTCAAAAATACGTTACTTGATACCAAAAAATACGTTAATCGATACCAAAAAATATATTAATCGATCCCAAAATAATCAAAATTCAAAAAGATAGTTGATAGTCTAATTTTAACGATGATATATACGGTACAGAGTTAATAAGTACTGGTATGATACTTTTTCAGAATTAAAACAAAACACGCATGGAAAACAAAACTAAACCAATAATTAACCACACCACACATGGAAGACACAAGTTATGATCATCATGCTACTTCTTAAAAGATTCCATAAACTTTATAAGCTAGCTTATTTTAGCAGCTTAAGGCTCTGCAAACAGTCATGATCATGTTACTTCTTAAAAGTCAAACCAATAATTAACCACCACACATGGAAAACAAAAGTCATGATCATGCTACTTAAGATTCCATAAACTTTATAAGCTAGCTTATTTTAACACCTTATTTTAACAGCTTCTGTAAACAGTCATGATCATGCTACTTGTTAAAAGTCAAACCTCCACAAGACTAAACCAATAATTATTAACCACCACACATGGAAAACAAAACTTATGATCATGCTACTTGTTAAAAGATTCCATAAACTTTATAAGCTAGCTTATTTTAACAGCTTAAGGCTCTCTAAACAGTTCATGATCATGCTACTTAGCTTATTTTAACAGCTCAAGTCTCTCTAAACAGTCATGATCATGCTACGTCTTAAAAGATTCCATAAACTTTAAAAGCTAGCGTATTTTAACACCTTAGGGGGTGTTTGTTTCAGCTTATGAAATGTAAGCTCATTTCAGCTTATATTTCATAAGCCCCAACTTTGTGGCTTATTTGGACATTTATGGGCTTATAAGTTCATTACATCATACTGTAATAAACTTACATAAGCTCATAAGTCTCAAGATAAGCCACAAAAATTGGTGTTTATGAAATATAAGCCAAAATCTGGCATATTTTCGGCTTATATATTTCATAAGCCCCAACTTTGTGGGTTATTTTGAGACTTATGGGCTTATATAAGTTTATCATGATATAAATATATAATAAACTTATATAAGCCCATAAGCCGAAATGAGCTTACCTTTTTCATAAACCCGAAACAAACTCCCCTAAGGCTCTGTAAACAGTCATGATCATGCTACTTGTTAAAAGATTCCATAACCTTTATAAGCTAGCTTATTTTAACCGCTTAATTACCTGTTCACCCATGGGAACAACGATCCTGCAATCACAGCTCGCACAGGAAGCCACACAATGCACGCGCCACACCCCACTAAAACTCACGACCACAGTATCCAACCAACACTGAACATCCAAACCGATCTCATGCATATGCAAAGGTACCAAACCAGGTGGGTCACATTTCCCATAAACATGAGGCTGGTAGCTACATATCTCAGGGTTCTCAACGACTGAAGGGTCAGTTATCACTGCATACACCATTGGTGACGTAGGATAGTAAGAACTAAAGCTACTACTACTGTCTGATAATGAAGATGCTGATGAGAGTGTTTTGTTCATGGAAGGTGTAATTCTTGGGGCTGACGTCGACAGAGTGTTGATGTTCTTGCCGTATGAGATGCGTTTTGAGAGCTGGAGACCTGCATGGACTGATCTTGTGAAGTCGTCTGCCATGGGAAGGGAGAGTAATGTTTTGTGTGTGTGTTTTTGAAGGTGTGTTTAGTGTGTGTGTTTTTTTTAAGGAGGAGTTAGTAGTAGTGACGGTTGGTATGTATGGAAGACATGTTATGTTGTTTTGTGTTTGGTTTTATTTATTTATGTGTGGTTAAGTGACACGTTAATCATGTTTACTGTTTTTTTATTTTTATTTTTATTTTTGTTATGAAGGGTTAGTATCACATCCTTAACTAGTTGTTATTTATTTATGGATAAAAGTAAAAATAAAAAAACTTAAGGTGAATATTTTCGTGAATTAACAAAAAAATTTACTTCAAACTAACAAGGTACGGCAGGTATCCTGTGATTAAATTTTTCTGTAAGTGAATGTTATTCGGTTATTCGTCTTTCAAAAATCAATAACCTATGAATAACGATAGTTTTTACCTAAAAACATGTCTCAGAAACGTAATTTCGAAACTCATTTAAGTGCGAGAATTGACAGAACTTTTTTTTAACATTTGAATAAGAATGTCAACCTAAAAGTGGTTTGTACATATTTCAAGGAAAAAGGGAGAAAAATATGATGGAGAGATTTGTACAATGCGTTATTTTGCTTGTAAATTGTGGTGATGGTTGTTTTAATTATTAATTATGTTTTAATTAAGTATGGTTAAAATTTGTATGTATTAGAGATATAAAGTTGTACATATGGATTAAAATCTTCTATTACTTAAATCTAATGTTCTTGGTTGCATTAATATGTTGTATATTATGTTGTATTTGTTTTATTACATAACTTTTTTTAGCATTAAATAAAGAAAGAGTGTCTAATCTCCTTTATAAGATAGTACAACAAGAAACACAACATTCAAACATGCGTGATTCTTTAAAACATTATACAACTCATATAAACAAATGAACTGAGGCTAAAACAACCAGAGAACGAAATATTTCAGACAAAACTGCATATCATATCTACAAGCAGCAACTTTTTAGTTCTAAAAATACCCAACAAATCAGAACTAAGACCAGATGATGTATTTGACCTTAACATTTTGTTCACCAATTTAAGCACCAGACATTGCCTTCATAACTACATTTCCACACTCTAAACAAGACATAAACAATTCAACCATCATCTACAATGGCATATGTTGTTTAGAGAGGGTATCATTATGAAAAAATTGTCCTAATTCACAATACATGAAGGTCTCTTCCAGTCTAGGTACATTTCCCATACTTGTGCAAACAAGGACCAAATAGCAGCCACATCCTCACTATTTAGATCAAATCTACCCAAAGGAATGAGCATCACTAGACCAGAAACACACACATTTATGCATATCCATCCTAACCTCCTTTAGCATAGCATTGAGAGGACCAAGAAGAGTCATCTTCGACCACTCTCTATTCCTCTCAACATGTCATGCCCACCCAGATCATTTACCCTTCACAATGCTAGGCAGCTACATTATGGTACATCTTCCTGTGCAAGAACCCAAAATGATCTAAATAGCACTCAGACCCTCCCAAGGCCATTATGAGAAAACTATAAAGATCAAATGGGAATCTTACCGAAGAAAACTCCAAGATACTAGGTCTTAACCATTGCAATGGACTGCAATATATAGCTATTATGTGTTTGATGATAACAAGTTACAAACAGGAATGATCAAACCCAAAGATTCACAAAAATAGCCTTATTCCAAACACCCTATTAAACCTTGGTGTTATGAAATTTGATATCCAAATCTTTTCCACCTCCTTTTATGGTTACAAACAGGACTGATCAAACCCAAAGATTCACAAAAATAGCCTTATTCCAAACACCCTCTTAAACCTTGATGTTATGAAATTTGATATCCCAAATCCTTTCCACCTCCTTTTATGGCTTTGGGGTTTATGACTTGTAGCCCCATTAGCTTTAATCTAACCACTTCCATAATCATACTAAGCACATTTTCCCATGTTTTAAATTCATCTCTAAAAATCTGATATTACTTTCTTGCAAAATATGATAGATAGATGCAGCAAAGGAAAGCCTTCACATCACAGTTCATATGGCATTACCACTTAGTTGTGAAGCAAGGTTATCAATTACCATTGTCTATTTCAAACCAACAGGGTTTATTTTGGTCATATTAGCTAATCCTTTCCATAACTAATGAGAAAATTTACACTCAAGAACAGATGATCATGAATTTCATCCTCATTTTTACATAAAGGACATACCGACATATCATAAAGCCCTCATTCCTTAGTTCTGTCATGTGTCAGTTATTTGCCATTGATAAGCAGCCATAAAATAAATGAATGTTTAGATATACAATGTGAGAACCAAACAAGCTTATTCCATTTTGCTTTTGACCACTGCGTACTCATTATAGACTTGTCTTATAAAAAAATGACAATATTTCCATCATTTGTCTTCCATGTCACTTTATCATCACAATCCTTAAGATCAGGAACATTTATGTTATTTAATTGAGGAAGTCTATCAACCTAATCCTCAAGCCAACACTAATTGTTAATGACCACCAAATCCTTAACTTTACATGAAGTACTCAATCTAGCATCATATAGGTCCCTATAAGTAACTAGGTTACACATAGGGCCTTCTGAGCACTAATGATCAAACCACATAGAAGTAGCAACATCATTACTAATTTGACACATAATGTTTCTTCTCACATATTCCCTTAAACTAAGCAAATCTTTCCAACCCCAACTATCATTATAATCACATTGCACTTCCCAAAAACTCTTATGCTTCAATTTTACAATATTGACTCATTTTATCTAAAGATATTGTTTCTTTGAAGTTATATTATAAATTTGTTTGATAAAAAGCACTATTCCAAACATCAATAACTTCCAGTCTCAGGCCAGACTTATCTTTTAGCTTACAAACTTCTTTCTAGGCAACTTTAGCTTTTCCTCTTGAAAGCTCTCCAATGCACCATAAGAAACCCTTGAGCCTTTTGTTTATGATGTTAACAACAGTTTTAGGGAGAAGGAACACAGTAGCCTAGTACTACACTGATACGACCCGAATTGGGAGGTATCGATAGTTAGCACCACTTTAAGCGGATGCTTGCTCCTAAGAAATTAAGAAGAAGATGTTGGGAATAAATTAAGGCCAGATCACTTGAACGCTGACAAGAACAACTCAAGCGTTGACAAGAACAAAGTGAGCGCTGACAGCTCAAGCGTTGACAAGTTAAAGTCAAGCGTTGACAGATTGAAGACAAGCACTGATGGAAGATATAAGCTACACGTTTATTATATTCTAGAATACTTCTAGTAAGGATAGAAACGACAATGTATTTTCTATGTTTATCTTTACCTAGAATAGTTGATACGTAGCTTATTGTACAAGGCTTCTTAGTCTATAAAAGAAGGCCTTTAGGTTAATGTTTAGTATCAAGTTTTATATAAGTTTTCATTCGTAAACATCTTTCATTGTAAGCAAGTTCGAAATTGATAATCAAAGTGAAAGTTTTGTTTACATCTTGTGTTCTTGTTTAAGTGTTAAATTACGCATAACACTTAGATTCACAAAGCATATACAAAGGTTTCTCTACGTGTTATACTTGATCTAATCTCGTATACACAAAGCTAATCGATCTAAATTTGGGATCAACAAGTGGTATCATAGCTTGTTGAGGAACTTTTGATCTTTGAAGAACACCAGAACGATACACGAACACCAAAACCCTAATTTTCTCAAAACCTTAAAAACATCATGTCTGAAGCAATAACCACCTCCTCTTCACCCTTACCAAACATCAAGATTCCCATGCTTGATGCAACCAACTTTGACTTATGGAAGTTCAACTTTGAACAATATCTGGGGATCTTTGATTACACACTCTGGGAGATTATTGAATATGGAAACTCATTCAATAAGGCTCAAAAGATTCAGGATGCCATTACTCAAAGATCAGCTGTTGAAGGATGCCCTGAAGAGGATAAGAAAGAAAAACCTGGAGATGGTAGAGTTGTAGGTGCTGAAGATATTGCAAAGAAAAGGGTTGACATGAAAGCCCTAAATATTCTGAAAGTCTCTTTGGGACAAGAAAATCAGCACAAATATTGAGGCTATGAATCTGCTAAGGATCTTTGGGAAGCAATTGAAGTTGCATATGGTGGCAATGCAGACACTAAGGAAGAAAAGAAAAAGCAACTTCTGCATGATTATGATGTCTTCAAAGCTAAGCCCAATGAGAAACTGAGTAGTGTGAGAAGCAGATTGCTTGACATCACAAGCAAGTTGTCCTTCATGGGGACACAAGTTGGTGATGTTGACACCAATGCTACCTTTCTGAAAAGTCTTGGTGAGGCATGGAAGATTGAGGCAAGATCTATTCTTGCCAATAATACTTACAAGAGCTCCTCGTTTGATGACATCTACAACAAACTAAGACTATTAGAAGATGAAACTCTTTCAGCACATGGAAGCAAAGCTAGCACCAGCAACATGGCCTTCTTCTCTCATAGTGAAGGTCAATTTAATCAGAAGGACTCTTTTATGCATCCAGCTACTGGATCATCATTTGTCAGCGCTGGAACAAGTCCTGTCAACGTCTCCTTTTCAGACGCTGACACATTCATGAATGACTCTCCAAGAGTTAAACCTGTTGGTTTGGATTTGGATACTGTGTGTGCTTACATTGCTTCTTTGCCCAATGGTTCAGTGATTACATATGAGGACCTTGAGCAGATAAGTGATGAACACTTGGAAGAGATGGACATCAAGTGGAACATGGCTCTTGCTAGTATAAGAGCAAACAGGTGGAATAGAAGGTTCAAGAAGAAGATGACCTTCAATGCTAAAGACACTGCTGGATTTGATAAATCCAAAGTTGAATGCTACAACTGTCATCGTATGGGGCACTTCATGAGGGAATGCAGATCTCCTAGAAGATCTGATGCTGGTAAACCCTCAAGTCAGGTTGTTAAAGCTCAAGATTCCAAAGCCATGGTTGCAGTTCAAGGAATTGATGGTACTGGATGGGATTGGAGCTATCTGGCTAAGAATGCTGAAGAGGACAAGGCTTTGATTGCTGATATTAAAGAAGAAGAGCATGTTGAATATGCTCTCATGGCACACTCCTCCTCTTCATCTGATAATGAGGTATATGATGATGCTTTTTGTAGCAAAGGTTGTAGGTTAAACACTGATAGACTTAACAAAGAGGTGTTAAAACTAAAAGATGATATGAGCACTGAAAGGTGTAAATTGTCCAATTACCAACTAGCTCTTACTGAAACTGAGAAAACCGTTTCTGAATACAAGAAAATGGAATTTGATTTAAAAGATAAGATAAATATCTTAAAACATGAGCTAGAGGGTAGTATGGATATCAGAAATATCATGACAAAGGTCAATAGAGACCTACATGCTAAGTTAGATGAGGCCATTAAGAATAAAGATAATGTTGACCTCAAGATTCAAAGATTTGATAGAGCCACCCAAACCCTAGGAGACTGTGTAGCTAAACAAAGGGATCCTAAGGACATGACTGGGATTGGGATGACTGATTACTCTCTGGTTCCACCACCAGCTGGTGACTTCTATGGTGTCCTTAGAAAGGATTTATCTTGGACTGGTATACCAGAATGCCAAGAAGAGGAATTCTCTCCTCCACCAAGAGTTGTCACTCCAGTAGAAGAGTATCAACAAAAACTGACTGACCTAAATGAGTGGAAGAATGCTAACCCTACTTTATTTGTTAAGGGAGGTTTGCTATGTGAAAGTCCCAATGAATCACCACCCATTAAGGTTACTCACCCAGTTACTGGTAAAGCTGTTGACCTAGGCTCAAACGCTGTTAGAAGACCTACCATTAAATATGCAGAGATGTATAGGAATAATAGGTCACCCAAGAGCCAAGTTAACAATCATGGAACGGGTTTCTTCTCTACTAGACCTAAGAGTGTGTCTAAGAAAGCCTGTTATACTTGTGGTAGCTTTTCACATTTGGCATACAAGTGTGTCAACGCTCCCAAAGCCAGCGCTGATAGGAACAATTTCAGCGCTGATAGGAAGAAAGTCAACGTTGAAGATTTGATGGAGAAATCTATCTAGGGAATATATTGAGTATATTATTTATGATATACACAATATATAGTTTATCTAAATAGAAGATTTAGATGTTTATTTGATTTTATCTCTTGTAGATTCTGTTCCTTCCACTATAAAATGAACAAGAGTCATAGGTTTTATTCATTCAATTCATTCACAATGTAAACCTAAAGTGTGTGTCGACTAGACGTGGAATTCAATGTATACACGTCTAGTGGTTGTTGATTATTAATATAATTAACAATCCTATTGTTTTAATTTATGTCTATTGTGCCTAAACACCTTGTTAATGGTTGTTGTTCTAATTCCGCTTTGATTGTATAATCATATGAACAATGATCATTCCTAGTTGCTTAAAAGATCCGGAAACCAAGGTTTCCACAATTGGTATCAGAGCCTCGTGGCTCGTGATGCTAGGACCAACAAGGTGTTCGTATATAGTGAAGAAGAAGAAAAATTCGTATAGGGTTTTTCTGGGCGATTTTGTGTGCGCAGCAGTATTCAGAAGGGCATAACTTTTGATTGAACCGTTGGATCGTCACGAAATTTTATATGTGTGTTCTACATACATAGATCTAAACATCCACCGGAGGGATTGTCGAGTTTTATCCCCAGGCAAAAGTTATTAAGCGTCGAAGTTGACTGATGAATGATTTTCAGTTTTCTGCTTTTACATAAAATCATAAACTAGGGTTCCTCAAACCCTAGATCTACTTAAAAGCAGGAAGAATTGTAGTTCGTGACTGTTAGAATGCATAATGAATTCAAGCTAAGGTTTGTTTTACAAACCCTAATTAGGGTTTTGATGCGCATGTTTTAACAAACCCTAGATCCATGGTGTGATTCATGATACAGTTATCGCAGCAGATGTTGTGATGGAACTGATACTGTCCAAAAGGAGAAAAGACGTTCTGCTATACATTCATCATGATGCGTGGATAAAGGAAAGCTTGTTTTGTGTTACAAGAAAGGAATATCTCTGTTTATTATTCACAGCCAAAAGTGTATATCACGTGGTTTCTACATGTGTGTTCACACGGTACATGGAAGTGTTTCTATTGGTTCTTAGATCTATGTTCACACGACAAAGAAAGGTGAAAAAGACGTGAGGTATTTGCAGCCAATTCGTTTATATGATTAAAATAAGAACTGTATGTTTGGATCAAAAGATTTAGTGGTCCATAGCAAAGACGTGATTGGTTGGAGAAGCTTGTATTCACACGGTTGAAAGCATCTTATTGGTCAATCTTTATTTAGTGAAGACTATGTGTTCACATGGTGCTCTCAATGTGATTGGTCAATTTATTCACACGATCTAAGAAACAAAGAAGTAACGTTACACTAAGTTTGGTGTTTAGTGCTAATATGTACGAGGTTTATTGATGTGGGCCCTGACTTACAGCAAAGTCCTAAGATGAAGGACAAGGACATGTGATGATATTTGCCAAAAAGGAAATTTATTGCCCTAGATGACGTCAGCAAAAGAAGACGCTGACAAGGGCTGAGAAGACGCTGACAAGAATGGTTTGACGCTGACGAGTTGAAATTTGACGCTGACAGAATAAGTCAACGCTGATAGCGTTGACAGTGTTGTCCGATATATGAGATTTTGAACGCTGACACGTATTGTCCGATATCGGACAATACATCTGACTTAGATCTTGGATGAAAAAGGATATTGGACAACATAGGAATTGCTGCTGTTAGAGAAAATGGGTACGTTTTAAGCACACAAAAAGGAGGAAATTATACACACAAAGGTACATGGAATCTCCATTTTAATTTAGAATATCATGATGATATTTATGGCTCGGATATTTTTAAATGGAATTAATGATCTTAAAGCGAGTTAGCTACAATTCATGAGGTTGTGGAAGTCTTCATGAAGAGGTGTTAGCTTAAGGGGAAGAGTTCTTATGGTAAGTTTGATGATTGAAGAAGATTTTCGCGAGTTTGTGTTCTATTATATCTTAAAGTCGTGGGTCCCATACATTGACTTTAAAGGTAACTTGTTCGTGCTTTACATGGTTGGTGATGAAGGCTTGTCATAACACTTGAAGGAGTTACATTATCGTGCTCAGTGTCTCACAAAGGATGAGAATATTGACAAGGGATTGAGGTCTACTTATAATTTGCCAGGTATAAGTTCTTCATCACGTGGATAGTACAAGACATGGAACACAAGGTTGGGTTATTCTACTTCTACATCAAAAATATCATATTTATTTTTCTTCAAGATCATTACACAGAGCCTACTTTGTATATGCTTTGTATATGTTTTGTTTACGTCGAAGTCAACGTTGTTAGGAAGTCAAACGTTGTCAGACCCAAATCTTGTGTGCAGCAAAGTCCACAAGTGATTAGACCTGCCCCATTCTTCTCTAGAAGGTCTAGCACTCATGGACAAAGACCTTTTCAAAAGACAAACACCTGGTCAAATAGGCAATGGGTTCCTGTAGCAAACCCTAGGTTCAACGCTGATAGGGGTAATTTTAGCGTTGACAGGACAAAATCCAACGCTGACAGAAACGTGACCAGACCTAAATATTTGCAGCCACAAGGTAAGGGGTCTAAAGCTTCTTCAAGCTTAACATGGAGACCCAAGAAAGATCAAAACCCTAATAAAAATGGAATTTCAATGACTTGCAATAGATTTAATTACATTTCAAAGGTCATTACAAAACCTATTGGGGTTAACTGGGTTTTTCATCCTAAAAAGGATGAGAATGGGGTTGTTGTGAGAACCAAGTCTGTTCTTATTGAACAACCAGATGAATCCAAGTCTTCTGAGACTTGGGTTCCCAAAGAAAACTAATTTGTTTTCTTTATGTGCGGGGCATTCAAAGACAGATCAATGATTATGGATATTGGGATAGTGGATGCTCAAGGCACATGACAGGAAAGGAAGACTATAAAAAAGGTATGGCAAAGAGGTTAAAATGCTTAGGAGTGATAATGGTGGAGAATTTAGGAACAAGAAGCTGGATGATTTTTGTGCCAGGAAAGGAATTACTAGGCAGTTTAGTATTGCTAGAACCCCACAACAAAATGAGGTTGCTGAAAGGAAAAATAGAACCCTAATTGAAGCAGCCAGAACAATGTTGGCTGATGCTCACTTTCCTATAGCCTTTTGGGCTGAGGCTGTTAATACAGCATGCTATGTGCAAAATAGAGCATTGGTCAACAAAATTCAGAACAAAACACCTTATGAATTACTTTGGGGAAGAAAACCTAATATTGGTTTTCTCAGACCTTTTGGTTGTCATGTAGTTGTATTAGATACTAGTGATGACTGATAAATTCCGCATAACACTTAGATTCACTTAGATTCCGCATAACTGACCTTATGACTGATAAATTCCGCATAACACTTAGATTCACAAAGCATATACAAAGGTTTCTCTACGTGTTATACTTGATCTAATCTCGTATACACAAAGCTAATCGATCTAAGTTTGGGATCAACAGAAGAAGAGTTATGTTTTTGACCCGAATTGAACTGATATTGTTATTAACTGACTTGACTTAAATAGCCACACAAAACAGTGGATAAAGATAAACACAATACGATTCCTAATTTGATAAAGACTAACAATGACCATTCCTAGCACAATGACTCAATAACAATTATCCTAAACAAGATAAACATTAAAATAGATATCCTAGTGTTTCACAAAGTTCTTGTGCCACACTGGTGCAACCGACGCCCGTGCTGTGCGCCGAGGTTCTCGAACAGCCGGTGTATCATTCCCCTTTCCTTCAAAAATGACCTTGTCCGCAAGGTCATAAGCTGGATAGGCATCCTGAAAATCTGACTGCCATTCCCACGTTGCTTCCTCTGGAGACCTGCTCGCCCATTGGACCAACACCTGCTGTTCCATTCTTCCACCACGCAACACTGCCCGTGTTCCACAGATTGCAATAGGTTACTCAACTGGATGACCTTCCTTACTTTCTTCAGGAAGAGGTGTGACTTTGAAGGTATCATTTCCAGAAAACAGTTTGAGAAGAGAAACGTGAAACACATGATGTATTTTACTATCACCAGGCAACGCTAAGCGATAGGCCACCTTACCCAGGCGCTCCATCACTTCAAACGGCCCATAGTATCGCTTCACGAGCTTGTTGGATGCTCGCTTAGCCAAAGTGAGCTGACGGTACGGTTGTAGCTTAACTAGAACCTTATCACCAATGCTAAACTCAAGCTCCTGGCGCTTACGATTAGCTTTAACTTCCATCCGGTTCTTGGCGGCTAAGAGGTTCTCGCGTAATTGTCGCAACAAAGCATCCTGTTCACACAATGCATCATCACCAGCTGCAACCTTCGAAGATCCAGGGGTAAGGAACCACAGCCATAGGAACCCTGCCATATAAAGCTTGGTATGGCGTCATTTTGAGGCTACTATGTAGGTAGTATTGTAACAATACTCAGCCCATGGAAGGAAACGAACCCAATGAGTAGGATGATCGGTGACCATAGCAAGCAAATACTGCTCGAGACCGCGGTTTACCACCTCCGTTTGTCCATCCGATTGAGGGTGGTAAGTAGTGCTATGATTAAGTTGGGTCCCACTAAGCTTAAAAAGTTGCCTCCAAAACTTACTAACGAATATAGGATCACGGTCGGAGACAAATGTTTTGGGTATCCCGTGAAGTTTACCAATAGTATCAACAAATACCTCCGCGACCTTGGGAGAATTGAAACTAGTCGACAACGGGGCGAAGTGTGTATACTTCAAAAACCGATCAACCACGACAAGAACCACCGTCAAACCTTTAGAGACCGGCATTCCCGTGATGAAATCCATAGAAAGATCCTCCCATACAGCCGTTGGTGTAGCGAGCGGCTGCAAATAACCCCCTATGGCTTGTGTTGAGTATTTGGTCTGTTGACACACGAGACATTGTTTAACATATTCTTCGACATCTTTACGCATACCTTTCCAATAGAAAACAGCCGAAAGACCAACCAACATCTTCTTGACCCCACCATGACCCGCACTAGGTGTGTCGTGAAACTCCCATAACAATAAGGGTTTTAATGTAGATGCAGCCCCAACATAATAACGATTATGAAAAATCACCATTCCCTCGTGACGTTTAAACCCTACTGCAGCGGTTCCCGTATCCAACTGGCGATGTATCACGACCAAATCTGCCAAGGTAGTGTTCTCGGCCTTAAGGTCACTCAAAAACGCAGCAAGTGGTTGGCTCAATTGCATAAATGATGCCGTCACAGAGTCACTATCTTCAAACACGCGAGAAAAAGCATCCACCACGGTATTTTGAACCCCTGGTTTGTATTCAATGCTGAAATCAAAGCCCAACAATTTGCGCACATACTTTTGCTGAACTGGGGTTTGGATTACTTGTTGCAACAACTCCTTAATACTTCGATGATCTGTTCGTATCACAAATCGTCGCCCAAGTAAGTATTGCCTCCACTTAAACACGGCTTCCACAATTGCAAAAAGTTCAATCTGGTAGGTCGCCGGCACTTGCATTCTAGGTCCTAAACGACGACTAAAGTTGCAAATAGGTCGGTCGTTTTGCAACAAAACTGCACCAATACCTGCATCCGCGACATCAGTTTCAACAATAAAAGTTTGCTCAAAATTGGGCAAGGTCAACACAGGCGTCGTTGTTAAATGTAGCTTAAGCGACTCAAAAGCGGCTGCCTCCGCCTCGCCCCATCGAAACCCATCTTTGCGCAGTAAATCAGTTAACGGAGCAGCCAGAGCCGCATACCCTTTTATGAAACGCCGATAATATCCAGCGAGCCCAAGAAACCCTCGAACTTGTCGCTGCGTTTTAGGTGTCGGCCACTCACTTACGGCTGCTATTTTCTTTGGATCCACCTCCACACCAACACCCGAAGTTATGTGACCGAGGTATTCCAAAGTGGATGCTCCAAACGCGCACTTTGACCGTTTCACATAAAACTAATGCTCCTGCAAACAAGATAAGACACACTCCAAATGCTCGATATGTGTCGTAAGTGATGACTATATATCAATATATCGTCAAAGAAAACGATCACAAATTTACGTAAGTAAGGGGAAAACAACCGATTCATGGTGGCTTGGAAAGTAGATGGCGCATTGGTAAGCCCGAACGGCATAACCAAAAACTCATAGTGTCCATCATGGGTGCGAAAAGTTGTCTTGTAAACATCACGGTCATGCACACGGATTTGATGATAGCCTGCCCGTAAATCAAGTTTAGTAAAGATAACCGCTCCTCCAAGTTCATCGAACATCTCATCAGCCGTGGGTATGGGAAACTTATCTTTCACCGTGACCTCATTCAGTGCCCGATAGTCCACACAAAAACGATAACTGTCGTCTTTCTTTTTAACAAAAAGAACAGGGGACGAAAACGGGCTCTGACTAAATTGGATAATCCCTTGGTCTAACATTTCCTTAACCAACTTTTCCATTCCCCTTTTTGATAGTGCGGATAACGATAAGGTCTCACATTAACCGGCTTAGTATTAGGCAACAAATGAATCCGGTGATCAATGACCCGATTGTGCGGCAAAGAAGTAGGTACTTGAAATAAAGAATCAAAACGTACCAAGAGTTGCTCCAATTCCAGATGCGTTGTGCTCGTCTCAACTACAGATGCGACCCCGTTATCTGTTGACAAGTGGTGCAATTCATACACCCCATAAACGTCATCCGATGCCAACAACGCATGCATATGATTAAGACTAATACGTTTCATGCGAAGGGACTCATCGCCTTTCAAGGTATAGGTAGTACTAGCAAGGGTAAATTCCATAGTTTGGAGAGCATAGTCATGGGTCACCTTACCAAGCTGTTGCAGCCATTGGATTCCCAGGACCAGATCAGGCCCTTGCATTGGTAGAACATACAAATCAACTTCAATTTCAAGTCCCTGCATCCCCAGTTTGACTTGAGTGCAAACTTTTCACATAATAAAGTCTCCCCACTCCCAATATACACCCTAAACGCCTTGTTTGTTTGGACTGGTAATTGCATCTTTTCGACAATATCCGGACGAACAAAATTATGTGTACTCCCGTTATCGATTAACACATGAACATTACCTGATCCAATTGATCTCCATAGCTGAAGAGATCGAGGGCTTCCTTGTCCCATTAACGAATTTAAAATAGAGATGTCTCCGCTCTCCACCGTATCGGTAACAGAGTCGGTATCAACTTCCCCATCTGCCTCATCCTCGGTCATGAGTAACAAAAATTTCGCCGGCCATTTATGACCTCGGGCCCACTTATTATCGCAGTTAAAGCATAATCCCTTAGTAAGGCGTTCCTGCCGCTCAGCCGGCGAAATCCACTTAATGGCAAGTGGTTTAGTAAGAGCCACTCCCGGTGGTGGTGGTGTGGGTAACAAAGGAGGTTTATTTGCATTGACCGCAGTTGCAGTCCCCAAAAAACGACCATTAGAGGGCCGTGACCCACCTGAGCTTGTCCCCGCCTTAGTAGGTGTAGTATCCATCGCTGACGCTTGGTCATCCAAACGCGCCTCAGTAACTCGGGCCAACGCAAAAGCGTCACCCAATGTGGTTGGTTTGCTCACCAGTAATTCACGTTGTAAACGAAGTTTGAGACCTGAAATATAAAAAGAGATAAGCAGTGTTTCGGGAATATTAGTAACCCGATTCATTAACTTTTCAAAATCCCGTTGATACTCCTCGACCGTTCCCAACTGTAGGAGTTTGGATAAAGCCCCTTGCGGGTCTTCAAATTTAGATGGCCCAAAGCGGTCGCGAACACTCTCCACAAACCGATCCCAGTCGATGATCAGTCCGTTCCGCGACATCCAACGAAACCATTCTGCCGCCGCACCCTCCAGGTTAAAGCCCACAATCTTTAATCTTTGATCGGCTGGTGTGTTAAGGAGAGTAAAATATTCCTCGATGGAAAAAATCCAAGAATCCGGGTCCTCCCCAGTAAATTTGGGAACGTCCAAACGCATGGAGCGTGGTAATAGCCCTTGGTCACCACCCCCGCCACCTCGTCCAACCAATAACAGTCGCGTTGCTTGCAGCTCCTCCCGCAACACATCAAATTGAATCTGAAAAGCCTCGGCTTGCTGTTGTGCCAAGGTTTCGACTCGATCCTGCTGATCCTTAAGCCACCCGCGAACAGTTTTTTCATCCATGAGATCGATGAAAGCACCAATTGATATGACCCGGATTGGGAGGTATCGATAGTTAGCACCACTTTAAGCGGATGCTTGCTCCTAAGAAATTAAGAAGAAGAGGAGTTATGTTTTTGACCCAAATTGAATTGATATTCTCATTAACTGACTTGGCTTAAATAGCCACACAAAACAGTGGATAAAGATAAAGACAATACGGTTCCTAATTTGATAAAGACTAACAATGACCATTCCTAGCACAATGACTCAATAACAATTATCCTAAACAAGATAAACATTAAAATAGATATCCTAGTGTTTCACAAAGTTCTTGTGCCACACTGGTGCAACCGACGCC
This sequence comes from Glebionis coronaria, assembly GCA_025667525.1. Classification (NCBI taxonomy): domain Eukaryota; kingdom Viridiplantae; phylum Streptophyta; class Magnoliopsida; order Asterales; family Asteraceae; genus Glebionis; species Glebionis coronaria. The sequence goes on along the minus strand of CM046875.1, from coordinate 688,259,634 downwards.
CTTGCTGTACGCCGAGGTTCTCGAACAGCCGGTGTATCATACACATGAACAGACTCGAAGATTGAGGCAATAAAGAGCATTCTACCAACATAAGAAACACCCCTATTTTTCCAATTGCTAATTTTCCTTAGGAGCTTGTCTATCAAAGTCTTGTAATCTTTAACTCTCAATCTCTTAGTGATCAAAGGAACACTTAAATATCTCATAGGCAGCTTCCCCTTAACAAATGGCATTATATCTAAGATTTTATGATAATCATCCAAGCACATTCTTAACTCCCAATCATTTTCTTTTTAACTAGGGCAAAAGTAAAACATTATTCATTATTATATATTTCCTTCGACGAGTTTTTTTTTGGCTATGTTTAAAAAAATTACATTTAATTTGTTTATACGCAAATCACATGTGATTGCATAAAGTTATATGTGAATTTTTTCAGACATGACTTAATAAAATTAAAAAAAGTTGTTAAAAGTATATCGAAGTGTCCATCTACTAAAGATAAGAAAATACTTGTTATGATAGTGTAAATTTTTTATTTTTTTTTGCTTGATAATTTACTGTTTGCTATCATCTTCTATTTCTTTAAAAGACATAGAAAATAGATTTTTTTTTTTATTTGACAAAAAAATGAAATGAAATTATTGATTTAGTAGGTCTTTAGTATATAGTAATTCGTTTACATCTATCTCAACTCGGATATTAAATTGTAAAAATAAGTTTTGTTTATTGTATATATTTATCAAAGTTTTATGATTAATAAGCTTTCATAAGCCAAGCACATTTAGAAAAAACATTACAGCTGATCAAATTGTTTAAATAAATTTTAAAATATAATACATTATTATGTAAAAGTTAAAAATATGTATTAGTTAGCCAACAGCTTCATAAAAATATAGGTTTAAACTTTTGATTCAGCACAAATTATACTTTTATTTATTTTTAATGTTTCAGTTTAATTATTTATTACTAAATTTGAACATGAAAATTTGATAAAGTTCATTACAGTAATCTTGCTTGAAATTATAATTATAAATTTTAAAATATATTTTAATTAATTAGTTAATCGTAAAACTATCATTTTGATAAAAATAAAAACAAATATTGTAATAAATATTTTTTTTTAAATGTGTGTTTTTGTCGAAAAAATAATTTTAAAACGAAAAGAGTATAAGTTTCAACCTCGAGATCCGTCTCAGCCCTTAACCCGATGCACCTGATAAGCTTATGTTTAGTGATTAACGAAATGACACGTTAATCATATTTAGTGTTTTAATATCTATTATGTAGATAGTCACGTCTGAAACTATTTATTTATTAATAATTCTCGATGACTAACCCACTGTGGACGTAACCTACAACGTTAATCATGTTTACTGTTTTATTTATGTTTTTGACTTATGAAGTGTCACGTCTTTAACTAGTTATTTATTCATGGTTTAAACTAAATAATTGTATATTCTCTTTCTCAATATATTTAAACCGGTTGACTCTTTACATTCGTTGATGTTTAAGAGGACTAGGAGTCATCACCCTAAGTGAGGGGTTTTTGGGGTGCCACGTCAGCGAAACCCACTCATTCACTCACTTCAAGTGACTCCCCTTTGTGGGTCCCACTTTTTTTTTTTTCTCACATTTTCAAACTAAATTAATTCATTTCATAAATAAAAATAAATATTACAATCCTAAAAAAAATAGAAAAATACAACTTCGAATAAAAAAAAAAAAAAAAAAACGAAAAAATTACGAAAAAAAACTACTAGTTGGAGGAGTCTTCGGAATCTTCAACGTCGCGGTATTGATTGGTATTCGGCATTTTTGCGCGTAGACGAGCCTTGATTTCTTCTTTTTTAAAGTTTATAAACGCGACCGTTTCGGGATCCATATTGGAGGTGTCATAGTTGAGAAATTTCAACTCCTCCATTTCGGCAATCGTGTCGTCTTTGCGTGTCGAAGCCGCATACGCTTTTTGCGAGGCTTCACGACGGAGACGAAGGTCATAGGTAACCGCGTCTTCAAATCGAGACGAGTTACTTCCTCCGGTACTCGCCGATGTTTCCGAACGGCTTTTTTTCCCGGGCCGTTCTTTACCCGCGGGGCGGGGTCGTTGATCTCGTTGGAATAGTTCGTCCGTGTTCATCGGCATCGAAAACGAACCGCCTTCCTCGATCTCGGTCAAATCAACCGGGGCAACTTCGGGTGCGTCCCATTTCGGGGACTTCCTCAAAACATTCCATGCCTTTTCGTGATTAAACGAGGCATTTCTATTCTCGTCCGCGTAAATGACCCGAGCCCGTTCAATCACATCAACCTCGCTTTCGCCACTTTTTTTGTTCCGATGACATTTCTTGTAGATGGCGTGCCACTTCATAATATTATGATGCATCGGATTCCACTTACCCGTGAGCATGTCTTTGGTACGTTCTTGATGATTTCTTTCGTTAAACACCCGGGTAATCCGAATCCAAAGAGTGTCTCTTTTTTTGGTGACGCCCAACTTTCGGATCTTCGGATGTCGCGATGTAACACTCGGCAAGCACGGCTTCTTCGTCCTTGGTCCACCGACCAAGACCTTCATTTGGAACGGGTTCTTTTGATTTTATGGTGACGTTTTTCTTTCGGGTTTTTTTTGTTGGTTCGGTTTCGGGTGGTGGAGATTGGAGTGATTGGCGTCTTTGGGTATAGGCTTGATATTCTTCTTGTTGCTTTTGTATAAAAGCTTGATCTTCGGGAGTCATCGGACCGTGGGTAGGAAATCCGGGGAATTGTGGGTTGGACGTAGTTCCGTCACCGCCACCCATGTTGGATTGAAGGAGGTGGGTGAATCCGAACCAATTTTCGCCGGCCATTTTGATTGTGTTTGTGTTTGTGTTTGTGAATGAGAAAATGATAAAGGAGAGAATGATTTGTGTGTGTGTGTAAAAAATGATATAGGAAATGTAGTATATATAGGGATTAATTTGGAAAAAAAAAATTTTTTTTTTTTTTTAAAAAAAACTAGCCGTTTGAGGCAATTAATTTTAAAAAAAAATTTTTTTTTTTTTTTTTTTTTTTTTAAAAACTAGCCGTTATGGCATTTAAAACAAAAAACAAAAACTTTTTTTTCCAAAACTAGCCGTTATGTTTAAAAAAAATAAAAAAAATTTTTTTTTTTTTTTTAAATCAACACCCACGCCCCGTGAGTGCGTCGGCGCCGGGGCATCACGCCGTGGCTTTTGTGCCACCGGGGAGTCATCACGGCAACCGCGCCGTGGGTTTGGCACCCCACGGCGCCATGGTTCCCTGCACTCTAAAGGGGTTTTGTATAGGTATGCAACATGTGTAGTTAATCAGAAACTCTACTTTAAAAAGTCACATTTTTATTAGTTTTGTATATATAAATACGTATAATATTAAACGTATATAAGTTATATAATTCAATTTTACATTCAACTTCTCTTTATTTAATACGTTTAAAAAAGCTTCTTTGTTGTTATTACCTAATACCATAAAAAATAACGAGATGCTAACATGTTTTTTCTAATGATAGGCTTATAGAGTTGAGATCAACATAGACCCTTTTTTTAGCATAGACCATATCAACCAATCACATTCATTCAAAATAATTTTCTACTTTTTTCTTAAAAATTAGATAACTCACAAATGGTAAATCATTAAGTGACAAATAATACACCATTACAACGAGAATTAAATCATCTTTCTAATGAGGGGCACATGTATATACTTTCGACAAACTTTTTTTTTTACTTTTTTTCTTAAGTCACGTCTGAGACGAATCATATATGATTCGTCACGAAACATATATGATTTTCAGAAAATCATATATGATTCGTGATATGAATCATATATGATTTTCTGAAAATCATATGTGTTTCGTGACGAATCATATATGTTTCGTGACGAATCATATATGTTTCGTGACGAATCATATATGTTTCGTGACGAATCATATATGATTCGTCTCAGACGTGACTTAAGAAAAAAAGTAAAAAAAAAAGTTTGTCGAAAGTACATACATGTGCCCCTCGTTAGAAAGATAATTTAATTCTCGTCACGATGGTATGTTTCGTTTTGCGTAACGATTAACGGTTCGTGAGATATTGAATTTTTAAAAAATAGATTTTTGTTGTTAGATAAAAAAAATGGGTGATTGTGATTGGTTGATTGGGTCTATGCTAAAGAAAGAGTCTATGTTGAACTTATCAACATAGACCCTTTTTTTAGCATAGACCATATCAACCAATCACATTCATTCAAAATAATTTTCTACTTTTTTCTTAAAAATTAGATAACTCACAAATGGTAAATCATTAAGTGACAAATAATACACCATTACAACGAGAATTAAATCATCTTTCTAATGAGGGGCACATGTATATACTTTCGACAAACTTTTTTTTTTACTTTTTTTCTTAAGTCACGTCTGAGACGAATCATATATGATTCGTCACGAAACATATATGATTTTCAGAAAATCATATATGATTCGTGATATGAATCATATATGATTTTCTGAAAATCATATGTGTTTCGTGACGAATCATATATGTTTCGTGACGAATCATATATGTTTCGTGACGAATCATATATGTTTCGTGACGAATCATATATGATTCGTCTCAGACGTGACTTAAGAAAAAAAGTAAAAAAAAAAGTTTGTCGAAAGTACATACATGTGCCCCTCGTTAGAAAGATAATTTAATTCTCGTCACGATGGTATGTTTCGTTTTGCGTAACGATTAACGGTTCGTGAGATATTGAATTTTTAAAAAATAGATTTTTGTTGTTAGATAAAAAAAATGGGTGATTGTGATTGGTTGATTGGGTCTATGCTAAAGAAAGAGTCTATGTTGAACTTTTTCCTAGGCTTATATAACACATCACATTGATTTTGGTTAAAAAATTCTAAAAATCTAAAAAAACAGTATTAATCAGATTTGAGTAAAACAAAGAACATATAATGGTTGAAATACGAAAATCGTATGATAAATCGTTAATCGTTAAACAAAACAAATAACGCGCTTAATCTATAACTATCCAAGAGAGCTCGATGCGATGAGTTATAGGACCAGTTATAAGCGAAGTTTGGTCCCAAAGAGGCTATGACAACAACCGTCATGACTTTAACTTGTGTTAACCTATTTTTATGTAATTGAATAAAAAGTGGTGTAGAAAAGTTATCTTATATTTTTTTTTTTTTTTTTTTTTTTTTTTTTTTTTTTTTTTTTTTTTTTTTTTTGTGTGGTATATGCAAAATTGGAGATTATCCGCAATGAGCATTAAAATTAAAATACTTCTTAATCTAAACGTTTATATATATATATATATGTTTTATATTTATGTTATATATCAATGTAGTTAAATACAACTTATTTTAGCACAATAAATAAAACGGTATTGTTATAAATTTATAACAAAATGTATAAGGATAGAATGTTGCAGTGTTACAAAACAAGGCTTACAAAATCGATCAATCGTCGCTTAGATTTGCGAGGATACTAACTTTGTCGATTTATGTAACACGGTCGAACATATAGGTTTGTCGTAATCAACGGCAAACAACAATGGTCAACGATGGTCCAACTTGTCTTAAATCCGTAAATCTTGCCAGAAGTATCCAAATCCCACCGCAAACTTGTTTTGATCACTTATAACAACTGTTTAAAACTATTACAAAAAAATATTGCTTGAAATACCTAAATCTATCCTGAAATATTCAAAACTTGCTCGAGATATCTAAATTTTATCGAAAATATCAATCCGATTTATTATCGATAAATCTCGTCTAAAATAATTACATACTACAATATGATTGACTGTCCATTATCAATTCTATGATTTTTGCAATGACACTACATCAAATGCCATTTTGGTCAGTATTTGCAACTCCGGTTGACACAAAATATAACAATTTTATACATCACAAGTTGGCCGTATTTTTGTTATCAATAATCATGTAAATAGCTATATAATGATTGGATCTATATGTTGTACGTATTTGGAAATTGTCAAAACAATGGTATATATCTTAATCCAACTAACTTTTTTTTATTCACTTACAAAACGATTTAGAGTTTACAATACAAGAGAAACAGAAACAAGATTGATCACAATGAATGATCAATCAATACAATACTATCACTAATATAGGTCAAGACAGATTGATCTATATAGACTAACAAGAACAAAGACGATCAAGATTAGGAGAGTTTATAGCGGTTGTGTGTGAAAAGTGAAGATACCCTAGCAACGCTCCAACTTATACACTCGAGCACAATTCCATAATTGCATGTATAGTCCCTGCACAATACAAAGTATACAAACCAGACAAAAAAAAATGTTAAAGGGTTAGAAGTTATACAACTTGTAAAAAAAAGTCCCTCATAATTTCATAACAAGAAAAACTTGTTATTCAACACCACCCCTCAAACTTTTCAACTTGAAACATATACATCATACCAATCTTTCTGCACAACTCATCATGTTGCACTGAACCAAGAGATTTTGTAAGAACAACAGCTATCTGTAGAGAACTATGAATCTTTTCAGTCTTAATCACACCACTAAACACTTTTTCGCTTACCAAATGTACATAAATCTTAAAATGATTAGATTTCATGAAATATTGGATTAACAACAATCTGCAAAGCAGAACTGTTATCACAATATAACACAACATGCAACAATTCTTTAAGACCCATGTCACTCAGCAAGTTAGACAACCAAATAACCTCAAAAGTGGAAAAAGCCATACTTCTGTAGTCTGTCTCGGCGGATGACCTGGACAAAGTAGATTCTTTACTTTTCCAGGTTATCAAAGAATCACCCAGAACCACCATAAGCTTTAATCTTAAGATTTCCATCACTATTAATCTGAATACCACTCTCTAGAGATTTCTTAAGATATCTTAAGACCCTCAAGGGAAGCATCTAGATATGAGGTAAGAGGAGAATGCATATGTAGACCAAGACAATGTACTGCATATGAAATATCAGGCATTTTATTGGTCAGATATATCAATTTACCAACAAGCCTTTGATAATTGTCAATATCAACAAGAAAATTATCATCATCAGTTTCAATATGATTCAAGGTTGTATTTTCAGGCAAAAAAGTGTCCACATGTTTAGCAGCTAAGAATCATATTCATGCAACAACTCAAGACAATATTTCATGTGACTTAAACATATACCTTTATCATTATCAAGAACCTTAATACCAAGATAATATTTTAATTTTCCGAATTCTTCAATTTGAAACTTAGTTTTGAGAAACACTTCAAACTTCTCAATTTTAGAAATGTTATTACCAGTTTTAACAATGTCATCTACATAAACCAGCAAAACAACAAACATATTACCATTGCACTTAGTAAACAAAGAATAGTCAAATTTAGACTCAGCAACCCCATTTTTAATCAAAGCACTAGTCAACTTTGTATTCTATTGTCAAGGGGCTTGTTTCTAGGGATGGCAATAAAACTCGTACCCGATGGGGACCCGATAGCCGAACCCGTTTTGACTGGGGAATCCCCGAATTGACCGGGGATGGGGACGGGGATGGGGAATCCCCGCTATTAAAAATGGGGATGGGGGTGGGGATGGTAATACTCTATGGGTACCCGAACCCGTACCCGAACCCATACCCGAAATATTTGAAGTTAAAATATATCATTATATATACATTAAAGGCCTAATATACATTGTACAGTATCAAATTTCATCTTCCCTAAAAATTAGGGAGTCACGATCTATGATTTCCCTTTACCATATATAAATCAAAAATAAAATAACCGTAACCTCTTTATCCACAAATACACAATTGCTAATCTCAACTGCTAATCAATCTGCTATATCATTCAGACGGTTTCCAACAAGTGAACAACTTCTGTGAAGGTAAACAACTAATACGCAATCCTTTTTCATGTTATCAATAATTAAAGCAACATATACGTTTCAATTATACATTATTTATTAATCGAAGATTTGGACCTAATTTATGTACTATTAGTATTAGTGTTGTGATCTTGTGATGTTTTATGTGCTATACAATGATCTTATTTTTTATTATAGGAATGGAATTTGAAGAAACTACCGTTCACATAGAATCAACAGAAAACAACCCTTCAAACTTACAAGAAGATAACCAGCCTGATGTTGAAGAAATACATGAACCTCCAACTAAAAAAAATAATAGACTAAGAAGTCCGGTTTGGCAGCATTTTGAAAAGATAACAGTGAATGGGAAAAAAAAGGTTGAATGTCACTATTGCAAAAGTTTACTTAGTGGTGAATCAAATCATGGTACCACACATTTGCACGACCATTTGAAAATATGCAGAAAAAGGAAACAACCAGATATCCGCGAAAGACTTTTGGCTGGAAACTCAAAATCGAATTTAGGTACTTATGTATATAATGAGAAGGATGGAAGGATGTCTCTAGCCAAAATGGTTATCTTGCATGAGTACCCTCTTTCCATTGTCGAACATGTTGGGTTTAGGAATTTTACAAAATCCATTCAACCCCTTTTCAGTTGTCCTAGTCGCAACACACTAAAGAGCGACATATTCAAGTTGTATAACCAACAAAAAGATCTAGTTATCAAAAGTATTGAGACTAATAAGAGTCGGGTAGCCATTACTACTGATATGTGGACTTCGAGCAACTAAAAGAAAGGTTTTATGGCTATTACTGGTCATTACATTGACAATGATTGGATTCTAAGAAGTAAAATCTTAAGGTAACACCTGAATTTTTATTACTATGTACTGTTATATAGTCTCACAGTTTATGTACTTTGTTACATGTCACATGATATTTGTTTACCAGGTTCCTATACGTACCTTACCCGCATACGAGTGAAGTTCTTACAAATGTATTGATGGAGGCTCTTATGGAATGGAATGTTGACACAAAACTATGCACCATCACTCTCGATAACTGCTCCACCAATGATAAGTTAATCGATATGATGAAAGATAAGTTATAGTCTAGTCATTTGATACAAGATGGAGCTCACATTCATATGCGTTGTTGTGCACATATTCTAAACTTAATTGTGAAAGTAGGGTTAAATGAGATTAAGGTTGCAATTAATAATGTACGTGAAAGCATATCTTACTGGACAGCAACCCCTAAAAGAGTTGAGAAATTTGAGGAGACGTGTAGGCAACTAAAAATAACATACTCTAAGGCGTTGGGATTAGATTGCCAAACAAGATGGAATGCCACTTACTTGATGCTTAAAACTGCATTGATGTATAAGGATGTTTTTACGCGTTTGAAGCAACGAGATTCCTACTATAAAACTTTGCCTAGTCCATTAGAATGGGAAAATGCGCGGGTCGTTTGTAAGAAGTTGGAAGTGTTTCACAATGTTACTGCGATATTTTCTGGAACTAGGTACCCAACAGCTAATTTGTATTTTCCAAAAGTGTGTGACATTAGGTTGAAGTTAAATGAGTGGCTGGTGTCCCCTAACGAGCTTGTTAGCAATATGGCATCCAAAATGATTGAAAAGTTTGATGAGTATTGGGGTGCAATTCATGAGTTGATGGCTGTTGCTGGTGTTTTCGACCCAAGAAGCAAGATGGAAATGATTGAGTTTTATTTTCCACAAATATATCCTAGCGATAGTTCTACTCGAATTAAAAAAGTTCGCAAGATATGTGAAGCGTTGATCCTTGAGTATCAACAGAAGACATTAGATAGTGAATACGAGTTTGGAAATAACAAGGGGTCAAGTTCAACAAACTCGATGGAGGTTGATGAGAATATGTCGGCATGGGAAAAACATATTATGTGTAAAAGTAGTGTTCCACAGTCGTGTATACAAATGGAATTTGACCGTTGTTTGGAAGAAGGACTTGAACCTCGATCTCCAGACTTCGATATTCTATTATGGTGGAAGTTAAGAGGAGCTAAATATCCTGTAATGCAAGCAATTGCTAGAGATATATTGGTTATCCCCGTCTCTTATATTGCCTCAGAGTCTGCTTTTAGCTCTAGCGGAAGATTGATCAGTCCACATCGAAGCCGACTTCGTCCAAATACCATAGAAGCTTTAATGTGTGCACAAAGTTGGTTGTGGGAAATCGTTAACAAGGGTAACATAACTATCTTTATTTAAACACAAGTTTTATGTTAAGTTGTACATTTATTATGTTTTGAAGATAATTTATAAAAAAAACGATTCTGCAGATGATGGTAAACCGTTTACATCTGATAATAATGCAACTATATTTGATGACTACGACACAGAAAATGAAGGTGAAGGCGAAGGCAAAGGTACTTACATATTTATGCAAGTTTAGTATTATATAATGTTTTCTGTATAATATTTGGTATTTTAATATGATCAACTTAGAAAAAAATCTCCTATATTTGGTATATATGTCAGATATATAGTAATATGATCAGGTTAAAATGATATTTCGTTTAGTAATTTGAGCAAGTTAGAAAAACAATTCTGCAATATTTGGTATAGTCAGTTGTGTGTTCGAGTTCAGATGCTAAAGTTGTCACGTTCGCCTGTTATTGAATTTAGTATGTCTGCTGCAAGTTAAGGTTTGCAAAATGGTTTCTGTTTGAAATATGCTTGTAGTTATTGGGGCTGTTGGTATGTTTGTGGGTGGGCCTAGCTATTATGTGTAGGTAATGGAATTTGTTTATTTGGTTCAAGTGTGAGCCATATCATATGTATGATTTTTATTATCATATGTATGATTTTTATTGTTTATCATTTTACTACCTAGTTCACTAGTCATAAACATTATACGCCCATCAACACAAGATGTAGATTTAGAGTGGAGAAAATATAGCTTTAATTTGCATTGATCAGAAGCCCACAATGGATGTACCAAGTTTCATGATTGTATAAAGAAAAATAATATTCTTACTACATTTGACATTGTTAATTTGTTATGCAGGATCTTGATTTACTGTTCTCGCACAAGGTTTTGGTGAATGGTCATGAAGCAACATGGATATCTATTGAAAACTTAACGTATTTGATTTTGTTATGGGTTGTTTGAATTCTCTTTTTAGTTTTCACAATCGGACTTGTAGCAATAAAAAAAACGACTAGTTTTGATGCATTTTTTATGATTGTATGAAGTATGCAAAACTATTTATGCATTTATGATGTATTTTAATTACTTAATTCAAGTTTGATGCTTATTATATAAATTTTGGATGTTATAGTAGCTATTTATACATGGAAAAAAAATCCCCGATTCTCCAATGGGGATCCCCATCCCCGATGGGGACAGGGATGGGATTGTGATTTTTATCCCCGTTGGGTATGGGGACGGGGATGGGGACGAATACTGAGATTCGGGGATGGGGATGGGAAACACGATCCCCGACCCTCCCCGACCCATTGCCATCTCTACTTGTTTCAAACCATATAAATATTTGTTAAGTTTGCTAACTTTACCTTTTTTAGTATCAAAACCAGGGGAAGAGTCATATAAACATTCTCAGTTAAGTCGTCATACAAGAAAGCATTATTCACATCAAGCTGAAACAAATCCAGCCTTTGTAAATAGCAACATTAAGCATACATCTAACAGTGGCCATCTTAACATCAAGACTAAAAGTTTCCATATAATCAAATCCATCCCTCTGGGTACAAGTCTAGACTTATATCTCTCTACCTCACTAGAAGACCTATATTTAATAACAGTTTTGGGGAGAAGGAACACAGTAGCCTAATACTACACATGAACATACTCTAAGATTGGGACAGTAAAAAGCATTCTATCAACATAAAAAAGACCCCTGTTTTTCCAATTGCTAATTTTGCTTAGGATCTTGTCTATCAAAGTCTTGCAATCTTTAACTCTCAATCTCTTAGTGATCAAAGGAACACCTAAATATCTCATAGGCAGCTTCCCCTTAACAAATGGCATTATATCTAAGATTTTATGATAATCATTCAAACACATTCTTAACTCCTAATCATTTTCTTTTTAACTAGGGCAAAAGTAAAACATTATTCATTATTGTATATTTCCTTCGACGAGTTTTTTTGGCTATGTTGAAAAAGTTACATTCAATTTGTTTATACGCAAATCACATGTGATTGCATAAAGTTATATGTGAATTTTTTCGGACATGACTTAATAAGATTAAAAAAAGTTGTTAAAAGTATATCGAAGTGTCCATCTACTGAAAGATAAGAAAATACTTGTTATGATAATGTAAATTTTTTTTTTTTTTGCTTGACGATTTACTGTTTGCTATCATCTTCTATTTCTTTAGAAGACATAGAAAATAGATTTTTTTTTTTATTTGACAAAAAAATGAAATGAAATTATTTATTTAGTAGGTCTTTAGTATATTGTAATTCGTTTACATCTATCTCAACTCGGATATTAAATTGTAAAAATAAGTTTTGTTTATTGTATATATTTAAAGTTTTATGATTAATAAGCTTTCATAAGCCAAGTACATTTAGAAAAAACATTACAACTGATCAAATTGTTTAAATAAATTTTAAAATATAATACATTATTATGTAAAAGTTAAAAATATGTATTAGTTAGCCAACAGCTTCATAAAAATATAGGTTTAAACTTTTGATTCGGCACAAATTTAAACTTTTATTTATTTTTAATGTTTCAGTTTAATTATTCACTACTAAATTTAAACATAAAAATTTGATAAAGTTCATTATAGTAATCTTGCTTGAAATTATAATTATAAAAATATATTTTAATTAATTAGTTAATCGTAAAACAATCTACTTTTTTTATGCCAATGTTGGTGACTGGAGATAACTCTCTTCAATTATTCCTGGGATGGGAGGGAGTAGGTCTTGCTTCATATTTGTTAATTCATTTCTGGTTTACACGACTTCAGGCAGATAAAGCAGCTATAAAAGCTATGCTTGTCAATCGAGTAGGTGATTTTGGATTAGCTCCTGGGATTTCGGGTTGTTTTACTCTCTTGTTGCTAAAAACAGTTGTATCTCGAGTTGCTCTTGCTATAAAACAGGACGAGAGTTAAAATTTGTTTAATAAAAACATGAGTTTATATAGGTTCAGGTAGTTTTGATAAAAATAAAAAACAAATACTGTAATTTTTTTTTTTAAATGTGTGTTTTTATCGAAAAAATAATTTTAAAACGAAAGGAGTATAAGTTTCAACCTCGAGATCCGTCTCAGCCCTTAACCCGATGCACCTGATAAGCTTATGTTTAGTGATTAACGAAATGACACGTTAATCATATTTAGTGTTTTAATATCTATTATGTAGATAGTCACGTCTGAAACTATTTATTTATTAATAATTCTCGATGACTAACCCACTGTGGACGTAACCTACAACGTTAATCATGTTTACTGTTTTATTTATGTTTTTGACTTATGAAGTGTCACGTCTTTAACTAGTTATTTATTCATGGTTTAAACTAAATAATTGTATATTCTCTTTCTCAATATATTTAAACCTGTGGAGATTGGTTGACTCTTTACATTCGTTGATATTCAAAAAGGTTTCGGATAGGTGTGCAACATCAATGTTATTTTAAAAAAGTCACATTTTTATTAGTTTTATATATAAATATGTAGTATTAAACATGTATGAGTTATTTAATTTAATTTTACATGCAACTTTTTTTACTAAAGACTGTAATTTTTCTTTATTTAACGTGCGTAAAAAGACTTATCTATTATTATTGCGTAGGATCACAAAAATTAATGAGACGGCCATGTTGATGCTAACAGGTTTTTTCTAATGACACGCTTATATAATGTTCATCTATCTATATACATCACATTGATTTTGGTTAAAAAATTCAGAAAATCTCAAGAAACTATATTAATCAGATTTGAGTAAAATAAAGAACATATAATGTTGAAATACGAAAATCGTATGATAAATCGTTAATCGTTAAACAAGACAAATAACGCGCTTAATCTATAACTATCCAAGAGAGCTCGATGCGATGAGTTATAGGACCAGTTATAAGCGAAGTTTGGTCCCTATGACAACAACCGTCATGACTTTAACTTGTGTTAACCTATTTTTATGTAATTCAATAAAAAGTGGTGTAGAAAAGTTATCTTATCTTTTGTTTTTGTTTTTCTTTTTTTTTTTTTTTTTTTTTTTTGTGTGTGGTATATGCAAAATTGGAAATTATCCGCAATGAGCATTAAAATTAAAAGACTTCTTAATCTAAACGTTTATATATATATATATATGTTTTATATTTATGTTACATATCAATGTAGTTAAATACAACTTATTTTAGCACAATAAATAAAACGGTATTGTTATAAATTTATAACAAAATGTATAAGGATAGAATGTTGCAGTGTTACAAAACAAGGCTTACAAAATCGATCAATCGTCGCTTAGATTTGCGAGGATACTAACTTTGTCGATTTATGTAACACGGTCGAACATATAGGTTTGTCGTAATCAACGGCGAACAACAATGGTCAACGATGGTCCAACTTGTCTTAAATCCGTAAATCTTGCCGGAAGTATCCAAACCCCAACGCAAACTTGTTTTGATCACTTATAGCAAATGTTTAAAACTATTACAAAAAAATCTTGCTTGAAATACCTAAATCTATCCTGAAATATTCAAAACTTGCCCGAGATACCTAAATTTTATCGAAAATATCAATCCGATTAATTATCGATAAATCTCGTCTAAAATAATTACATACTACAATATGATTGACTGTCCATTATCAATTCTATGATTTTTGCAATGACACTACATCAAATGCCATTTTGGTCAGTATTTGCAACTCCGGTTGACACAAAATATAACAATTTTATACATCACAAGTTGGTCTTATTTTTGTTATCAATAATCATGTAAATAGCTATATAATGATTGGATCTATATGTTGTACGTATTTGGAAATTGTCAAAACAATGGTATATATCTTAATCCAACCAACCTACGATTCAGAGTTTACAATACAAGAAAAACAAAAACAAGATTGATCACAATAAATAATCAATCAATACAATAGATTGATCTATATAGACTAACAAGAATAAAGACGATCAAGATTACGAGAGTTTATAGCGGTTGTGTGTGAAAAGTGAAGATACCCTAGCAACGCTCCAACTTATACACTCGAGCACAATTTCATAATTGCATGTATAGTCCCTGTACAATACAAAGTATACAAAACCAAACAAGAAGAATGTTAAAGGGTTAGAAGTTATACACCTTGTCAAAAAAAGTCCCTCATAATTTCATAACAAGAAAAACTTGTTATTCAACACCACCTCTCAAACTTTTCAACTTGAAACATATACATCATATCAATCTTCCTGCACAACTCATCATGTTGCACTGAACCAAGAGATTTTGTAAGAACAACAGCTATCTGTAGACTATGAATCTTTTCAGTCTTAATCACACCACTAGACACTTTTTCGCTTACCAAATGTACATAAATCTTAAAATGATTAGATTTCATGAAATATTGGATTAACAGCAATCTGCAAAGCAGAGCTGTTATCACAATATAACACAACATGCAACAATTCTTTAAGACCCATGTCACTCAGCAAGTTAGACAACCAAATAACCTCACAAGTGGCAGAAGCCATACTTCTGTAGTCTGTCTCAGCGGATGACCTGGACAAAGTAGATTCTTTACTTTTCCAGGTTATCAAAGAATCACCCAGAACCACCATAAGCTTTAATCTTAAGATTTCCATCACTATTAATCTGAATACCACTCTCTAGAGATTTCTTAAGATATCTTAAGACCCTCAAGGGAAGCATCTAGATATGAGGTAAGAGGAGAATGCATATGTTGACCAAGACAATGTACTGCATATGAAATATCAGGCATTTTATTGGTCAGATGTATCATTTACCAACAAGCCTTTGATAATTGTCAATATCAACAAGAAAATTATCATCATCAGTTTCAATATGATTCAAGGTTGTATTTTCAGGCAAAAAAGTGTCCACATGTTTAGCAGCTAAGAATCCATATTCATGCAACAACTCAAGACAATATTTTATGTGACTTGAACATATACCTTTATCATTATCAAGAACCTTAATACCAAGATAATATTTTAATTTTCTGAATTCTTCAATTTGAAACTTAGTTTTGAGAAACACTTCAAACTTCTCAATTTTAGAAATGTTATTACCAGTTTTAACAATGTCATCTACATAAACCAGCAAAACAACAAACATATTACCATTGCACTTAGTAAACAAAGAATAGTCAAATTTAGACTCAACAACCCCATTTTCAATCAAAGCACTTGTCAACTTGGCATTCTATTGTCAAGGGGCTTGTTTCAAACCATATAAATATTTGTTAAGTTTGCAAACTTTACCTTTTTTAGTATCAAAACCAGGGGAAGAGTCATATAAACATTCTCAGTTAAGTCGTCATACAAGAAAGCATTATTCACATCAAGCTGAAACAAATCCAGCCTTTGTAAATAGCAACATTAAGCATACATCTAACAGTGGCCATCTTAACATCAAGACTAAAAGTTTCCATATAATCAAATCCCTCCCTCTGGGTACAAGTCTAGACTTATATCTCTCTACCTCACTAGAAGACCTATATTTAATATTTCATAACCATTTAGAGGTTACAAGTTTCTTCCATTAGGAAGACCACATAAATTTCAAGTGTTATTCCTATTTAAAGCTTCAATCTCATTATTCATAGCCTCGATCCATCTTGGATATATACTAGCCTCGTAATAAGAAGAAGCTTTAGAGGCTTTATTGAGATTAATAGAAAAATACAAATTAGCACCCCTTAAATGAGCATAAAAACATATTTTTCAAGACCATAAAGCTTATTGCTACTAACCACATAGTCAATAAAGTTAACATGCATTTTAGTTTGTCTATCATACCTCCTAACCTGAGGCTGCACTTGACTGTTTCTCCCTGGCACCCCATTTTGAGTATTCAAACCAAAATTAGAAGGGACATTGCCCTCAGATGAAGTATTATCATCTATAGAAGTTGCAAAGTCATCTTCACAAACAAAGTTAACTCTGGGCAAAGATTGAACATTCCCATCATCATAAGATGATTCAGAAACTCTCCCTTCATCATAAGGACTTGAAGTTAGACTACCAATATGATTTTCATTTAAAACTTCTAAATAATCAACACTTGTAGAAGAAGAATCCTTATTAAATTCTTGAAGAGACTCGTTCATTTGGTATGGAAATATAGTTTTATAAAATTTGACATCTCTAGAAAAAGAAACCACTTTAGACTGAAGACTATAAACTTTATATGCTTTTTTAGAAGTAGAAAAACCAATCAAAATACATTTCTCAGATCTAGAAGAAAACTTATCAGAATTATTTAAAATAGAAGAAAAGCATAGGCAACCAAAACTTCTCAAGTACGAGAGTTTAGGTATACAAGCTCAAAAGGGGATTTGGCATTGAGAACAGAAGAAGGAAACCTGATTATAAGATAAGCACCCGTTAAAACACATTCAGTCCACATTAACAAAGGAATGCACTTTGAAATAACGGACTTCTAGCAACATTTAACAAATGTATGTGCTTTCTCTCAACAATCTCATTTTGCTGAGGAGTATAAGCACAAGAAGTTTGATGAATTATAACAAGACTGTCAAATAGATGAGACATTTTGTTATTAACAAACTCAGTGTCATTATCAGATCTAATAGTTTTAACAGTACATTTAAAATGATTAAGAATCATACTGATAAAGCTTAAAACATGATTATAAACCTCATCGTTAGTTTTAATCAGATAAATCTAGACATCCCTAGTATAATCATCAATAACATTCAGAAAATATCTAAACCCATCCTTACTAAAAACCTTATAAGGACCTCAAACATCCAAATGAACTAATTCACCAAGCTTAGTGGTCTTATGATCACTCAAAGAAAATAGTTCTCTAGTCTTTTTAGCCATGTGACAAACATCACAGGGTGACATAGTAGAGTCCTTGGTGAACTTATGATCATTTTGTAACACATCTATAGCTTGATCAGAGGGATGAACAAGCATAGAATGCCACAAATATTTAGACACATTGCAAACAATATTCACATTACCTATACTATGACACATAGAATGAGAGTAAAACAACTATAGGCCATCATTCTCACTACCAGTCCCCATAATTTGATTAAGATGCAAATCCTGAATTTAGCAGTTAGTCTCAAAAAACCACACAAACATTTTACTATCTCTTATTAACTTGTTAATAGACAAGAGACTAACACAGTACCCAGGAACCACCAACACATCAAATAGCACAATTTTCTCAAAAGGTGTAAGATTTCCAACATATTTTATTTTAGCAATACTCCCATTAGGATACCCAACAGTCAAAATTAAGTTTGATACATCAATGATTCCAAACATGTTTTAATAGAAACAATCATATCTTGAGTGGCTTTATAATCCATGATCCATCCCAAAGTAAGTTTACACAACACATTATTGCTATTATAGAAGAACTTGAAATTAGAATTAAAAACATATTATTGTTCATAAAACTACACCTACCAGACATATTGGCTTGCACACTTCCAGAGGAACTTCATTGATAAGATGCATCAATTTCATCATCTGTTCATTAGTGAATGATAAAGTGGTACCATTATCACTAGTAGAAGGATCAGTATTAGCATTATAAGACTTAGGCATAACACGACCGGTATTCTTAAAATAACCAGGAGGATAACCAATAATATCAAAACACCTATCCACATTATGTCCCATTTTACCATAATTCTTACATGTCATATTAGGATTAGGGCCCTTGTTATTAGTGTTATTATTTCCAAAATTGTTAAACCTTTTTGAATTATTAAACCTCTTATTATTATTGTTATTAGACCAGTTATTATTCTCAACAAAAAATCCAGACACCCGAGGTTTAACAGAAGAACCATTAAAGGAAGAGATAATGCCTCTGTGAGACTCCTCTCTGGATATGATATCAGAAGCATCTTTAACCTCGGGAAGAATCTCTCTAGACAACAAACTACTCCTAATAGGTTGATATACATCATTAAGGCCCATGATAAATTGCGTAAGTTTCATTAATTGATTATGTTTGAGTACATCTTCTCTAGCATCACATAAAGAGTTAAGCTTATAATAATACTTAGAAACAATCAATTTACCTTGTTTAAAAGTATGAATCTTACTTAACAAATTAAGAATAACATATCCATCAAGTTTATCATAAGTTTCCATTAACTCAGTCCATACTTTACTAGAATTTTCAAAAACGATCTGACCCAGAAATAAATCCTCATAAACAGAATTTAATATCCAAGGAAGCACAACAGATTTGCACCTATTCAATTGATTAGACAAAGGTTCAGTATAAGGATATATAGTCTTTGTACAAGTGTAAAGCCCACTATAAAATACTCATGAACATTAAATGCACGAAATTAATATACAACACGCACCATGAATATTTAATACAAGTCTTAGGGATATTATTAGTACATGATAAGTATTTACAAATAATACTAAAGACATGACAAGAATAAAACACGACATATAAAACACGAACACACTCGATAAATATTTAAGCATGAAAAATGAAAACGAAACATGTAAGTATAGATGTGTTGGGCCCGACCAAATTAGAAGAAACAAGAAAGGGCCCAAGGCCCAAGGCCCGGCCCGTTAACCCTTTAACTAGTAAAAGTTATCTTCAGGGATTCATTATACAGGTTTAATAAAAAAATGGAGAAAACCCTAGTTCTTTGTGTATAGCCGCCGACCAAGAAAATCAAAACAAGGAGGAGAGCGATGTTTGATCTTTGATTAATCACAAGTATGTGTTCGTGGTTGTGTCTTTCAAAATCATTACTCGGTTGGTAATCTTTAATGTTAATCTTTTTATTTCTTTTGGAATTAATCACAAATTTAATGTGACATGATATAAAACACGTAATCAATATTAAGGAAAACATGATATAAACCATGATTTCATAGAACTAGGACTCATTTGGTGTGTTCTGGACCAAACCGAGACCCCAAAGGGGGCTCTCGGTGGCAGTTTTGCCTCACTAGCCGCAACCCCAAATAGGGTGCAATGGCGGCCGAGCACCATCAGTGGCAACTGAGGCCTCTGTGGTCTCGATGGGAGTTTGGCTTGGACGGTGGGAACGGCTAGCAGCCAGTGGGAACATGGGTCGAGACAAGGGGAACCCGGTTGTAGCCGGTGGATGCCTCTGGCTAACAATGGCAGACAGCAGCAACTTGAGCCGTCTCGTCGCCGGCTAAGTACCCCAGCCACCGGCTGGGGTGGCAATTTTGAGTGTTTTGGTGTTTTGTTTGTTTGACTTTGTGACTCGAGTTTGGGATCGGGATTATTTTATTAATAAGTTCATTAAATTAATTAATTAAATTAATTTCCATGGCTAGCTAATTTAATTAATTAAAATCCAAGACTTAAGTTTATTATTTAAATTAAATAATCATGTTTTAACCTAAATATTTTATCAGCATAATTAAATTAAAAATCATGTAAATTTAATTATTATTTTAAGGTAAAGTCTTATTAATATTTTCATGACATTATTATTAATTATTAAATCATGTAATTCCCTTAATAAATAATAATCATTTAACCTATAGTATTTATTTAATAAGCTTTACTATATTAATTCCATGACTTATAGCTTTTAATCAATAAACACTAGCTTATTTTTTTAACTTATTAATCCAGCTTATTTCTATTTATAGAAACTTATTATTTTTGGAAACTTTCTATTTTAGGAAACCTATTATTTTTTAGAAAGTTACTCAGTATTACAATACACGTATAGTAATACAAAGATATATGACCTATATCATTAGAATACATGAATATACACAAATAGCACATAAAACAGTAAAACATGACAGAACATGTTTAATAAGCTAAGAACACACAGAACCAGTAAAATACACAGTATATCAGACAACTCATACACGTCCCTTATCTTGGGTAGTATTATCCGTGAAGGCGGAGTAGTTTCGTCAGCTTTTCCATTCTAGCTTCTACTGGACATAAGGTACGGATATTTTGTCCTTCAGTATGGACATTCTCTTTCCTTATTAGGATTCCCCGTTTGCAGCCAACTGTTTTCCCAAATTATTTGTTTTATATGTTTTGATTGCTTATGTTTAGTTTTAAATTCCTAAGCCAAAAGCATGCATGACATGTCATCTAGTTATGGAGGTACCATAACCATAACACTAGAGGCACCAGTGTTATGACTTCCCCACGGCGGAGTGATTGCTCGTGGCGTCCCTTTACAGTTTTGGCCATATTTATTATATTATCATGTGGGGCGTATGGGTGCATCCTAGTTACATGTTTTTATAGGATTTTCATGGTGAATGTGGTGTGTTCCTAGCATCCTTCACAAGGAGTTGATCCCTCCTACCCAGACTAATTTAATTAGAGGCATCCCCTCTAATTTTATGATGAGGTCACCCCTCTAAGTATTCATGCATGGTGGAACCTCATGACCTATATGGGCTATTGGCTAATTAAATACTGTTTTCATATAAAAACATAAGTCTTTCTAAACTATAAAACCATTTTTATAAACATGTTCCAGGTTTTCCAGGACTTATACATTTTCGCTGTTTTTCAGTCTTATTTATGGTTTAGTCATTTATACTATGTCATATATCCGTTCACTGAGCGTATTGTTCAACCGTTACTTTGCTTTCTAAGTCCCAAAACGGCAGGTACCCATGGACAGACTTGAGCATTTGGAGGACGTGCATAGGATGGAAGTTGGCTTAGACTTCTTCTCCTTTTGCCTTCTTATACTCATGCTTATTTGGACACTTGTTTTGTCCTTCTCATTTCAGTTACTTTATTTATGTTTGGGCTTGTGTTTGGGAACCGATGTTTGATTCCAGTTTTCCCTTTTGGTCATGTAAGTTTAGTACATATTACCTTGCATGCTTTGATGACACGCCATAAATACACGTAACGGTCTACTTATCAAAGTGGGGTGTTACAGTTATGGTATCAGAGACAAGCTTTCGACCAGTAGGCTCTAAAACTTGACCTGTGACAAGTGGGTAGTCACCAGGAGCTTCCTAAGCCGATACTTGTTATTCCACGTAGTGATATTTTCAGCACATTGTTGTTTTAACCATGATGTTTTCCCCGGAGTTATTTGTTACTAATATGGATTGAACAACCGTCATCCATAATTTGTTATATGTCATTATTTTATGCATAATGTTCCCTTGTGAACTTTGGCTAATATGGACTGAACTACAGTAGTTCATACTTAGTCACGCATTTTCTGTAAGTTTTGACAGTTGATTTTCATTTATTTATTTTCATGTATTATTGTTGCAGGTACTTTTAGTAAGTAATGGTTGGTACAGGACTGGCCATATTTAGTCGCATGTGATTTTATTCGAATCATTTGTTTTGGTGAACCGACCCATAGGAGTTCACCCTTGCTCATGTCAATTTTTTTTGATGAACCGACCCATAGGCATTCATCCTTACTCATGTCAATTTTGTTTTGTGAACCGACCCATGGTCGTCCACACCAGTGATTTTCAGATTTCATTTCATTACAATCATATCTCTTTCATGTCCCCTCATTAATGGTTATGTTCTTTATGTCAATTATGTTTTCATATTATCATGGTTAACTTCGTCTTCATGTTGATTATGTTTCTATGCTTCTTTATGTAAGTTTTTGCTTCATGTTTCTTCGTGTTGATTCTAGAATTGATGGATTGTATTTAATCATGCTTTCATGATAGTCATGGTTGGTTTTCATTAATCATGTTTTCATGTTGGCCATCATTCGATTCCGTTTAATCATACTTTTATGCTTCTTACGCAACTTGACTATGTCTACACTAAATTAGTTGGACTATTACGTTGTATTGTTCAGTTTGGTTAAAATTTGATTATTTACTTTCCTTTGATCATATCAGATGGTTGACACCCGTATCATTCATCTCATGTGTATTCCACGCGTACTCCATGTATTGTATTCCACGTGTACCCATGTACCGTATCCTATGTGTATTACATGTACCGTAATCCATGTGTATTTAACTTACAATACTCCACGAGTATTCGCTAGTCGATTCTTAATCATCTCAGGCGTATTCCATTTGTTGATATTCTACAAGATGCTGATGCCGCTCATAACTTGGAGATGTAACTAAAGGTTAATGTTGCATCTATTTGGAGACGCTACGAGATGTTAATGTTGTTCACAACATGGAGATCCTATAAGACGAAAAAAGGCGTTGGACCAAACCGATCGTACGAGAAGATGCTTCACCACCATACGATTTCCATCACAATCCATGTCCCTACCTTTTAGTTATATGTCACACGTCGTTCAGTTTTCTTTTCAGTCATATGAGTGAGAACCGGTACCAGCCGGCCACTCAGTTGAATAGTTACATGAATCACCGTCATAAGAATGACCGTCATGGAACTGACAGACAAGACGATAGTAACCACTACTGTGGCAACAACTATTCTAGCAATCACAACAGAAGCTCTGGTAACGGATGTGATCAGAAATACAAAGGGTCTGCAGTCCAACCGATCCGCCAATTCTGGCATGATAACCTAAGAGTTTTAATTCTATTCGTTTCACATCTCGGGACACATGTCAAGACATCAGTCAAGACGCATGTCTCACGTAAATTTTCAAGACACATGTCAAGACACCAGCCAAGGCACCTGTCATACACATATTTTTTCCAAGACACGAGTCAGGACACATGACTCATGTATACCTTTTGAACAACCCTAAGTAAATTAGAATAACCTCCAAGGAGTATACCCATTCTGGTGTGCCATGAATGAATCATGCCATGAGAATTCCAATACCATCACTGGCGTATTGTTCATGATTGGACACGCAATGTTCGTTCTGTGTGAGACAGGCGAAACACATTCAGTGAAATCTGCCACGTTTACTCCATGTATTGACACGAAACTTTCATTTATATCCATGACCATAAAGGACGCCATTCGTATCCTTCATGTGTACGAAGGTTTTACTTTCAGTCAAATGATAAGATCTAATCTGCTAACGCATTTCCCTCGGACAGATGCGAGTTAAATATGATTCTGATTATGGACTATGAACAGCACGCCATGCTACGATTGCTCGCCATTCAGATTAGATTATGTACAGCGATGTTCAGGCTCCTGAATACATCCAACATGGTTTTCCATCAGGAAAGTCTGTACAAATTATTTATGCTTTGTGTTTGTCATCCCATGGCTGCGAAGATTTTCCATCTATCGGTTATGAGACAACTTCTGAAGTTCCTTTTATTCATAATCAACCGATCATTTTAGAGTTTTCCCAGATATATTCCAGAGAGACCTTCAAGTATACTTCCTATCCGCAAGATGGACCATAACATCGAGCAGGTTAGGGAGTAGAACCAGTTTCCAAGGCTCTGTATAGCATGGCTTTCTTGAACTAAAGAGTTGAAGGATCAGCTGCATGAGATGCTTGAACAAAGTTCGTTCGCCAGGTATATCACCATGGTGTGCATCAGTTCTGTTTATTAAGGAGAAGGGCGGTAACATGAGATTATGTGTCGACTACCGTCGATTTCAACAAATCACCTTTCATAACCGTTACCCTCCTCCACGTATTGACAACGTATACGATCAACTTCAGGGTGCTAAGCACTTTCCCGATATCGAATTAAGATCATGCTGCCAACAGTGGCTAGTGAAAGGGCATGACATTTCCATGACTGCTTTTCGCACACGATTTGGTCATGCTAAATTCATGATTTTGTTTAGTCTCACGAATGCTCCAGCAGCATTATGGACTTGATAAATAGATTTTCCCATGAACTCATAAACAAATTCGTTATTATTTTCACCGATGACAACCTGAGCTTCTCTAAGTCTAGAGAAGGGCACGAAGACCATATTCGCACTAAGTTGCAAATTCTATGACAGAAGAAATTTCACCCTGAAATTTTTCCAGTATGAATTCTGGTTGATTACAGTGACACGCTGAATCACATTAATTTCCACGATTAATCTCACCATGACTCAACTTATGCGTAAAGGAGAGAATCCCACATTAAACTATGCGTTCTAGAAGACCCTACGCTAATAGCAGTCTATTTAAAGACTCATAGTATTCCAAACTTCTATGGATCCAGTTTCTATGAAACAAGATGCAGTTACGTTCATATCTAAGTACCTAACACACCAACAAGTTAAGATAGAACACCAAAATGCTAGTGATTATTCCCACCATTAGAAATTATGAATGGAGAATGGACAGAATCTCCATAGATTTTGTCACCGAATTACCGCAGGCTCAGAAGGAGCATGATGCTATCTGGGTTATTTTCAACCGTTTGACCAAGTCTGCAAAATCCTTTCGTCCGCAAGGATTTCACGGTTAGCAGATTATCATACATTTTCCTAGCCAAAGATCGGACGATCACTGGGCACTCTTTCAGCTATCAGCTCAGATGAAGATTCGCGTACGCATTCATTTTTACGTTCGCGTCCTTGTTCAATTCCACGATTTGCTTTCACACTCATGATCATGACATTGTTCACGTTCATGATCGTAGTCTAGCTTACAATTTACGTTTCAATTTTTCGTTCTAGAAAGTTTTGTAGAAAGCTTGGGAGACCAAACTCAAGTTTAATAAAGTTTCCATCCTCAGACAAACGTTTCACGTCATATTTTGCGTCCCATCTCGTATCGTTTGGCGTTACCTCCTCAGTTATCTCATGTTCACAATATGTTTCACATGTCATGTTCATCCCACTTTATCATATCACGTTCGCAATATGTTGCATGTATCATCGTCCACCATGTGTTTCTCATATGACATTCACCATATCTTCACGTATCTTGTTCACAATTGTTCACGTATCACGCCCACAATTGTTCACGTACTACTTTCAGTATGTCTCGCGCGTCATTGCTAAGACGTTACTAACGTCAGTCATTTCTGACTATTTTGCATCGTAACGGGTCAGTAACCTCACACGTTAACTTTCATCCACTCAATCAGATTCAGGAGGATCAATCTTTTGTTGGTAACCAGAAACTCTTCTGTGTCGTCACGACAGAGTCAAAAAGACTAATAGTATTCGCCAAGATCTTTTATAGGACCGTTCCGAACAAGAAGCCACTTTGGAACGGAGGAGTCTATCCGGACTTTCTAATGCTTTTCCTTCCATAAGTCAGATATGTTCCTTTCAGTCACGTCACGTTTCATGTCCTCTTTAGCCATGTC
Organism: Glebionis coronaria; assembly: GCA_025667525.1. Lineage (NCBI taxonomy): Eukaryota > Viridiplantae > Streptophyta > Magnoliopsida > Asterales > Asteraceae > Glebionis > Glebionis coronaria. The sequence continues at coordinate 688,233,363 of CM046875.1, read as the reverse complement.
ACATTCCATGTTTCTTTCAGACATGTCTCAATCATGTCCTTCCAACTCACGTGTCTTTCCAGCTTTTGTGTCCTTTCAGCTTTTGTAACTCCATCAGCTTATCTTACCCTTAAATATTTAATCATGAAACACGACATGTAAAACACGAACACACTCGATAAATATTTAATCATGAAAAACGAAAACGAAACATGTAAGTATGGGTGTGTTGGGACTGGCCAAATTAGAAGAAACAAGAAAGGGCCTAAGTCCCGACCCATTAACCATTTAACTAGTAAAAGTTATCTTTAGGGATTCATTATATAGGTTTAATAAAAAATGGAGAAAACCCTAGTTCTTTGTGTATAGCCGCCGACCAAGAAAATCAAAACAAGGAGGAGAGCGATGTTTGATCTTTGATTAATCACAAGTATGTGTTCGTGGTTGTATCTTTCTAAATCATTACTCGGTTGGTAATATTTAATCTTAATCTTTTTATTTCTTTTGGAATTAATCACAAATTCAATGTGACATGATATAAAACACGAAATCAGTATTAAGGAAAACATGATATAAACCATGATTTCATAGAATTAGGACTTGTTTGGTGTGTTCTGTACCAAACCGAGACCCCAAAGGGGGCTCTCGATGGCAGTTTTGCCTCACCAGCCGCAACCCAAAATGGGGTGCAGTGGCGGTCGAGCACCATCAGTAGCAACCGAGGCCTCTGTGGTCTCGGTGGGAGTTTGGCTTGGACGGTGGGAACGAATAGCAGCATGTGGGAACATAGGTCGAGACAGGGGGAACCCGGCTGTAGCCGGTGGATACCTCTGGCTAACAGTGGCAGACGGCAACAACTTGAGCCGTCTGGCCGCCGGCTAAGAACCTCAGCCGCCGGCTGGGTGGCAGTTTTGAGTGTTTTGGTGTTTTGTTTGTTTGACTTTGTGACTCGGGTTTGGGCTCGGGATTATTTTATTAATAAGTTCATTAAATTAATTAATTAAATTAATTTCCATGGCTAGCTAACTTAATTAATTAAAATCCAAGACTTAGGTTTATTATTTAAATTAAATAATCATGTTTTAACCTAAGTATTTTATCAGCATAATTAGATTAAAAATCATGTTAATTTAATTATTATTTTAAAGTAAAGTCTTATTAATATTTTCCTGACATTATTATTAATTATTAAATCATGCAATTCCCTTATTAAATAATAATCATTTAACCTATATTATTTATTTAATAAGCTTTACTATATTAATTCCATGACTTATAGCTTTTAATCAATAAGCACTAGCTTATCTTTTTAACTTATTAATCCAGCTTATTTCTATTTATGGAAACTTATTATTTTTGGAAACTTTCTATTTTAGGAAGCCTGCTATTTTTAGAAAGTTACTCAGTGTTAAAATACACGTTTAGTAATACAAAGATACATGACCTATATCATTAGAATACATGAATATACACAGATAACACATAAAACAGTAAAACATGACAGAACATGTATAATAAGCTAACCAGTAAAATACACAGTATATCAGACAACTCACATACGTCCCTTATCTTGTGTAGTATTATCCGTGAAGGCGGAGTAGTTTCGTCAGCTTTTCCATTCTAGCTTCTACTGGACATAAGGTACCGATATTTCGTCCTTCAGTATGGACATTCTTTTTCCTTATTAGGATTCCCTATTTGTAGCCAACTGTTTTCCCCAAGTATTTGTTTTATATGATTTGATTGCTTATGTTTAGTTTTAAACGCCTAAGCCATATACATGCATGCCATGTCATCTAGTTATGGAGGTACCATAACCATAACACTAGAGGCACCAGTGTTATGACTTCCCCACGGCGGAGTGATTGCTCGTGGCGTCCCTTTACATTTTTGGCCATATTTATTATATTATCATGTGGGGCGTATGGGTGCATCCTAGTTATATGTTTTTACAGGATTTTCATGGTGAATGTGATGTGTGCCTTACATCCTTCACAAGGAGTTGATCCCTCATACCCAGACAAATTTAATTAGAGGCGTCCCCTCTAATTGCATGATGAGTTCACCCCTCCAAGTATTCATGCACGGTGGAACCTCATGACCTATATGGGCTATTGGCTAATTAAATACAGTTTTCATATAAATGTTTAAGTCTTTCTAAACTATAAAACCAGTTTTATAAACATGTTCCATGTTTTCCAGGACTTATACATTTCTGCTGCTTTTCAAGCTTATTTAAGTTTTAGTCATTTATACTATGTCATATATCCGTTCACTGAGTGTATTGCTCAGCCGTTACTTTCCTTTCCATGGCCCAAAACGGCAGGTACCCATGGACAGACTTGAGCATTTGGAGGACGTGCATAGGATGGAAGCTGCCTTAGACTTTTCTCCTTTTGCCTTCTTATACTTATGCTTATTTGGACACTTTTTTTGTCCTTCTCATTTTAATTACTTTATTTATGTTTGGGCTCATGTATGTTTGGTACATATTACCTTGCATGCTTTGATGACACGCCATAAATACACGTAACGGTCCACTTATCAAAGTGAGGTGTTACAACAAGTACTATCAACAAATCCAGTTTTATTCCTTATACTTAAAGCCAGTTTCATAGCAGCAACCCATACTCTATAACTTTTAGTCCCAGTTAGTTTCACATACATAATAGTACTATAATCGAAATCACTAGTCTGTAAATGCAGAACATTACCAACATCAAGATTAACCAATCAAATCAGGAGTGCTAGTAGACATGATGCTACAACACACAAGAAAAAGAAAACAACAAGACAATAGAATGGAACTTGATCAAAGCCAACTAAGATCTCAGGCTTCCTAACCACTCAAGATGACATGTCAAAGGAAAAGCAGAGATCAATGATCAAAATTGATGAAATAAGAAAATAAGAACAAACAAGAAACACACCAATACACATCATATCAAAACAATAAATCAGATAAACAATTAAAGAGCAGATAATAAAAAGATACTAAAGATAAAGGAAAGCGATGTTTTTTTTTGATAAAGGGTTATCCCTGTAAAAATGTATTAGTTGCATCAAAAAGTTAAGTACAATAGAATGTGGCTAAAATATCACATTAACCTTAAGCGGACTTGAACTGCTAAAATTTTTAGACATGTCGCAAATGTACTACAAAAGGAATAGAGAGCATGCAATATAAGAATGCAACGAAACCAGTCTGTTATCCCTATATATATTCACTTAGTCTATGAGATAACAGATCAACAAAAACCAAGATCACCCACAAATCACCAGATCTTAACACTTCCATTAAGATACAACACCTAGAACTCCAGAAACACCTCAAGAACACAAAACCCCCCAAAATCCAAATAGTGTTTCACAAACACTTAGTTAAAAATACCAATATACTTACAAAAACTTGCAATTAACCACGAGACCACCTTTCAATCGAACAGTAACAACTCCAAAATCAAGATCTGTAAAAGCCCCCAAATATTCAAACCCTAGAATCAAGATCCACACAATCGAGAGCAACCAAGTCTCTGATACCATGTAAAAAAGGTATATATGTGAATCTAACCAACCTCCCCTTGATTCACTTATAAAACGATTCAGAGCTTACAAGTAAACACAAGAGAACAAAAACAAGATTGATCACAATGGATGATCAATCAATACAATATTATCGCTAATATAGATCAAGACATATTGATCTATATAGACTAACAAAAACAAAGACGATCTTCAGGGGCCCGAATTAAACAGCAGCAGAAGGAGTGACCTTCAGGGGCCCGAATTAAATAGCAACAGGAGTGGGGTTTATCCCCTAAGGAGAAGGTTCGAGGCTTACATACTGCCCAATTAGATGTCACTGTAAGCTCGAATCACTAACTACTAACTCACCGTAATAAAAGAAAACAAAAACAAAGACGATCAAAGATTAAAAGAGTGTATAGCGGTTGTGTGTGTAAAGTAAAGAAACCTAAACGCTCCAACTTGTATACTTGTGCACAATTCCATAATTGCATGTTTTGTCTTTGCACAATACAAAGTAAACAAAACTAGACAGAAAGAATGTTAGGGGTTAGAAGTTATATAACTTGTTAATACAAGTCCTTTATAATTTCATAATAAGAAAAACTTGTTATTCAAATGATAACTTATAAAACTACAACTCCACCTATTTTCATTTAAAAACAAAGTAACGTTTTCCATTTTTAGTATATATTTATATGATCGTGTTGTAACAAAACTTTGGAGAATAAGTATAAAGTGAATAAAATATAAGTGGTTTCCTTTAAACCTCGATATTCTATGTTCCACAAAAAAGGTAGACAGAATTTTGTGATGGATTTTATTGGTCCCAAATAAAGTTATATACATATTTGACTTTTTAAAAGACGTATTGTACATAATTGCATGCAGATACATATGTTCTATATCAACCTTTTGTCTTGTTACAACGGGTTCTAAATCAATAAATAAATTTTTCAATAAGCTTGAACCATTTAAATCGATAGGTTATCAAGTCTTGGTTTGAGTGTTGCAAAAAACAAAAATTTAAGATTTTTGTTTTTAGTGTGAAGCCGTAAATTTTAAAAATTCTTCGTCGCAAGTTTTCCTAATGGTTCAGGTTCTGAAACCGATCCGTTATGAATGATATAATTCAAAGTCAATCGATATTAAATGACATTTTTAAAAAAACTAAAGAATATACTTGCTAACTTTAATACTGTCTTTGCCTACTAATAATCTTCTTTTTTAATTGATTGATTGAAAATATAAAAGGTCAAGATCAACCTAAACCTCGTTGATATTCGTTCTTAGTCGGCAAAAAAATTAATTTGCAAATACTTGATACTTGCTTGGAAGTCACCAAATTAAATATTAAATTTTTAAGTTGTCTCAAAATGATAGTTCATTTAATAAAAAATAAAAAATCATATTACTGTTATTTGAGGTCGCTTTTACAGAGAATAAAAAATTAAATTAACTAGCTGTGAGTAAAGAATTTTGCTACATCCACAAAATTTGTATAAAAGAACATTCACAAAAATGATTTGGCAATGTGTGATTGGTGAATTTTGTTATAATTTCTCTCTCTTCATTTTTGATAAACCAATTACATATAACCAAGTCATCTTTGTGGATGTTATTTTGTATACTCTTTGTGGATGTAGCAAAGCTCGTAAGTAAATTTGTTATTTGCAAAGAGTATAAGAAACAAAGTTACATGAAAAACGTGACTAAAACGGCTAAAAAAATTGAGAAAGAACGAGAAGAAAAAAAGCGTAAGAGCAGACGGTATGGTAACTGGTGGCTTGGCTGGCCACGACGGCGCGAGGCCACGGCGGCGCCAACCACACCGTGGCTCGCGTCGTCGAGTTTGGGCTGGTTACTACCAGTCGACGCCATGGCGACGGCGCGACCTTATGGCGCAACCAACCACACCGTGGCTCGCGCCATGGGTCGCGTTATGGGGTTTTTTTTAATTTTTTTTTTAATTTTTTTTTTTTTGAAAATTTAAAAATGTTACCGTTGGGGGTAACGTGCAAAATATTTTAATTTTTAAGTTTATTTTCGTATTCGTGTTTTTTTTTTATTCGGTAATTTTTTTTTTAATTTCGTGTTGTTTTTTTTTCTATTAGTAATTGTATTTTTTTTTATTAATGAAAATTTAAGTTTATGTTAATTAATTGTTGAAAAAAAAAAAGTGGTGGGTGACGACGACACGAGAATTCTCGTGTTAACCAGGGAGGGGGGTTGAGCCATCGTGGGAAGTTTTGGTGTCGTGGAAGTAAAAAGTGATGTGACATCACTTTTTGCCCACGACACGAGCACGACGACTCAACCATACCGCGTGCTCTAAGTGGCTTTAATGCGAGTGACGAAAGGAAACTGACCACTCTTATTAACCCGATGATGTGAGTGAAGAAAGTTTAAGTGGCTCATAAAGCTTTTTTTATTATTTTACATGAAATATAAACAGTAAGATGAGGGCCTGGTTTGTGTGACTTGTAACTGTAAGCAAAATCAAAACACTAAAAAAGGCACATAATCAACCTCCTCAAATGTAATATAATGAAGATTTAGTACAATACAACTAGTCATCAAACAAGTGCTAATAATACAAAATAAAGACTGTCTCAAATAGGTTGATCCAATTAGCTCACTACAAGAACTCTCACACTCAATATGATCAATACAAATTGATCAAATACAAGACAAAGTTAGCGAGATGAATAACTTGATAACAAACAAATTAGAATCAAGAACTGTGTGTAAAAGTGTGTGAATAACAGAAAGTGGCTGGGAAAGATATGAAAACCCTAAACATGAGTTCAGGTTATATACTGAGCTCATGTTTAGGGTTATACAAGTCACACGCTTCAACTTTAGATAATGGCAGAAGCAGTCCTCCTTTCCTTGTTCCAGCAGTTGCCACTTCTAGTCCCTTACATTTGGTTTGACCTATATTGACCTTTGTATTCTCAAGACCCTCCTTCAAACCTAATGTAAGACCTTTCTTGACTCCAATGCAACCAGATTGTGTACCTGCAAAAATATAAACCAAACCCAACTTTTCACACAAAAACTTATGTTGAACAACACCCAAACATTTTGTGAACAAATCTGCAACTTGCATATTATAATGAACCTTAACAGGTTTAATAACACCAGCAAAGACTTTTTCTCTAACAAAATGAACATCAATTTCAAAATGTTTAGATCTCTCATGAAACACAGGATTATGTGCCAATTGTATGGCTGATGAGTTATCATAAAATATCTCAACATAATACATACAAGGGAGCTTAATATTGTGCAACAGATTAGCCAACCATATAACTTCACAGGTAGCAGAAGCCATGCTTCTATACTCAGCCTCAGTAGAGCTTTTAGAAACAGTGGCTTGTTTCTTACTCTTCCAAGATATCAAAGTATTACCCAGAAAAACACAAAAACTAGTCAAAGACTTTCTATTTTTTGGACACTTAGCCCAATCAGCATCAGATAAACAACAAGTATAAGATGAGAAGTATTATCAAACTGAATACCAAGGCTAGGAGTACTCTTAAGGTATCTTAAAACCCTAAGAGCAGCTTTCATATGAGACTGCAAAGGACTATGCATGTGCTGACTTAAACAATGCACAACATAGCTAATGTCAGGTCTGGTATTAGTCAAATATATCAATTTTCCAAAAAGTTTTTTATAGCTAGTAATATTAACCAAATACTTATCATCATCATATGCAATGTGCCTCAACACATAATTTTCAAGAAAAGGAATATCAACAAGTTTAGCAGCTAAAACACCATATCCATGAACAAGTTCCATACAGTATTTCCTCTGGCTCATGCAAAAACCTTTTTTATTCCTCAAAACTTCAATACCCAAAAAATACTTGAGCTCACCCAAATCTTTAATAAGAAATTTAGTTTTCAAAAACTGTTTAAGATTGTTAATCTCTTTTTCCTCATTACCAGTTACCACAATGTCATCAACATAAACCAGCAAAGCAATGAATATATCATCTTTATTCTTAATGTATAAGTAATCAAACTTACTTTGCTCAAAACCATGCTCAACCAAGGCAGCAGTTAACTTAGCATTCCACGGCCTTGGTGCTTGTTTAAGACCATACAAAAATTTATTCAACTTGCACACCTTAGACTTACTATTATAACCATCAGGAAGAGTCATATATACATCTTCATTAAGATCACCATATTAAAAGAGATTATTAACATCTAACCGATATAAAGGCCAATTTTTAACAACGACAATGCTAACTAAACATCTCACATTTACCATTTTAACAACAGGACTAGAAGTTTAATCGTAATCAAAACCCTCCTTTTGACTAAACCCTCTAGCCACAAGTCTAGCTTTGTATCTCTCGACATCACCGGAAGATTTGTACTTATTACAAAGCCATTTACTACAAATAGCTTTTCTACCAACAGGAAGATCACATTCTGTCCAAATATTATTCCTATTTAAAGCCTCAGTTTCATTATTCATGGCATCAACCCAATTTGGATCAGCCAAAGCCTAAAAAAGACAAGTAGGTTCTACAGACTTATTCAGTAAAGCACATATTATTACCATACAACTTAGAATAATCAACATACTCAGGAATACCATACCTAACATTATAATTAAGCACATAGTCATTAAACTTAATAGGAATTTTAGTTTCTCTGCTAGATCTTCTTATTTCAGGTGTCTGCACATCACCATGTCTAAGAGTTGGACTAGAATGATTATTTGGAACATTTCCCTCAGAACAGTTTTAGATGCTCTCATCAATATGGGTTGCAAAATACCCTCCATTCTGACTAGATCCTTGTGAAGTTATCAGCTGATTAGTCTCAGAATGTGGTAAACTACCCTCCTCATTTGATGCATCTTTCCCATAATCACTGGGACTTAAAGATCTGATCATTGTCAAAAAACTCAAGTGATCAGCTTCACTTGTTATCTCAACATCAGCTGACTTACAAGTTTGTTTAAATGGAAACACATTATCATAAAGTTTTACATCTCTAGAAAAGAATACATTTCTAGTATCCATACTTAACAACTTGTAATCTTTTTTAGTAGAAGAGTAACCAATAAGAACATATTTTTTAGATCCAAAAGAAAGTTTATTATGATTATTTAACACAGTAGAAAAACACAAACAACTAAAATACCTTAGGTGGAAAAGATTAGGTTTTCTATTATTGACCAACTCAAAAGGAGACTTGCCCTTTAAGACAGATGATGGCAACTTGTTAATAATATAAACAGCAGTAAGAATACAATCAGACCAAAATCTAAGAGGAATCCCCCTGAAACATAAGACTCTTTGCTACATTAATCAAGTGTCTATGTTTTCTCTCAGCAATCCCATTTTGCTGAGGTGTATGGGCACAAGAAGTTTAATGAATAATTCCCATATCATTAAACAAAGTATTCATTCTTTTATTCATAAACTCAATACCATTGTCAGACCTAAATGTTCTAGGTTTAACTTTATATTGATTATGAATCATATTAATATATGAAAAAAACATTTCAAAAACTTCATATTTAGTTTTTAAATGATAAACGCGTACAGCTCCGAAAAAGTCATTTACAATGGTCAAAAAATACCTAAACCCCTCTTTGTTGTGAACCTTGTAAGGACCTCATAAGTCAAGATGAACAAGTTCTCCAAGCTTTTTGACTTATGATTAGACAAGGGAAAGGGGTCCCTAGTATGTTTTGCCATTTGACAAATCTCATAGACAATCACAGAGGTGTTATCAAACATATGCAAAGCATGTTTGAGCATAGTTAACACTTGGTCAATAGGATGACCAAGTATGTTGTGCCAAACTATTTTAGAAGCATGAAAAGATAAACACATATTAGACATACCTACATTGTTATTTTTATTTATATCAAACACATATAGGCCACCAGATTCACTACCAGTCCCCAAAACAATCTCCTTTTTCAGGTCCTGAATATAACATTTATTCTCATCAAAACCAACAAACAACTTACTATCTCTAATAAGTTTGTTAAAATACAAAATACTAACACAATAACCATGAACAACCAAAACATCATATAACATCAAATTATTAGTAAATTTTAAGTTTCCAATATGACTAATAGTAGCTAAAGTTCCATTAGGATGACCAACAGTAATCTTAAGATCAGAAATTTCAACCACATTAACCATTCAAATAGTAGAAACAGTCAAGTGTTGATTAGCACCATAATCAATAAACCAATCCATTGTAAGAGTTTGAACACCCAGACTAGAATTAGCAAAGAACTACTTAGAGAAATTGACATTGAACCACATATTACATATTAAAAATGAAGCCCTACCTGTGAAATTGGCATGAATGCTTCCAATAGGCTTATCACTAATCATATTATGCAATTTATGGATCTGTTCAAGAGTAAAACCAGAAGAAGTACTACTAGAAGATTGCTTATCATTAGGTTTAACATCCATACTAGCACTATAAGTCTGTTTATTAGTACCATTATTCGTTTAAAACTAGAAGGAAACCCACAAGTTCAAAACATCTATCAACAGTATGAGCCATTTTCCCACAATTTTTATAGTTCATATTAAGATTAGGCCCTCGATTGACAAAATTATTATTTCCATTAGCATTAGACCCTCTAGAAAAATTATTTCCAGAGTTGTAACGTTTCTTATTATTACTTATAAAAATCAAACTTAATAGCAAATGAAGAAGCATTCAGTTTAGAATCACTACTACCAGAAAGCCCAGGAATCCCTCTATGGGATTCCTCTAGACACAGTATCATATGCATCCTTGACCTCAGGGAGAGGATCCCATGGTCAAAAGAGCATTCCTAACAGGCTGGTAATAGTCATTGAAACCTATTAGAATTTGCATCAACTTCATAAGTTGCTGATGCAAGACCAATTTAGTGCTAGATGCACAAGTACAAGGAACTTCACAAGAACACTTAGGAATTTTAGTCAATGCATCAAATTCTCTCCACAAAGAGTTTAATCTATGATAATCAGCAACAGTAGTACCAGCTTGTTTAACATTGTTAATTTTCTGAAGCAGATTAAAAATAATAGACCCACCCAGCTTATCATAAGTACTATTAAGTTCACTCCAAACAGTAGTGCCATTATCGGAATATACAAGACCCATATAAACATCTTGAGATACAGAGTTCATAATCCAAGTAAGCACAATAGCATTACACCTATTCCACTGATAAGACAACACATCACTAGTCACATAAGACTCTTTCTAACAAGAACCATCAACAAAACAAAACTTATTCCTAGCCTCTAAAGCAAGTTTCATAACACTAGACCAAGTTCTGTAATTTTCAGTACCAACAAGCTAAAAAGAAATAAAAGTAGTAGTGGTATTATCATTAGTTTTCACATGTAAAGAATGACCACCATCCAAACCATTAATAGAAATAGGATGATTACTACCACCAACACACATGATAACAACAGATCAAGAATCAAAGAAAAATGAAAATAGATAAGACAAACAAATAAGCAACACACAAGAACCAAACAAACAAGCCAAAAAAAACAAGACAACCTATAAGAATACAAAAAATAAGCAAATAATAAGAACAAACAATCAGATAAGCAAGAGAAGATTGCAAAACCCTAGCTTATCACCTATCAGTGGGACGAGCAGTTATCCACACTTCTCAAAGGGAAGAAGGTCAAGATGTTACCCATTGAGTTTAGGGTTTCAGAAACCCTAACTCCAGAATCAGTGGATCTTGCGATAATCAACGATTCCTAACACGGTCGTTAAGAATCACCAATCCAATCGCCTCAAAACCACAAAAAAATTAAAAACCATCAAATTTGATCTCAAACCCTAGAACAAGAAACACGATCAAGAACCATGATTCAGAGAACCAGTCTATGATACCATATAAGCAATATCAAAACACCAAGAATGCACACAACCAACCTCCCCAAGTGCAATATAATAAAGATTTGGTACAATACAACTAGTCCTCAAAGAGTGCTAGTAATACAAAACAAAGAATGTCCCTACTAGGCTGATTCAGTCACCTCACTATAAGAACTCTCACACTCAATATGATCAATACAGATTGATCAAATACAAGACAAGTTATTAAGATGAATAACTTGATAACAAACAAATGAGAATCAAGAACTGTGTGTAAAAGTGTATGAATAACCGAAAGCGGCTGGGAAAGATATGAAAACCCTAAACATTAGTTCAGGTTATATACTAGGCTCATGTTTAGGGTTACACAAGTCACACCCTTCAACTTTAGACAACGGCATAAGTAGTCCTTCCTTTCTTTGTTGCAGCAGTTGCCACTTTTAGTCCCTCACATTTGATTTGACCTATATTGACCCTTGTATACTCAACATTAACATAATATTATTTTTCTCTATGCACAATCACTTTTGCAGATAACCAAGTTCGCTGCAAAATACACTTCGCTTAAACACATATATACTCACGAACACCTACGTGCACACAAAAAACACTAAAGACAATACTCCGTCATAAGACTCGTTTACGTCTGATCTTATATAGGTCAATTTTGTACAAGTTACGTATAAAATAGAAGCGGATAAGGAGTTTAAAATAACTAGGCGATGGTTCGAAGAAGACATTTTGTCGCTTGAAAATCATTGCACGACTCGACCCACTAAACACTAACATTTGTCATTAAAAAAAATAGAATATACAATGAAATCTTCTCGTTAATAATGGAGCACTAAATTTCAGCTACCCAAATTTAGTGGTGGTTAAATAATCATTCACCAACCTCTCATAATTATTCGAGAAAGTTCCAAAACAAATATACTTGATTTTTTGTACATAAACAAAATCAGGACCATATAATTTATATGCTCAAAAAACAATTAGCCATAATATTGAAATATTTTGATGAACGGGGTGTATTTACGGCTGTTTTACGTAATTTTGAATTTTTAAAAAATTAGCATTGTGTCGAAAAATCGATATTTTTTTATTATAATTTTATTTTTTAAGAAAGAGTTATTCACTTATGTGAGATACTGGGATTGATTGGTGTTAAAATCCGGTTGAAATAATATTTGGAATTGACTTGTTCTAGTTTATAATCTTTTGGTGATAAGAAATTATATTGTCAAATATTAGTGCTTATTCATGTTAAGTCATTTCAAACTTTATTAAAGATGGACGTAATAATGTATCACAATTGACAATAAGCCAAAAAGACTATAGCAAAGTTGACTACGCAAGTAACTAACATTCTTAAATCATTATTTTTATTTGTTTGTTGACACAAGAACGATTTAGAATGAAAAAAATTACAGTAACTTTTTTTTGTTCACGAAAGTTCACTTGCATCGATCAAATTATCTGAAAAGAGTAGTCGTCATGAGATGAATCAGTTTGAAGTATAAAATCGAAAACACAGAATCATAATCACCGGAAATAGCACATGCAAGCATCTGATTCCAAAACTTTTTTTAATGGAACCTTTTAAATTCTATGTTCTTTTTGCATCTTTCACCAAATCTATGCATTTAAATTCAAATACACATGTAGACCATTAGCCAATTACATAACTAAACTAGATTTTTGTAACTTATAGTGAGAAGTAGCATAATTTTTGCATAATTTTGAACAATATGAAAAGACTGACAAAATATTTGTTTCTTGCTAAACGAGCATTAAAAATCTTAACACTTATCGCTTTTAAATGTTTCATGCCAAACAAACCATGTATATTTTATAATATAAATATTTTATCACTCATTTTAAATGTATTTATTTTCTAATTTTTACCACCACAAGTTTGATAAAATAAAAGACTTTTATAATAAGCTAAAAATAATTTAATCATGCCAACTAAAAGTGTAATACCAAAACAAATATGAATGACAAATTATCCTTTATTTTTTATACATCAAAGTGTCGGCAGTATGATTGGTATAAAGATTTCTATTTTTTTAATAGATTTTGTAAAATTTATGTTTAATCATCCATTTATCTTATCTTATTCTCTTATAAAGTAAATTGCACATTCTCTTTTATTAAATGCAAAAAAAATTAAGAGATACAATTTTACAAGTCAAATGTACAAACCAAATGTAAGATCAAATATGAAAAAATTTAGTATAAATTTTTTAGCACAATGCACAACCCTTAATGTAAACAATAATAAGTAATACAAGTTATGAAATTAATACAACCTTTTATCACAATTAATTATCAGTTAAGTATATACAAGTTAGAAAGCTATATTTACAACCTTTTAATGCACATATACATTAAAACACATAATTAATACAATATTATGTTTAAAATACTTCAGTACTCAAAACAAGCCGCAACCAATTGAAACCTGTATCAAACATAGCCAGTCATAAGGTTACCCAAACTTTAAATTTTCGTTTTTCGAGATGCTATTGCAACGAAAGCATAAAATTAACAATATTCTTTGCCAAAAATTATGTTACACGTACCCGTCGCCGCAACGCGTTGTTACCCTGCTGGTTATAATACGAATCTTTTCATGTTTGACGATTATTACGCTAAAGATTACTTGCATTTTTGAATCAAACTTTGTATTTAACAAAGCTTTACAGAGTTAGTTTGTATCCAATAATTTGACTATATTTCTTGTTCTTCAAAGTAGGAATATGATGCGCACGTACATTGATGACACAACTATTATGCCACGATTAAATTTGGGACGTAAGTGAAAATATAAGATGTTCAAGTAATACAGTTGTATAGTACAAACATAGATGTGCTTATCCAAATTAATCATTTATGATGTTTAAGTTATATTGTTTGAAACTTAGGATTTAGAATCCTTGTTAGACTGATGACACATCTATCATGTCACAATTAAATTTACATATTTGAAGGCGCCTAAAAGGCTAAAAGACATAGTATGACTCAACGAAAAATTATTATAGCATAATTGAACTTTTCACATTTAGATACGTATGGCTTAAACATTATTATCATATCTATGCTACATATTAAGCATATTTGTCCCTCTCTCCTTATTAAATGCTCAATTTTTAAGAGGTACAATCATTCAAGCACAATTTACAAGATATTAATGCATAAAAAAGTCAGATTTAAGTAATACAAGATACTAATGCATATGTACGACTTGCACAAGTATACTACATAAAAATAATTAAAACTCATAATTAAAATAATTAAATACCTTATTACGTAAATGAACAATTATTATTACACAGTTTACGACAATGAAAAACTTATATACGTATTAAATACATAATTAGGAGTAAAACCACAACAAAACAACAATGGCGAATTTTTTTTCCTTTCTCAATTCGTTTCATCTAATATTCTTGTAATCCATCTGTGGAATATCCCTGCTGTCTAGGATTGATCTTTGATCTCCTAGAGCGAGCGATCTTACACGTGGTGTGATTCTTGAGTCTTAGTGTCCTTAATCTAATTCTGGAGAATAGATCTGTGATTCAATTATGTTTTATGGATCATCATTGCGTCAATCCAACCTCGCCGCTATTAATTGTGAGGGATATAGGCTTGTGATTTTTAATCCCCCTATTATTCCTATGATCTAATTAGTTACCGGAGATTCGGTTTTGATCTTTGTTGATTTATATACATTTTTGCAATTGTTCTTCTAATTTTCAGATTGGGTTTTTTTTCTGTATTTTTGTTTCCTGATTTTAGATCTCTCTCCAATCCAAGTTTTGTTTTACTGCATTTGAGTTCCCTTCAATCCAAATCACCAGATCCTCACATTCCTGTTTTTGTTTTTTGGGTCTGCTGTCCATGGCCTACTCATACCAAAAAGACTCACCTTCTCACGAGGACCAGACCCTGAAGGTCTCTCATTCCATTTATGTGACTAATTTCCCGAATCATATTACGGCGTGTGATCTATGGAAAACTTGTAGCACATATGGCACAGTTGTGGATGTATTCGTTCCACTTAAAAGGTCCAAAGCTGGCAACAGATTTGCATTTGTTCGGTTTATAAAGGTTTTCAATCTCTCTCGCCTTGTAGAGAATATTTGTACCTTATTGATTGGGAACTTTCACCTCTTTGCTTCTCAGGTAAGATTCGATCGTCCTCCTAATAAGGTTTCAAAACCTTATTTTGCACCTAATCCGTTCACTCAGGCAACGACCTCTTCTCAACCGGTTCAACAACAGGGATCTTATGCTAATGAAGTTTCCAATAAGTTGGGTTCTGTTATTTCATCCCTTCCAGCCCTAGTATTGGATGATTCATGTTTAGTCAATCGGGATTTTTCCAAACACTTGATGGGGAAAGTTAAAAAACCTTCATCGATTCCTAACCTTTTCTCAATTATAAAGGAGGAAGGTTTTACAGATGTCAAGTTATCATATTTAGGAGGCTGGTGAGTATTGATTGAATGTGGTAACGAGATTGAGAAGGATAACATGCTACAGCACACAGGTGTTAAATCGTGGTTTGAGGAGATCAAGATCGCGTCTTCTGATTTTGTAACTGATGAACGGATAGTATGGATCAACATTGAAGGTATCCCTCCTGTTGCTTGGACTAAGGTAACATTCTCAAAAATTTGTAACAAATGGGGTACAATAGTGGATATTGATGATAGTACTGGTCATTCATTTGGACGCAAGCGTTTGTGTATCTCTACTAAGCATCCAGTATCGATCTTGGAGTCATTTAAGATTATAGTAAAAGGCAAAGTGTACTTGGTCCGTGTTAAGGAACTATTTACATGGAACCCATCCTTCTTGGAGTGTATTGATAATGAAGGATTCTCATATGAAGAATCTTCTAGTCAACACGCCACCAACGGAGATGACGCTACTGTACCGAACAAAGAAAAGTTGGAAGATGATGCTAGCAGCGATGATGAAGGCATTCCAGAAACAGTGTTTGGATCGACATCTATGGGTCAGAACTTGGATAATTCTGCCAATATAGGTAACGATGATTGTGTAGACGAACAATTGGAGAAGAGTAGTAACAAACCTACAACGAGTTCTTCCATCCCACACCCACCCGGATACACGCCAGAGCAAGCAGTAATGCAGGATGAGAGTGTTCATGTAAATGCTAACGAAAGTCATGTCGAACCTCTAGTACAACTTATTAGCTCACCAATTCCAGAGAAGTCAGAAACGAAACCTTTAACATCAGACACCTCTTCCAAACCACTCAGCAGCCAGGGGGATCTCGGTCACGTAAGAAAGGAGGTTCGGTGTTAGATGTAATGAAAGGTCTTATCCAACTAGGTAATGTTATGGGATACTCTATGGACGGATGTACGAAGGATCTTGAGGCAATTATAGGTGACCATGGAGCTGAGAACGTTATTAGATGAATGCCTTATCCATCAATATTCAGGGTCTTGGTCATAAGACCAAAAAGGAGTGGGTAAAGGCGATGTCAAATTCATTTAAACTTAATCTTCTGGCGATTCAAGAAACTAAGATGTCTTCGATTTCTCATATGGTGGTTAGATCTATTTGGGGTAATTCAAACTTCGATTTTGTTAGTAGTGATTCTCTTGGAGCGTCGGGTGGTATTTTGTGTATATGGGAAGCATCTATATTTAAGAAAGACAACATCACTGTTTCGGATAATTTTATAGCTATCTTTGGTACATGGTTAACGAATAATGCTAAGATTCTCTTTATAGTCGTCTATGTCCCTCAGCAGCCTTCTCAGAAGAAGATGCTTTGGGATTACATTTCGACCATTTTAGGTAGATGAAATGGTGAAGTCGTTATTATGGGGGACTTTAATGAGGTTCGGTTCTCTTATGAACGAAGAGGATCATGTTTCAACCCTTATAGTGCGAAACAATTCGACAAGTTCATCATTGATGTTGGTTTGGTGGACATTACTTTGGAAGGTTATTCATTTACTTGGTCTCTTTCTATGGCTGCTAAAATGAGTAAGCTGGATAGGTTCCTTATATCCGATGGTATGTTCTCTTTATTTCCGTCTTTATCAGCCATTTGCTTAGATCGTCACCTATCTGACCATCGTCCTATCCTCCTTCGAGAAGTTCATGTTGATTTTGGGCCCATTCCATTCAGACTCTATCATTCTTGGTTCGATTATGTTGGTTTTGATGAAATGATAAAAACAACATGGTCCTCTTTCACTCATGCGGATAGTAATGCTATGATTAGATTTAGGAAAAAAATTACATGATCTCAAATTCATTATCCGTGGTTGGGTTCGGAATAAAAAAACGAGGTTGCTCATGATAAAAACAACATTGTTACGGAACTAGGGTCTATTGATAAGGCATTGGACAGTGGGGTTGTTGACCCGAATCTTGGGTTGCGGCATCTGGATTTGAAACGGAAGCTCCTTGACATTAATAAGTGTAAATCTAATGAGGTTTTTCAGAAATCCAAGATTAAATGGGCGATCGAGGGAGATGAGAATTCCAAGTTTTTTCATGGAGTGATTAATAAGAGGAGATCGCAACTTGCTATTCGTGGTATCTTTGTTGATGGTCTTTGGTGCACTAATCCGAATGTTATAAAGAACGCTTTCTTCTCTCATTTCTCCAATAGGTTTAAAAAACCGGTGGAGTCAAGATTCAAAATTAATTTTCAATTTCCTAAACAGTTGTTACATTTTCAAGCTGTAGATTTGGAAAGGAATGTGACTAACGACGAGATCAAGAGAGCCGTTTGGGGTTGTGGTGATAACAAGTCCCCGGGGCCTGATGGGTTCACTTTTGAGTTCTTCAAAAAGTATTGGGATATTATTGGTGAAGACTTCGGCGCTGCAGTTAATTATTTTTTCATCAAAGGTACTTTCGCAAAAGGTTGTAACTCCTCGTTCGTGGCTCTTATTCCTAAAGTTATTGACGCTAAATTTGTGTCGGATTTTCGTCCCATTAGCTTAATTGGTTGCATATATAAGGTGGTCACTAAGATTCTTGCCAACAGATTGAGTTCGGTCATTGCTGTTCTCGTTTCAGACACTCAAACGGCCTTTTTGCCAGGTAGACAAATTTTAGATGGTCCTTTTATCTTAGACGAGATTATTCGATGGAGTAAAAGGATGAAATCAAGGGCGATGATTTTCAAAGTTGACTTTGCTAAGGCGTATGACTCGGTTCGTTGGGATTACCTTCTTGATATTTTAGATGCTTTTGGCTTTGGATCAAAATGGTGTAATTGGATTAGAGGTACTCTTCACACAGCTAGGTCTTCTATTCTTGTGAACGGTAGCCCGACCACTGAATTTCCATGTTATCAAGGCTTAAAACAAGGGGATCCTCTAGCTCCATATTTATTTATTCTTGTTATGGAGTCGTTCCACTTATCTATGAACCGGGCTGTAAATGAAGGGTTCTTTAATGGGTTGATTCTCCCGGGTTCTTTGTCCATATCCCATCTCTTTTATGTCGATGACGCAATGTTTTTAGGGGAATGGTCACATGATAATTTGCAAGGTATTATTAATATTTTGAAGAGTTTTTTCCTTGCATATGGCTTACAAATTAATATGCATAAAAGCCATCTGTTAGGGGTGGGGGTCACGCGTTCAGAAGTCGAAATGGCTGCGAATTTTTTGGGTTGTGTAGTTATGAACAATCAATTCATGTACTTAGGTGTTATGATTGGTCATCAACCGTCTCGTATTTCGGCTTGGGAGGACACTATATCTAAACTCCATGCTCGCCTATCCAAATGGAAGTTAAAAACCCTTTCGGTGGGGGGACGACTTACTCTCTTGAAATCGGTTCTAGGGTCATCGCCTATTTACAATATGTCATTGTTCAAGGTTCCTTGTGGTGTCCTAAAAAATATGGAGGGTCTCCGAAGTCGGTTTTTTAATGGTATAGATATTTCG
The DNA here is from genome assembly GCA_025667525.1 of Glebionis coronaria. NCBI lineage: Eukaryota > Viridiplantae > Streptophyta > Magnoliopsida > Asterales > Asteraceae > Glebionis > Glebionis coronaria. The sequence goes on along the minus strand of CM046875.1, from coordinate 688,214,004 downwards.
GAGAAGAAAATTACGTGGTGTGCTTGGAACAAAATTTTATCTTCTAAGGATAACGGTGATCTTGGGGTTTCCAGCTTTTACGCCCTCAATCGAGCGTTACTCTTAAAGTGGATATGGCGGTTTCTTTCGAGTGATAAGTCCCTGTGGAGTAAAGTTATTCGCTCTTTATACGGTAAATCACTTTCTTCACATAATACTAATTACGCATCAAACTGGTGCTCTATTTTACGTGAACTTCAATCCTTAAAAGATAAGGGGTTCGATTTTTGGGAACATTATACTAGACGAATTGGTGATGGTCGATCTACTCGCTTTTGGACTGATCACTGGGTTGGCGACCTTCCTTTATTTGCTAAGTTCCCTAGAGTATTCGCATTGGAATTGGATCAAGATATTTCGGTCGCTTCAAAATTAAATGATGACTTTGCTGGTTCTTTTCGAAGACAAGTCCGAGGAGGTTCTGAGCAGGCTCAAATGACTGAGATGCAAAATATGTTGGGGACTGTCATACTTTCCAATAGTTCTGACCGATGGTTTTATGGTTTAACTGGTGACAGAAGCTTCAGAGTTAAGGAGGTTCGTTCTTATATTGATGATCAAATCCTTCCTTGCAGTAATCCGACTAGATGGATTAAAGGTATTCCTTCTAAGGTGAATATTTTTATGTGGCGTGCTCGTAAAGATTGTCTCCCTACTAAGACGAATTTGGCTATTAGGGACGTCCAGTTACCTTCTTTACTTTGTCCTGTATGTGATATTGCTAATGAAGATATATCTCACAGTTTCTTTAGTTGTGAGATGGCTCAAAGTCTTTTAAGGAATATCTGCCGTTGGTGGGGTCTGGGATATCCGCAATGGTCGTGTTTCGATGAATGGCAAGTTTGGTTTAATTTTATTCGCATCTCTATTAAACTTAAAAACGTTTTGGAGGGTGTCTTTGCGGTTACATGGTGGTATATTTGGATGTTTCGGAATCGTCTCATTTTCGAGGAAGGTAAGCCTAGACGTTCGGAGATATATGATGATATTGTTCTTAGTTCTTTCAATTGGTGTAAATGGCGCTGCCAACTTTCTTTTTCTTGGACAGATTGGTTAAAAAATCCCTGTTCCATTTCTTTGTAATTTTCTAGCGCCTTGCTAGTTTTTTTAATAAAAGTCGCCGTTCAAAAAAAAAAATACATAATTAGTATAATTAATACACATGTTTATATGTCTCATTATATAAATGTACAAACATAGTTACACAGTTTACAACAACATGATGTACAATTCAAACTTTTCCTAGAAAAAAAGCAATTAATGATAACATAAATACACCCCAACAACTACTATTACAATATAAAGAACATAATGTACAACTCAATCACATGCTTTTTCTTTTCCAAACAATGTTCACATAACTATCATATATTGACAACAATAAGTTAGATATGTTTCACCTCTAAAATATGATAAATACATAGATCCATAAAAAAACCTAAAAAGTGGCGACAACACCAAGATCCTGTGACATATCGGCAGAGTCGGCGACGCGAACACCAATCTATATGAAAAACCTTATTGAAATGAGAAATATATACGGTCATTGTTTAACACACATAAAAACTCATACCTTTAATATACCTCATATCAATAAGTAATTTACGGTTGTTGTAGTCCTGGTGATGTGGTTTTCTGGGAAGATGTTGTCCCATATATTTGTGATTGATTAAGCAATGAAGAGAGAAAGAAAATAAATGAAGAAGAGATGAATTCATAGAGAGAGAAAGTAGTGAGAGAAAGTAGAGAGGAGATGATTAACTTGGTGAGATTAGATTAGAGAAAAGAATTTGTTACAAATGACCATCCACCCTCCTAACATGCTAGGAGGGTAGTATATATAGTCCACCCACATGCGGGCTTTAATGGACTATATATTGGGCCGGACTTGTCTTTTGGACTTTAATTAGTTTAAATCCAAGCCCGTGAACCACGACTAAAATAACTACCTATTACTACGTTCTAGTAAATATTACAATAGAAACCTATGACCGAACATTCTTGTTTGACTCAATATTTTGAGGCTAACAATCTCCCCCAATGTGAGGTCATTCCTCTTTGATATTTGGATTCTAATGGAGATTTATGAATTTCGTCATAAATGAGTCTTGAACGTGTAACAGTAGTTTTGTTCCTTCATGCTGTGATCTTTGAGCCTTGGTCGTTGTCTTTCGAATTTGTCTTTAAGTCTTGAGATCTTCAAATCATTCTTGACTTGTCTTTGCCATCTTGTGATCTTGTGTCTTTATCCACATGCTCACACTATCAATTGTTGGATAAGTCTTTGGGCATGAATATGTGGTTGTGAATCTTTGACTTTGCTGAGTACACCGTGACGCCACCTTCTCGAGACAAAACATAGACACGGACTGAATGGCTTTGACATTCGTCCTAAATCGGTAGCATTTTACCTCCGGTCGGTGAAGACCGTTATACGATATTAAATATCGTACCTGTGATCAGGTAGATTCAATTAAGAATCTCCTTGACAGGGTTTCGCGGCAGTACTAGCCGTTCTCTTTACTCGACCGTCTCAAAGCAAGACTGCGAACATAAAGAGTGAATCAATTGGATAAATATCCGCTTGATTAAAGTCGTCAATTCAAATTCCTGGAACAAGTTTGATTCATTAATAATCTTACCATTGTTGCTTTCCAGTTGACACAAGTTTGATTCATAAGAATCTCACAAGTCACCTACCGTAGCGCTGTTTGATGTTGACGCTAGAAGGATTTCCATTCGTCACTGTGAATATTAATAAATATCACTCTGAATGTTCTGGCAAGACCATAAAGATATTGCGTAGAAACCTGAAACGAGTTTGAATCAATTCAGAATCAAACCACTGTTGCTTTTCAGTTTTACATATGTTCAATTCATAAAGAATCTTGCATATGACCTACCGCAGTGCTGTTTGATGTTAACACTGGAAGGATTTCCACTCATCATCGTGAATACTAAGTAGTATCACTCTGAGTGTTCTAGCAATATCACAAGGATATAGCGTAGGACTCTCTTGATCTTCATCCGTGTGTCCTAACGAGATTTGATTGATCTCTTGGCTCTAGACTCGATTTGTTCACTTTTAGTGGTCGGAGGCTGGAGCAGATGCCACCTATTCAATATCAACTATCTCGGAGTGAGAAAGTCAATAGAAGTCGTGTTGATCTCCGTGACAATAAAACAAACTTCTTTTGAGAGAAGCCTGAGTAGCTAGGAAAGGGTTGTGCTTCACATCACTGGGTCCATGATGAGTTTGTCTTCATGATGGGTTGACCCGGTTTCTGCCTAAGTTGTATGGAGGGCTTCTTTCTTTAGACCCTTTATCCTTACATTTCTTTTTCATTCTTCAACCCCTTCAATGCTTACCAAGACATCATTACTAGCACCTTGTTGTGATTGTTCCAGTGCTAGCATCAGTACTTAGTCGGCATTCAGCTACATTCACATTCTACTCCATCTTTCCTAAGGACTTCTAATAATCTATTGGATTGTCCCTGGGAAGATCCCTCCGGTTCTGGTTGGATCATAGGACTTAAACCTAACCACCCTTTTGACACCAATAACGTCGTGAATTAAAGATGTTGTGGGTATTTGATCGTAACCATGAAAACCACTTTAAATTCTAACAAAGTGTTTGAAAAACATTTAACACCTTGCTAGTTTTGTCGTTTCAGAAAAGCTCCCCCTTCACATGTGCATCGATAATCGAAAGTGTTTCGCACATGTGGGTAAGAGTTAAAGTGCTTGAGTCTCATAGATCACATTTTAATCATATTTTCTCCCCCTATCTCTAATATATAAAATCTTTTGATATTATAGATACCAAATTTGATTAAAATATATTTTGAAAAGTAGTCTTGAAAATCTTCGGGAGAAAGATGTGTTAATCTTTTGCATGAAGTTGAATTGCTCCCCCTCAAAAATTGATCCAATGGAATTGTCATTACGAGGATTTGATCCACATTAAACTTTTGAGGATAGGAGTTGTTGAACACACAATTTTTGAAAGATTTTGAATATCATTGAGAAATTCTTGAAAAAATTGTGTTCAACGCTTTTTGAAAAATCAATTCTTTTTGACGAAAAGGTTTTTCTAAAGCATAAACTTGAGTTCATAGACTTTGAATGTCTTGACGAATCCACTCAAGTGTAAGAAGATTTCTCTTCTTTTGCTGAGGGTAAGGGTACTAAATCGTACACTCCCCCGTGAATATCGATCCGGGTTGCAATCTGAAAGTGATTACAAGCCACTGTGTTGAGCTCAAAACGTTGAATGTTTTGTGACAAGCTCAACCCAAGATAGATTGCTCTACCCGTTGTTGGAAATATTGTCCAAAATAGACAATTTCCTGTTGAATAGATAGAAATGACATGTTTTGAAAAATATTTACAGCTTTCATTCGAGCTTTATGTACACACCCGTGTCGTTATTGAGCGACATTTCTAGGTACGTCCATATTATCGATACTGAAAGACATGTCGAGAAGAATATTTTTGGATTATCAAAGATTTTTTAATTTTGTATTTTGCTTTTTGATTAATATTTACAGGTAGATGTTTGATAGATGAATCAAGCAGGCTTCTTTGCCAGAACCTCCAGTTCTGCTGGAGTCAAACATCTCATACCAATTTGCCTAACTAGATACGCAAACCTCTCTTTCGAAAGAGCTTTTGTAAACAAGTCAGCTAATTGGTAATCAGTTCCAACAAAGTATAATTCAACAATACCTCTTTCAACTTGTTCCTTAATGAAGTGATATCGGACATCAATGTGCTTCGTGCGGGAATGCTGAACCGGATTGCAGGAGATGGCTATGGCCGACTTTGAGTCACAGTACATAGGTACTTTATCAAAATGGAAGCCATAATCTGTGAGTTGTGTTCTCATCCAAAGAACTTGAGCACAACACGCAGATAGAGACACATACTCCGCTTTGGCTGATGAAAGTGACGTGCAATCCTGCTTCTTGGAAGACCATCCCACAAGCTTGTCTTGACCTAGAAATTGTGCACCACCAGAAGTACTTTTACGTGTATCAAGACACCCTGCATGTCAGAATCTGAATAGGACGTTAGAAAGAAACCGGTTTCCCTCGGATACCAGAGTCCCATGTGAATGGTATTCTTAAGGTACCGAAAGATCCGTTTAACCTCCTTGAGGTGCTTTTCAGTGGGTCGTGCTTGATATCGTGCACAATAACACGTAGCATGATGTATATCAGGTCTACTCGCTGTCAAGTACATGAGGGACCCGATCATGGAACGATATCTCGTTTGATCTATGGGTAATCCCTCCAAATCAGCATCTATGGATGTGGTTGATAATGGTGTCCCAACGGGGTCACATGATGTCATACCATGTTTTTTGATTATCTCTTGACAATACTTAGCTTGGTTAATGAAGATACCACTTGGGGATTGGTGAACTTGAATTCCTAGAAAGAATTTTAGTTCGCCCATCATAGACATTTCAAATCTGTTGTGCATTACTTTTTCAAACCATTTTGAAAGTTTTGGGTTTGTAGACCCGAAAATAATGCCATCAACATAAATTTGCACAAGCAGAATGTCATCCCCATATGTATAAGTGAACAAAGTTAAATCAATGGAACCTTTTGAGAAACCTTTGGAGACCAGAAATTTCGAGAGCTCGTCGTACCACGCCCTTGGAGCTTGCTTGAGTCCATATAGTGCTTTGTGGAGACGATACACCTTGTCAGGATAATGAGGATTGACGAATCCTTCCGGCTGCGTGACATAAACTTCTTCCTTCAAAGGACCGTTAAGAAACGCCGTCTTAACGTCCATTTGATAAACGATGAATCCCTTATGTGCATCATAAGCAAGGAAAATCCTGACCGCTTCCATTCGAGCTACTGGTGCAAATGATTCTTCGAAATCAATACCTTCTTTCTGTCCATACCCTTTAGCCACTAGCCTAGATTTATTCTTGATGATCGTGTTCTCTTCATCCATCTTGTTTTTCCAGATCCATCGAAGATTTAATGGTGTTACATCGTATGGTCTGTCAACAAGTTCCCAGACTTTAAGTCTTTCAAATTGTTAAAGTTCATCCGTTATCGATTCAATCCAAGCATGATCAGCTAATGCTTCTTTGATGTTTTTCGGTTCAGCTGAACTCACGGCGAGTGCGAACATACAAACATCAACATCGGTGTTAAGCTGTCGTCTTGTGCGAACGGGCTGTGAAGGGTTTCTAATGACATGAACCAAAGGATGATCTCGGGTCCAATGATGTGTTGAAGGATGTCGTTGATAGAAAGTATGCATATTTGACGGATCAACATGGCGAGTAGAAGACTCTCCAGTTTCGTGTACCGGTGTACCGAATGGGTTGATAAATTCGTCTTCGTCAGATAATGCATCGTCTGCTTGATTTGTGTTCTCTAGAGCAATGACAGTAGTTGTGGATGTTGTACGATCGATTGTTGAAGTGATATTCTGAGGTGGTAAATCTGCAGCAACCCGTGTTGAAGTAGATGAAGTTGTATCCATTTGTTGACGATGATCGGTATCATCATTCATATCATGAGTGACAGCGGAAGACTTCGATACAACTTGTTTCTCCCCGTGAAATATTCATCATACATTGGTCCATATAACATTTCCAACTCTTCAATGGTCGTGTCGACTGTCATATCAGCTCTAGGAACATTTTCTGGAACCAGCGTTGAACTTGACGGTTCATTGTTGTGGTCTTGAGTTCCGAGTTCCGTGCGGTTGTGAACGGAAGTCGTTTGTCGTTGTGGATCGGGACTTAAACTGTTTTGTTCAAGTGCCATCTCTTGAGATTCATCAAATCGGATGTGAATTGTCTCGACAATCAATTTTGTTCTTTTGTTGAACACTCTATATCCCTTAGACTGAGTAGCATATCCCAAAAGAATACATGCATCACCTTTTTCTTTCATCTTATCCAAATTTTCACCATCTCGTATAATGTAACAAGTACATCCAAAAACATGAAGGTGTTTGAGTGAAGGTTTTCGATCATGAATTATGTGATATGGAGTCTTTTCGTGTCTTGGGATAATTAAGAAGCGGTTTTGTGTGTAGCATGCGGTTGACACGGCTTCGGCCCAAAAGTACAGTGGAAGTTTTGAAGCGGATAGTAATGTTCGAGCAGCTTCAACTAAAGTACGGTTTCGTCTTTCAACAACGCCGTTTTGTTCGGGTGTTCGAGCAATAGATGTTTCATGTTCAATCCCTTCGGCTTCAAAATACTTTCTCAGATTTGAATTCAAAAATTATGTACCTCTGTCAGTACGAACCACTTTAACTTGAGCTTGAAGACCACGTTGTATCAATTTAAGGAAGCTAATGAGAACATCGGGTGTTTCATCCTTGGACCTCAAGAAGTGAGTCCATGTGTACCTTGAGTAACCATCAACGATGACCAGAATATATTTCTTTCCATTGATACTCTGAACACGCATGGGACCACACAGATCCATGTGAAGAAGATCTAACCGTCCTTTAGAGCTTGGTGTGGTCTTTGTTTTGAAGCTACTTCGTTTAGCTTTACAAAGTTCACAAGAAGAACAAAGATGATCTTTGATGAATTTCAAGCTTGGAAGGCCTCTCACAATATCTTTCTTGGAAAGCAAGTTGATGGTATCAAAGTTGAGATGAGAAAGACGTTGATGCCATAACCATGCCTGAGTTGTTGAAGCTTTAGCCATGAAGCAAATTGGAGTTGATGAAGTTGTGTCTTGAAGTGAAATTGTGTAAAGATCAGTACCCCGTGTACCGGTAAGTAAGTCATTCCCATCATAATCACGAACAAAACATGTCTTCTTTCTGAAAGCAACTTCCAAATCCGCATCACAGAATTGACCAACCGAGAAAAGATTGTGATTGAGCCCTTCGACGTAGTATACCCGTTTAATCGTGATATTCCCCTGAACCAAATCTCCATATCCTAGGATCGGTGCAAATTGATCATTTCCGAATCGGACCGTACCCAGGAACTTTTCCACGAAGTTAATTAGAAGCTTGAGATTCCCCGTCATGTGCTTCGTGCATCCGGAGTCCATTATGAAGAGAATTATTTGTATCACCTGCAGAAGAGTTAGAACACGATGGAGCATTTGCTAAATTGGATACCACATTAGTTGTGAGAGTAGAATCATTAGTGTCCTTATCGACATTTAAAGGCAAACTAACACTCGTTTTCACATTTTCTGTCCTAACTTTAGGCATCCATTTATATCCGGGAGGACATTGATTAGCAAACCACCATTTCCAAGACTTACTGGCAGACTCATATAATTCCTTAATTTTGCTTCTAGGATTCTTAGTGGTGGAGTCTGATGCATTACTATTCTTAGTGGGGGTTGCACCAGAATGGTTCACTTTGCGTTTGGGTTTACTAGCTCTAATAGGCATTGCAACTTGCTTCTTAGTTCTAGTATCTACGCCTTTGACTTTATTTATAGCACACATAGAATGATTAGCATTAGCACACTTGCCACATTTGACACAAACAAATTTCACATTCATAGCATTCAAATCATTCACAGCATTCAAATCGTCATTACATGCAATAACAGACTTTTTATTCTTAAAAACATTCAAATTCCTAGGGTGTTCTTCTACTTCTTGCATCTCCCCTTGATTCTTGTGTTTCCAGACCTTATCATTCACTTGAGTGCGCTTAAGCTGAGGTCGGCTAACACTAGTAGTGGAGACTATTCCTGTAGTAGAACACACGAATATTAGTGTTTCTAGAAGTCTGAGGCGAGTGAGTATCTTTGTTTGTGGGCTTCGTGGACATTCTATACATCCCTGGTTTAATCACATTATTGTGCTTAACGCTTGGTGCTATAGGATTCCTTACAGGTTGAGCTTGTGGTAACCTTTCCTTTCCATCCATCTTGGGGGCAAACACAGGTTTTGCAAACGAGGAATTAGATAAAGCAGATGGTTTTCCCAAGATAGAGGATCTATTCTCTTTAGAGGCATTGGGTTGTCTAACAACACTTTTCTTAATGCTAGGTTCCACAATTTTCCTACCCATTTTAGCAATGAGTTTCTGCAACTCAGCTATCGCTCTGTCCCTGTCTTGTAATTGAGCTTTCAACCCTTTAATTTCCAAATTCTGTTCATTCATTTCTCGAAATGTTTGGGAAAGTTTTTCTTGCAATTTATTATCATGTGGAAAACGACCAACATCTTTTTGCAAAGCAAGTTCAAGTGAATGACAATGTTTTTGAAGGAAATCAGTTTTGTGTTGAAGTAACTCAAAAGCCTTTTTGTCAACATTTTCTTTACGTTTCGAAAGCTCAATTTCAAGACGTTCACATTCTTTGATCTTATCAAGATATTGGCATGCAACTTCAGAATATTCATCAATATCAGCACAAGATGTAAAATAAGCACACATAACATCTTTAGAAACGCATTCTTGCAAGAGTAAATCTTATTCATCTGAGAAATCAGACTTCTCCATTTGAAGATCATCAATGTGTTTCTCAATAGATTCAACATATTTTAAATCATCAAACATTTCAGTCCGAATGAACTCCTCAAGTAGAAGAACAGTTTCTTTAATCAACGCCGTGTTTGGAATTAAGAGTTCTTTGACAAGCAAGGTAATATCTTGAGGAATCGGACGTGTCCACTCAGCATTTTCACGTTTTGTCCAGTCTCTTTCAACAATAGATTTAACATTATCTATGTGGTGTTTAAGAATACCTAAGGTTTTCCTACTCTTGCTTTTAGATTCATCTAGAGGGAGGTAGTTTATGTATTTGTAAACATTAGATTTCTTAGGGGCAAATGCTTTCTTCCATTGAATTCTCTTTTGTTTGCATTCTAAGAACACTTCCTCACGAGTTTTCTGAGTTTGTTTGTTGAACAGGCCATAAAGACTATTCTCATAAGCATAATTATAAGGTTTCACAAACTCCTTATTAACAAGTGGTTGACTATCAGCATCCCAAAGGGCAGTCTCTTCACTATTGACACTAACAGGCATGCAATCAAGATTTGTCCTTTCAGTCTCATCAAGATAGAGACACGGGTTCGCAGCTTGAGCTTTGGCAAGGTACTCAGGACTTGCAAAGCTAGCTTGACCCTTAAACATCGATGGAGGTGCTATCATTCTTACGGATTGAATAGAATCATGCGTTTTATAAACAACGTTCTTCAAAAAGTCAACTTGTGCTTCAAGTTTCGTAACTTTTTCGGTTTCTTTATCATATCTACTTTTGAAGTCTTGTTTTAACGCATCTACCTCTTGTTTCGTATCCTCTAGGATTTTAGCAGAAGCAGTAGTGGTCATAGAGAGCTTTTGTTCAAGTTCATTAACTTTGGTATTGGCAAGGTACGTTTTTTGACGTTCATCCATTAAGAAAACATTATATTGACGCTTCTCTTTAGCTAATAACTCAAGAGTTGTATTATATTTGTTTTCAAAATCGTCCTTTTGATTTTTTAACGCACTTCCCTTGTACCCCTCAAGCTCTTTGGTTTTCTGAAGGAGCTCATCTCTATAGCTCTCAGTCATCTTAGTAGATTTGATAAGAGAGCTTTACATTCTTCAAAACTTTGAGTGAGCGTAGCGTTTGCCTTCTTTAATTGCTTTTGACTCTTTTTATTTTCAGTGACATCTTTTTGTAAAGTAGCAATTAAATTAGCAAGCGCAATACGTTCCTCTTCATCATATTCATTTGCATGTTGATCATCCTCAGACTCATTATTGCACATGTCTGATGAATCGGGTGTGGTATTGCTATCAACCGTTTCCATCATACACGTGTCATTAATGGCATTGGGTAGATCACTATGCTCAGGAATATCACCAAACACATTATATTCATCAGTAGTGTGTACCTTATCGATTGGCTCAGTGTCAAAGATAGGGCCATTGTCATCTTTAGTGACTTTGAGAACTTCTTCAACCTTTGCCATGTACGAGTAATGTGCATCAAGCTCTTGATCAGAATCTTCATCATCAATATCATCAAGCATGGCTCCTTCTTCAGCTGACAATTTAACCCCTGCTTCCATTTTCTTGCATAGCAACATCTTTTCCTTGTGATAGCTGGAGTCTCTAACCCTTTTCGGCTTCCTGCATTCCTTTGCCATATGCCCATATCCTTGGCAATTATAACATTGAATCCCGCCCTGCTGAACCACTTGACTTCCAACCGTTTCCCTATTCCCAGTAGCAGCAGCAATCCTCTGAGTATCATACTTTGCAGTTTGTCGATCATATCTTGCAGAACCCTCAACATGCCTTGGATTATGTCGATCATACCTAGAAGGACTTTCCCCACGTCGACGTGTGTCATACCTTGGAGGACTCTCAACATATCGGTTCTTTGTGTTAGATGATGTGCGAAGATTGTTGTTGGTGGGTTTGTAGATTTTCTTGTAAGTCTTCATTATGTAAGCAATTTGTTGTTTCATCTCTCGGTTCTTTTGAGCTTGGTCTTCATCACTATCTTCTTCAGATGAGGACTCAGATGGTGGTGATGGTGCTCTTTGCGCTTTACCTCGAGATTTTGTGGAAGATGAAGACTTAGATGATGTGGAATATCGTGGTGAGGATGATGTATTGGAGTATGGCTTAGGAGCACGAGAGTGAGGATCTTGAACATGTTGAGTGGTAGTCAGTAAAGCAAGTGGATTAGCCGTCTTGGCAACACGTTCAGCTCGAATCTCATTTGCTTCATTCTGAAATTGCTTCAAGATTTCAAAGAGTCGATGATATGAGACCTCGTCTAACTTTTCTTGTTGTTTCACCAAAGTGACGAATCGTGTCCACTCGGGTTGAAGTTGTTGAAGAAATTGAACATTGACTTGCATGGTGGAGACTTGCAGATTATTTCTTGTCATGTCATTCATCATCTTATAAAACCTGGAGTAGTAAGAGTCAATTGATTCTTCATCCCTTGAAGTAAACTTGCCAAAATTCCAAAACAAGTTTGTTTTGACATCTTGTTTGTTGAGTGATTCTCCTTGTTGCAAGCGTTCAATAGCAGTCCACATTTCATGTGCTGTCGGGCATGCATCAACCGTGGAGTAAATATCATCTCCAATCCCACTTAAAACCATATAGATGGCTTCCTTCTCCGCATCATGCCAAGCACAATTTTCAGGTGTGAGATCAGCTCTTGTTTCATCACGTTCACTTGCAGGTATTGGATCAGTAGTATCTGTGGCTGCTCTTGGAGGAACTGAGATCTTCTTAAATATATATGGTCCATGAGTAATACATTTCCTCAAGGCATCACCATTAGGTCTTGTATCAAGATATCGTATGAAACGTGATTGTCATTGAGCATACCTACCAGATACAAGCATTGGTGGTCTCTCTTTGTTACCCGCGACCATGATGTTGTTGTTCGTCACACGATATTCTGCAGTAGAATCCATCTCAAAATTCTCTGAAATGATGAAGTGAATATGGATCTTAAGTAGATTTGTTGTGATTGTTGTTGTGGTTTAAATTCCGAAAATTGCAATTTTTTTTTTCTCCAGGCCGACAATAAATTCTCCAGTCCGACAAAACGGTAGATCAAAAAATTTTGTATCGCCAAATTTTGAAATTGAGCTAGAAATGTCCTAAAATTAGTAAGGAAAAAATTTGAATTTACTTGACGGAAAAATTTTTAACTTTTTTTTTTTTTTTTTGATCTTCGTGTAAATGATATTCCGAAACTAGTCTAGATGGTGGCTAAGTCTAAAAAATACTCAAACAAAATTTAGCAAAACACATCATCGGAATGTCCCCTAATCGGAATGTCTAATCGGAATCCCAATCGGAATGTCTAATCGGAATCCCAATCGGAATGTCTAATCGGAATCCAATCGGAATGGCTAATCGGAATCCCAATCGGAATGTCTAATCGGAATATCTTCGTCGGAATACCCAATCGGAATGATGATCGGAAAGACCTTGTCGGAATATCAAATCGGAATGATGATCGGAAAGACTGGTCGGAATACCAAATCGGAATGTCTGATCGGAAAGGCTGGTCGGAATACCAAATCGGAATGTATGATCGGAATGATAAAACCCTTTTCCGATTGCACTGATCGGAATATATCCCCCTTTTCTCGGACAAAACTCAACCAATACGTGATTTTAAGCCAAAAAATGATCAAAACACCCAAAAATTTTGTGTTTTTAGCCAAAGTAAATATACCAAATCACTACTACAACTATGTAGAAGATGTAGATGAAGAAGTAGAGCACGAAAAACACAAAAAGAATTTGAATCCGAGATAATTTATGGATTAAATCATTCGAATCAAATATAATAACAACAATGAATCACAAGTCTACCCCATGGCGATTGATACCAAATGTTGTCCCATATATTTGTGATTGATTAAGCAATGAAGAGAGAAAGAAAATAAATGAAGAAGAGATGAATTCCTAGAGAGAGAAAGTAGTGAGAGAAAGTAGAGAGGAGATGATTAACTTGGTGAGATTAGATTAGAGAAAAGAATTTGTTATAAATGACCATCCACCCTCCTAACATGCTAGGAGGGTAATATATATAGTCCACCCACATGCGGGCTTTAATGGACTATATATTGGGCCGGGCTTGTCTTTTGGACTTTAATTAGGTTAAATCAAAGCCCGTGAACCACGACTAAAATAACTACCTATTACTACGTTCTAGTAAATATTACAATAGAAACCTATGACCGAACATTCTTGTTTGACTCAATATTTTGAGGCTAACAGAAGACAATGACAGATTTTTCTGGGATATGACGACTATTAAAAACGAATAACCAAAAAACATTTGTTCGTCAGAAAATTTTGTCACAGTGTACTCGCCGCCACATCGCGCGGGTACCTGCTAGTGTATAAAAAAAAGTTTATAGTTTACAATGTTACATGTTTGGGTCCATGTATTTATTATGTGTGAGCAGTTATTTATTTTTCAGTGACAAAGTGGGACTCTTGAATAAGTATCCAATATAGGTTAGGAGCATTAGAGCACACGGTACGGTTGAGTCGTCGTGCTCGTGTCATGGGCAAAAAGTGATGTCACATCACTTTTTACTTCCACGACACCAAAACTCCACACGATGGCTCAACCCCTTCCTTGTTAACACGAGAATTCTCGTGTCGTCGTCACCCACCACTTTTTTTTCAACAATTAATTAACATAAACTTAAAATTTTCATAAATAAAAAAAAATACAATCACTAATAGAAAAAAAACACGAAATTAAAAAACATAAAAAGATGAAAAAGGGGGTTTTTTCCCCTTCCAACGGTAAAAAATTGTTCAAAAAAAAAATCCGTTACCCCCAACGGTAACATTTTCAAATTTTAAAAAAAAAATAATTAAAAAAAAAACCTTATAACGCCACCCATGGCACGAGCCACGGTGTGGTTGGCGCCGCCGTGGCCTCGCGCCGTCGTGGCCAGCCCACTGGCCAGCCACCATACCGTGTCCTCTTATAGATTACAAACCGAATCGAATCGATAAATTTGATTGATCGAAATCAATTAAATTGTATATCTGTTCGATCATCATTTCACCTTTAGAGTGGGGGGAGTGGTGGTGCCAAGGCTGGCTGTTAAGCCTTTGGCGCCACCCCTCCATTGGCGCACGGTACCGTGGCTCGCGCCAACGGACCTCGCGCCAACCCCAACAGCCAGCGCCAACACCCCTTTTTTTTTTTTTTTTTTCTTTTTTTTAGTTTCTAGCCGTTGGTGGAGGGGTGTTTTTGAAAAAATAGCCGTTGGCTAGGCTTATTAAAAAAAAAAAAAAAAATTTAAAAAAACTAGCCGTTGGGTTTAAAAAAAAATATTTTTTTTTCAAAAAACATTCTACAAATCCCTATATATTATACCTCATTTCATCCATTTTTTCCAATCCAATCTATTACTTCCTATCCTAATTTCTTTACAAAAAATGGATCCTAATTGGACTAACAACATGCTTAACGATCCCTCCAATCAATTTCAAAACTACAATCCCGGTTCATCTTCGAATCCGGGTTCGTCTTCTCAACCCCAACACTTCTATTCTCCGTTTTTCCCACCACAACAAAATGAAGCTTACATGAAATACCAACAAGAACAATGGGCGAAGTTTCAACAATTTCAACAATCACAAATGGGTTCACAACCACAAACTCAATCACAACCACAACCTACACCACAATGCGACCAACAATCCCATCACCTAATCGACGAAGACGTAGACGAAGAAAAAATCCCGACACCAACATCAAAGAAAGGTCGTC
Organism: Glebionis coronaria; assembly: GCA_025667525.1. Lineage (NCBI taxonomy): Eukaryota > Viridiplantae > Streptophyta > Magnoliopsida > Asterales > Asteraceae > Glebionis > Glebionis coronaria. The sequence continues at coordinate 688,198,717 of CM046875.1, read as the reverse complement.
GTAAGGTTAAGACTAAGTCTAGTAAGGCTAAGACTACTAGGAAGGCGAAAGAGGTGGTTGAGGTGGAGGACGACGATGAAGATGATGCGACTCGGCATTTGTGTACCGATGACGAGGAGTTGCTTTTAGCCGAATGCTTCATAGAGATTTTGGAGGATGCTAGGGTTGGTGTGAGTCAAACAAAGGATACTTTTTGGTGGCGGGTTGATCAAGTATACAATGATGTGGCGAAATCAAAAAAATTCCCAAAACGCACCAAAAACATGTTAACGGGAAAATGGAGTACGTTGAATCGGGCGGTTAAGAAGTGGAATAGTCTTTATGACGAGATGCAAATGATGAGTGGGGAGAATGATGAGGGTTTTATGGCACGGGTTGAGCTAGCGTACAAACGAGTCACGGGGGTGTAGCATTTAAGCATTTAAGCCCCGATTCTACTCTTGAAAGGCGAAACCGTCTCCGTGTTACCGAAGAAGGTCCCGAGTTTTTTGGTCCCGACGCCATCCCGAGGCCGCCCGGGTCGTATCGTATTGCCAAAAGTCAAAGATCAACCAACTCGTCGGCTACTTCCGGTTCAAACCCGGAAGCTTATCAACAAATGATGAAAGAACAATACGAGATCGAGAGACAAGCCAAGTTGGAAATCATGGAGCGTGAGTCAAACGCGAAAATAAAATATTTCACCACGCACATGGTCGCTCAAGAATTCGCAATCCTTCAAATCGACACAAGGAACATGAGTGCCTCGGACCGGGCAATCATCGAGAGTCGAAAGGATGCGATTCGCGCATCGTATGCCCCTCCCGAGAACTAGTTTATTTATTTCCGTTATGTATTTTCTTTATTTTAAGTTTTTCGTAATGTTTTTTTTTATTGTAATGTTTTTTTTTATTGTAATGTTTTTTTTTTATTAATAAAAGTTTTATTTTAAGTTAATTTTTGTGAAAAAAAATAAAAATTAATTTCGTTGGCACCAGAAATTCTGGTGCCAACGGTTACCTCAGAAATGTGGTGCCAACAGGATTCTGGTGCCAAAGGCCCAGAATCCTACGTGGCGCCTTTGGCACCACCTTCTGATGCCAACGGCTCCCATCACTCTTACAATCATGTTCATTTTTCAGTTTGCGAAAATTTCAGTCTGATCTTTCGTCTGGTGTTTCCGATCAAATCCGTTTGGGTCCAATTTAATTATTGTCGATTCGTTCTAATTTTTGGACCGTGCTCAATCAAACCCATTTGCTTGATCTACTTTCCATTTCGATACGAAAGTATATAAAGTTGCATGCATTTTAGACCTAAAGTATTTCAACCAAATTCGAGTGTAGCCATTTTTTATGCAGAAGAGATGATACGACCCGTTCGAGTTGTATCAGGATAAAATACCAATTTTAGCAGGTGTTTGGTCTTTAAGCAAATTAAAAATAGTGTCCTATCTCGATAAAATCCGATAGATAGCACCGACTCATTCGACCCGACTCGCACAAAACTCGAGACATATCAACGAAACAAAGTAACATCTAGACATGTTGTGCTATCGTTGTCAAAGAAACTATAGATGATGTATCGATAGAAGTCATTTTCTAATAAAAACATGTCCCCAATAACCAACTTTGTTTCAAATCAAAAGATGTACCATCACCAACAATCTAGAAAAAGCATTTAAGATGATCCTGTTCCTAAATTTAATTACACTATACATGATTGATTGCTCATCAGAAGATATTTTTAGAGCACTACATGCATACGAGCAGGGACGGATCTACATGAGAGTTGAGTGTGACATGGATCATATCTAATTTAAAGCGATGAAGTGTGAATTTTTTCAAAAGTATTGTTTTTTTAATAAGTGCAACATCTAAAAAAAATTTGTGCTACTCTGGATTAGGCTGAAAATTATTTACGTTGCGAGTTTTATTGTTTATAATAAAAGAAATTATAAGAAAACATCTTTCGAAAAAATTGTGCAAGACCCGATATAATATCCGCTCCTGCACATGAGCGTTTTATAGCAAATTATTGTAATTTTATATAAATTTATAAATTATTATACATCGTAAACACAAAATTATATTAACGTTTCATAAAATATTATCCTAAATTATAATTATGAAATATATAAAAAGACTAACACATTGTTTTTTATATTATACGTAACGAACCTGTAACTTTGTTATTTTTAGTATGCTATTCGAGAAAAAAGTAAGATCAGATTGTAGTAAATCATATAGTCGAGATTGGAATCTTAGGCTACCTGCAGCGGTATCGGTCGCTTAGTCGGTCGTCAGAAGTCGAACTCGGTCGACCTGTTGCGACGACCGAATCGACGCGATCGTTTCTCACAACTCGGCCTCAGGCTCGACCTATTTGAAAAATAATAATCTTTTAATTTTGGTTTTTTGCACTGTTTTGTTAAAAAAAAAAACTTTATTTAATATTATTTATGTTTTACTTAGATAAAATGTGTAATAAATTTTTAAATTTTAGTATATTAAGCTTTGTTTAATTTCTCACAATATATATTAATTTGAGCATTTTTAAAATTAGTTTTAGCTAATTCATTTTATTCTCTTTACCTCAAATTAACTCTCTTTTTAATCAATTGTTTTACAATATTTAAATATAAATATTATTGTAATATTTTTTATTTTATTTAAATAACTATTTGGAAAAATTTTATATCAAAAAATTAAAATAGGTCGTGTTGTTGTGGTAAATAGGTCGCTGTAGGTCGTCGGAGAGAAATAACTGACATGACAGAAAAAATGAATGTCACATTAAGTCGCTGTTGTGGGTAGCCTTATAAAATCTTTTAAAAAAAATATTAAAATGTAGAACGTTTTTACTTTAAAGTATTATAATCGTAAAGTTTTAAAATCACAATCGAGATTTTGACAACCATATTCGAAAATGGTTTTATATTCCTTGAGATAGAATACCTTTTTTATGACAACTTGTTAAAAAGACCTACAATAATTGAAGAACAACTTTATTAAAAAAAAATTTGAAGAACAACAATTTTTTTTTAGTCTCAATCAAAAGAAAATACAAAAACCATCGACCAAAAAAGTAAATAAATTAAGGATATCTTGAAGACTAAAACATAAATTATAAGCTTCTAAGTGACCCACCACAAAAGCTTAGTTTGACCCATTTACATGAGCCATATCAATCATTTTAGGTGAAAAATGTGAATTATCATCATAGTGTAAAAACATATTATTAGCAAAATGAGATAATTATGGGTACGATTTTTTATCAGGTTAAAAAGTTTTATCCGTCTTTGCAAAGATAAAAATTAATTTCATGTTTAGTTCATTAGTAGGAGGGTTTTAATAAAACTCTGAAAACTTTGTTTCGCAAAGATTCGACTCTAGGGGTAAAAACTAAAAAGGCAGGTACGGCGAGCAAAATGTGCGACGAATTAATTGGGCAGAAAGTAAAATAAACGACGGGCTAAACAGGCGTAAGTTAAAATAAATAAATCACATATAAAACGTAAAAATAAAAAATGAATATGTGTGTGTTGAGCCTATAGTAATGGTTCTAAATAGTTTGCTAAAGTCCGCCTTAAGGCACGCTAAAACTTGAGGCGCGACCTCCACTCTACGCAATAGGTTAAGGCGTGATATGACATGAGATACGGTAATTTTTTGAATTCAACTTCAAATAATGATTATTATCAAATGTAAGGAGAGTTTTTTTAACATTAGTTACTATGTACAAAACTTATTCTGAATTAAATATAAATATAGTATTGAAATATGATAAAACACATAAGTATTTTTATATGTTGTGTCACTATAAGTCACGCTTTAAAGACGCTAAAACTTCGCACTAGCCGCTAAAGCATGTAGCTTGGATATGCCGTCACGCCACGCTTTACGCTTTTTATAACCATGGTTATGGTAGATGTGCAAAACGTGCTCATACCTTTTTTAAAAAATGTTAAAAAGTGCTTATAATTAATTAAATGTAGAATATTTGCCACCTCTAACATTCGATATACAGGGACAAAATTATAGGGTGTCCCGCCGGTTCCATGACACTATAAATTTTTTTGATTTAATTTTAATTTTCAAAAAAATATCAATTTTTTTAAGTAAATTTAAAATACATTGTATTCATCGAAATATGTTTCTAATATTTGTTTTAATTAACTTTTTAACTATGTTATATTACAGTAAAAAATAAATTAGTAAATAATCAGTGCTCATTGTTGGTTACGGATGCGTCAAAAGAAATTTTTTAGAAATTTAGGACCAGTTGGCTTAGGGGCATCTTTTCAGGATTTAAGTTTTGTCATTAAAAATCATGTTTGATTATTAAACATAAGTTTAAAATTAGGATCTAACTCGATCTACTAACCCCACATATTCTTAAAGTAGATAAGCAACTCAAATTTTTCAATTTGTGTGGGCGACGTGACACATTTTTTTTTTTTTTTTAATACAAATGATATATTAAATAATATAAAATTATTATTTATTTAGTTTAATGTATATTTTATGAGAAGGGTTATTTTAGATACCTTGTATTCCTAAGATACAAGGGGATCAATCCCCACCATTCATCCAACAAAAATCAAGAGCCCAAATTGTCCCTTTTTATTAATAAAAAAACAAAAGAGTATTTTGGTCATTTAACACCCACCCACCTCCCATCCACGCCTCTTCTCTTTTATCTGATCTTAACACAAACACACAACAAACACACACAATACCTTATTCAATCCATCATCTCAATCTAAAAAACACAATTAAAACACATATAAATCAAAAATCGTCGACGAATCATCATCTATTCAAGTTCATCAACATCAGGTAAGTCGTCATGATTTGTTTTTGTTTATATATTTTTTAGCTTATTTGATATATATAAGCTTATGAATTGATCCTTTTTAGCTTATTTGATGTTAAATTATCAAGGAATTTTTATTTTTGATGTGAGTATGATGATAGCTTTTTATCCTTTAATAGCTTATTTGATGTGATTAAGTGTATAAATTTGTCATTATTTTGATTTATAAGCTTATAATCCAGCTTATTCAACGAATTATAGGAATCTACCCCTGTTGAATGATAAGCTAACTTACTAGGTGACTGGTTTTGAATAATGTGAAATCTAGTGAATTATAAGTTAACTTATTATGGGCTTATAAGCTTATGTTATTTTGGAATATGTTTTATAAGAAGTTTACACAGATTGTCATATACGATATTGTTTGATGTTTGTTGTAAATGTGTAGTATTAGATGTAACATAACTAGAAAATTAGTTTAAGTAACATAACTATAGTGTAAGAGCATGGATAAGCATTTGTTGAAGTTGTGAGATAAGCGTTAGTCGAAGTTGAAGGTTCAACTTATGTTGTACAGAGGTATCATATATGATACATCCACTTATCATATATGATAGATATATATCATATATGATATATAGATGTATCATAAATGATAATATGCTTGCATGTTAATTTAACACTATAATATATGATAATTTGATTGAAAACAAAATAAAAGCATGTCTGTCATCTTTTGGTGAGTAATTCAAATTTGGTTGTGCGTAAATTATCATATATGATAATGTACCTGAATTTTAACTTCTGTAATGTATCATATTTGATAATATGCTTGAAACTAAAACCAAATCTTTTATTTGTATAGTGAAAGCTATTTTCAATGCATTTTGAAGAACTTAATCATCTCAGGGCCAAGAAGTGGAACACCAGATTCGTGACTGAAAATAAAAAGATCAAGTGCATGAAAATGACAAACAATAGCATCAAGTTTGCAATAAAAATGTTGATGACTGAGATCAACATCCATTGTTTTAAACAATTGAATAGTTTATCTATTAGCAATTTTTGTATGGTGATGTATTGGTTTAACTTCGCAATGCTACTCAGTCATTGTGATTTTTTTTAATATGAAGATGGAGAAACGTCTGTATATGTGTTATGGATAATATGGCTACTTTGTTAAAGTTTTTATCATATTCCTGAAGCATAGTTTTGTTATTTTTTAAATATCATATATGATAATACCTATAACTCTTAAGTTCAGCCATATATGATGTTGTATTATCATATATGATAATGCAGTATCATATATGATACTCAAGAAGCAAATCTGACAGATTAAACAAAGAGTGTTATATTCATGATTAAACACATTTCACAAAATTAAAAAAAAAACTTTTTATGAGTATCATATATGATAACACATTATCATATATGATACTCAAAAAAAACTTTGGCATATTAAACAAAGGTTATGCTAAATTCATGATTAAAACAAGCAGCCTATTGAATCAATGTTTAAACACTTGTTCTGAAAAAAAAAAGAGTGCTATTTAAGAGCATACAAATAATGATTAAACACTCGTTCAAATAAAATAGTAACAAGTTATGATTAAAACACTTATTCATAAGCAAAAGATACAAAATAAAAGAGTATCGATTTCATAATTAAAACCAAAGCATCTTATTACTGAAACTACTATTCTTCTTCTTTAATAAATTCTTATTCATTTTCAACGAAATATACTATTCTCATATAAGACATCCTCATGGGCCACTTTGGCGACTTCATTTTATCCTTACACATAAGCGTTCACGTCCTCATGCTTTGCTCCAACCGAGCAAATGCAACATCCATACCTGCTCTTTGTTATGCTCACATAATCTGTATTTACAGAAGAGAGGAAACAACATTAGACATCATTTTATCTATAAATGAATTATGTAGCAGACAATATAAAAATGCAGAATATGTCAAAAGTGTAAAAAGGTCATGTCCAATATCAAAGTCTGATTTTTTTCTTGTAGTTTGTCAGAAACATCATATATGATGTATCATATATGATAGACATATCATATATAAAATATCATATAACTATCATGTATGATAACTATGGTATCATATATGATACATCCAGCTTATTTCAACTTACATCAGCAACTTAATTAAAATACCTTACACTAACATAAGCTTATTCATAAACATCATATATGTTACATCATGTATCATATTTGATATGTCTATCATATATGATAAATGAGGTATCATATATGATACATCAAGCTTAAGTTAGCCTACATCAACAACTTAAAAATTCCTAATAATACAGCTTATTCACACGAAAATAAGCTTATTCACAACTCTCTTACTAAAATAATATGATAATTCTTTAAAAAAAAGCTAATAAGTTAGCTTATAATTCAACACAATAAATTCTAATCATCTAATTAACAAGCTTTACATAACTCTCATCTAAATTAAAATCTTATTCATAATTTTCATCTAAACTAAAAGCTTATCCAAACAAATCAACTTATTCACATAAACCACCTAATAAGCTAGTTTATTTGTTAGAACAATGAATTCAATATAAGCTTATTAAAAGCTTATAATTATGATGATGATAGATTAATAAGAAGATTCAAATCAAATAAGATAAAATAAAAAAAGACCTTTAACCTGATGATGGATCGTGATGGATTCATGTTGATGGATTTGTGATGGATTCATGATGGATTCGTGGTGGCTTCATAATCATCCCTTCGAATTCGTAATGGAATCTTGATGATAGATCGATGATTTTAGAGAATTTGTAGAGAGATAAAGAAGACCGGGGATAGAGAGAGAAACAAGGGACGGTGTATGTGTTTTTTATGAGAATGAAAGAAGAAAAAAGGTTTATATAGTGAGCAGGCGAAATGACGAAAATACCCCTGCAGTGTAAAATAAGGATTTGATCTCAGCCATTGGATGAGAGGAGATGGAGGGTGAGGATGGGTTCCTTCATATCTTTGATAAGTTTGGTATCCAAATGAACTTAAATCATATTTTATTTATCTTTTTTAACTTTCTCTCTTTCAAATTTAAATCTTATTAAATTTTAAACCTTCTAATTTATAAACTCATATAAAAATAAAGACCGGACAACATCCGACCGATCTGAACAAGATCATTTCGGTCCGGTTTCGGCTCGAGGTTTTATATCATTTCGGTATTTCGTTTGGTTCAATTCGATCTAATACTCAGCCCTAATAATGAATGCCCTTAGGCTAAAGAAAATGAGCGCGAGTTTGATTCGGTGAAAGGCCACCCCATGGGGGACTGTTTAAACAAGTTCAACTTTCATAAGTGGATGAATAAAAAAGTGTGAATGGTGAGTCGTTAATTATATGTGAGTGATAAAAAATTATAAAGACTTTTTTTTGTTTTAATATCTTTTAAACATGGTTCATGATACATTTGATTGACAGTGTATGAATCTGTCATCACACATACTCAAATTAAATAAATAAAAAATTTTAATAGGTTGGGATGACCATTTTAAAATTATTTGCATTTAGCAAAAATTGAACTTATATCTCACACACATTAAAATGATAGTCGCAAATTTTATTGTCACTAACTAGAGATGGCAAAAAACTCCGGACCCGATGAAGAATCCGATACCCGAATCCGATTTGATCGGGGATTCCTTGAGTTGACCGGTTATGGGATGGGGGTGGAGATTCCCCGTTAGTAAAAAGCGGGTATGAAGGCGGGGATGGTAATACCCTTGGTTCCCCAAACTCGTCCCCGAACCTGCCCCCGAATATCTTTATTCTCTCTCTCTCTCTCTCTCTCTCTCTCTCTATATATATATATATATATATATATATATATATATATATATATATATATATATATATATATATATATATATATATATATATATATATATATATATATATATATATATATATATTAGATATTTGAAACACTAACAATCGATGGTTAATGTCTCCTTTGACAATAACCTTCTAGGAGAGCTTTTGTTTGTTAATTTTGTTATTATTAATACTGAGCATGATCGCATGAATGTTAATCTTACTAATGTTGTTTGATACTTCCGTATTGTGTTATTCGTAATGGTTGCGTCATTTGAAACAGTTTAAAGGCTAATTGTGTAACGGGAAAAAATCCCCGATTCCCCATTGGGGATTCCCGTTCCCCGCTAGGGATGGGGACGGTATGCAATTTGTAATCCCCGACGGGATGAGGACGGGGATAGAGATATATATTTAACTTTGGGGATGGAGACGGTAACAACCATTCCCCGCAAACCCGGCCCCGTTGCCATCTCTATCACTAATCATCTTTGAATGGTTGTTTTGATGTAATTTATTTGGTTTCTGAATGTGTAATGTATTTATTGGATTGTATTTTGTATATTCCTTGAGATAGAAAGTTATAAAACTATACTTTTTTATGACAACTTGTTAAAAAGATATACAATAATTGAAGAATGAACAAAATTTTATACCAAATTCAGTCTGAATCAAAAGAAAATACGAAAACCATCGAACAAAAAAGTAAATAAATTAGGGATATCTTAAAGACTAAACATAAATTATAAGTTTGTTCAAAAAAAAAAAAAACATAAATTATAAGTTTCTAATTGGCCCACCACAAAAGCATAGTTTGACCCATTTACATGATCACCGTAGTGTAAAACAATAATTGTTAGGTTATTTGGAGTGGTGGTGAAGTTGGCTCGTAGGTGACTAACTTGTGCGTGGATTATCATCTTGTCTGAAAAATTTACGCGTGAGATGAACCCATTGTGATGAAGAGTTCACTTAGATGAGTTGTATATTTGTGGTTTTATAATTAATATTTTTTTAATTCTTTTGATTAGTTTGTGAATATGTTAGATATTTAGTGAGTTTTATACGTAACGATGAGTTTCTTACCGCCGGTAAGGTTATAGAATTGGTTCCATGTTTTGTTCAATAACATATGACACTAGACATATGAGACTTGGATTTTTTTGGTGTTTCTCATATCAATGTAGTCCGTACTTCTTTTCATTTACATGTTTTTGGGTCCATGATGTATTTATTGTGAGTGAGCACGTATATATTTTCCAGGCTTTTAAATACAAAATGACAAATGAGTTTTTCAAATAATCAGAGTGTTCATTATGCAGGTTTAAGACTTTATTGGTTAAGGTACGATTGAGGCATCAAAACTTGTCATAATACCAAAAAAACATCTTGTTATTAATACCCCATTGGGACAAAAAAGTACAAAAAACACTTGCAATACCCCCTTTTTGTCCCTCAATTACTGTACAACACAGTTTTCTGCCGGTTTCTGTTCCGTATTTTTTGACAGTTTACTGATATTGACATATTAAACTTTATATTTTTTATTCTGCACTTTCCGTTTCACAGTTTTATAACAAAAACAAAATTAAAAAAATTAAAAAAAAATAATAAAAAAAAAATTAAAAAAACTAAAGGGGGTATTCGAATAAATTTAAGGGGTATTAATAACCACCCCTTAACATTACATTTCTCATGTTCTGATAACCACGTTATTTTTTTTATTCCAAGTTTCCAACTATCAAAAAATATATCAAAAAATGAGCTCATCTCACAAGCCCATATTATCAAATTCACAGCTCATTTCAAAAAAAAGTTATGGGCCCTTTTTTTTTGTTTTAATGTTTTTTTTAACCAAACTAGATTTTAATCGAGCCGAACCAAAAACCAAATATAAATTCGTTCAGGTTCTCGGACTGACTCGAATAACCTGAATTATCTTAATTTTTCTTAAAAAATACATAGTTATTTTAATATTTAATAAAAAACAATTATTTCAAGTATAATAATTGTATTTTTATATTAAGATTAAATTTAATAATTATTTTTTATATATAAATTTATTTAAAAATATATATATCGTATAACTACGGTTTTCAGTTCGGTTTTCTGATCGATTACCAAATTCATATCCAATCCGAAAATTAAATTTGTAGTTCGGTTGGGTTTTAATTCTTGTTCGATTCTATTCGGGTTTCAGTTTTTTTGAGTCAAACCCAAACAATGAACACTTCTAATTGATCGACTAATTAAGAGAGTTTAATAGAGTTTGAATTTACGGTCACACAAACTTGAAGTAAAACTTTTTCTTAAAAAGTTATTGTGATCACTTCAAAATTGTCTGCACATAACAAGAATTGAATTTGCGACTTCACAAATATTAGAGTGATAGTCACTTGTTACTAGCCACCACCCTTTAATGTTTTTAATTTGGTTTGTTAGTGTGTATAGTATATTTAATGGAGTATATTTTGTATAAAATGTGTATTTTGATAAAAAATGAGTTATGATTATTAAAACATTTGAAATGTGACCATCATAAAAAAACGAGATGATAAAAAAAAGTTAAGATGACACTAAAATGACGCTAATATAGATGGTGAAGTCTTGTCAACAATACGCTCAGCCTTAAATGCCACCATTCTAAGCCTATATGTACACTAAAATAGGCGATCAAACAAGCTTATAATATATGTCACAAGCAGGGTTTTAAAGTGCTAAGACATCGTTAAGACGTGAAGTGCGATGTCTACGTTACGAAATAAACAAAGACGTCGATTCTAAGTGTGACGTGAGTCCAAACGTGAAATTGTAATGTGGACGAATGCGTAAGACGTGACAAGTTTATTCCAAGTGTTTAAAGAATTTTGTAATATTTGAAATCTGGACCTAAAATTACTAACACTCACATAATTACAAAATAACGTATAATCTACAGATATTTTTTTTCGTCTGGTCACACTTAAAAAAATCATCACGTAACACTTAACAATAAAACTTAAAACTTAATCATACCAATAAAGTACGCTTCACACTATTTATAACATACTCGCAACTCAAAAATACATGATTGAGTTCGTTGTCAAACTTTATAAAGCTAAATAACGATCTACTTAACATTTTTCATATAAAAATATAAAGTTGTATGCATTTTACAGATGATGTCGATAGAAGTCTTTATCCTAATAAAAAGATGTCCCTAATACATGTCGTAAGATCTCACCCACTATCTAAAAAAAGTATTTAATATAGGGAAAAAGACGAAAATAGTCAAAATCTCCATTTAAAAGTTAAACCAGGGTCAAGTTTTTTCATTGGGACAAATTTGGTCATACACAAGTGCACAACTGCACAACTCCATCCAATTACCGCCACGTGTCCCTCCAACTTCAGATTTTAACAAGGGACCGGACCCACATATGTCCCCATTTACTATGACAATATTTGTCTTATTATGTTATCAAATACACAACTGACGGCGCTCAACTTGCAAATGTTCAACCGAATATCAAGGTTATGACAATAGTACATAATTTTTCAATTTCCAATAAAGTGAAACACAGAAGTTGTGCATTTGAGGGTTGAGCGCCGTCGGTTGATCATTTAAAAAGTATTTTTAGTAGGACACTTGTCACAATATGAATGGTGATGACCATATTTGTCTTTAACTGAAAATTTGACCATGATAAAGTTCTTAAGTGATCAAAATGATCAAATTAGTCTTTTTCCCTTTAATATATGATCATGTTCCTAAATTTAGTTACAGTGTACAAGATAAGATATTCAGACCTACTACAATAATTGAAGAAACCTTTTTTTCTACAGCTAATCGGTCTCGATGTCCGTCTCATGATTATTGTTCATCGATAAAAAAATGTGTTTTAATAAAAATATCACTTTTAAAACTTTATCTTTTTTACTTTTTAGACAATAAGAATTTTATTTGTAACTAATTAATTTACAACTTTTTTTCTAAAAAAAAAAAAAATTTCAAGCAAGGTTATAAAAATCGTGAATCGCTAGTCGACCGGTCGACCATCTTGACGCTTATAATCGTGTTAGGCGGAATTAATCGGTGATTAATCGGATTGATATTTTTAGCAAATTTTTAGTATTTTCGGCAAGTTTTGGGTATTTTAAAGAGTTTTAGGTATATTTTGTAATATTATTCGTAAAATATAACGAATCATAAATAAAAATAGTTATTATAAGTGATAGACATAAGTTTATAGTGAGTTTTTGTTATTTTCGGCAAAATTTGTAGGTTTTTAGCAAGTTTGACATCCTTTGACCGACGTTGACCATAGTTGACCTCAATTAATCGCATTTTTATTAATCGACAAGGTTGAGGGCCTTGTATCGATTAAACGGCGATTAATCGACCTTTTATACCTTTTTTTGCAACATTGCTTTCAAGTAAGGGTGATATGGGGGTGTTTGGTCAAGCTTATTTGTTTGCTTAGGCTTATATTATATAAGCCATTTATGGCTTATATATTATAAGCTTATAAGCCCATATTTAGTGTTTGGTTTAGCTTATCATAATTAATAAGGTAAAATGATAAAAATATATATAAATATTAAATGATGTGGTCATTAAATATGGACATTAATGTCTTTTTATATGTTATTTTTATATAAGCCCATTCATTGTTATAAAAGCCTCAAATTTTGGGCTTACCAAAACCCCCATATATAAGCTTATAAGCCTACTTATATAAGTTTAACCAAACACTTAGTTTTAGCTTATAAGCTTATATAAGCTAATAAGCTTATAAGCCTACTATATAAGCTAAAACAAACACCCTTATGATAAGCTTAAACTATATTTCTTATCTATTTTTGAAAATGGATAATTAATTTAGACGACCAAAAATAATAAATGTGAATTATAATTTTGAGACAAGAAAATTAATAAATAAAATAAAAATATATATCTTAAAGACTTTACATAAATAATAAGCTTCTAGCTGGCCCACCACAAAAGCTTGGTTTGACCCATTTACATAAGCCACAGTAAGCCCATAACATTATAGGTGAAAAATGTAATGATTACCAAACATACTTCTTATTCAAAGTAAAAAAGTTATGCGTACGATTTTTTATCCGGCTAAAAAGTTTTATCCGTCTTCGCGAGATAAGAAACTACTATATATCAACACGATGCATTTGGAGCCGCATACGAGGATGTGCGAGGTGTGCAATCGTACAATGTCTTAAAGTATTACGGACCTCAACGAAGAAGGAAGTTCTTATTAGGAACCGAAGCCGAAGATAGCAGCAGGCTTTGGTCTTTACAAACATGTTGTCATACAAATACAAGACTCGCGCGCCTATAAAAAGTACTAGTATCATAAAGTCATATACCAAAACATGTTGTTGTTACATACTCGGTTTTGCATGATACGACCAATGTAGCTTTATTTACAAGGAATCGAAAAAAGTTTTATTAAAGGAAGGTCGAAAAAAGTTTTATCAAAAGGAACATATAAAAAAATGTAACTGAACTAATACGACAAGATGTTCTTGTCGTACTAAGACCAGCTGCAATTCCTCTATGAATAACAATTGAACTTATATAGAGTATGCTACTTTTACTTTCTATCTATGTGGGATAAACTTTTCAAATGAATAAAGTAAACAATTCGTGTTGACAGTTTTGTTATGTTCGTCGAACATACAATTCACATTGCTGGAAGACTAGGAATAAGTATGCAACTAGGAATGTTGACGTGAATGGGTATATACCAACGTTCAGATAATTCTATGCGTTGTAGGAATTTGAGACGTGAAGTTGCTAGAAATTTTGAGAAGAAGATTTCGACTGAACCAGTGGCACCGGAGGACTTGGCCAGCCACGATTGTGCATTCTGTACCCTGTTACTACATCTTCCGTTACTGACATAGCCTTCACCCAACATATGTTTTTCACGAGGTTTAAACGGTCGCGCTGAGTTGCCAATACATAACAGTAAAAGATGATACAGGATACATCATATACATTTAAACTTCTTCAGTTGCAGATCATCCCCAAAAGCGTTAAACGCGGAAGTATATGTTACAAAATACACTAATTTTCTTACTTCCACGGTGATCTTGTTCTCCTAGGTTCCCCAATCTCTTCCTCTAATAAAAATTTAAAGGTTTTTCGTTGTCAGGGAGGAGTCACGAGTTTTATGAACATCGAGAGGGAGATATACGATGAGTGCAAGTGTATTCCTTTTGCTGCAAAAACTGTAGGAAGTGTGATGATGTTGAAAGACACCAAACGGGATTAGGAGCATAAGAGCAAGTTGAACGTGTGTCTTTCGCGCCTGCTGCTGTTGAATTTCTAAGACGTACCACGAGCCATACAATGATGTTTTCGTTATAGACGCAGGTAACTTGATTCAAATCTGGATTTCCCAAGGCCGTCTTGGTTAGCAACCAAATGGAAACAATGGATAGTTTGATAAAACGGTCTCTTTTCCAAGATTTGGAAAGAAAAAAGGATAATGGAATAGTTTTGAGGTTTAAAATGCACGACATGGTTCTTGATTCGCCTAGGAATTGATGGGAAACGAGTGTTTGATTGATCACAGTACCAAAAGAGATTGGGAAGTTGGTCTCTCTTCAATCATTAAGTTACTTTCTCATAGGAACCGGGGATGCCTCATGTACTCTTGGTGATCTGAAACTTTTGAATAATCTTAAAATAGAAAGCTTGAACCGGGCAGATGTGTGTGAGGCTAAGGAAGCCGAACTTGAAAAGAAGTAACACCTTGTAAATTGTTCATCGACATCTTTAGACTTGATAGACGCAAGCAAAGATGATATGGAAGTTGAATTTGGATAAATAGAACATCTCGCAATAGACGTGATTGACACCCTACATTTGAACGCAAACTTGGGCACTTTACAAATCGATAAGGATGTTGGTCAACGGTTTCTGGTAGGATGGTTTAAAGAAGCTTCAATTCGGCTCCAAAAGTGGGCCAACTGCAGCTGTTTGCCGCCTTTGGGAAAGCTTCCATTGCTTAAGAAACTCCACATCGAAGGTCTTAAGGCTCTTACACATGTGGATTATGAGTTTCTTGGTGTATGTGTATCATCATCGTCATATACTACAACTCCTTTTGCAAAGCTGGAGAAGCTCAAATTCTGATAAATGAAAGAGTGGGAAGAATGGGACGTTACAAAGAATATCAAGATCATGCTACAACTTGAAACTTTCACATTGCAATAAGTTGCAGTCATTGCGACACAACCTTATAGGCTTGCCATTAAAGAAAGTGTGCATCCGTGTGTCATATTGAAGCAAAGATACCAAAAAGAGACACGAGTGGACGGGGATATGGCATCATATATCTAAAGTGTACGGGTTCTTTGATGCTTGGTCATATACACAATGGTAAACGTGTAAGTGTGAGCTTGATGAGACTGAATAGTCCGACACTTAAACTGAAGTGGAAAGTCTACAAGAGTCGCTCAACTTTATTGCACCCTTAACTGAGGCAAAGCGCGGGTAAACTGAACCCTTACCTTACTACAAAAAAACAGAAAGTACATAATCCCATTGAAAATGGTTACTGATAGAAATTTAGAATTAAAAAAAAAAAAAAAAAAAAACAGAAAGTACATAATCCCATTGAAAATGGTTACTGATAGAAATTTAGAATAAAAAAAAAAGCAAGTAAATAATCCTAGCAAATCTTTGATAGAGTTACTTACTCATTCTTATTTGTTGCTTGGCCTTCTTGCTTATAAAGATGTCACCACTTTTACTTTTTATCGATGTGGGATTACTTGTTACTTAGAAAAATTGACCAAGTGAAAGAAATAAAGGTGATAGAACATACATACGCAATTGGATGCGATAAAGGCAGGGTACAATCGTACGTAAGAGTAGGCATGAATCTAAAAGAACTAGATTGGTGAACGAAACAGACTGCCATAAGAAAACGGATGCATACTAAGCGAAAACTTATATTGAATGATTATGTTCCATTAAGCAAAAATATGCATCCGACAACTAAGACTTGCCATTTGGTGACAGAGTGTAGAAATGACATTGCAAAAGTAAGGCAACTAAGACTTGGGACCGGAGATGTTCAAGGCCCTTCGTGATTATTTAGTTCGTATGTGTTTTGGGCAGATGCAATGTCAAGGGCCTTCGTGATTATTTAGTTCGTATGTGTTTTGGGCAGATGCAATGTCAAGGGCAAGTTACGGCTACGGGTCAGGTGAGGATATAAAAGTAAACTACCGAATAAAAGATCAAACACGGCTAAGCTATCTTACCTTGTCCTAAACTTTCCATCCTACGAATCTAGTTGACACCAAACATTCTAAATATACAAGCTATCCAGCAACGTTTGCTCATCTAAGTTTTATTACGAAGCATGTAAGCGTGATCACAGCCAGCTCAAGATGTTAACGGCAACACCCGTTATAACAGGCTTGAAACCCAGAAAAGCAGAAGATAGTTTTGCATCAACAAAAAACAAACAATAATGGTATCAAAAGATGGTCTAGATTTGAAGCGCAATATCAAGTAACAGAGTGCACTACACCGTCTCATACATAGATAATAAACACTATCTTAAAAATAAAGACATAAAACTGACTGTCATCCTTCAAACTTCAAATCGAACTGATCTCCAAATTGGTGCAAATTAACGGTACTGCAAAAAAAACCAAAAATATATAAGCATTATGTAGCAGAGAAAACGGTAAAATAGCAAAGATACTGCACAAAGCTGAGCACAAGCAGACAGTGATAGCAATATACGTTTACAATCAAAGAAGTACTAACCTTAATGAAACCAATCTCCTTGGCGTTGCTGTGAAAGCATTGCCTGCAGCACATGAGTCCATACTTTCTGATCAATCCATGTGAGTTACCACACACACGGCTGTTACAATGGAATCAGAAAGAAAAACACAATCAGTAACTTGGAACTTAAGCATACATTAAATCAATACGACTAACTTATACAGTCTAAATCACACATCAGATTTCAGGGGTAATTGTTTAAGTTTATGAGCTTTTGTGGCTTTGACTTGTATTAATAAGCCTCAATTTTCCAACTTATTTTGAGACTTGTGGGCTTACATAAGTGTATATTTGATCTGATAAACTTAAGTTTTGCAATAAAAGCCGAAAAGTTCATAAGGCCACATATAAGTTTAATACATAGTTTTATACGAAAACTTGTATTTGTATGTTTGCAAGGTGACAGCCAAATGAAAGCATTTTAATCTTCTACTAGCTTTAATTTCAAAAAAAAATAGCTGTAAAAATATTCTCAAAGTGACTATTTTCTTATCTTTAAAAAATCCGAAACAAGTACTCATTAGATTGCGGTAAAAATATTCTCTAGTAACTATTTTCTTATCTTTTAAAAATCCGAAACAAGTACTCATTCCAAACAGAACGGCTACAAGTTACCCACCTAAAGTTACGATATTAAAAGTTCCTACTACATTCCTGTAAACTTTTAGCATAAAAAGAATAGACCAATAGCAGCAGATGAAAACAATAAATTCAGGGGGTAACTGTATATAGCCGGATAATGGCTTAATCAGTTTTAGGCTTATGTTTCATAAGCTCATTTGTCGAAGCTTGTGTTGAAACATTTCAACTTAGATAAGTTCATTGTCATAATAAACTTACATAAGCTGAAAAGTTTCAACATAAGCAACAAAAACAAGCTTATGAAACATAAAAACAAAACCAAATAAGCCATAAACCAAAAGCCAAAACAAAACACCCACAAGTAGATCATTCCAAACAACGGCTACAAATAATCGAGTTACCACCAAATGTTACATTATTAAAAGAACCTTCTGTATTCCCACAACTTTTATCAAAAAAGGCATAGACAGTTAGCAACAAATGTAAACACAAATTCCAATGATCAAAAGCTTATCTAAAAACCAATTTTTTATCTTACACGAATCATTTTCCAAAACTGCAAACATTGTGCTTGTTTCGGCTTATATAGCCAGCTTATGAAATATTGGTTTTCAGCTTATGTTCAAAAAGCTCACTTTCTGTCTCTTGTTTTAAAACGTTTCAGCTTGGGTAAGCTTATCATAACATGGTAAGCTAACACACCAAAATAGAGCTTATGAAACAGAAGCTTAAAACCAAATAAGCCAGCTATATAAGCTAAAAAACAAACCCCTTAAAAGATGACATATAAAACTTGCAAAAACCATTGCACAAATCAGCTATATAAGCTAAAACACAAACGCCTTTTTAAATAACATAAAACAGTGCAAAAATCATTACACAAATCAATGTCCCAAACTAAAAACAACCTTATATTGTGTTTGTTTCGGCTTATACAGCCAGCTTATGGCTTATTTGGTTTGCAGCTTCTGTTTCATAAGCTTATTTTTTGGCTTATTTTGAACCTTTTCAGCTTGTATAAGGTTATCATTACATGATAAGCTAATACAAAAGTTTCAAAATAAGCCAAAAAATGAGCTTATAAGACAGAAGCTGAAAACCAAATTAGCCATAATCTGTCTATATAAGCCTAAACAAACACACAAAAAGGTTGTTTGTAGTTTGGAAACTGATTGTTTCAGCTTATATAGCCTGCTTATGGCTTATTTGGTTTTCAGCTTATGTTTCAAAAGCTCACTTTTTGTCTCTTATTTTGAAACTTTTCGGCATGTATAAGCTTTTCATGACATGGTAAAGATTACACAAAATTTCGAAATATGCCACAAAAACATAAACCGAAAACCAAATAAACCATAAGCCGGCTATATAAGCCAACAACAACACAACCTTAGGGTTTATGTTTGATAAGCTCGTTTTTTAGTGGCTGATTTTGAAACTTTCCAGCTTGTACAAGCTTATCATAAGCTGGTAAGCTAATAGAAAAAAAGTTAGGAAATAAGCCACAAAAGATGAGCTTATGAAACATAAACCGACAAGCAAATAAACCATAAGCTTGACATAAACAAGGTTAATAATACCAGGTGCGAGAACCAGGGCCGTAGGTTTTGGGGTGAGAGTTCCAGATGTTTGAATGTCCCATCTTTTCTTCTTCTTTTCTTCTTTCAGAAAATGGTAATGGAGGCTGCTGCTGCTAACTTCTTTCAAAACCCTAGAAATGCAAATATGACAACTAGGGTTTATTTTATCTCCTTTTCTTGGGCCAGGCCCATTTATAGTTACATGGGCTCTCATTAAATGACAACTAGGCTGGATTTTATCTTCTTTTCTTGGGCCAGGCCCAGTTATTGTTTTACATCATTTTCAGTAAGCCCATTTAAGTTTGACCACCTATGCACTAAAAACATCAACTATGTTCCTAGTCCATGTTTAAACATTGGACTCTAATTGTCTACTTTTCAAAGTTTTCTAATTGTGATCTAACAAAATACTATAAAGCTTCTTTATCAAAAAAAAAATAATAATAATAATAATAAATACTATAAAGCTTAACATTTTGTGTAAATATTAATGTTTTCAGACTCGGGTTGACCTGGTTTCGGTAAAAAGAACAGGTTATATTGACTCGGGTTTCACATTTTCTAAACACGGCTAGACTCATCGGGTTTGGAGTGATCCGATTCAACCCGATTCTCGAGACCGGCCGGGTTTTGATTTTTTCAAGGTTTTCTTTTAAATACTACCTCCGTCTCAATATTATTGTCCACTATTCCATTTTGGGTTGTCCCAAAATTATTGTCTACTTCCAAAACTTCCAAAATTAGATAGAGAATTTTATTTGAGTTTACCATATTATCCTCACTTGAGGTTATTATTACAAACAATAAAGAAGTATAAAATTAATTGGTTAAGGTTAAAACTGTCATTCTGCAAAAAGTAAGAGAGAGAAAGCTGAAAAAGTGATGTTTTTCTAAAACTGTGTGTTTCTTGTCTGTGGACAATAATTTTGGGACGGAGGTAGTATGTAAATTTAGGCATTTGGGACGAAATCTTATTTTTACATATTATATTGATTGGTAAATAATTTATATTTTTAATATACGGAAATTTTTATAATTTTATATAATATAATTTTTGTTAATAAATAAAATATAAATAAATATTTTTTTTTAGAAAACTAGTTAACTTGAACCCCGATTTAAAAACCGGATCTCAAATTGCTATAACTTTTAACCTGTTATGTGACTTTTATATTGGCTTTGACTTTTAACCCACTAAAAGTGCGAAAATAGTAAAACCAAAATTTAACTCCTTGTAAATCTTTTTGAACTTTTTTTAGAGGGTGTTTGTTTTAGCTTATATAGCAGGCTTATAAGCTTATTAGCTTATATAAGCTTATAAGCCCAAACATAATGTTTGGTTAAGCTTATATAAGTGGGCTTATAAGCTTATATGTGGGTGTTTTGATAAGCCATAAAAATGAGGCTTTTTAGGCTTATGTAACACACCTCAATTTAATTTACTATTTTACCCTTCATTTAACATACATTTAACATCATATTTTATCTTTTTATAAAATAACCTCTGTAAATATCATCTTATTTTCATCGCATGTCGATACTTCATTTTACATTTCTATCGCCAATTAGATTTTTATATCTTGCTTTTCCTCTTCAATTTATAATATTTGTTTTAATTAATATTTGTATTATTAAATATAAATCTTTATGCTTCATATCTTTTTTATCAAATCTTACGACATTGCTGTAAATGTTTAACACTTATATGTTGTTGGTCGTGTCCTTTTAACAACATTAGCTAAACCATATTTAGTACTAGTAAAACACAATGTTCAATATATAGCATTCCGTTTTTTTCTTATAATTATACATTTTATACATTACAATAAATTATAACGAGTCAAGCATGCATTTTATGCAATTAAACATTTTGACGCAAGTTATCATTATAATATTTGAGAAAGATTGTAACATTTAGTAATTAATTACTGAAATATCATTAGTTTGAATAAACATGTCTTTTTTTGTCATTTAACAACATAAGTTAAACCAAACACTTGAACTTATAAACTTATTAAACATAAGCCAAACCAAACACTAAACATGGGCTTATAAGCTTATATTATATAAGCTATAAATGGCTTACATAATATAAGCTAAGCCCAACTCATAAGCTTAACCAAACACCCCCTTATAACCTCTTCAAACCTTTTGTTTTGAAATGCTTCAGTTTGGTCTTCGGTTTGATTCGATTCTATTGGGCATAATCGACGAGATTTTTTATAAGACCAAATCAGACAGACCAAACAGATCGACGTTTTAGGTCTGCCATGCTCGACCCTAATTACATGTGTGCCCTGATTAGACTCAAACGTTTCCAAATGCTAAACGCGCTCACATTCCAGCAAACCCCTAAACAAAATAAGCTCCTTGTACAGGGCACATCATAAAATTCAAAACAAAATACTAAGTGATCATAGAAACATATTTGGTTTTCCAGGAATAGCTTATATCTGCGAGCTCCTATTTTAGTTCGCCATATATATCGCGGTAGATAGACTGAAATGCCTCGGGGATTCGATTGCCTTGGCTTGGCTCATAATATCTCGACCCCATTCGTGGAGGATGAAATGAAGCATTAGACATCTGTGGAAACTGGAATTCGTCCGCTGCGTTGCCCTGGTTCCAAGCCCTCCGTAGCTGATCCTGCTCCTGTTCATACAAATGGCGTTGCCTCTCGATGTTCCATATTATGGCGTGAGCTCGGGTCTCAGCACATTTTTCTGTTTCTTGTTCACGCCGTTCTGCCTCTAATGCTTTACGTTCTATCTGCTGGTGTATGTTGATAAACATTGATTCTTCTCGTTCTTCCGCCCTTTTTTCACTTTCTAGCTCTCGGCTTTTTGCCACTGACTCATGATATTGCAGCTGCTTTTGAATGTTGGTTACCATGGAGGTTTCTAATTTTTCTGCCCTTTTTTCGCTTTCTTTTTCTTGACGTTTTGCCTGTAACGCTTGAAATTCAATCTGCTTTTGCGCGTTGGTAGACATCATATTTTCCCTTTCTTCTGCCCGTTTATCACTTTGTTCACGGTATTTTGCTTCTAACGCTTGAGATTCCATAAGCTTTTGGAGGTTGCTAAGTAACAAATTTTCTCTTTCTTCTGCTCGTTTTTCATTCTCTTGTATTCGGCGTGTTTCCTCTAATGCTTGACGTTCCATCAGTTTTTGCATGCTAGCAAGCACTGATTTTTCTCTATCTTTTGCCCGTTTGTCACTTTCTCGTTCTTGGCGTGCTTGAAATTCCATCAGCTTTTGCAGGTTGCCAACTACCGATTTTTCTATTTTTACTGCCCATTTTTCATTGTCTTCTTCTCGGCGTTTCACCTCTGCTACTTGACATTCCAGCTGTTTTTGCATGTTTCTAATCATCGATTCTTCTCTTTCACCTGCCCGCTTTTCACTTTCTTGTTCTCTGCGTATTGCTTCCAACGCTTGGTATTCCACCAGCTTTTGCGTGTTACTAACCATCGATTCTTCTCTTTTTTCTGCCCGGGTTTCACTTTCTTGTTCTCGCAGTTTTGCTTCAGATGCTTGACAATCTATCAGCTTTTGAATTTTAGTAACAATTGATTTTTCCATTTCTTCTGCCCATTTTTCTCTGTCTTTTAATTGTTTGGCACTTTCTTGTTCTCTGCGTTTTGTCTCCAACGATTGATATTCCATCAGCTTTTGCAGGTTACTAACTATCGTCTTTTCTCTTTTTTCTGCACATTTTTCACTTTCTTGTTTCTGGCGTTTGGCCTCGGAAGCTTGACATTCCAGCTGCCTTTGCAGGTTGCTAAGTATCGAATTTTCTCTGTTTTCTGCTCGTTTTTCACTTTCTTGGGCTAGCCTTTTTGCTTCTGATGCTTGACATTCGATCTGCATTTGAATGTTAGTAACCAACGATTTTTCTCTATCCAATGCTCGTTTGTCCCTTTCTTGTTCTTGGTGTTTTGCATCTAATGCTTGACGTTCCATCAAATTTTTCATCTCGGTAATAATCATTTTTTCTCTTTCTACTGCACGTTTTTCAAATTCTTCTTCTCGTTGTTTTGCATTGAATGATTGATATTCTGTCAGCGTTTGCATGAAGCAACCCAGCCTTTTCTCTCTTTCTTCGGCCCGTTTTTCAATTACTTGTTCTCGGCGCTCTATTTCTAACGCTTGACGTTCCAGCTGCATTCGCAAGTTGCTAACCAACGATTTCTCTATCTCTTCTTCTCGGCATTTTGCCACTGCTACTTGACCTTCCAACTGCTTCTGTAACTTGGTAACCATCAGTATCAGTGCATTTTGTTGGTTTTGAAATTGAACTGATTGCTCGTTAATCAGGTTTTGGAGCTTAATCATGTCCATGTGTGAATCCCGTACAAGTATTTGAGATGGCATATTTCGCAACGGTGGTTGTGGGAATTGATGTGGAACTTCTCCTACTTCACCTTTCTTTGGGAAGGTGGCTTGTTGTGTCACTCGAGTATATTCAGTAGGAGATTCTGAGAATTTAAGATAAGGAAAGAACAAATTCTTCGGTATTAAATGGAACATCGAGGGGACCATCTCAACAGGTTCATCTATAGACACAGCGCCTAACTTATTGAGTATCAAGGAAATGTAGTATCCATGGGGAATATACTTTCTATCTTCTTGCTCATACATATCCCATATGTCATCGATCATCAAATGTGCAAAGCTGTATAGGTAATCTCCTGTGAACAACTCGTGAAGGCGATAGATCTCACTGGCCATCACAAAATACATGTCTTCAGTACGTGGGTGGAACGTCCACACCCCTATTCGCCACATGATTTGGACTAGTGAGATCATCTTATCTCTCTCGTGCTCGTTAGTTATCTCCTTCAAATCTTCATGTGTGCCGAGAATCGTTGTGCAGGCTTCGATCCATCTTCTTTTGTTCACATCAGTACTGGTTTTAAGATCCGCTTCCTTAAACCGGGCATATGCCAAATCAGTCCGTGTGTCAACTTTGAGAAGATCTCGAATGATTGTGGGTGTGATAGTATATGACTTTCCATCAACTATGCCCGTCAATTCATCCCCGTTTCTTGATAATGATGCGGTCCACTGAATGACAACACGTCTATAGATTTTTTCACACTTGAAATTAAGCAATTGTTCCCAGCCCAGTTTTGCAAAACGTTCTCTGACCGTGTAACCTTCAGCTTCTGTGGGATGCAGTGACTTGGCTATGACAGCGTCTTTGAGTTTATGTAAGAAAAGGTCCCTTCTTTGTTCGTGAGGGTGTTGAGACAATGTTAATTGCAATGGCCTACTATGGGCTTCATCCCTTGCACGTTTGGCTCCACAGCGGGTGAGCCGCATATCTGCGAACATGAAGAATCTATCATCAATTTACATCATAATCCATCTTACTTCAGTGACACGGCCACATGACTAATATGTGAGTGACGCCACAAATAATTATGACGGTGCCTTGTTTTCAACTTAAACAGGTTAGTGATTGCTTATTATATTTGCTTAGTGGTCGCTTGAGATGCATATTTAGGTGTTTAATGGCCACATATAAGCCGAAACAAACATGCCTTTAGTTTAGTGCGATCAGCTGTTGATGATATATTGGCTCGCTTATATTTAAATGAATCTTAGTAGAAAGAAAACAAGGATACAAGTTTTGAATCGAATCGAGGCTTACATAGATGTGTAATAGTGTTCACCTAGTTATACTAAGCCATAAATACAGATTAAAAATAAGTAATTCCAAACACCCCCTTATGGCCTTATCTGCTGACAGAATAAAGATACTGCTTATTGACTGTACTCTATTTACGTTTAAGTGATTATTTACCCCAAACACCCCCTTATAGTCTTATCAGCTGACAGAATAAAGATACTGCTTATTGACTGCACTCTATTTACGTTTAAGTGATTATTTACCCCAAACACCCCCTTACGGCCTTATCTGCTGACAGAATAAAGATACTGCTTATTGACTGCACTCTATTTACGTTTAAGTGATTATTTACCCCAAACACCCCCTTATAGCCTTATCTGCTGACAGAATAAACATACTGCTTATTGACTGTACTCTATTTACTTTTAAGTGATTATTTACCCCAAACACCGTCTTAAAACCTTAGAGCAGTCGATAATATACATCGCATAGCTTCATGTATTTATGTATGCACATGATAAATGACAGAACATGAACTCATATTTTTTTTTAAGGCTTAGCTCAGTCGGTGAAACAAAAAATCTATAATAAATTCTTGTTGTGTGCATAACATTGCTGTGTCCGGTTTTAGAACCCACTATGAAAAATGTGAGCCGCCTCGACTTCAGTAACAGCACGCAAATATTCATAAACATACAAGATTTTTGCGTTAAAGAAAAAGGATTTACCTTAGTTGTCCCTGTTGTTCTGCTTTGATCTTATGATTATCTAGGATATGGGGCAAACAACACAGACACAATGGTGGTTGTGTTGTTTTAGGCCAAAAACAAAGACGCAAAGTTACAGGCGAATGTCACTACTGTCTATGAAGTTTGATCATGTTGGTACAGGTTGAAACGACAACACGCCAACATTTTGAATTACTAATTAAATACTACCACCAAACATGATGTGTATCAAATTTGTACCTAAACCATACTAGTTGAAAACATTTAGAGGTCTCATCTTTTTCTTTTCGAAACATCTGCAAATATTTGTCTAGCAGTCTCAACAATTCATTCTTAAATAGATTCTAAGATTTTACGGAACCGCCTAGGGTCCCGTTCTAACTGCTCTAACCATTTCATGGGTAGTACACATCACAACAACTTCATGAAGTATATTATGCACACAATAAATGACAGAACATGAACATACATTCTAAAACACAGTATATAAAATGTAAATGTCCCATAGGTCCGGAACACCCATGGAGTTTTTCAATGTAGTTTCAAGAGTTAATTGCATAAATGGTTTCTGTGGTTTGTCGGGTTTAACGAATTTTGTCCCTCCGGAAAAAAACTTAACGGATCCTCTATGTGGTTTTGACCCATAATGGTCGAGGTGTCAAATCTTGCCCATTTTGATAAATATGGGCACTTTTTGACACTTTTCAAAAAAAGCTGGGCACTTTTTGCCGATTCATTATTATTGATAGGCTAAACGGGCGCACATGTAAGACACTAAATGAGTTTAATAGACGCACATGTAAAATACTAATTAGGCTACTCGGTGAATCTTTTATATTTAATTTTTTAAATTAGGCTACTCGGTGAATCTTTTATATTTAATTTTTTATCCCCGGCTTTCAAACAAGTATTATTATTTTTTATTTCAACGATTGTATATATCTTTTTCTATTTTTAGCTTGCGCCCGTTTTGTCCGTCACCCGTGGCCACCCGCCCGCCCGTTTTGCCACTTCGGGTTTGGTCTCTTGGCCACTAATTCCCTCAGGGACTAAACACAATAACCAAGACAGACTTAGTGGTCAAGGGACCAAACCGGATACAGGTCAATAACCAGGGGAGGGGAGAGGATCCGTTAAATTTTCTTGGGAGGAACAAAATCCATTAAACCCGACAAACCAATTTTTTCTAAATACATCTTAAAAGGACACGGTGAATAGAAAATGTGTTCATGTTCCGTCCCGACTACTCTTTAACAAAAACCAAAGGTAAATAAGTTGCAATCACTTGAAATATTTATTTAACGCGCGTAAAAGAGCTTTTTTTTGTTGTGATTGCCTAGGGCCCCAAAAAACAACTAGACGGCCCCGTGAAGTATATTATGCACACAATGAATGACAGAACATGAACATATATTCTAAAACACAGTATAAAGAACAATGTTGTTAGTAGTTAAAAAGAAACAAGATTTTTTTACCTTAACTGTTGATGTTCTTGTTTTGAAGATTTTACCTTAAATCTTTGGTAGGTGTTTGAGTAAAACTATTTTAAGGTTGTTGTATTAAAGACAAAAGATGGAGCAGATGTAATGGTAAAGCAAAAGGTATCATAGTACGTACACAGGACTCATTCTGAGCCGTTAATACCATGCTAAAAATGGTATGTTCATCCATAAAGGCTCTTTTGCCATTAACATGCTAAAGTTGATAATCTTTGAGATGATATTTATCTTTAAAGCTAACTACAAATATGTATGTTTGGTAGATGACACTTTAATTCATTTTTATATACTAGCGTATTTGCGTAACGTGATGGCGAATACTTTGTCATGATTTTTAAAATGAATAAATGTTATTCTTGTATTCACTAAGTTTGTATTCATATTAATGTTAAAATTGTAAAAAATCGAATTAAAATAACCCTACAAAAAATAAAATAAAGACTAACAGTTACTAAAAATATAAGAATAAATATGGGATTAACATGCACAAAGTTTTAGAAAATATTATAAAATTAGATTATAAAAATAATAAATAGATAAAAATAATTTAAAACTAAAGATTTTATTTTAATAAGTTGTTACAAAAGTTTGTTACAGATGGTATGATATATAATTGTGAGGAAGACATCGATAACTTGCTTTATTTAATAGATACAAAAGTATGAAAATTTAGTCTTGTTATTTTAATAAAGTCACAAATATTTTTATAAAATAGTCATAAATAAATCATTCATAACTTGTCACTTTTGAATTTTCATTGTGTTTTTATATACTTTTCGTGGATGTATATGTAAAGAGATGTTATTTTTAAAATCAAATAAATATACAGAACTGCGAGAATTATTTATTGACTCTTAATAATGCATATGTTTTTCATCGTCTTAGTTCAACAGATGTACATAAATTTTCATCGTCTTAAGTCACTAAGTACATGATGGCGTATAACATGGATACGACCCAATTGGGCCTCAAACCATACACCAAACTTTAGGCCTAGGCCCAGGTACACAAAAGCCCACCACAGTGGCAAAAGCTCCAAGCGGATCCGCTTCCAGCAAGCGGATCCGCTTCTAGCAAGCGGAGCCGCGATTAATTTTTCCTTTAATCAATATACCATTTAGGATTTTTAGAAAATATAATAAAATTTTGTATCTTTATTAATTTATTTATTAGGATTATTTTAACTTAAAATTTTAAAAATTAGATTAAAAATAGTAAAAGGTACTTGTCATTTTTAGAAAAATATCTTTTAGACTTAAATTAGTATAAATGAGGTTTACATTTATTAAAATTCGTATGATGACTTTTTATTAATTGCATTTATTAAGATATTAAGGCATCAAGTTCATAAATTTATAGGCATATATTTGTTAACAAAAAAATAAAAAATAATAAAAAAAAGGAAAAAAAAAAAGAAAGCAAAATCAACAGTCTGTCAGTTTTTTAATATATAAACCATAACAATTACTAAAAAACATAAAAAAAAGCATATCAACCACACAATTATAAGCATTAATAAAAAAATATCATTCGATTTCAACTGAGTAAAAAAACAAAACCAGTGACAATCAAGTACCATGAAAATTCATAGTAAGCACACTCATTACACATGAGATTTATTATGCATAAGTCTTAACACTCATAAGGAAAAACATAAAAAAATCAAACTGGTAGTTTATGTAGAAACGACAATCAAGTTGTCAATCTCTGTATTCGACATCAGTGGAACGAGTGTTGCGGGTTGGACGTCTGCTAGAAGAGGAACCATCAATTGATTGGTTAGTGCATGTTCTAGAATTGTGACCTTCAGCTTTTCCACACATGAGACAAGTCCTGCGTTTCTTCGAGGCCAAAACTTCATTCCGGACCAACTCATCGACACTTTTCCACCTAGAGTGAGAACCACTGCCCTTGTTCTTTGATTGTCTGGGAACCTTAATGCCAACACCAACAGGCTCTGTAACACCAAGCATGGTACAGAAAACATCTTTTCTGTCTACACGCTTCATAACTGGTGCATCTTCTTCCGCCTTATTCAACAACCCCAACAACTCTGCCTTGTAAACATTCATCTTGTCTTGGAATGGCACCAACCTATCAACAGTATTTTCAAATATCTGACGAATCTCACAAACACCGGCAGCTGAGCTAGACTCGCACATCTCATAACTGTTATCAAACCATTCATTGTGTTCAGTGTTGGTCCACCTGTCAAGTAAATACTCCCTTGGAAAGTCTTCAACATTGTTCATTCTCAACACATAGAAAATATGGCGACACAGTAACCCATATAACTCAAATCGTCTGCAAGAGCAGGTCACTGTCATGTCATCTCCATACACAACCTGTAAACAACAAAGGAACAATAACACAAGTTAAAGTAAAAAATACAAGTCTTAATGTACGAAATTATGCAAATATGCATATAAAACCTAAATGCGGTTATGTTTGAATGTAAAATTTAGATGACCAAATACCTCATAAACTTCAAAATCATGTTTCTCAGTCCATTTTTTAAGTTCTATGTCACGAATGAAGTATTTTTCAAAGAGACCAATTTCTTCAACACTAAGAGACAAACAATGATTCATCGATGCCACAATTTCTTCCTGCACATCATAAAAAACGTTCAAAGTGTACAGCTCAGACGCATCCTTCTCCATCTTGAGCCCAGTAAGTAAATCAGGTCGGTTGACACGCGACTCATAATCGTTTTTACGTTGAGTATACCTGTAAAAAATATCGATAAAACAAAATTATTATAATGTAACACTTAGTAATTGGAGAGTATACTAACAACTATACAACATATAACAAAACAAATACGGCATCAGTCTTAAATTTTATTAAAGCATACCTTTGTGCGTCCATAGCAAAATCGTAGTGGCTTAAAAACTCAACAAGTGTCAAATCATGGTTTGTCTATGTATTGAAAAAGCTATTTTCATATTCTAATCTCGACGTAGTACGCATAAGCCCGGATAGATCCTCATCACGCAGGAAAGCAGGAATTCATCGGTGTCTCATGGCAAAAAGGTCAGACAACCATTTATGATCGACGAGATCAAACTCTCTCATTATAGAGACCCACTGTTCCTCAAACAACTCTGGTGATATGTGATATGTCCAAACAATACTGCAAAACCTTCTCTTGAAGTTGTCTTGGCTGCAAATGGCATATCCAACCTGTTGAATAAGAAAAAAAACCTTGTCAACATAATAATATCGTTCATCAACAATTATGTACATCAAAAAATTTGTTTTTTTAGAATATAAAATTACCTTGGTCGTCAGCTTCTGCATGATGTGCCACATGCAGTAACGGTGGCGTGTGTTTGGCAGTTCGGTTTCGATTGCTTGTTTCATAGACGGATCTTGGTATGTCACAACAACTTGTGGCTCAGTACCAAATGCCTTCTTGAAAGCTTGAATGAGCCACTTATATGAGCTGACAGTCTCATCAGACAACAAGCCGGCGCCGAATGTCACGGAACGGTTATGGTTATCGATACAAGTAAATGGCACGAAAACCATTTTGTATCTGAAATTAATATGTTTAAAAAGGGCATCAGAATGTAAATAAATGATGCATCAGTGTTATTATTTGTATGAAAATACAACTAAAAACCAGCCTTATTACCTGTTGGATCTGAACGTCGCGTCAAAAGAGATGACACCACCAAACCGCCTGTAGTTTATCTTTGTAGTCTTATCAGCCCAGAAAAGTCCGCACAACGCGCCACCCTCGCCCTGGTAATACACAAAAGAATCACCACACATTCTCGCTCGGTTCTCTAACTTCTCAACAGCCATTTGTGCATCCCTATCTCCTATAAACAAATTCATATCACGCTTAAAGTTTTTACAATCAACAGCAGTAGCCCCGATGTTCTCAAAACCACCGTACATCTCTTTCATAAGCTTAAAAGCCCTGACTGGCCCAACGTTGGCGTTCGAAACCTGACATAGGAATTGTTGTTTTGAAAAACTCAGTTCCCTAGAACTTAACATAAACTGTCTGTCATCGGGTGAAACCAATGGATGGTTGTGTTCTTCAATAAATCCATAAACCTCAAAAAGGTCACCATCTAACTTCCTAACACACATCCGAGCTAAACAATCAGTTTTAGAAGATGTGTTTTTCCTAGGTGTCCTCTTAGAAATTGTTTCGCCACACTTACCACTAGCACTATCATTGACAGAAACATCTAATCTACCACCCTTGCCACTATAACTATCACCAACAGAAACATCAACATTAGGAACACCATCAGAATTGACGTCCACGCTCTTACCCTTATCACTAACACCCCCATCAATAGAAATACCTTTTCCCTTACACTTGATATTAACACAATAATCAACATCTATACCTTTTCCCTTGCCCTTTATCACTACCACCCCCATTAACAGAAATACCTTTTCCCTTGCCCTTATCACTACCACCCCCATCAACAAAAATACCTTTTCCCTTGCCCTTAATATTATGTACATCAACACTATGACTATCGTATTTTGACTCCTTTTTTCCCACCCCTTGAATAGTGAAAATATTTGATGTTCGGAAACTAAGTAGAATGGTAATTCTTTTCAGTTCCTAGCTTAACATCAAAACCACCAAGTTTCCCGTAGTGGGTGTAGAAGTCATGCGCTTGGCGCAACGAACCAAACGCATGCCCCTTAGTTGGTTTCATATCAGGGACAACATCTGGAACCCAACTCCTACCATGGTTAAGAACACTTACTTCAAAATCAAATAAACTACTGCTGCCAGCCGAGTTAACGCCTGATGTGCTGAAAGACAATGCTCTGCCCACACCCGACGACACTCTAGAGTTTGTTGGATGCCTTGGTGGAAGACCTGCAAATACATATGCGTTAGTCAGTTGTACATGTAAGACTCAAATACATATAACATAAAAAAACAAAACTATAGCTCCATATATAAAATAATAATAATGAGATGTAAGAGCTCACAGAATTTGCAACGCAACAATTAGAAATTACCCTGTAGGTCAAGACTAATGCTAAATGGGTGTTTCTTTAAGCTTTTAAAAAAGGTCTGTTAGATTAGTAAAGTTTGGTTTAAATTTCATAAGCCTCGATATTTGACTTATTTTGAGCATCAAGTGTTCGAACTATTGTATCAAAAAGTATTAACGGCCCTTTATAACAAAACAAGTTTAACATGGTGCCACTACTAAACCTCTGCATACACTTTCAAAAACATCTAATTAGCTTAATTTAGCCGTTCAAAAAAAAACTTCAAAGCGTAATGAAACTTATAAAGTCAGGGTTATAGTTGGTTTTCGAAAGTCATAAGCTCGATTGTTGTGGTTTATTTAGAATATTTTGGCCTTTTGTAAGCTTATTATGAATTAATAAGCCTTTATAAGCCTGAAAGTCTGAAAATAAGATACAAAAGAGAGCTTATGAATAATAAGCCGAAAACCAACAAGCAAAAAACCAGCAACAATCTATTTAACGTTCGGCTTACTAATCATAAGCTCACTTTTGGTAGATTATTTTCAAACTTTTAGGCTTAAAAAAACTTACTAGACTTGATAAGATTAAAAGCATAAAAGTATGAAATATAAGCTACAAAAAGTGAGCTTATTATTAATAAGCCGAAAACCAATAGTTTATGGCTTATTTTCATACTTTTAGGCTTATAAAAGCTTTTTTAGACTTAATAAGATTAAAAGCCTAAAAGTCTTTAACCTATTAAATTAAATTAAAAAGGACAGAGGTGTTACATATATCTTCAAGCATTATTAAACTACTTAAAAAATCATAACAATGAGAAGCTCTTCAATTCAAATTTATAATTGTTTCACACCATGTTAAATGATAACCATTTTATTAGAAGGCTCATCGATATCACTTTTTAGACAAACACATGATATCTATTACTAAAAAAATTTCTAATAATCTTATGATAGATTATTTCTAGCATCACCAATTTAGTATTTAGTGCATGCTAATTACAAGCAACTCTTATTAAGTGTTACTTATTAAATATAGTATAACTCAAGAAAAGGACTTCACTTACAAGCAGCTCTTAGTTATCACTTCTTGTTCGAAGGTCACCTTCAAACAACCATTGTGGTCCTAAAAGAGACGATTAAACAACATATTAGAGAATACCTCAATGAATGAACACATTATCTACTTAAAGAACAACTTACTCGAACAATAACACTATTTAATGAATTTCAGGTTTTTCACTCATTAGGCGTTTCCACAAACAGTTTGCTTGCACAAAAAAATGAATGCACCAAAATTAAAACTTTACCACAAGTACACCTCAGTAGCTTTCATTACATCTCGACGATGTCCCCATGTACTTGCAATCGTGAAGTGCCCTAATCATAAACATAAACAAACACACGTCAAAACTCAAAGTAGCTTATGGTAAGTTTATAGTTGTTAGAAGCTTTATAAAACACTCTTACAATCTATATCAGTTGAGTTTACTAATTCTAAGTGATTTAGGTAATCCATACATTGTGTCCTTTTAATCAAACACCTGTTATGGATTACCAAAATCACGAAAGAGACAAACCTTGACTAACTCGGAGACAAATCGCCATTCATTTAGATGAAAAGAGAAACTTCTAGTGGATATGATAATGAATCCCCATAGCAAAGAAAAGCGAAGATATTATGACAAATAGTATATATTGGTTCAAAATTTGAATTCTTGATAAGCCAACCATGGATAGTAGTGAAAGCGAAATCAGATATCCAGAAAAGGAAATTTGGATGTGAAATATTAGATGATGAGCAATTTAATTAATTAAATAAAAAGAAGAATACAGTGTAATTTCTTTAACAAAATCTTGAATGGATTATAACATCATCCAAATCTAATTAGACAATCTAATTGGATGATACATCAGCAAAATGATATCAGCATAAAGTGTGTTTTAATAGAATATATAAATGTAAAAAAAGAAAATTTTTACAATCAATGTTCAATGGGATAATATTCCGTCTATACACGAGCGTCTATCAAACACTTATGTAAATAATTCTATATACCACACTAGCTAAACTCTAATATAGTCCATCAAAATAATGTAAAATAGTCACTTGCAAATAATAAAGGCCATATATAGTCACTTGCCCCTATAGTAGGATTAATTTCATATATTATCTTACTTTTCAAATCAATTTCATATATACTCAAAGTGTAAGTATTGAATGTATTATGTACAATGATTTTTAAACATGTTTGAGTATATATGAAATTGATTTGAAAAATAGAACGATATGTGAAATTGCCCCTTTATAATAATGGATGATTTTTATTTGATGGAAATTCTTTAAAGCACAAACTGACCCTCAAAATCATCAATACATATTAATCTTTTTTCTAACAGTAGGTCGAATCGTGTAATTATGTTAAACTTTTTATCCGTTTCGTTTGAGAAACTTTAGGCAAGTCTTGAACCTAAGACCTTTAGGAAAAAAAACCACTTAGACACTTAGTAGAGTTTTGGTAGTTAACTGAGCTAAACCAGTTAGTTCATATCAATCTTGGTTGGAGTTAGATGCCTTTATATTTGTAAAATCATTTGTAACAAATTTAGGTCTTTTGGTATACAAGTAGGTTTGGAATAAGATTTAATACTGTTTTAGATGCAAAAGAGAAATCCGAAAGAGAAAATGAATATAATAGTGTAAAAGTTCATTTGATTTATATGCGGCTCTAAGATTAAAACGGATAAGATTTGAGTGAACCGGCGATTTCGTAACCGGTTTAACAAAATAGCTTAAAACGGTTCAAAAAACTGATTAAAGTTGAACCCGACAAGTTAAAAGCCGGTAATCTAATAAAAACCGGTTTAAGTTAAATTAGTTTTTGATGAGGTATAGTCTCACCCCATGCTTAAGGTGAGACAAATACAGCTAATCCCTAATGCTCCATAAGCAAAACTATCTTAAGCTAGAACAACTCATTGGAGTAGCTAGGGTGATGAGGATCACTCTAGGTCCAGAGACAAGACTAGCTCTAGACAATGCTAGCCCAGACAAGGCTAGCAGCCCCAGACAAGGCTAGCAGCCCCAGACAAGGCTAGCAGCCCCAGACAAGGCTAGCAGCCCTAGACAAGGCTAGCAGCCCCAGACAATGCTAGCAGCCCCAGACAATGCTAGCAACCCTAGACAAGGCTAGCAGCCCCAGACAAGGCTAGCAGCCCCAGACAATGCTAGCCCAGGCAAGGCTAGTCCTACGCACATGGAGCACAGGCTCCATTGGAGGAAGGGCAATTGCACCTAGCCTACGTAGTACCATAATGTACGAATGGTACAAACACCTGGACTATGACGAGTACTAGAGGAGCATGAAGACAAGTCTGACCACGAAGGACAGACCTGGTGCTCATCAGCTATTTAGGCGCTGCTCCTACAAGACAACCTCGACTCCACAATTCGTGTGTCTTGGAGCCACCTCCAAGTAGTATAAAAGGAGAGGTTCCTCCAAGAACAAAGGTTAAGTTTTCACACACACACTTCACTACTTACTCTCTCTCTCTAGAATTACCTCTCACTAGAACCACATACTTACTTTTATGCCGGAGTTGGTCTCGGATTCAAACCCTGAGGCGAGCTGCGTTGTTCTTTCTTATTTCAGCCTAAGAGACTAAGGGCTAGACTAAGGAACTCTGAAGAAGGAAGTTGAGGCTTCACAAGGAAGGAGTAGCCATAAGATACTCTGAAGGAGCAAGCCAAAGCTTCATTAGAAGGAGTAACCTTAAGATACCTGAAGGATCAGGGCTGATGAAGCTTCTCCAGAAATTTGCTTCAACATCTGGCGCCACCCGTGGGACCGGGAATACCAATCTACCAAAAAACTAAGTGATGAAAGACGGTGACCAAGGTCCTACACTGGGGCTAGGCCTAAGCCTGAACTCAGGGACACCTGGGAGCAGGAGGGCTCCTCCGGAGGTTACCCCTCCTCCTCCCAGACCTGATCAGGGACGCCTCACCCCAGCGTATGTCCAACAACACATTGAAACACTAAAAACGATGATGAAGGAAATTGATGAGCAAAATCGTGAGAAGATGACCCCCCGAAAGCTTTTCAACAAGGAGGCCGAAGAGATAGGGTCAGGAAACTCGCATGGAAGCCCCTCAGTGAGGGAAGGAAGAGGATACTCCTCAGACAGCTCGTCCAAGTCTGGAAACCAAGGTCGGTCGAGGTCCGCTCGAAGACGTCATAGAAGTCCTTCACGCAGGAAATCTATCACTAAGTCACATCGCTCCAATAGGATGAGCAAAGCCAGGAGTGCTAGGACCAAGTCACGATCAGCTAGGTCTTCCCATAGGAAGGAGAGCTCAGAGTCCGGGTATGACTCAAGGTCAGATAGTGATTCGGAGGATTTGAGCACATCGTATAGGCGACCTAAGCCCATGCCTTTCACCTCTCAGATCACGCGTTTCAGATATCATAGGCGAGCCAAGCTCCCTGCTAATGTCCGTGTCTATGAGGGAAGCAAAGACCCAGAAGATCACCTCAGTATCTTCTCTGTTGCTGCTGAACAAGAAGAGTGGCCCATGCCAGTGTGGTGCAAGATGTTTCGTCAGACTTTAAGTGGCTCAGCAACGAACTGGTTCGATAGCCTAGACCCAAAAAGTGTAGATGGGTTTGAAGAATTGAGAAGCAAGTTTTTAGAGGAGTTCTCGCAGCAGAAACGATATGATAAAGATCCCACCGAGATACATGGGATCAAACGAAAGCCTAATGAGAGCCTTCAGGAATTCATGGATCGCTTCAAAGCTGAATGCTCACACATCAAGGGTGTGCCCCCCGTGCTAAGGATTTCGGCATTCATGCACGGGCATGGACACCCAGAACTAGCCAAGAAACTCAACGATAAGATCCCAAAAGCAGTGGATGAAATGTGGGAAAGAGTTAGAGCCTTTATCAGGGGAGAGACAGCTGGTGACACCACAGCCATTGTCAAGGCTCCACAATGGGATAGGGGGAATAACAAAGCTGGCTGGACAGGGAACCCAGGTGGATCTAGGAACAGAAACCAAAGGAGGAGACAAGGAAGAGACATGGGGACATGTCCTCCCTACGCTAGGAAGGAAGTGTTCACACTATTGACAAAGACTCCAAAAGAAATCCTAACCACGGAAAACATGAATTTCCCACCCCCACCTCCCATGGTAGGAACTCCTGAAAAGAGAAACATGAACAAGTTCTGTGACTTTCACCAAGATCGGGGTCACGACACGAACAATTGCTTTAACCTCAAAAAGCGAATTGAAGAAGCAGTAGCCTCAGGGAGACTATCACACTTGGTGAAAGATATCAGGTAAGGGGTCCAGAAAGACAAAGGACCAGCCAAATAGAAGGAAAAGATCATAAACATGATGAGATCTCAAGGATATCGGAAGAGACCTTATGAGAGAGTAGAGAATTAGATGGACAACGCCATAACATTCCCGTCGGTACCGCGCTATCAGCTGAGGGATTGCCCAGTGATAGTGGATGCCATGATCGAAGGATACATGGTAAGAAGAGTATACGTTGACGGAGGCTCCTCGTAAGAAATAATGTACGAGCATTGCTTCAAAAAACCTAAGCTACCAAACAAGGTCAAGGCTAAGGGAATTTAGGATACCTCTGGTGGGCTTCTCAGGTGAAGTTCATTACCCTATAGGCGTCATTGACCTAGAAGTCACGATGGGAGAATACGGGAGAACCAGAACGGTGATGATGGAATTCGCTATAGTCAAAAGTCATTCACCGTACAATGCTTTGCTCGGAAGAACGGGATTGAGAAGCTTAGGAGCTGTAGCCTCCACCATACACTCAATGGTTAAATTCCCAACGTCAAGTGGGATATCGACTTTGATCACAAGCAGAGAGACCTTGAAAGAATGCAGACTCATGGAAGAGGCGCAATCGCGAGTTCTGAGAGCTCGCACAGAAGAGCTAGCCCAGAGGGGTGCTCCAGGAAGGCTAGCCCACGGTGCTCCTCCCCCCACCACTAGATGAAACCTACACCAGAAGGCCAGGGAAGGAGCCCATGGAGCAAAGGGAGGAGGAAGAACCACAACCCACTAAGAGGATGAAGCCATCTAGGCCAGGGTCGGCACCCAAACTAAAGCCTGATGAAAAGATAGTGGTGAACGATGACTACCCTGACCAGCTAGTCACCATAGGAGGAAACCTCTCCCCAGAATGTCGAATAGCACTCATAAGGAATCTCAAGAACAATGCTGATGTTTTTGCATGGACACCAGCCGATATGACAGGCATACCCCGAGCAATCACAGAGCATCACTTAGACACCTATCCTCACATTGAGCCTAAGGTACAGAAGAAGCGAAGTCTGGCACCGGATAGAAGGAAGGTAGTCACAAACGAGGTCAACGAGTGGCTCAAGGCTGGGATCGTGAAGCGAGTGCAATACCCCTCATGGGTCGCTAACCCAGTCCTAGTAAAGAAAGTCGACGGAAGTTGGAGAATGTGCATTGATTACAATGATCTTAACAAAGCCTGCCCTAAAGACCTGTACCCTTTACCAGAGATTGACTGGAAGATTGAATCTTTGTTAGGATACAAATACAAGAGCTTCTTGGATGCTTACAAGGGATATCATTGATGTGTCGTGATGTGTATAGTGATAATTTGATATACGTTATAGGGTAAATTAGAAAATTACCTTTAGGAAAAAGTAATAGACTAATAATACCAATGACGAATTCAATTAAACACGTTGGTGACTCGAGTTCGTTGTACACGAAGATCTTATGAATTTGAGACGTTTTATTTCGATTTGGACAATTGATTTGAATTGGTTTTCGGATTTTAGACTAAAATTAAAATCTACCAATTTTAATCTATTTAAAATTAACCTAAAGTGCATGAATCGTTAAACCCCGCTTATTTTAAATCTAAAACAATTAATTACTTAAAAATTAAAACTATTTAAAATTTAATCTATTTAAAAATCTATAAAAGTAAATCTATTTAATAAAATAAACTTTTACTCTATTTTAAAAATTTAATTAAAACTTTTAAAACTAATTACTTAATTAAAAATTACTTTAAAACAAATCTTATTTTAAAACTATTTCTATTTTAATTATTAAAATCTAATTATAAAAATTAACTAATTAAACTTTTAAATTTAATAAAAACATTTTTAATTCTTTTTATTTATTTATTTAT
This sequence comes from Glebionis coronaria, assembly GCA_025667525.1. NCBI lineage: Eukaryota > Viridiplantae > Streptophyta > Magnoliopsida > Asterales > Asteraceae > Glebionis > Glebionis coronaria. The sequence continues at coordinate 688,159,027 of CM046875.1, read as the reverse complement.
TTATTTTTATTTATTATTATTTAACTAAAATGACTTTAACAAAAACATTTTTTTTAAAGTTTATTTAAAAACGAAAGTTAAATGAATCAAAAATTACTAATAAGTAATCAGCCAAACTACAACTACTCTATATTAATGAGATAACCTGAAATAATATCAAAAAGCCAACTAGCTCAGTTGGCTAACACTCTGGGCATACAAACGGAAGGTCTCGAGTTCGAAACCCGTTAGCTACAAATTTTTGGATACTAAATCCTTTTTGGCAGATTAATACATTTAGTCTCAGGAGAGACTTTTGGACAACTTGTTACAATTCTTTTTGTATAAAACTAATAAGGATATCAGTATCTTGAGTTCATCAGAATAATGGATTCTGATAACAATTGACACTCAACAAATTTAAAACTCAGCAACTTTAAAGCTTAAACATCAAGCAATTAACCCATACCAAAACAGATCATAACAAATTACACTCAATAATCAACCTGCTTTAGCCAAATTCTACGACAGTAAGTAATAGCAGATTAACAGCTTCGATAAAATGAATAGACTCTAAAACTCATAGGTACTACTCACGAATACAGTTCAAACACAATGCTACATACTGATACTGAACAGTGCTATTATATCAGATAGATCAGAAACAAATAACTAGCAAACTCAAAAATCTAAACAAGATTAACAACTAGTAAATCCCTTTAACTATAACTATGCACTTATTCGAAATACCAGGCAAACTAGACAAAATACTCATCCAGTTTCGAATCACCAGAATAACAATACATAACCACAATTTAGACTAAAATATGAATAGCAAGACCTAAAAAAATAACCCCAAATGCAGATTCATTTAATCATTAACAAATTTATTATCTCATAAATCATACACACACATTCCATAAACTAAGTTTTCACTTTAAAATATGCAATTTAAAAAACTTTTAAGTCGAACAGTAATGAAACGCAAGCTTGAAACAAATAGATAACTATCTCAGAAACAAATTAAGCAGTAACATCATTTATCATCAAACATAAACATAAATGACATAATCATGAATTAAACAAAGATTAAATAGAAAAGCACCTTTTTGTAGAAACCATTGAGACGTAGACCTGCGCTGAGCAGTCTAGATGAACCGGACCACCACCATCACCGTTACTCGAACCACCTTAGTAATTACTCGAACCATCAAATGAACCACGAACAATCAACTCTGCTTCAATTAATTATTTATCCAGTGGGGATAAACATGGATCCAATTCTCTTCTTTTAAATATTAAATTCGAGCTATTAATTAGCTTGAATCTAACATTACAAACATTATTATTGCAAAATAGATATAAGAATTAATTTGTTAAATCAATTTAAGCAGTAAAAAGATCAAGACATGAATTAAAATAACTGACTGATTTTTCATTAAACTCAGAAATATTACAAGATTCAATAAAAGAAATACAACATTAACCCTAAACCTATTTTTACAGAATAACTTTAAAGAAAGAAAAGGATGATGAAATACAAGATAATTGGGGGTTTTTATAGCCTCCCCAAGGGCTTTGCTGAGAGGATATCCGCATCTCTTTGGGTATATTCCTTTTGATCCTCAGCCCTTGATCTTCATTCTTCTTTTCTCTCTCATGATTGGATGGTGGATATAGCATAACTAGCACACGGATTGCCAACGTGGCATCCGTGTGTGCTAGTTGTGCTTCTTTGAAGCCCTGTGATTGGTGGGATAGGACGAGTGAGGTGTAGCTTCCAGTGATTCGTTGCCACGTAGCATATTTTCTCCAATCTTTCTCTTCCTTAAAGATTGGGGGTTTTATTCCCCTTTTCTTGAATTAATTGATTAAATAAAAAGCCCCAAATAACTTTGAGTAATTACTGGCTAGGGTTTTTTGTGAATAGTGGTAAATTTTACAGGTTTTGGGAGAGAAGATAAATGGGGAAGAAAGTGTTACATAGGTTATATCGAGAGGAGTAAATTAATGTGTGTGTGGGTGAATGGAAAAGGTACGGTTATATTTATTTACTTGTGGGATGTGACGTGTGTTGTAGTTATGAGTGGGTGAAAAAGAGTGGTGTAAATGGGACGTTTATTTATTATAAACGTGTGAATATCACATCTGTGTGTTTAAAACGTAAACCCTAAGGCCCATTTACCATTATTCATTTTTAATCACTTTGGGCTTGGGCCTCTACATTGTCCATCCAATTTAACTTAACAATTTTGGCCATTCCAAAAACGTGTATTGTCCCATTGGGCTTTATTTGGTCCTTGACCCAAGAGTAGTCCAATATTAAACTTTCAGGACCAATAAGCATTTGTGGGTCCCACTTGGCCCGTTTTCTTGAATAATTATTAAATCCTCTAAAGTCGAGCTCGATTTTGGCTTCTTTGATCTTTTCCTTCAAACTCGTGTCGATATTTGCCGGTTTTCGCGGACTTGGTACCTACACACATTCAAACAAGAAACAAGCATATACAAGGCATTTCTGATACATTAATAGCATTATTTCATTGTTTTGAGCTACAAATGATATGAGTATTTAAGCTCATATCAATCATCATATCCAGATGAGCAAGAAAGATGAAGAAAAGACAGCCTTTCACACAGAAGAATGAGTCTTTTGCTACACCAAGATGTCGTTCGGTCTTAAAAATGTGGGGGCTACATACCAAAGGTTAGTCGACTCTGCCTTCAAGGAGCAGATCGGCGTAAACCTCGAAGCATATGTAGATGACATGGTAATCAAAAGCCAGACCGAGCAAGACATCATTAGAGATGTGGAGCAAACCTTTTCCACCCTCAGGAGGATAAACATGAAGCTCAATCCCAAAAAGTGCTCTTTTGGAGTAGAAGAAGGAAAGTTCTTGGGCTACATAGTTACCTCGGAAGGAATACGGGCTAACCCTGAGAAGACGAAAGCGGTCATAGACATGTCTTCACCCAAGACCTGAAGCAAATGCAATCCCTCAGCGGGAAGCTGGCAGCATTGAACCGTTTCTTGTCCAAGTCGGCCGAACGATCTTTGCCCTTCCTTGACACCCTAAAGAAATTCACCAACAAGAAGGATTTCAAATGGACGGAGGCTGCAGAAGCAGCATTCCAAGAAATGAAAGAGCTAGTATCACAGCTGCCTATGCTCACCACCTCGAGGAAGGGAGAAACCTTGATGATGTATCTATCAGCTGCTGAGGAAGCCGTGAGTGCAGTCCTCCTAACAGAAAGACAGGGAAAGCAGATGCCTATCCACTATGTCAGCAGGTTCTTACAAGGAGCAGAGGTAAATTATGCCCCGATTGAGAAACTCACCCTAGCCTTGGTTCACGCTGCCAGGCGGCTGAGGAGATATTTTCAGGCTCACCCAATAAAAGTCATAACTGACAGCCCAATCAAGCAAGTGTTGAGCAAATCTGAAGCATCAGGGAGACTCGCAAAATGGTCTGTTGAGCTAGGGACATATGACATAACTTACATACCAAGGGTAGCCGTAAAAGGGCAGGTACTAGCAGACTTCCTAGCAGAGTCACCAGTGGAGAGAGCGCTGGTCCCAGCAGCGGCTCCAACACCCATGGTGGAAGACATCCCAGAGTCCTCCAACTCCAAGGAAGATATAACTCCAGGCCCGAGAGCATGGAGGTTGTATACCGATGGAGCATCAAATAGTGGAGGATCAGGGGCAGGACTCATCCTGATCGCACCAGACGATGTAGAATACTCCTACGCACTCAGGCTAAACTTTCCCAACTCAAACAATGAAGCAGAATATGAAGCATTGTTAGCAGGGCTGCGAATAGCAACCGAAATGCGAGTAAAGGATATACATGCCTTCGTAGACTCCAAGTTGGTAGCCAGCCAGGTAGAGGGCTCATACGAAGCTAGAGGGGAGAAGATGATAAAGTACTTAGAGAAAGTCCTAGAATTGGCCGGCACATTCAACAGATTCCGGATATCCCACATCCCGAGAGCCGAGAATAGGAAGGCAGACGCCCTTAGCAAGCTAACTGCAGTACAATTCGATCACCTATCCAAAGAAGTGCTAGTAGAAGTGCTAAATGAACGCTCGGTTGAAACGCAAGAAGTAAACATGGTGGTTGAAGAGGAAGGCCCAGCATGGATGACTCCTATCAGGGACTACTTGGAGACGGGAAGGTTACCAGAAGACCCGACGGAAGCTAGGTCACTAATGGAAAAAATTGAGAACTACACTATTGAAGACGATGTCTTGTACAAGAAATCTTACCTAGTGCCGTTGATGAGGTGTGTCGGGCCGCTACAAGCTGATTATGTCATGAGAGAAGTACACATGGGCTCGTGTGGGATGCATTATGGAACTAAGCAAGTAGTAGCTAAGGCTATGAATTTGGGATACTGCTGGCCCTCCATGCATAGGGATGCCAGAAAGCTCATCTGGGCATGTGAAAACTGTCAGGCACATGCTTTCGTACCCAAGCTACCCAAGGCAGACATGATCTCGGTGACGTCAACATGGCCATTCATGAAGTGGGGAATGGACATAGTCGGACCTCTCCCATTGGGACCTGGAAAAGTGAAGTTTCTGATAGTAGCAATCGACTACTTCACAAAATAGATGGAAGCAAAACCAGTAGCAACCATCACTGGGAAGCAAGTACTAAATTTCGTGTGGGACAACATCGTGTGCAGGTTTGGGATCCCAGCCACTATAGTCACAGACAATGGCACTCAATTCATAAATGACCCCCTCAAAAAGTGGGTTGAGAAACTGAAAATAAAGCTAGTCTCCACCTCAGTGTACCATCTACAAGGGAATGCAGCAGTGGAAAATGCGAATCGAAGCTTGCTAGAAGGAATCAAGAAACGACTTGAAAAAGGAAAGTCAGCATGGGTTGAAGAAGTTCCTAATGTTCTATGGGCTCATCGAACAATGAAAAAGACTAGCAATGGGGAAACACCTTTTAGCCTGACCTATGGCACGGAAGCAGTCATCCCAACAGAAATTGGCATGCCAACACACAGAGTCTCTAGCATAGACGAAGCAACCAATGACAGAGAACTCCGCCTGAACCTAGATCTGCTAGAAGAACGAAGAGAGATAGCAGCTATCAGAGAAGCCAGGTACAAACAGCAGGTGGAGAAATACTACAACAAAAGGGTACGACATGTGCAATTCAAAGTAGGAGAGTTTGTCCTTAGAAAGAACGAGGCCTCAAGGGTAGAGAACACAGGCAAGCTCGGGCCCAACTGGGAAGGACCTTACAAAGTCACCAAGGCTTTCCAGAGAGGAGCCTACAAGTTAAGCACCATGGAAGGGAAAGAGATACCTAGGACCTGGCATGCCAGCAACCTAAGGAAGTGCTACATGTAGAGCACAAAACTATGTTAGCAAGTTATTATGTATTTCCTCCGGAGGAGCAATTTTCAAAGTGTAGCCTCGCTCCGGAGATGACTATAGCCAGAACTAATGTATTGTTTCTTCTCTAAGTGATATGAATGAAACACAATTTTCCTCATATTTTCTATTAAGACTATACACTTAAAAAACTGAGCTATAAAACAAAGCACACGGCAATGGATGGTTCGCTACCTCCAGCTACAAAGGGTAACGCCTGACAATTAGTTCCCCATGGTGACACTAATACCATGATGGTTAGGCTGAGCAACCTTTGCAAATTGACTCCGGAGAAGAATAGGAACAAGCCTTCCTACTCTTCTCACGTAAAAATTACCCTCCGGTGAGTAGCTACACCTGGAAGGAGGAGTAGCATGAGCCTACAAGGCAAATAATACACCTATACCACACGAACAAATAATTGAGTTTCACCAAATAGGGAGTAAATGGGAAGTAGCACGCTAAACTGGCTACGGAAAGCTGAAATATCCTCACAGGTACTTGTGAAGATACTAGGCAATGACTATAAGTCACACGTGATACACCCCAACCCTAGCTCAATAAGGCTAACGCGTCGTCAGCCGAGCATAAAGGACAACAACTAGCAAAATACGTTAGAGGCATAAAAATTTAGACACTATCTAAATAAACTACAACAAAGTAAAGCATGAGTCACTCTAAAATAAGATAATGAAGCGTACATGCACATAAGGGGCCATCATACATACGATGGAAAATTGACAACAAAGTCATGGTAGCATACAGAGAAATATAAAGTACTCAAAAGCCCAAAACAGGGAGGGCTAACAATACAAATAAAAGCAAAGTACAAAGCACATGCTACATCAAACAGCTGAAGAGGATCCTGGTCTCGATGACTTCTTCTTCTGGCGGTAGGAAACGGTATGGCCGAAGGTTGGAGGAGCTGGAACAGCGGGAGACTGGCTAGGAGGATCCACTGGATCAGGCCTAATATGAGCAATCTCTGAAAGAGTAGCATCAGCACTCCGCTTCACCTTACCAAAAAAAGGGGAAGCGACAACTAGGGAAAGCTTCTGAAGCAGCATCAAGCTGAGCCTTCGCGTCAGGGATAAATTTCTCAACCGTTTGAGAAATATCTTTAAATTCCTCCTCAGACCTTTCCATACGCAAACCTCGCTCGAGGCCAGTGCTAACAACTAAATCCAACACTCGGGCAAACTCTTGGTTGAACTCCGAACTACCAAGAAAACCTCTAATCAACGACTCAAAACTAGACTGAAAAAAGGAAGTGACCCCATCCTGAACCGATCGAAGCCGCACATCCATATCAGCAATCGTGTCATTCTTCGAAAGTATGTCATTATCACGGAGAGTCAGCAGATGATCCAAGTCTTTCACCTTAGCAGCATGTTGTGATCTAGCAGTCACAAGCTCACCCATAAGACTTCTCACCTCAGCTCTAAGAGTATCCCTCTCTGACCTGTACCCCTTTAACTTCTTCTCCTGATCAGCAAGACCCTGACTCATACCCTTAGTTGACTCTTCAGCACGTTTGGTAAGCTGAGTCTGACGCCTAAGAGAATCAGCTCTCTTAGAAAGAATGCTTTCCAAATACTTGTACCTTGTAAGGAGCTGCTTATGGTTCCTCTCAAGAACTACGTATCGGTTTGATAACTCGTTCCCGCGAGACATCATCTGACACTGAAGCACACTCATCTGCTCCACCAGCTGGCGTGAGGAGAGCTGTGATGTCCGGTAATTCTCGGCTGTGGTAGGAAAGTGATCCCGCATACTCCTGCAAACCCGAGGATTCTGAAACACCTCATCTGAACAAATACCAAAGTCAACAATATGCCTCTTCTCCCAGTCCTCTCGAGTACATGGAGGAATAGGAACAAAATCCTCATCATAAGGGTAGGACAAGCGACACGCCTCAGCCTGTGATGAGCACTCTCCCCTATGAAACTCACCAGCAGTAGTTTCACCATGAGCTACGCCATCAGGAAGAGCGGTATCATCCTCAATATCATCTTCATCAAGGACTAAGTCATCATGGTGGCCAACACCATCCTGATGGTCATCCCCGTCAATATCAGCATTATCATCCATAGCAACATGAGCATCAGGATCAGCTAGGTCAGTAGAAGGCACCTGAGCGGCTTCCCCAACAGAAAGATGTGTGTCATCAATAGTACCTGCAAAACCCAAAGAAAATAAAGTCAAATAAGAGATTACATGCATAAAAAGGGAGTCCAATGACAAAAATTTACCATGAGACACATGAGAACTAGCCCTAGTCGACACCTCACGGACTCCTGACACCTCAGCACTAAAGGTAGCAGGAACTTCCCTGTCTGGAAGAACAATAGGAGGATAAGACACATCTAGTCTAGTCCCTGAGTCAAAAGATTGAAGGGGTATAACGGTTAAAAACTCACCAGGAAAAACATGACCAGACTGCTCGATCACATCATCAAGATCATCAGCCGCGACATCATGATCACCATCGCCATCATCATCAATAGCTAACTCATACTCACCCTCAACTATTTGATCACTAGACCCTGCACCAACCCGCTCCTTACGTGCCTTGGTCTTCTTAGCTCCTCCGGTGGGGGAGTCTGCTGAAGTAGAGGCTTTGCGCTTCGCAGCACCCTTAGCCTTCTAGAGGACCTGAGGATCTGGGCGAGTAGCAGCAATCTCCTCATCAGTAGCAGGAGGGATGCTGGCACCAGCAGGCGCAGGCACCGTAGTGCGAGCAGCAACTCGTTGTAAGATAGACATATCCTGCTCATGAGGCTCAGCTACAACAACAGCTTCCTTCAGAACGGGCAAGCGAAGAAAATCAAATATACTCATAACTGCAAAAGAGAAGCGAGTGTTAGATATATACAATAAAAAGTAGAGGAGAAAAGAGGGCTAAACAAGAATGTATCAAGTAAAGGAACCCCCTCGTACCAGTGCCATCACAATGTCTAATAACCGGATCACACGAGGAGTCACCCCACACTCTGCTAATACCAGAACGGACCAACACTCCCTCAGGAATGTCACGAAGTCTAATAATATGGGAACTCAGTCGGTTCACATGATCCTGATTAAACCGCGCAGGAACCTTGTCCGTAATACGAGAATCCGGATGCCTCCAAGGCATATGAATGGGAATAGCCCTACGATCTATCAAGAAACATTTGTTCTTCCACTCCTTAAGGGAAGTCTTAGAATCTTCCATAATCGACAAATCACCCCTACGCTTCGCAAAGGAAAACCAATCTCCTTGCTTGGAAAGCGTTAAAAATACCCGAAATAATGTAACTGTAGGCTCTATATCCAGGCTACGGCAAAGAACCTCAAAAGTGGTGACCTTGCATAAACCCAAGGGAACCAGCTGGGATATATGAACCTTATAATGTCTAATAACATCTAGAAGGAAAATGGAGAAAGGGATCCTAACGCCCGATAAATAAAAAATCTTATGATAAATGCCAATAGCGGTATCCCCAGCAGGAAGGTTTATCATCCGAAAGTTAAGATCAGGCAAACGAGGGTGCAAACTCAAAGGGATTTTATACTTAATAACTAAGTCTGTAAAATCTTTTTTCCCTAACTCAAAAGTATGAAGGTGCATATCCTTTTTGGCCATATATAAAGAGAAAAAGGAACGAATATAATACCTAGGAGAAGTTCTCCTGTCGGAATAGCAAGGAGGAATGAAAGCCGGACGAGCAAGCGACTATACCCCCGAAACCGGAGGAGCAAATGCCTCACCGGACGAGCAACAAGCAACTCTACCAAACGAGCAAACAAATTGCGTAACACCGACACTAGCCTCAAAATACCGGACGAAGCTCAAATAACGGGCGAAGCTCAAAATACCGGACAAAGCCTACCACTGGATGAACCAAATACCGAATGAAGCACAAATACCGGATGAAGCCAAATACCGGAAGAAGCTCAAATACCGGACGAATCTAAATACCGGACGAAACCCTCGCCGGACGAAACCCTCGCCGGAAGAAACCCCTCGCCGGACGAAACCCCTCGCCGGACGAAACACCTCGCCGAACGAAACACCCACCGAACGAAACCTCCAACCAAATGAAACCCAATACCGGGCTAGACCACCGGACGAGTCGCTGCCGGAAGAACCCCCGCCGGAAGAGCAGTCGCCAGAGGAGCAAAGAAAAAAGGGGAAAAGGGTGGCGGCTAGGTATGGGAAGATGTATGTGTAAAAAAAGTTAGGGTAAGGGTTGGTATTTATAAGAGTTTAAATTGGAGATGGTTAAAATGGGCTTTGGGGGCCCACAAAACATTTGGCTGAGAATGACAGTTCTCCAAATGGAGGAAAAAGACGAAAAAAAAGAAAAAAAAAGAATACATGTTTTTACTTCGAGTCTAGCATTAACTAAAGTTAATACTAGACTGGGGGGACATGATGAGGTATAGTCTCACCCCATGCTTAAGGTGAGACAAATACAGCTAATCCCTAATGCTCCATGAGCAAAACTATCTTAAGCTAGAACAACTCACTGAAGTAGCCAGGGTGATGAGGATCACTCTAGGTCCAGAGACAAGACTAGCTCCAGACAATGCTAGCCCCAGACAAGGCTAGCAGCCCCAGACAAAGCTAGCAGTCCCAGACAAGGCTAGCAGCCCCAGACAAGGCTAGCAGCCCCAGACAATGCTAGCCCAGGCAAGGCTAGTCCTACGCACATGGAGCACACGCTCCATCGGAGGAAGGACGATTGCACCTAGCCTACGTAGTACCATAATGTACGAATGGTTCAGACACCTGGACCACGACGAGTACTAGAGGAGCATGAGGACAAGTCTGACCACGAAGGACAGACCTGGTGCTCATCAGCTATTTAGGCGCTGCTCCTACAAGAAAACCTCGACTCCACAATTCGTGTGTCTTGGAGCCACCTCCAAGTAGTATAAAAGGAGAGGTTCCTCCAGGAACAAAGGTTAAGTTTTCACACACACACACACTTCATTACTTACCCTCTCTCTCTAGAATTACCTCTCACTAGAACCACATACTTACTTTCACGCCGGAGTTGGTCTCGGATTCAAACCCCGAGGCGAGCTAACGGTGTTCTTTCTTATTTCAGCCTAAGAGACTAAGGGCTAGACTAAGGAACTCTGAAGAAGGAAGTTGAGGCTTCACAAGGAAGGAGTAGCCACAAGATACTCTGAAAGAGCAAGCCAAGGCTTCATTAGAAGGAGTAGCCTTAAGATACCCGAAGGATCAAGGCTGACGAAGCTTCTCCGAAAATTTGCTTCAACAGTTTTTAATCAGTTGCTCAAATTGAATCGGTTCTGAAAAAACCGGTTGGCCCACATCACACTATAAACGAAACATATTTTGTGTGCCTAAGTAAAAAACTTGGGCTGATGACTATGGGCCTAGCCCATTAGGAAACCAAACTCTTTTCTTGTGATAAAGCGACGCCGTTTCTTAGTGTTCCAATTAAAGACTGTGAGTGAGAGTTGTCTTGTGAAAAAAGAAAACATTATAGTAATTTGTTTTATAAAACCACTTCACTTTAATAAAAAAACACAAACCAAACAAAAAAAAAAAAAAAAAACAAGAAAAAAAAATGAGTCGAGGAAGTGGTGGAGGATACGATCGTCACATTACTATCTTTTCTCCCGAAGGTCGTTTGTTTCAAGTTGGTACGTTTCTTTTTTACAAACGTTACGTTGTATTTAATAGAATTAGTTTTATAATTCTAAAAAAACTTACGGGCATTGCTCGTTTGTCGGGTCCTACTATTAGGGATAGCAACCGGACGGGTTTGGGGTGGGGCCACCGTCCCCATCCCAAACCCGATTAGTAAAGTTCTCCTTAAACTCGTCCCGATTCTCGTCGGGATTTAATCGGGGTGCCCCGTTGGGACACAATGTTTCCTCAAACCCGTCCCGTACTAATCGGGGATCTTATCGGGTATCTCTTTGGGTGAAATTTTCTATCAAAACCGTATAATTTTACATTTATTATTATTTTTAGACCGTTATAAATAAGCTTGAAGTATTAAAAACTTACTAATTATATAATAATGAATTACAAACAAGACTTATAAAGTTTAAAACGATACTATTATACATAAATAATGATATGTTACACCATAAAAAACTTACAATACATTAAACAAGTTTTTGTAATAACAATTTGCAATATTAAAAAGATAAAATACTAAAGAAATATTTATTATGACATAATAGTAAGAAAATATTATATAAAAACACTTATATTTGTATATGTGTATTAATCGGGCGGGTGGGTCGGGACCTTATTCTCCGCATTTGCCCCAAACCCAATTAAAAATCCCCATTTAAGCCCAAAACCCGCCCCCATAACCCAATAAAGTTAACCTGCCCCTCCCCAATTATTTCGGGTTTCGAGTTTTCCCGTCGAGTTCGGGTTTTTTTTTCCATCCCTACCTACTATATATGTCTCATTTGATTATTAAATATCTCAATAGATTAATTTTATTTTGCCAATTTTGTTTATTAGTCACTTCACCCAAACACTCTAAATTTGTTATTGTCAGCTTAGATATAAACAGATGGTGTTTCGCTTATTTTGAGACTTAGGGGCTTATATAGGTTTATCAATAAACCTCCAAATAAGCCACAAAATTGGGGCTTACGTTATATAAGCCGAAATGGGTTTACATTATATAAGCCAAACCAAACACCCCTTAAGTCCATAAGCTCAGGTTGATAATAAGCTCAAAAGCCATAAAAAAGAGCTTATTGGATTTTCAATTTTACAATAAGCCCTGTAACACCGTAAGCGTATTGGATGAGCTTATGAGGTTATTGGCTTTTTTAAGCGAGAGAGGTGTTTGTTTAAGCTTATATGTGGGCTTATGAGTTTACTTGATTTCAGATTATATTTCATATTTCTGAGTTATTTTGAGACTTGCAAGTTTATTATGATAAACATATATAAGGCCACAAGTCTCTAAATAAGCTGGAAAATTGAGGTTTATGATATATAAGCTGAAACAAATAAGCTCCTAAGCAACATATAAGCTTGAACAAACACCCCTTAAGCTAATAATCTAAACACCAGCTATTCTGATATTACAGCTATTTGAGCTCACAATCAGCCAGCATATATATACGAAAAACAATGACCTAGAAAACTAGCTGGTGTTTGGGTATGAGTTTAATTTGAAACTATAGCTACTTAAAACTAGTATCATCAAACATGTACTTATAAGAAAGAAAGTGATTATTATGAGATGAGCTAATGTGACTTCGGCTTATGTTTTATAAGGCCATTTTTTTCCGCCTGATGTTTAAACTTATGGGCTTATATGACATAATAAGCCGCAAAATTTCATAATAACCTTGTAAAACTAGACTTATGATAGATATAAGCCGAAACCATATAGGCTCGTTAGCTCAACGATAAGCTCCCACCCACCATAAGCTCCTGGCTTATAAGGTTAATTTGTATCCGAAGCAAATCCAAATTAGGCACTTATTAAGCATAAGCATAAGCCAATCAAACAAGCTTACATAAACACCCCCGTAAACTAGTATCGAAACACCATCTGTTTATATCTAAGGCTCAATGTTTTGATGTTACTAGTGATTCGAGCTCCTAGTTTTTTGTATATAAACATTTTGCCTGATTTGTGTTAAAATTTTGTCAACGTAAACAGAATATGCTTTTAAAGCAGTGAAAGCGGCTGGTGTTACCTCTATTGGTGTCCGAGGTAAAGACGCCGTCTGTGTTGTCACACAGAAGAAGGTCCCGGTAAGTTCATAGTCATCTAAGTATGAGATTGTGCTGGTTTTACGTGAATGCTCATAGTCGACTGCTGCTGATGCAGGACAAGCTTTTGGATTCAACCAGCGTTACACATCTGTTTCCTGTTACCAAATTCGTTGGGTTGTTAGCTACTGGTACAACAGGTAGTCGCTTGCACATTTTAAACATTACTACATATTGTTATCTCGGCTTACTTTTGCTACCAATGTTTTCGTACTTTTGGGTCATCCATGGGAACTTAGAAGTTTGAAACGTATTCTAACTGCTACTGAGGTTTTATGTGCCATCGGATTAGTCCCATTTCATAGTTGAGGCGTAATTTCAATCCATGTCTACTCTACATTATTGAACTTGTTAGATAAAAGGACAGTTAGACAATTTAGTGTAGGTTCAATGGTTTTTTATTTGATATATTACTGATTTTATGTTTACGTGTAGTTATATATCGAGTCTATTCTGATTTCTGACTACTTTTCATGACAATCTTAGCTGATGCGAGGACATTGGTTCAACAAGCTAGGAATGAATCAGCTGAGTTCCGTTTTAAGTATGGATATGAGATGCCTGTTGAAGTATTGGCTAGATGGTATTATTATTATCTTTCCGTCTAAAGGTTGCCAGATGGACGGGTTGGGAAGGTGGGTATCACGTCAAACTATGCTGATGTTTTACTATTTATATGTGCAGGATTGCAGACAAGTCGCAAATCTATACTCAACATGCTTACATGAGACCACTTGGAGTAGGTCTGTTTCCTATCTTCCTCGAGTCACAAAACTTTGTCACACGTTTTTGCTTTCTAATTAATATTTGATGATATAATTCAGCATGTACTCAGACTAGGAACTATACGGTTTAGTTGCTTGTTTTTGATTATGCAAATTTTGATTCATATCTTATACTTTGCAGTGGCTATGGTTTTGGGCATTGATGATGAGAATGGACCAAAACTCTTTAAATGTGATCCCGCTGGCCATTTCGTCGGTCATAAGGTATCTGAACTTGGATTTTAGTTTATATACACTGGCCAATGTGTACCTCCGAAACTTATAGTAATATTTTTTACAAAACTATGCAGGCAACAAGTGCCGGGCTGAAAGAGCAAGAGGCGATTAATTTCTTGGAGAAGAAAATGAAGAATGATCCTGAATTCTCGTATGACGAGACTGTACAGGTGAAGTATTCTTTTCATTGTGTTTAGGCAGAAATCATTCGGGAACATACATGCTAATTTGTTTAAGCTTGTTCACTGTGTTTTGCAGACTGCAATTTCTGCTCTGCAATCTGTTCTACAAGAAGACTTCAAGGCCAGTGAGATTGAGGTTGGAGTTGTAAGACGCGATAATCCTGCTTTCCAAGTTCTTGCGTTGGAGGAAATTGATGAGCACTTGACCGCCATTAGTGAGCGTGATTAAATATATACTACGTGTTGGTGGATTCAATCATAAACAGTTTTTGGCGTTTACTTATTTTCATGTTTACTTTAGTTGCGCGAGTTTATGTTGAGAATGCTGATTAATAATTAATAAATTACAAGAGCTTCTTTTAGCCGATATCTGAACGACTGAACCATATGGTAAATCGGCTAAGTTTATAATGTGACAACTTAACGAAATCAAATGGTAAATCTGCTAAGTTTATAACGTCACAACTTAACGAAATCAAATGGTAAATCGGCTAAGTTTATAATCAAGCTGTTTTGAATGTTCTGTCGGTATTCAAGTTCAATTATCAAACCTATGTGTATATAGAACTCTCGAACAATTATCAAATCGATTATGACATGAGTCGGTATCTAGACCTACCAAGTGAACGATCAAACAGTGTTGCAAACTTATAGTTACTCGAAGTTGCAGCAAAAAAGATAGGCTGCAAACGACCCACGAAACCCACAGACTAAAACCAAATCCACAGATAAACCAAGTGCGTAACTAAATAACTAACAACAGACTAAAACAACCCACCGGGCATCGCTATTTCACAAGAAAAAGTTACAGATTCAACTTAACCTGCTAGTGGAGGCTTAAAAAGACAGTCTCATCGATATTGAGTTTCAGCAAGTAAAATAAAACATATGAACATAAATAGGCTGCATCAACATTCTTTCAGTCGTAGTTTACGTCTCAACCTTTATTCCATATGATCTGCATCTCCCCAAATATACTCGTTCACAACGATCCGTACATAACCATGGATCATCAACACAGATTACAAACCCTAACTTATTAATACAACTATGGTGAAAGTGACGCTTACATTGTACACACTTGAGTAAATCATGAACTTTGCTATCTCCTTCTTCGTCACTTGTTGAATTACTAGATTCACCCTTATGGCAAAGCCCGCACGTGCTAGCAGTACTTTTGAGCTGTAATCGAGTCTGGCAATCTAAAATCGACCTGTTATCCTTAAAAAATATATTTGCAGCTGGTCTGTGATTCGTACTTCCAGCGTGTTCTTCAAATTTTGTCAGCAAAAACATCTCATTGCAACAGTCGCACATAATTCCATCTTCATAAACCCGCCCTCTTTTCATCACTCCACCGTTTTTTTTATTTATATACGACACTCGTGCACCCCTCTCCACAATATTATTCTCAATCAACGACCCAAGAATACCCCGATTTTTAGTATTGGAAACCTCATCCTTTCGTGTTACCTTCTTTCTAGTTAACGGTAAACCTTTAACATCTTTACAAGAAAACCTCTCCTTCTTAACTTGAGATTCAAGTACACCCGAATCTTTATCACTTTTCTGATCAAAACATAAATTTTCATAGTCCTGAGGTCGATCAACGCAGGAAAAAGACTCCGATTCCTTCTTGGGTTGTTTATACGCTTGAATCTTCTTGTGTTTCTTGGAGTACGACGACGGATCTAGATTTTTGAGAACACATTCGCATGCACTTTTCAACGACACGTAAAGTTTGCCAGTAGGAGCTCTATACTTAAATTCTTTAGAGCCCGTTTTCTTAAACTCGTAAAAGAAGGTCCAACCGATAGCCGAAAGATGATTCTTAGCTTTCATGATCAACCTTTTAATGCGTGGATTGCTGCATCTTCCTGCTTGATTACCACATTGATAGTAATCCACGATGGCTTGCGGGTTGTATTCGGGGGAGGTGCAGATTACATTCGACATCGTATCGTATACCGAAGTAGATGCATGATTATACGAGTTCGTCATTGTGAAGAAGATTAGGGTTTATGCTAATTATGAATGTGATCGATTTATACTGTGTCATGTATTTATAAGTTTCACTTATGTCGGTTAACTTATATGTCGGTTAAACCTTAAAAACTTGAAGCACACGTCTAGGATTTAAGGAATGTTGTTACTATATGAAATTATGAAGTGTCGCAATCAGGACTCAATATTGACACTTAAAAACTTGAAGCACACTTCTATGATTTAAGTCCTGATTTCTTTCGGTCCGGTTCAGTTCGGTTTTCGATTCGGTCCAATCTGATTTGATCCGATCATATTAGGCATAATCGACGGGTTTATGTTAAGACTGAACCAGATTCGATCGGACCAAGGACATAAATTGTTCAAAACGCTAGACCGAAATTGTTCGGTTTGGTCTGAGTCGACGGTCCAAATACTCAACCTTACACAACATAAGGCTAAACATCGGTTCAAAATAAAACCAAATCGAAAAAATCAAACCGAATCGAAAAACTAAACCGTAAACGACTTTGGAAAAAAACGAACCAAAATCGAACCAAACTAAATCGACACCGAACCGAGAGTATCGAAAAAAACCAAACCGATTACAATTTAAACGTATTATTCTTGTTTTTAACCCGAAACCGAATCAAATCGAACTTCACAAAACCAATATAAATAAACAAAATGGAAAACGAAACAAAAATATCCGATCACTTTTGCATCGACTCATTTTGATTCAGTCTGATTGATTTTCGATTGGTTTTGATCGGTCATCCACAAAAGATAAAAAAAAGAGTAAAATACACCGGCCGTACTTATGGTTTGCGTTAACTGACGTTTGTAAACGTTTTCCGTTCAGCTTTAACTTGTAAACGTTTTCTGTTGTTGGTCCCTCACTTTATTGACTACGAACGGTGCAATTTAAAGCTGAATGGTGTAATTTTTTTTATTAAATGACCACAAACTTTAGTTAACGCAAATCATAAGGACAACCTAGGAATGAGCACGGTACCGGTACCGTATCGATCCCGTACTAAATTGGTGGTACCTATTTTTTCCCGAGCATAAATTAATGGTACTGGTATCGTACTGAACGAGATTCAGATATCGGTACAGGTACCGGAAAATCGGGATTTTCCCTCAGGAATTTCCTGATTTTGTACCGGTCCCGTACCAAATTACTGATACTGAGTTTTTTCCACATTATTTTGTGGTACCGGTACCGTATCGAACGGGATTCGGATACCGAAAATCAGTACGGTTTCGGATTAGGGAAATATTTTTTAAAAAAAAAGAAAAAGGAAAAAAAAACAAAGAAACAAAAGTCATATGTTATTCAACACAAAGAAAGAAACATAACTTGTTCAAACTCCTTGTTCCTTTTCATATATCATCTCCTACCCAAAATAAAAAGGTTAAAAAAATAAAATTTCCAGATTCATCTTTTTTTTTCAGGTTCGTTAATTATAAAAATTATTATTATGAATTATTATTTGGATTCATTTTATAATTAATTATGTCTAATTTATTTGTTTTATTTCTTTGGATTAAATTTACTACTAGTAATAATATATTGTTTCTTATTATACCACCTATGAATATATTAAACCATGTTGCCACGTCATCATACTACTGTTTGTTTCGGCTTATATGTGGGCTTATGAGTTTTTTTTTTTCTTTTTTCGGCTTATATTTCATAAGCTCCAATTTTACAGCTTATTTTGAGACTTTGTGGGTTTATATAAGTTCATTAAGATACAAAGCCCATAAGTTGCTGATACGAACCTATCCCATACTAGGCTCGTAATCGGTTCATAAGTAGTGTAGAACTCACTCAAAAAGCTAGCTTGTTTGAGGAGGGGACCCCTAGGCATTATAAACCATCAACCAATCCCATACTTGGCCGATGTGGGATCATAACAGTCGCAAAAAAAGCCAGAAAATTAGGACTTATGAAATATAAGCTGAAATCAAATAAGCTCATCAGCCTACATATAAGACGAAACAAACATCCCCTTAAATGTTAAGGTGCTTACAATGTAAGACGAAATTAGGAAGTTGTTGTTTGTGAAAGTAATAAAGAAAAGTTAAATACATGTTTGAAGGCTTATGGCTTATTTGGTTTATTTGGTTTTGGGCTTATGTTTCATAAGCTCACTTTTTGTGGCTTATTTTGAAACTTTTCGGCTTAAATGAGTTTATTATATCATAATAGTATAAGCCGAAAAGTTTCAAAATAAGCCACAAAAAAAGTGAGCTTATGAAACATAAGCCCAAAGTCAAATAAGCCATAAGCCGGTTGTATAAGCCAAAACAAACACCCCCATAGTATGGTATCAACTTATTTGTTAGTGATATAAGTATTGTGTTTGTTATGACAACATAGGAATTTGTTATGATAAATGATTCAAGTCTTATAAATATGTTTTTTCATGTTTTGTGTAACAGATATCAGGTTTGTAAATGGCAACAGCAACTATGGCGACTGCAGCTGGTGCAGCTGCATTGTTATATTACACGTTAAATAAGAAGCTACAAACGAATCCTACGACAGAAGATGATGACGAAAGTGAGAGTCTTGTGCAGAGTAGTGGTCCTTCAGGTGGTGTTGAGCGAGTTTCTCATAGGTTGATTCAGGCGCCTGCGACTTGGTTGGAAACTATTTCGACGTTGTCAGAGACTCTGAGGTTTACTTATTCCGAGACTTTGGGGAAGTGGCCTATTGGAGATTTGGCGTTTGGTATTAGTTATTTGTTAAGAAGACAGGTTAGTATGTGTTTTCTTTATTTTTCACTCGTTACCATGTATTCATAGAGTAATGGATATGAATTTTTCTGTATTGTGGATATATAACACGTGACTGTTTCCAAAAAGGCCCTAGTCATAACACACGTGGCTGTTTTTCTTCGCAACAGTTGTTGGACCTTTTGGCAGTATAGTGAGTGCCTCGTTAGTCGTTACCAGTAAGTTATGATAGTTGTTATGTAGGTGTCGGATTTTGAATTATGGATTTGTGGTAAATAAAGTGTAAGACTTAAGATTATAGGATTAAAGATATAGGATCTTTCAATGCCCTGCAGGCCTAGTGGAATACACGGCTTGTTAGCAGAAATAGAGATAGGCCAAATTTAGTAGTTTACAATGGGCGGGAGGCGGTTCACCTCATATGCTTAATTTGGTTTTACGGTCTGTAATTTCACGTGCTCCCCTTTTTATAGCTCTACACTGATTAGTTTAGGATAAAGGGATTCTTGTATTGGAATTGCACCTTATCTGTTGGGAATGATGTGCGTGGCAAAATGGGCAGGTGGGTAACGAGAAAAAACGGGTGAGGTCGAGTCATGTTGGGTTCACTCGCTCACACTTGTCCACTTTTAGTATCATAGTTAATCGATAAAGCATGGCATAAAAATTATTATAAAACATTCATTACTCAAAAGGAGAATGTCGACACTTAGAATACACTTTGTGCGACTTTCAAACAGTTATCTTTTGAACTTAACTTTTTAATTTTACCTGTCTAGTTGGACTAGTTACGAATAAAGTTTAACGAAAATTGACCTACTTTTACATTCAGGGATGAAAGTTCCCATTTGCCGTTACTTGTAACTTGTTACAGTTATGTGCGGTTATAGTATAGAAAGAATGTTGCAACACAGACACACCTCGAGATTGGATTTTGTTAATTTTGTTCTCTTTTGACTTCTTCTGGATGTTTTTCTTAAGTACTTAAGTGGGTATAATTTTGAACAACTTTAGCGGTGTAGATGAACAATTTTTATAATCCCACTTCTCGTACACGGACAACAATGTGATCATACTTGCTGTCGTATGGTTGACAGACTGGTCATTGTATTTCATATAGAGACGATTATGAATCTTATGTGACTGTGATCTAGGATTAGTTCTGAACAAGTGGAATGTCCTTTTCTAGTACAACTATAACCACCAGATTCTGATCGTGGTATATTCTTTGTCGTACAGTTTTTTTTGATACATCTTTTTGTGTCTTGCTGTGCAGGGCCATTTGCATGTAAGTAGTGTATTTGGGGGTACAGACAGCCAGCAACTTAAAGGACCTGCAATAGTTTCCGAGCTTAGATATCTTTTGGACTTGCTGACTCTTTGCTGGCATTTCTCAAAGAAACCATTTCCCGTATTTTTAGAGGAGACAGGCTATTCACAAGAAGATGTTCTTATTCAAGAACCAAAAGCGGGAGTAAGTCTTGTTTGCCCTGTCAAACGTCTGTTTTCAGTTTTATAATATGAAAAGGGTGTGTAATTTACTTTCGCAGTTTGTCTTATATATCATTCTGCTTGCAGATTTTGAAGCCAGCTTTTACGATATTAGTCAACCACAAGACGAAAACATTTCTTCTGTTAATTCGTGGCACTCATAGCATTAAGGATACTCTAACAGCCGCAACTGGAGCAGTGGTACCGTTTCATCATACAGTTGTGAATGAGGGAGGCGTTACTGATGTAAAATTAGGTTATGCTCACTGTGGAATGGTTGCAGCAGCTCGATGGATTGCAAAGCTTGCGATCCCTCTTCTTCTCAAAGCATTTCAAGATCATCCTGATTATAAGCTTCAGGTATTGATCAGAACTTAATATGATTATTCTTTTATCATTTATTCGCTGGTAATCGTTAATATGGCCCTGTATCCTTTCACCATAAATATAGTTGTCAGTTTGTTCATAGTTGATTCGGTCTTACAAGATTGAAAATGAGTTTTCGATCCACAACTTTTATTAAAACAAATGGACTTTAGGGATCTAGTCGGTGAATTAGTTACGAAGTTTGAGGATCTAAATCACAAGGAAAGTTTTAAACCAAAAAATCTTTTGACTACTGAATCGACTATGAAAACTAGGAAATTAATGGTAATTTTTTGTTTAAGCATGCAGTTTTTATCTCTTTATTATTTATAGTAACTCGTTATTTTCTTATATATATGTTTAACGAGTTAATGCTGGATGCAGATTGTTGGACACTCTTTAGGTGGTGGAACTGCTGCAATTTTGACTTATGTGTTGCGAGAGCAGAAGGAACTATCCACAACTACTTGTGTTACATTTGCACCAGGTTTATGATTGTATATCATCGTAATAAACTATATATTGCAGTCGTCCTATATGTAATATATTTTGCTGATTTTTTATGATTAGGGGCTTGTATGACTTGGGAGTTGGCGGATTCGGGCAATGATTTCATTACATCTGTTATAAATGGAGCTGATCTGGTCCCTACGTTCTCAGCCGCTTCAGTGGACGATTTACGTGCAGAGGTGAAGTTGATATTGTTGAGTATTATTGATACTTTTTTGAGGGGCAAATCCTCAGGGGTTTATTTATCTGTATAGGTTACAGCGTCAGCTTGGCTGAATGATCTAAGGACTCAGATTGAGCATACTAGGATTCTTAGAACTGTCTATCGGTCTGCATCAGCTTTGGGTTCTCGACTTCCATCGATTGCAAGTGCTAAAGCTAAAGTAGCTGGAGCTGGTGAAATTCTCCGTCCTGTATCTAGTGGTACACAGGTAAATCCTGCGCCCTGTTTGTAATGTTTGACATTAGGGGTGAAAATTACGCTTGTCAGGTAAGTTGTGTAACGGGTTAAAATGGGTTGGTCATGTTGGCCCAAACACTCGTTGTTTACAACAAATACACTTTGGGCGATTCTTAACGTATTCAGTTATTTGACCCGTTAGAGATTGAAATTAACCTGAATTGACCCATTTGCTTTTGGGTTGAAATATGTCAATTCTTTCTATTGGTCAAAACAAGTAGGAATTTCCCACAACCAGATTTTGTTAGTTAGCTCATGTATACGGCATTAGTTGGATTTCAAAAACTATATATTTGCCATAATAACGATTAACATGTTTAAGAAAGTTTTATTAGAAAACCATTTCACCTGCTCCCTTTCTAGCAAATAACCGTTTGAGATAATATATAAGCCATGTTGATCCATATATACGATTTATTATTTATTATTGGCGTCTCGAAACATGTGAAAAGTTACTAAAGTGAAATTTGCATATGATGGTGATTGTAGGTTGTGATGAGGAGAGCCCAAACCATGGCTCAGGCTGCATGGTCACGCCCATCTATGAATATATCATCCTGGGCGTGCATTGGTCCCCGCCGCCGACCCGCGGTTGCAAATGCCAATTCTCCAGAGTCATCTTCTTCCAACGCAGAAGCCCAAAGTATCTCGACAGCTCTTGAACTTCCTGTATCTTCATCAGATGACACAAGTGAATGGCATACTAATGAACTTCACAATGAAGAGGTCAACGAGCCTAGCACTCAAGAAGACAGAATGACTGAATTTGAACTATGGGAAAAACTAGAACACGAGTTATATGACCAAAGTGAAGGCGAGGAGGCTGACGTGGCAAAGGAAATGAGAGAAGAAGAGGAGGCAGCTATTGCTGAGGGTATTAAAAGCCCGGCAGAGAGCAATTCTCCTGAAACTAAAGAGTCCCACAGATTTTTCCCAGCAGGTAAGATTATGCATTTAGTTACAATCCCTCAAGCCGTGACGGAGAGTGAAAGCTCCTCAAGTGACTCAGATAACGAGCAGGATCGAGATCATTCACGGGATCAGGATCAAGTGGTAGAAGACAAAGTAGGGATATTTCTAACCTCACGATCGTTGTACAGTAAAATTAGATTATCACATAATATGATAGCTGATCACTTCATGCCTGTTTATAGAAGACAGATCGAAAAACTGATACAGGAACTC
Source organism: Glebionis coronaria (assembly GCA_025667525.1). Lineage (NCBI taxonomy): Eukaryota > Viridiplantae > Streptophyta > Magnoliopsida > Asterales > Asteraceae > Glebionis > Glebionis coronaria. The sequence continues at coordinate 688,135,947 of CM046875.1, read as the reverse complement.
GAGAAAGAAGAGACATCATTAAAAAGTCACAGTAGTTCTGAAGAAATCCAAGTAGTCTTGTAGCAAAAGTTATGACGAGTCTTGTTGTACATATTATAGAGAATTTAGACTCGAGACATCTTATACTTGGTCCTCGAACTCCAGTAGTACGAACTTGTCTTTAGAAATTACTTGTATTGTATCTGCATCATTTTGAATATGATACGTTTTGACATGTTGAGCATTTAGACTTGTCTAATCTCGCACTTTTAGTATACAAAGGCCGAGGTTCTAACTTTCAAGTATCATTTCCTGCGTTTTAATGTACAGGGTAGCGAGTTGGCGTATCTGGCCGCTCGGCCATATTCACAAAGACTAGAAGCAAGAGTGGCCTTGTGGACCTGGCAGTTCGGCCCACTTGCTAAGAGCACGAGTCCGGAGAGTGTTGGGGTTTACTTCGTTCCAACAGGGTAAAGATAATCAACAGTCTAACTACGTACCAATGAATGGTTACCGGATATTACTTGAAGTCGTGTAATCACTTTCTAAAGTAAACTATTCGACCCTAATGCGTGGGTATCACGAATATCTACTTGAGATAAGACCAAATGCAGTTAGTGATTTAGGCACAAATCTCTAAGCCTTTTGTTGTTACGTGTTTATGTTTGTGTATTTTCCTCATGCAAGTGTTATCCCTTTATGTAGGGATACCATTCCTAAGAATGTAACTCTAGGTCAAATCCATTTGACCGTTAGAGATACAACATAGCCTAAATTGACCCATTCCTAATCAAATAACTGTTGGCTTTGGCAGGATCATTTAGCGATCAGCTGTGAACGAAAATGCTGGTGGACAAACACCGATGTCAAACATCATAATGGCATTTACGGTCACTCTTGTTCTTGATGCCCCTTTTTAGATACACCCCGCATCTAATTTTTGCTGCAATTATTATCGCTGCGATTGGACTAATTGACTATCAAAGTGCATTCCGTCTTTGAAAAGTTTGACAAACTTGATTTTTTGGCATGCTTATCGTCATTCTTTGGTGTTTTGTTCATCTCAGTTATCCTCGGTCTTACAATCGCGGTAATCTTTCCATCTTTCTGTGTAGTTGCCAAGTTCCACCCATGGGAGTTTTCATCTTCAAGATTTTGTTACACGTGACTCGACCAAACACCAGCGTCCTAGGATGCATTCCTGGCACTCAAATCTAACAAGATCTTGTTCAATACCATGATGCTCGCAGAGTTCCTTCATTTTTTTACTCGGGTTCGAGGCTCCCATCTACTATGCCAACTCTACTTGCCTACAAGAAAGGTTAACTATGCCAATCTGAATTCTTGGCCGTTTAGTACTTTGTAACACATGATTTAAAGCATACAAATAAGAAATGTAGGTAAAGATATTGGCGTTTAATATCTGCAGGATATTTAGATACTTAAGGGAAGAGGAAGATAGGATTTCAGCCAATAACGGGAGTTTGGTAAAGTGTGTAATTATCGACATAACTGGTACGTTCCAGCCGTCTGTCATTTGAGGCATCTTGAAGTCATCCTCGTGGATGTGAATCAAAACTGAAAAGATGAGGAAAGATTGTTGGTGAAGCTGTGACTGACACCGACGATTTTTGTGTCGTAGTGTTAATTTATTAAAAACCTCAGTTATTTCTTGAATACACTCGCTACTTCTGCGCGTTGAAATGTCTCAAACACAAGTTTATCTTATTCTAAGCGCACCCGGTCATTCAGCGCGTTGAGATGTCTCAAACACAAGTTTTACTTACTGATATAAAAGTTAACACAATACTTTTATATATGAAAATGATGTTACATAGAAGTGCCCGTGTATACATATGATAAGCCACTATATATAGCCTAAAGAAAACTACTTGAAACATAAAACAAGGAAAGTACCAAGTCTTCTACTAGAAAGCATTATCAATAAGGAACAAGAAGCTTATATTTGAAAATAAAAAAATAGTGCTATCTACCCCACACTAAAAAACGTATAGCTGAACATTTAAAAATGTATTTTGCTCCAAGTTTATGACAACTTAATTAATGGTATTTCCCGCTTTTGAAACAAGGTAATGTAAGATTGTAGAAAAATTTATTTATAACCACAATTATCAACTATAATATCATACATGAAAAACCAGAAATTCATAAACGAGAAAAACGAGTATAAAGATTAGTTAAATGAAAGTATAAAATAGATATCACGAATTCAAGAATCATAATTAAGGCACGTGTATAAAATATTAGATATTATAAAATACTTGGGATAGAACAACATATAATTCTATAATGTGGATTTATTAACCTTTTACCTTCACTTATTGCTAAAAACAAAATATTAAAGCAACCCGTCCATTGGACGGGACTTAAAACTAGTAGATTTATATAAAGAAAAATGCGCATATATATATATATTTTTTAATTATTTAAATTTATACAAGCAGTACTTTTTATACATTCTTTTTATTTTTTTTCCTAACGTATAGTTTAGACGAAATTGAGTATGTGGTTGGTTTGTTTCCCACACATAGAGGCCCATTAACATGATGGGCCCATGGTTCCTCACATTTCCACAATTGAAACCCTAAATATATATTTGAAGTAACCCTTTCATATCACAACCATATTAGCCAGTCAGACCCATTAAAGGTATCTTTGTTAATTTTTTCTTGTAAGATCTGTATGTATTTTGCACAGATCTGAAACCGGATTAACTGTTTGTTGTTTTTTTCAGGTGAATCATGTTGATGAGTGTTGAAATGGTCGATGTTTTCTTAGAGATTATGACGATGTTTCGTACATGCTTTTACACCTAGATTCTTCTGTTTAAAATACTCCCTACAGGTATCATTATTGTCTTTTCTTTCATTTTTTATTCAGAAAATGTAAGTAAGTTCATCATCATTCTCTTTTTTTTTTTTCTCAGTGAGAAGAACTGTCAGCAAGCCAGAGAGCAGAGCTCATGCTCATACATCAGTAAAAGGCCGAGCCAAAATAATATTAGGTATTACTTCTAAACACTTGGGTCCAATGGGGCTTTTTAAATTCTTTTGGAATATAGAGAATAATCTTACTTTTATTAATGAATAGGTTCATCTGATTGTCTTCCAACACGGAAGGAAGCTCTTGGTGTCGCTTCCTCACTGAAAGAAACAGGACCACGTGTAATGGGGGTGTCAACACCTTCTCGCCTTTCGTTTTCTCAGAATTGCTACAAGATTCCCATCCTCGTTACCGCTCCATTAGTCCACTGCCACTTCCAGAAAAAGCAGGAGGCGTTAGAGGGGGTTTCAATGCACCACTTGTTCGAGATTTTACTGCAGAAACCACTATCTAAGACACAACCAGGTGCGCTGTTTCTTCTGCACGAAGACTGTGCAGTGACTGCAAAATTGAACGCAAAGAACCAAGAAAAAGTAAAGCATGACAGAAGAGGACACGGGGAATGTTTTGTAGCATCTCATGCAAACTTCGAAGAACTGGGCGATGAGCGAGAAAACCGAGCTACGGAGACTGCTGGAGGAATATGGGGAGAGTCGACACGCGGAGCACTTGAGAACTCGTGAAGAACTTGAAACCTGGAAGATACGTGCCCGGCAAGAGGCTTCCGAGAGGAGAAGGTTAAATAATTTATTAATCGAGGTTAAAAATGAAAGAAACAGGACCTAGTCTTTTAGAGAGGAACAATGACCTAACTAAAGCGTCATGCCCTTGGGATGCGGTAAGAGCGAGCTTTTATGATGTTGGGGTCAAATTGGCTGATTTTTTACGAAAGTTTAGGTTAATTTTGTTAGTTAGGAAGTGATTTTGTGCATAACTTGAATAAGATGTGTTACAACTAGATATAAATTAGGTGTTAGAGTTAATGCTGAATTCTTTGCAAGGTCATAGTTTGACTTTCAGAAGTCAAATACGCGTCATTTTAATTATGATTTAGTTTTCGTGGATCTTATTTTTAATGCGTCACTTGTTGTGCTTTGCCTTGGTGTTTAATATGTCATGTTCCCTTTCCACATTGCTGTGTGGTAGCTTAATAATTTGAAAATCATAGTGAGTGTGTTTACATAATGACTTGATATTTATCACTTGAAAGAGCATTTACGGAGTGGAGCTTATTTAACTAAAAAATGTTATAGACCATCAAACATATTATGTTTCCTCGTACCCTGAATTTTTACTTGATATTTATCACTTGAAAGAGTATTTGGCAAATTCATCGCAGGTAACATGCGTTTCTCACCTTGGAAGGGTTCAGTTACGGACTCTGGAGCTTATTTAACTCAAAACGTTATATAAGGTAAACATTTTATGTTTCTTTGTACCCTGAATTTTTTCACATCTGTAAAAGTGTTTTTTTTGTATGATTTATAGAGTATGTATTTTCTGCAGATCTTTAACATGTATAAATGTTTTTTTCTTCAGGTGAATCAATCTCAAAGTTGAAATGGTGGATGTTTTCTTAGAGAGCCTCGATTCCTTTGTTTAAAATATGACAACATGTATTATTGTCTTTAGAATTTCTTTGTTTAGTTTGGTTACTGATCTTTGTTTAGCTATTTTGATTTTTTGAAGTATCAAATTTGTCATGAGCAGATTTAAAAATTATACTAAGTGGCAAAATGGGTCGATGGGTCATTCGAGAACACAGGTCTAAACTGGTGTAGTTTGCTAAACAGAAAGAGATCCATAAGGTTTAAATTGTCTAATAGCAAATTGGCAAGTTTGATCGAGATAAAAGTTTAAAACTAAGTAAGGTTGGCTATGTTCTTTGTTAAGAATGGGTTGATTGGATTTATGAAATTTCATAATGCTAAACAGAAAGAGGTCAATGATAAATGGACACAGATATTTGCGAATGTGAACTGAGAGGCTGATTCCAGTCCAGACCATGTAGAGCACGACAAGCACTTCATTACGCTTATCCCTGCCAAGTAACCTCGATGATTCCACATTCTTGTGCTTCAGTACAAGCAACTTCATCTTCACTGCCACTCTCCAGGAGTGTTTTGGATCCACCCATTCGGTGTCTCTCGATACCAAAACACACTAGAACAGTTCATAATGCCACCTCTCTAGTACACAAGTAGATTGAGAGCATTACCTTAAACAAGAGATCGCCAAAAACCTCGACAGAAACTTTGACGGATACACCAATTATCATTTAATTTACCATCTAACTTCTGAAAGAAACATATATACCTTTTTGCTCTTTTTTTTTTTTTTTTGGGTAAAGGGGACTATCCCCGGTAAAATACCTTTTTGCTCTTGTATCAGCAATATGAACACAACGTATATATCAATTTGCTCGTGACGTCTCATATGAAAGCGTGAAATATTTTGTTACCTACATATTCTTATCACCTCCATTTCATCTAATAATTTTCGGATCCGTGTCACATCTACCAGCTTCAGCGTAGATATTAATCTTAATGACACAAAAACCAACATTTTGGTGGTTCAACTGGTACAGCCTGTGTGCCACAAGTTGTACTAGTCAATGTTCCATGGATTCTGCAGGCACTAGGCAAAGCTTCCCAAACATCAGCATCTGGCTCAATGGCCATATTTTCAATGAATTCATAAGCCTCCAGCAATTTACCATCACGGCCAAAATGATCAACCATAGAAGTACAATGCTCCATGCTAGGAATGATCGAATAGTCCTCAGACATGCTTTTAAAATGCCTTCTCCCCTCTTCTACAAGACCTGAATGTCTGCACGCTGCCAGCACAGTAATGAATGTAAAGGTGTTTGGTCTAATTCGTTCCTCTCTCATCTTCGAGAAGAGCATGATAGCTTCTTTCCCAAGTCCGTCAGAAGCATAAGCCCCAATAATCGAAGTATATGATACCACACTTCTATGACGAAAACTATTAAAGACGTTTGTAGGCAGGTCTATACTCCCACAGTTCTTCGAGTACATATCTATAAGGGCATTTGTGACAGCAACATTGGACTCCAAACCCGTTTCTTTCACTAGCTCGTGTACCCATTTACCAACATCCAGTGCTCCTAGACCAGCACACGCTGAAATAACACTGACCATTGTAGTAATACTGTCAAAACTACATTGTCTTGGCCTACTATTGTGATGGGATTTGGCTTTTTGGCCTGTTTGTTGACTACGAGACAAATTGTAAGTACAGTCCATACTCTCGTACATTCTTCTATATTCCACATTTTAAAGATTTTACGATGTGCAAACTATCATCTATGCAGGGCTTGCGAAAGCCAAAACTATTGTGGGTATCAGACGCAGCTCGGTTATTTTATCAACCTTCTTAGTAGGTCTTTTCATATCGAAGCTTCCTAACATAGCAACTGTAAGAAAATTTTTGTTAACTGTCTTGCGGTTTACATCTTTAACCCAAATGATCTGAAAGTTCAACCTTTTAAACAGATTGGTCAACTGCAAAAAGTCTGAATCAAGCCTCCTCAAACACGCTGTATTTCCATGGCGAGTTTCTTGCTGTTGCTGTCAAAACCGGTGCTGTTACTGGACTATTATCCCTCACAGTAGGTTTTCTTCAAAATGAACTAAAATGCATTGATAAACGACCGATCATGTGTATTTTTAATTATAGGAAGGGATAGCAGTTGGAAGAACTTTTACGGCTTTGAAGAACTACCAAGTCAATGTAAATAAAGAAATGATAGGGATTGGGCTGATGAACATGGCTGGTTCTTGCTCATCTTGTTATGTTACTACAGGTTCGGTTTAACACCTTTAATTTGTCGGCCATCTATTAACGGGTTGGGTGCCGTTAATCAATAACCTTTACTCGCATATATGATATAAATATTACATTATTTCAATGACTAGTATAACTTATGCATTGTATTTACATTTTGGGCGATTTGTAAATTCTGACCCGTTCATCCCATTTGACCGTTAGAGATGCAACATAGCCTAAATCGAACCATTCCTAAGTAAGACTAGAGAGTCAAAATTGACACCTCTAAAGCAGTAAGTGAGTGGGTCGACTAGATATGTCAGGGTCCAGTTATGGTATCTGATATGTACACTTAGCCTAAGTAGTCGGTCAAAAGACTTCATGTGTAGTTGAAGCAACATTCAGATGCAGTTTTAGTTTTCTGCTGCATCAATAACACTTGAAAAAAGCAGCTTCGTACCTGCTAATTCTGCTAGTTTTACCTCAAAATAAGCAGATAAGCAGAAAAAATAATTAATACCAAACACTCTCTATATGATGGTAACCGTCCTCTATTTGTAGACTATCCCACAGTCGCCGAATCCAGTTGTGGCTGATATTGGAAATGCAAGTTTCAAGGGACATGGTTTAGCTGGGCCAGAGGATATTCATCAGGCATATGAGCGACCAAAAGTGAACTTAAAGCCACGATCACAGCCTCTTGAGCCAATGTATATGCAACTCTGCATATATCCTCCTCACCGCCTCTTCATGCTATGCGAACTAACACTTACGTTTCGTGCAGGAACACCTTATTTGGTGGAGCTCGCCCCCGAGAATTGGTAAGGACTGTCTTAGTGTAATTGTCGGTTCATGTGCTTTACACTTTACTGGTGGGAAAAAGATAATGGTCTGCTAAACTGCCTCAAAGTACTGTTCTTCAATTGAGGTAGCTCAAGCTTTCTCCAAATCAGTCTCTGATCGATTTTCTAGCCAAAGAGGGCTTCCTGGGCAGGGCCAGATTCCATTTTCTCGGTTAACTAGCCGACCCACTACTAGACCTCATCTTATCAACGGACACTAGTCTCATACAAAGTATTATTCTTGGATCTTCCAAGGAAGCTCACGACTAGACTCCAACAAAGACTGTTGGTTTAATATGTCCCTTCAGTTGCTTCCATATTCTATTGATACTCGACGTGGGATGGCATCAGACTTGACCCCCATGGCTCATTGAGATGCACAAAAGGACCAATGGCTCCAAGCAAATGACTACACATATGGTGACGCGATTCAAAATAATGGAAGCATGAAATTAAGAAAACCTCAATATAGCTCGAATTTGGCTAGTCTGAAACCAAAATATTGTTAGAATGTACACCATTCACAATGAAAAACGTTTTATGTGTTGACTTTAGAAAGGTTTGTATCACAATGGCAACCGATTTTGTGTGGGAAACTCAACAAGCAAAGGATTCTCAATCAGATATATAGCTTATGATGAATAGTTTTCAATCAACCAAGTTACCTCGTCGACGAGACACGATCGCTCTCGTCACATTGCGTCGACCGAGTGAGAAATTTCAAATGACCCATCGACCGATTTTGCCACTTATAATTTTAAGCGACTATGGATACTTATCACATACACTACACACACACACTTAAATCTCAAACCCATGACCAATTTGGAACATCAGAAAATAAAAATAGCTTATGTTTCAATGCAAGATCTGATAAGTAGGTCATTAAGCACTTGTATAAAGCAAACAAGGGTGAACCCAACACTTATCAATTGCTATTTTCTGAGAAGGTTCAACTCGAAACAAGACAAATTATCCATAACAAATAAATTTCAAAGACAACAATACATGTTGTCCTATTTTAAACAGAGAAATCTAGGTCGAAAAGCATGTATGAAACGTCTTAGACGAAACATGTTGGGAAACAATCTAAACTTCATACCAGACCGAAAGGCCATAAGCTTGGAGAACAAATGGTCGGATCTATCCGAGCAGATCCAATGGTCAGGTACGTCTGGAGTCTTTCTTAGGACCATTCAAGTTCAAAGTGTGTCAAACGAAGATGTCCCAATAAGCAGTGTAGCAGGTGTCATGCGTCAAGCAGCGCTGGCACTAATGTTGTACCGATGTAACGTCCACAATGCAATAACAAGAATGCCAGTTCCAGTTGCTGTTGGGGCTGACGATCAGTGTCCGTCTGGTGAGCCGACCAGAAATATCATCGGAAGGGATGGGGATTGCATGGAGGTGAAGAATAACCGATACGATAATGGGGATGCCATTCTTTTGAAAGTATGCGGATACGCTCTACGTTACCAACTCTGAACATTCAAATCTGATGGCACCATCCGGTCCAATGGAAAATGCTTGACAGCCTATGGTTATTCCTCTGGAAGTTATATCATGATATAAGATTGTTATAGAGCTGTTGGTGATGCAGCCAAGTGGATTGTTTATAATAATGGTACCATCAAGAATCAGGCCCAGCTGAGGCATACCCCAGCATTTTGAGTTAAATAAGCTCCAACAAGTGAGTCGAACCCTTCCAAGGTGAGAAACGCATGTTACCTGCGATGAATTCGTGAATGTTAGCCAAATGCTCTTTTAAGTTATAAATATCAAGTGAAAAAGGCTAATACTTAATGCATTGGTTAACATTGAGCTGCTATATAAGATGATTCTTATAATCTGGGGTATCTACAACAACTAAAAATGGATGACATTTCATAAGATAGCTAAAAGCGAGACGTGACACAAGTGTAGTATTAAATGATTAAAACCTCATACAACACTTCATTTCAACCGGAAAAAGATACTTATATATTACTACAGTTTTTCAATCACTATAGTACGTAAACTTAAGTTCTGATGCTTGTTTGCCACTCGATTCTTATGCTGTTTATGAAATATTTTCAGCAACTACCTATACAAAAATTGTTATTTATTTGGTTTTCACATGCAGTTATTCACCTCGTTAAGGGTTATTAACCAGGATATAGCAAAGACAGAGTGTATTCGTGAAGCAACAGTTATAGTTACCCTGATAAATGAAAATCTAATTGGAAAGCAAAGAATTCAAAGATGTGATTGGTTGGTAGCATACATGGGAGGGACGGAAATGCGGAGGGAGGTTGGTAGCAAAGAGAAAGAGGGGTAGTTTATTAGCAGTAATAGCTTATTTCAGCTTATAAGTTTGTATCTCTCTAGCTTATTTTCGACAATAATCAATTTGAAACAAGTCTTAGCTTCAATGGTTAAGTAGATCGGCTACAATTCCAAATACAATTTTGTTAACCAAAAACAAAAAGTCGATACGTAAAAACTTGATTTCAATTATGCACGAGTATGTGGGAAAAACCTACTATAAACGGATATTAATAAAGTAAATACATGTACCTGTAGATTATCCGGTACATCAGAATTTGACGCCGAGTCACAACTGCTTTTCCTGATTAGTGGGCTCTCGAGGATTTCATTATATTGCGCGGACTTCATCTCCTTAATTGTTGTTGCAAGTTGCTGTTTATACTCAGCATCCATTTCTTCACGTGCCTCCTATATTTTCTAGTATTAGTTTGTGTAGCTGTAGAGTAGCCCGGGCTTGATGCATAGTTGGTTCTTTCACTCTGAATTCTCCATGCTCATCACCAACTATGACCGGCAAATTCATATCCTATGATATACAAAAAAAAAGGAATTAGAAAAAACGTACTTTCATTTCAATAACAATCGATTAATCTAGAAAACCAAACTTTCATTTGTAGCCCTAAACTTGCTTGATTTGTTCAGTTTTGACTAGTTGTTGTCTGTTTGCATTGTTTGTTCAGCTAATAAATATGCTACCGATCCTAATTTAAACTCACTCATCCCCAGAAACTAAACAATCTATCGCATTAATTCCGTTCAGAAAACAATATAGCCAAAGCAAAAATCTATAGAATAGTGAATTTTTCATTAATCAAATACCTTGGGTTTCCCGGGTCTGAATAGACGATCAATATGAACTTTTAAACAGAAGAATCTGGGTGTAAAACCATGTACGAAACGTCGTCATCTCTAAAAAAACATCGACCAAACCAATTATTTCAGCTTTCATCACCATTGCTTCACCTGAAACAAAACAAAACATGTTACAAAAAACATATAGATCGGACCAAAATACATACCCAAAATACATACAGATCTGTCCAAAATACATATAGATCTGAATAAAAAAAACTTTAAAATAGAAAAACCTTAGTTGGTGGTTGTTATACAAATGAGTAATGAAAGATTTGTCTGTGTGATGTTATAATCAAAACCCTAACTTATTGGTGGTTTCATTTTGAGAGTTGTTCAATAATTGTCCTTGCACAATTTTTTTTTTTCATTTGATACTCTTAAAACTTTGACTTATTTTTATTTTAGTTTTACGAATTTAACCATTAAGAGCAAAAGGAGTGGTCGCGTTATGGCTTGGCGTCAAACTATGGCGCAACATTTGACAACTGCGCATCACTCCGTAGGTTGGCCTCATGGCTACCAGCCCAAGCCATTGATTTAAACCTTTTTTTTTAGAATCTAAAGGATATATACCCTCGATGCCACCAAAATGCCCGTATGGCAACAATTATCACAAATGCCACTAAAAAGTGTTGTCATGTCCATTTTGCTGACGTGACATCACTTTTTATGACACGACCGTTCCTTGTACTCTAACAAAAAATATAGAGTCGTGAGCTAAAACATGATATGCGTTCCTCATCAAGATACGGGTTGGTTTCACCCATCATGATCCATACACGACCATATCTTCATTTCCTGTGATTTACGGGAATTCCCATGTCTCCCAAACAGAAAACCCACCCGCCGTATATATATGAGTTTAACCAAACCTTCCATTCTTTCTCACGGTTGCTATCTTTCCCGTTGATATACACAATAATTTGTCCAACAAAAGTTACATATTCAGTAAAACAGACTTGACTCAGAACAGAAACAAATTAACTATCCATGACCCTTTAAAGAGAAAACGAGTCCAACACTATGGTAAGTGCTGTTGGGGTTTACTTCGTTCCAACAGGGTGAAGATAATCAATAGCCTAACTACGTACCAATGAATGGTTACCGGATATCTCTTGGAGTCGTGTAATCACTTTCCAAAGAAGATTATTCGACCCTATGCCTGGGTTAACACGAATACCTCCTTGGGATAAAACCAAGAGTTAGTTCTTGTTTTAGGCACAAATCAAGAACTCTATGCGTTTCTATGTTTCTTGTTTCTGTATCTCATCATGCAAAATATGATCACTATTTATAGTGATCCTATTCCTTTAAGGAATGTAACTCCTAGTCAAAGGTATTAAGAGCATTAATCGGCCTATTAATCTCATAATAACCTTCATAAAGCATAGTGGTTACATGACCAGAAATCTGGTCATCAAGTCAATATTCAACCCTCATTAACTGGTCAAAGAGGTTACAAAGACTTTGTGCATCACCAGGAGCAACGTCCTAACTAGGAGCAGCTTCCTGACCAGGAGCAGCTTCCTGACCAGGAGCAACTTCCTGACCAGAAGCAACTTCCTGACCAGGAGCAGCTTCCTACTGATATCACAACCACTATATTGAGTCCATGGAGGTAAGGGACTTAATGGGTGTACACTCCGTACCTCCAAACCCATTTACAAGTATTACCCGTTCCCACAATTGCACTAAATTTCCAACAATCCTCCCCAATTTAGTACAATTCCTTTTTGCATGAAAATCAACTTTAACAAAACCAGTGCATAAATGAAAATGTCCTGAGGATTGAATTTCCATCTTAGTACATCACTCCAAATATTCGAGAATCAGGGTGTTCTAAGAATTGAACCCTTCAACTACTTTGAACACCTGAAGATAACATACACCCAAGTTTTCAAACACTTAAAACGCTCCTGACACCATACAAGCCATGTGTCCATATCCAATTCATAAATGTTGTAAGAGCCAAAGTCCATGCTCCTTGAGGCGGCGAAACCTCAACATTTACACAGGTGGTTCCTCTTTAGTTCATGCTCCTGCTTAAGCACTTTTTCAAAGAAATTAACCATTAAGAAGTTTATAACTTCATCCTCCTTTCAGCAGGTACAAGCACATCCTTGGGATGATATGTAAAACATGTGCTTCAGTCCCCTGAATGTTCAGCTTTCCACATTGAACTCAGCTCCCAAGTTTCCTCAGGAGGGAGTTAGGTGTCCTAGCATTCAGTGACTAGAGTGGACTTTTAAACCCATCCATTTACCAGACTTTATAACCAAGTCTCTAGCCAATCCCTTCGTCAAGTGATCAGCTAAGTTTTGTTGAGACCTCACAAACTCTATTGAAATCACCCCATTCGTGATCAACTCACGAATCATGCTATGTCTAACACCTAGGTGTCTAGACTTGCCATTGTACATCTGGCTATATGCCTTAGCCAATGTAGCTGCACTATCACAACGGATAGAAATGGGTGCCATAGGTTTGACCCACAATGGAATCTCAAGAAGCAAGTTTCTCAACCATTCAGCCTCTTTACCAGCAGCTGCTAGAGCCACAAATTCAGATTCCATTGTTGAACCAGTAATGCAAGTTTGCTTCTTGGATGCCCAAGAAATTGCACCACCACCAAGAAGGAATACCCAGCCACTTGTGGATGAATTATCCTCAGTATTGCTGATCCAACTTGCATCAGTGTAACCTTCCAACACTGAAGGATATCCAGTATAAGACAAACAATAATCCATTGTTCCTTTCAAATACTTCAGTACCCTCTGAATTGCTTGCCAATGCTGAGTACCAGGATTACTAGTATACCTACTCAGTTTACCCACAGCAAATGCAATGTCAGGCCTAGTACTAGTCATGGCATACATCAAGCAACCAATAATCCTAGAATACTCAAGCTGGGAGACAGCCTGACCATTGTTAGGCATTAGTTTCTCACTTGTATCCATAGGTGTACTTACTGGAGTACAATCAAAGTGATTGAATTTCTTCAGCACCTTCTCAATGTAATGAGACTGAGAAATTACAATACCATCACTTTCATGTTTAATCCTTATGCCAAGGATAACATCAGCCTCCCCCATGTCTTTCATGGAGAACTTTGACGACAAAAAATCCTTTGTCTGATCAACCTTAGCTTGGTCAGTACCAAAGATTAACATGTCATCAACATATAGGCAAATGATGACTCCTTTACCAGATTCATCAAATTTTCTATATACACATTTGTCAGCTTGGTTAAGTGAATAACCATTAGACAAAACCACTTCATCAAATTTCTGGTGCCATTGCTTAGGTGCCTGCTTCAGTCCATATAAGGACTTAATCAGTTTACACACCTTTCCTTCATGACCAGGCATGATGAAGCCCTGAGGTTGGTTCATATAAACCTCCTCATCCAAGTCACCATTCAAGAATGCTGTCTTCACATCCATCTGATGAATAATCAGATTGTGAATACTTGCTAGAGCAATCAACATTCTTATGGTACTGATACGTGCTACTGGAGCATAAGTATCAAAATAGTCTATCCCTGACTTTTGTTTAAAGCCTTGAATGACTAGCCTTTCCTTGAACTTTTAAATAGTTCCATCTACCTTCATTTTCCTTTTGAAAATCCACTTGTTACCAAGTGGATTACAACCTGGAGGTAGATCAACCAACACCCAAGTGTTGTTGCCCATGATGGAATCCATCTCATCATTGATTGCTTCTTTCCAGAAAGCAACATCCTGGGACTTCATTGCTTCATCAAATGTTTTGGGATCATCCTTAACATTAAAGCAATAGTAGAATTGGTCAGAGACCTCATCTCTTGTACCTTCAACTAAGTATAGTTGAAAATCAGGCTCAAAATTCCTTGGAGTCCCATGCCTTGTGCTTTTTCTAAGCTCAGGCTCAGGTTGCTGAACCACAACCTCATCAGTGACCCTTTCAGGTTCCACTGAAACACCAGTGTCCTCAGCTCCTATAGGAGTCATAAGGCTTGGTCTAGGGACTGATGAGAACCTAGTCTCATCAAAGTTAGCATCCCTTGATTCAATGATTGAGTTTATTGAAACTGAATCATTAGGTTCAATAACATAGAACCTATAAGCCTTGAAATGCTCAGCATATCCAACAAAGATGCATTCAATACCTCTTTCACCCAAGGTTTTCACCTTTGGATCAGGGAGTCTTACAACAGCCCTACAACCCCAAACTTTGAGGTAGTTCAAGTTTGGTTTCCTTTTAGTCCAGAGTTCATAAGGGGTAATTCTGTTCCTTTTATTAGGAACCCTATTTAATAAATAGCAAGCTGTTAACATAGCTTCTCCCCAAAACCCTTGACTCAGTCCTGAGTAGGACAACATGGAGTTAACCATCTCTTTTAGTACTCTATTTTTCCTTTCTGATATACCATTTTGTTGTGGAGTATAGGGGGCAGTTGTTTCATGGATTATTCCAACAGACTGAAAATACTGAGTATTCATGTACTCACCTCCCCTATCAGTCCTAAATCTTTTGATTTGGACTCCTTATTGTAATTCAACTTCAGTTTTAAATACTTTAAATTTATCTAATGCTTCATCCTTAGTATGTAACAAATAGACATAACAAAACCTAGAAGCATCATCAATAAATGTTACCAAGTATTTCTTATTCCCTAATGAGGGAGTAGCATGCAAATCACATAGATCACTATGGATTAGCTCCAAAACTGTAGTTTCACGTTTTACATCCTGAAATGGTTTCTTAGTAATTTTGTTCAGCATACAAGTCTGACACTTATCAGTGTCCATGTCAAAAGCTGGAATTAACCCATCCTTAGACATATCTTGCATCCTCTTATAGTGGACATGGCCTAGTCTAGCATGCCATAGTGATGAATCATTTAGTTTAGTGGTAGTCATCAGGACATAATCAACATTTATACTAGAATCAATATTAAGCCTGAACATTTGATTACTCAAATAGCCAAAACCAATAAACACACCATGTTTTGATAAAACAAATTTATTAGATTCAATCACTTGTTTATAACCACAATTATTCAACACACTACTAGAAACCAAGTTCTTCCTAATATTAGGAACATGCAAAACATTAAACAAAGAAACAATCTTTCTAGAACTAAATTTAAGATCTACACAACCACGTCCATGCACTAGGGCTGTTGACTCATTTCCCATGTGAAGAATAGATCCATCATTCATTGACTCATAAGTCTTGAACCAGCATCTATCTTTACACACATGTACTGTTGCTCCAGAGTCAACCCACCACGCAACATCATCATCCTGCACAAAGTAAGCTTCAGATACATATGTAACATAATAAATCTGGAGAGATTCATTAAACATATTCTGACCTTTTGTGCCTGATCCATTAGCTTGGTTGCCAATGCTAACACCTTTGCAATCCCTTTTGAAGTGTCCAGGTTTCCCACACTTCCAACAAGCCACTGATGACTTCTTGTTAGGATTAGGTTTGGTGTTATCATGATGCTTACGTTTGCCCTTGTTGTCATTGTACCTGGTGGAGTTGTTATGCTCCACCATATTGACAACAGATGAACCAGCAACATTTTTGCTCTTTGGCTTATCACTTTCATGCACCCTGAGGGATTCCTCAATGCGCAAATGACTGCCCAACTCAACAAGAGTTAACTCCTCCTTCTTATGTTTCAAGGTGTGCTTGAAATCTTTCCAAGAAGGAGATAGTTTGTCAATGACACACGAGACCTGAATGGTCTCATCCATGTTCATTTTATGTTGTGTAAATCTGCCAAGTATTCCAAGAAGTTCATTGTATTGTTCCATGACTGGTCTTGAATCAGTCATTTTGTAATTTGTGAAATCACTCACAAGGAACTTCTTACTTGATGCATCCTCAGCCATATATTTGGCTTCCAAGGAATCCCATAGTTCTTTAGCAGATTCAACATTTTGGTAAACATCAAATAAAGAATCAGACATACCATTTAGAATTATGCCGCGACACACATAATCATCATTCTCCCATTTGCTCCTTTTCCTCAGTTCCTCCAAAGTAGCATCATCACCACCATCAGGAATGGGAGTGGTCAGCACGTACACCACGTTCATGGTAGAAAGAAGAAAGTGCATCTTCTTCTGCCATCTCCTAAAATCAACCCCTTCAAACTTGTCCAGTTTGGAGAAATTAGCCACCATATGCTTCATTGCCGCCGCCATTGATTATCACAAAATAATCTTCTTTGATTGTTGGGGTTTACTTCGTTCCAACAAGGTGAAGATAATCAATAGCCTAACTACGTACCAATGAATGGTTACCGGATATCTCTTGGAGTCGTGTAATTACTTTCCAAAGAAGATTATTCGACCCTATGCCTGGGTTAACACGAATACCTCCTTGGGATAAAACCAAGAGTTAGTTCTTGTTTTAGGCACAAATCAAGAACTCTATGCGTTTCTATGTTTCTTGTTTCTGTATCTCATCATGCAAAATATGATCACTATTTATAGTGATCCTATTCCTTTAAGGAATGTAACTCCTAGTCAAAGGTATTAAGAGCATTAATCGGCCTATTAATCTCATAATAACCTTCATAAAGCATAGTGGTTACATGACCAGAAATCTGGTCATCAAGTCAATATTCAACCCTCATTAACTGGTCAAAGAGGTTACAAAGACTTTGTGCATCACCAGGAGCAACGTCCTAACCAGGAGCAGCTTCCTGACCAGGAGCAGCTTCCTGACCAGGAGCAACTTCCTGACCAGAAGCAACTTCCTGACCAGGAGCAGCTTCCTACTGATATCACAACCACTATATTGAGTCCAGGGAGGTAAGGGACTTAATGGGTGTACATTCCGTACCTCCAAACCCATTTACAAGTATTACCCGTTCCCACAATTGCACTAAATTTCCAACAAGTGCCTGCGCATTTCTAGAGGTAGCCAAGATTGAGTCCTGGGATTTCTTATTCCATGACAAGTTTACGTGTCGAGAGTTTCTTTAATACAATATTGTCTCGTCTTAACAAGAGAAATGGTCACATAGGGTGGATTGGTAACAACCTCAATGCATCTCATCTCGACTACTACTATGCCTTTTTCACAGTGATTAGCTATTGAACTTCATTTTCTTTCTGATAATGGCCAAGTTTTACGTTTTCAAGGCTGAGGTATGAGATTCTATGATCATTAATTCTTGAAGAGGAGTTGAAGTTGAAGTCAGTGCTACTCGTCACGAGGTAATCGCTAAGCAAGAAGTTGCATCAACATTTAACTTAACTTGAAGCTAAGGTCGGTCATATCGCACAAAAGTAGGGCCTGGTGAAACCTATGCATTCCTTCCTAAAAGAATAGGATTCAATTCTAGTGTATTTTATATCTTATGTATGAATAAAAAACTCAGAACGCAGTACTCGTTATGGGCAATTCATTGCAACATAAGATAGTTATATGAGACGAGGCAACTAAAATCTGCACAATTAGTTGATTTGATGTAGACTACGAAAGTGTATACAAGCTCTCATCTCCCGATAAGCCAGAAACTACAAGATGTGGATCTCCACCTTCAGTTGTACTTTGCTTTTATAATCATCTCCTCGTCATCGATAAGCCAGAAACTACAAGATGTGGATCTCTTGTATGCCGGTCGTCTTACCCCTTTTTGGAAGTACTCAGGCTTCGATTGGGTACTCAGTGGTCCGGCCGGGGAAAGTAATGTCTCCCTCTTTTCTCTTGCTTGGCTCTTCATATTCTATACATTGTCTAACTTTCCCCCCTTTTGCAGGTGTTACCATGTCTGAGTTCTTGAGGATTCCTCGTTTTACCGGTGCGTCCATTCGTAAGGGTAACCCTTTACCGCAAGGCACAGTTGTCCCTACCTACACTAGTTCCCCCTTGGCTAAGGATGCTCCTATCCCCCCAAAGACCCTTACCATGGAGCAAGCTGAGACCGTTGATGCTAGGGTTGTTGTTGATCGCGAAAGAAAACAAAGGTGTGTCGTTGAGAAGGTCGCTCGTGAGGACGCAGTGGCTGGTGGTTCCCATAGTGCTGGTACTAGGGCTACCCGGGCTACCACACATTCTAGGAAGTCGAAGAGAAAGGCCGACGGTGAGGGCTCCTCTCACAAAAAGAGGGAATCCTCCCATAAGAAGAGCAAAGCAACTAGGGCTTCCGTCGTTCCTCCTTCAGCTCCTACTAGTCCTGTCGAGGCAGATGATGGTAGTAAGTCTCATCCTCCGACTCCTTCGGCCGAGGGGCCTAACGCCATGGAAGACCTTCGACAACATACTGATGATGTCTTATCTCAGCCGCAAGCTTCTGAAGGTGAGCCTCACGCGGAGGAGCATCCTCCCTCATATGTTTCTCGCCCCCCATCTGTTGTTCCTAGTGGGCGTCATGTTTCTCTTGATGGTGAAAATCTTGCCTTTCCTGGAGGTTAGCTCTCTCTTCTTTTTTTTTTCTTTTTTTACACATTTTCCTCCGTCTTATGCTTTGTTGTTTTCCTTACTTAGGTGATGCTTCCAAACCCATTAACTTGTATGCTGATGTTACTCCTGACGAGGCTGAGAGTTCCTACCGTAAGGCCTCTCCATTTGTCTGTTGCATTATTATTATTTGGGGCGTATATCCTTCCTCTTATGTTTACTTCGTCTTGGCAGGTGATCCTTACAAGCATTTTGGGAAGCGACCCTTCAATCCCCAATGGGGCATTACTGAGTCTACTCGTGTGGACAAATCCAAGGACTGCTGTGACCTGCTTGCCAACCTCTTTACCCCTGCTGATCTTGTATACTTTAATGAGGGCATTGACCATGAGGTGGCCATACGGTCAAGTTGACGTCGATTGACTCAGAGCACCCCAAATGCAGTCTAGCGTTCTACTTCACTTCGAATCTTTGCTGGAAGAGCATAAAGCTTGTGTGTCCTCCCAATCCGAGCTGGAGGCTTGTCGTATGTCTCTTGATACTGCTAATGAGGAGTTGCTAAAGAGCCGCCGAGACTATGACAGGCTCCTTGGCGAACATAATCTCCTTATTTCTTCGGAGATAGATATGGCTGGACGCTTGGCCGTCCTTGAAAAGGCACAGAAACTTCATGCAGAGGTCATTGCCACGAGGGACCTAGGATCATTGCCTTGGAAAATGAGCTAAAAGTTACTGAGGAAGATGCCCAAGGGCTGAGAACTGACAACACCAGGTTGGCCATTGATCTGGGCCGTGAGGCCACTCTGAGGAAGAACCTTGTGAAGGACCTCTTTCATGTGTTTGTTCGACGTCTCCTAGAAAGTAAGGAGTACAAATCTGCACATGGGGATGTTTTTAGTCTTGCTATGTCCTTGGGTTTCATGCAGGCCGTGAGTCGCGGAAGGACTATGGAAGAAATTGCTGCTGCTTTGGCCGAGGCGTCCTGTGTTGATTCTTCTGTGACAGAGACTGGTTTAGTGGAGGCATTCGAGGCCCTATTCGTGAAGAAGTATCCCTTCGTGGAGAAGGTCTCTCGAGCATGTTTTAAGAGTCCAATGGAGCTTCAAAACTTGATGCCAGATGGGGAAGTGACTCCCGGCCAAGGGCTCCTTTTGCAGGACTGCTCCTCTGCCCAGTGATTTGCTCTGAACTTTGTCTTGATATGTCTGTAATAACAATTAGATGGCCGTTGGCCTTAACTTGTTCGTACACTTTGCTGTATTTGTATGCTTGGCCGTCGTGCCACTTTATTTATATATCTTTAGTTGTCCTCCTATTTTTGGCCTTTCGTGCGTGAACCCGCAAGTATTTTGATTTGTATGTGCCCTTATTTCTAGGAGTGAACCTTGGCTACATAGATCGGCCGGGAGGAATCACCTACCCTCCGGAGCCACTTGGATATTTATTCAACTCCTAATTTTGGTTGGGGAATATTGACTACATATATCGAGTGGAGGGATCTAAGTTCCACTCGGAGCCACTTAAACTTTTATTCCCCTTCCATAGACATCGACCATATTTATCGATTTTGGAGGTTGCGAGCCTTCCGTCGAGGTCGCTTGTTCTTTGCCTATTTTGTTAGATATCGATCACGTTAGGATCACTTTTTGTTTATCTATGCACATGGGTTATTTAGAACCATTCATGTGTTTGTCTTTTACAAAGGGTGGTTATAAACACTGGCCACACATTCCTACCGCAGGTGATTGGCCTTTCGGAGGGGGCCACTTTTTCTCTTATGTTTACACTCCTTTACCATGTAAGGAAAATTGCTATTCCTCAGCCGGGAGATAGCTTTAATTAACTTCATCATTAAAATGTTACAATGATAGGATAAGTTTAAATGCTAGACTAGATGTGGCACTCCCTTAGGTTAATTGCGTGCCAGGTGCGTGGTACTGCCTTGCCATTTACTTTTTCCAGTTTATATGAGCCATTCATGTAGGCCTCTGTCACCTTGTAAGGGCCTTCCCATGTTAGACTCAGCTTTCCCAGTTTTTCCACGCGGCTGGCCTCGTTCCTTCTGTAGACGTAGCTCCCCACCTTGAAAGACTTGGCCCTGACCCTCTTGTTGTAATACTGTTCCATCTTTTTCTTGTATTTGGCCTCCCGGATGGCTGCGGCCTCCCTTCTTTCTTGCAACAGGTCCAAGTTGAGTCTGAGCTCTTCATCATTGGCTTCTTCATCCTTGATTACAAGCGTCCTATGGGTTGGCATTCCTATTTCCACAGGGATTACGGCCTCACTTCCATATGTTAGGCTAAATGGCGTTTCTCCATTGCTTGTTTTCAATGAGGTTCTGTGTGCCTAGAGTACATATGGAAGCTCGTCTGCCCATCCCGTTTGATCACGGCCTAGCCTTGTCTTTAGCCCTTCCATCAGTGACTTGTTTGCCCTTTCCACGAGGCCATTGGCCTGGGGGTGTGCGACTGCCGTGTTGATTTGCTTAATGTTGAGTTTTTTGCACCATGTCTTGAATGAGTCGTTCACAAAGTTAGTCCCATTGTCGGTCACTATCACATGGGGTAGGCCAAATCTACAGACAATGTTATCCCACACAAATTTTATCACGTCCTTGCCTTTTACGTTGGCCAAGGGCTTTGCTTCCAACCACTTAGTGAAATAATCGATTGCCACAATGATGTACCTGACCTTACCCGGTGCCGCGGGGAATGGACCCAACACATCCATGCCCCACTGAAAGAACGGCCATGGGGCCATGATTGATGTCATTAGTGTCTTGGGCATCTTGGGTACTGGTGAGTGAATCTGGCACGCGTCACATTTTTTTGTTTCCTCCCTCACGTCACGGTGCATCGTGGGCCAATAGTACCCCTGCCTAAGTGCCTTAGCTACCACTGATCTTGTCTTGAAGTGCATGCCACAAGCTCCTCGGTGTATCTCCCGGATCACATAGTTAGCTTGGAGTGGTCCTACGCATCGCAACATTGGCATTAAGTAAGATTTCTTGAAGAGTACCCCTCCTTCCATTACATACTGGTTGATCTTCATCCGAAGGGCACGTGCTTCGTTGCGATCCTGCGGCCATATCCCTTGCTCCAAGCACCTTATGATGGGTGTCATCCAATTATCTTCCTCCTCTTCCACAATGGCATTTACTTCTTCCCTGTCTGTTGAGGGTTTGTCTAGCACCTCCACCAATACTTCTTTTGTCAAATGATTAAATGCCACTGAGGCCAGCTTGCTTAGCACGTCGACCTTTTGGTTCTTACTTCTCGGTATGTTCATGATTTTGAAGCTCTTGAACCGTTCTACGTGCTCTTTTGCCTTACTCAAGTATTTGATCATGCTCTCGTTGGCAGCCACAAAATCCCCATTGATTTGACTGGCTACCAATTTCGAGTCTACCTTTACTGCCAAATGTTCTACTCCCATCTCTTCTGCTATTCTTAGGCCAGCTAGCAAGGCCTCGTATTCTGACTCATTATTTGTGCTGTCAAAGTCCAACCTCAAAGCATACGTGTATTCCCATGCCGTTGGGGCTGATCAATACTAAACCTGCTCCAGAGCATTTCGGGTTGGACGCTCCGTCCGTATATAGCACCCACTCCTCCTCTTTATCGACCTTTTCTTCCTTGGAAACATGTGTTTCCAGGTCCTTCGAAGTGTTTGTTCCTACTGGCACTTCATTCAGAAAATCTGCTAGCACTTGGCCCTTTATAGCACTTCTTGGTTCATAGGCAATGTCGTATGTCCCCAACTCTATGGCATACTTTGCAAGCTTGCCTGATGCTTCAGCCTTGTTCAGGATTTGTCTTACGGGTTGATCTGTGATGACCTTGATTGGGTGTCCTTCGAAGTATCGCCTTAGCCTCTTTGACGTGCTTAGAAGGGCCAGGGCTAGCTTCTCCAAAGGGGCATAGTTTCTTTATGCTTCATGTAGCGTTCGACTGACGTAGCGGACTGGCCGTTGGATCCCCTTTCTTTCTGCTAACAATACTGCGCTGATTGCTCCTTTCGCTGCTGCCAGATATAAGGAAAGTGTTTCTTTAGGCCTGGGTGTGGTGAGTGATGGTAGCTCTATCACCATTCTCTTCATCTGTTGGAAAGCCTCCTCCGCTTCTTCCGTCCATCTGTACTCTTCTTTGTTGGCCTTAGTTATATTTTTCAAAGTGTCAAAGAAAGGTAATGACCTCTCGGCAGATTTTTAGAGGAAACGGTTAAGCGCGGCCAACTTCCCTGCTAAGCTTTGCATTTCGTTCCATGTTCTGGGTGATTGCATATCCGTGACGTCCTTGATCTTGGCTGGGTTGGCTCTTATCCCTTCTGGCGTCACCATATATCCTAAAAACTTGCCCTCCTCAATTCCGAAAGAACACTTCTTTGGATTAAGCTTCATGTTTATCCTTCGTAAGTTGTCGAATGTTTCAGCTATGTCCGCCAGCATTTCCTTCTCAGTCTTGCTTTTTATGACCATGTCGTCCATATATGCCTCCAGGTTTCGTCCAATCTGTGACTCGAACGTTGTGTCCACTAACCTTTGGTAAGTGGCTCCTGTGTTTTTTAGACCGAAGGGCATTTTGGTGTAGCAGTACGTCCCCTGATCGGTGTAAAAGGCTGTCTTTTCTTCGTCCTCTTGGGACATTTGTACTTGGTGGTAGCCCTTGTAGGCGTCTAAAAAGCTTTTGTACTTGTATCCCATGACAGCTTCTATTTTGGCATCGATCTCTGGCAGAGGATAATAGTCCTTTGGACACGCGGAGTTCAAAATTTTGAAATCTATGCACATCCTCCATGCTCCATCTACTTTTTTGACCAACACCGTTTAGGATATCCACGTTGGATACCTAACTGGCCTCACGATCCCTGCTTTTACCCATTCTTCCACTTCCTTGGCCACAACTTCGATTTTTTCAGCAGACAGTACCCTTCGCTTCTGGCTCACCGGTGCTACCGACGATTCACATTGAGCTTGTGTTGGGCGATCTTTCTTAGTACTCTGGTCATATCTTGCGGCTCCCACTCGAAGACATCTAAGTTGTTCTTTAGCAATTGTTTTAACTGCCCTGAGCCTTCCTTTGACAAGTTTCCCCCAATCGTGACCAGTTGGTCGGGGAAGGCCGGGTTGATCATCACCTCCTCTGTTAAGTTGACGGCTTGGTGTTCTCCCTTCTCCGGTTCTTCTTTCGCCATTTTCCTCTTTCCTATCTCTCTACATCCATTAATAATTGAAGATGATGTAACGAGAGTTGCGATACCTCGAGGTGTTGGGAATTTCATCATGGCATGGATGGTAGACGGGATGGCTCTTAGCCTCCTTATCCCTGGTCTCCCTAGGATGATATTATATGGGGAAGGGGTGGGTATGACGGTGAATCTCATCATGGCCCTTCGGAACAACCCTCCGTCCCTGAAGCACACCTCCAGCTCTATCTTTCCCAACGGCTTCACACTTTCACCCGAAAATCCTAACACTGTGATGTGCGTCTTGGTCATCCTAGCTTGTATGTTTGGGTGAAGGCTGTTGAAACAATGCTCGTACATTATTTCCACGGACGCACCGCCGTCCACATGTACCCTTCTTACCAAGTATCCTTCGACCTCGGCCTCTATCACAATCGCTTCTTCCAACAGATCCTCGTCTGGGCATGGTGGGAACGTTATTGGGACGTTCATCCAGTCCTCGTTGACCCACCTTGACTTCCTCTTTCGATTATCACTATGTCCCGACACCATGTTTATCACTTTGGCCTTTTGAGGGTGGCCCTTCTGGCCGCCCTTTCCTTTCTGCCTCACATCTTTAATCAAGTGGTTGAGCTTCCCGGACTCCAAGGCGGCCTCCAACTGTCTCCTCAGCTGGAAGCAGTCATTCGTGTAGTACCCTTTCGCACAATGATAGTCACAATATCTATCCATGTTCTCCTTTTTTGGTGTTCCTACCAAGGGAGGTGGGCCCAGAAGGTTTAGCTGGTGCTCTGCTGCTAAAATTTCCTTCGGTGAGCTGGATAAGTCTTCTAGGGTGAATATTCGATTCACCTCTTGTGGGTGATGCGGGTTACGGTAAGGCAAGGTATAGGCTTGGGTGTAAGGGGTTCTGTTTTGATAGGCCCCTCGACCTCCCCCTCTTCTTCCTCCAAAACTCTTTTTCTGGGCCCGGTCATACCTCTGGCCTCCCGTTGGGGAACTGTCCCCCCCGGATATACTCTCCCTTGGGTAGCTAAGCATCCCTAAACGCTGTTTCAGCACGGACGAAGTCGTCCACATGCTTCAACATCTCATCCACTATCTTTGGTATGCTTTCAGCAAACCGTTTGGCCAAACCAGTACATTTGTGTGAACCCATAAATGAAGAGATCCTCATGAGGTCAGGCACATTAGGGATGGAATTGGATTCACTTACCCAACTCTCTTTGAACATCGGCAGGCTCTCGTTGGCCTTTCGGATGATCTTCGTGATCTCAGTAAGGTCCTTCGCACACGCCTTCAACATCCCAAACCGTGTGAGGAACTTGGCTTCCAAATCATCCCAATCGTCTATGCTTCCTGACGGCAACTCGTCGAACCAAGCTCTGGCCTTATCATCTAGTGTTTGTTGGAACATTCGGCACCATACGGGCATGGGCCATTCCCCCTGGTTCCCCATCCCTTTGAAATGGTTGATGTGATCAACCGGATCTCCCGTCCCTGCGTAAATCCTAACGTTAGCCGGCATCCTATGGCTAGGGGCTGAGTATTCGATGATCCTTCGGCTAAGGGGGCATTTGGCCAGTGATTTGAAAGGTTTTCCTAAATCATCATCTGCCACCTTCTTCCCCTTGTCTTTCTCTCCCTCGCCTTGGCTTTCCTTCTTTTTCCCTTATCTCCCGAATGTTCTTTCCCTTCGTCAAAACTGATTAGCCTCGGCTTGATGTAGTCTCGGTTGCTTTTGTCTTTTATCAATTCTTTTAGGGCCGAAAGGTGACACTCAATGTTTTCTTCATTTGTGAGGCTGTTGTGGTTGTCATTATGAATTTCGATTTCACGTGATGTTGGGGTAGGACCCGCCATTCTTTAGCTACTTGGTAGATCGAATTTAGGGTCCCACGGGCGGCGCCAGTTTGTAGATGCAAAAGTCCGCTGGGCCTCTAAGTGGGCCGAGAATGCCTCTGGTCCGTCTGGGTCTTCTTCTCCACAAGCCTATAAGAAAGTAGCACACGTTAGCTCGTCTCGGGTGAGGAGCCCGAGACCAACTCCGGTGTGAGAGTAAGAGTCTGATTGAGCCGAATGGGCAATAACATGTAGAGCCGAATGGCCACGTAGTGTGTGTAATAAATGTCTGTGTGTGAATGAATGTGACTTACAATGAATGAGGGGTATTTATATTCCTGAGAGCACTGTAGTGGACTGTAGCTCCTCGGAGGTAGCACTCCTTGAGCCTTGTGACCTGACAGGCCAAGCTTTGGTCCGTCAGGCTGTGCGAGGCATCTGGATAAAAGGATGCGTCATTTGTTCTCGAGGGAATCTGTCCTGCTTTTGAGGTGTGCAGGCGAATGGATCTTTTATCCGAGCGCCAGTCGAGTGTCCATTGGACAATAGGGTGCGCCGTTCCTTCCCAATGCACTGACATCACTTTCGAGGATTCCCTCTATACCTGCGCTTGGTAGGTGGGCCGGTCTGCCAGGCCGTACGGCCAATCTTGTTTCTAGAAGATGACTTGGCACGTGGATATGACCGAGCGGCCATATACGCGAACATAACCACTTTTATCTTATATTATAATATAAATTTGTATTCATGATTTGATCACATATATCCAGGGGTCATAACATTTAATTTCTCGTTTTGTATGGCAGCTGGTATAGCTAAACAATCTAGTTAGTCAAATCGTTACTCAACGGGTTAAAGGATGAAATGTTAGTCAATAATATCATTTCTCGTTTGGGTTGCACTACCAAAGAGTTTATCAGAACAACGGCTACCATCTCAAATCGATGGAATAATCTTTGGACTCAACTTCCTCATCACTTTTTCTTATGAGAGGTTGACGTCATAGTCACATGGATCGCCAAACCCTAGGCGAATTTCGATCTGGTACGAGCGATCCCAATCGCGGTACGGTCGCGATCCGGATCGCCATGGATCGCGAACCAAAACTTATAATGTGTCTGAAACTAGGATTTTTAGTCCTTTTAATTAAGTTCGTTTTTCCTTGATTCGACTCGAATTTGATTTCCGGTTTTACGTTTCAACTTTACTTGTTTTTGGTGTCAATATTTTTATATTTTAAACTAAACTATTTAATAATAAAATCTATTTAATTTAAAGAAAACTATCTTAATTTTAACTATTTTAAACTATTAATTTGAAAATAAACTTAAAACTAATTAAAATTAAAAGTGAATATTTAAACTAATTTGAAAGTAAATTTGAAATAAAAATATTTGAACTAATTTAAATTTAAAAATAAAAGTAAATCTATTTTAGATAAAATGAAAACAAAACAAAAGTAAATAAAAATATTTTTTTTTATTATTTTTTTATTTTTTTGTCTTTTTATTTTTATTTTTATATAAAAAAACTGAATAAAAGGAGGTTTGAATAAACTTTTTAAATAAAATTAAATACTCTAAATTGATTTAAACTAATATGTATTAAAACTGCCTACCCTATTTTCGCGCTATATTAATGAAACTAATAGAAATAAAACACAAAAAGAGGTCTAGTGCAACTGGTTGGGACGTTTGGCGCCTGGACAGGAGGTCCAGGGTTCGAATCAGAGCAAAGGTAAATTTTGCTAATATTTTTGATCTTTTTATTGGAACTTTATACTTTTTGGACAGATAATACTCAAGCCAATTGGGCTTGAGAATAAGCAATACACACAAATAAGCAGTAAAAAAAAAGTAGAAACCAAATAAGCTGAAAAACAAATAAGCTATACAAGACACAATAATCCGAACCAAACTAAGCAGGAACCAAATAAGCCAATATAAGCTGAAAACTAAAATAGATATGCAGATTCCAAATAAGCAAATACAATCAGCCAAATACAAATCTAAATAAGCAAATTGGTGACAATAAGCAATACCTAAACAAATAAGCCGAAGTCTAATAAGCTAATCAATTCTAAATAAGCAGATCCAAACAACCTTAACTTATCAATCCCAAATTAAACCAAAATACTAAATGAAACAAAATCAAACAATTAAGCACCACCTAAAATAAGCAGATCCAAACAGTGTAAAATCCAAATAAAAAAAACTAACAAACAGATATTCTGTAAAATCCAAATAAAAAAAACAAACTCACAGTTAAACAAACTAAGCAAATCCAAACTCTCAACCGAATAACAAACAAATACAAACTATAGCAGATTAAATAGTCAAAAACAGATTCATATAATCATCAAAACAAAAATAGCAGTTAAATCAAAACTTATAAAAACTAAAAGGGAATAAAAGGAACCTGACGTCGAAACCTTTGAGTAGAAGCGTCGCGCTGAGCGAGCTTAAACCGAAACGAACTCCAAACAAACCTCCTTCGTTTTACCCAGAATCGTCAATACTTTTATCTCGAACCAAACAAATACTATCGAACCGAATCCGAAATTAAGAGTGCCAAACAGTAACTTTAATCTAATTATTTCCCAGTGGGGGAAATAATTTACTTTCCTTTATATTTTTATTTTATTTTTTTTATTTTTATATATCAATATTAATACGAGAACAGTAACTATAGTTTTTTTTAACAGATTAAAAAGAGAGAATAGTGACTGAAATTTGAAATCGAGACAAGCATTAAAACTAAATTAATTTTTCATTAATTCAAATCAAATTACAATACTAGAAAAAGAAATTACAAGATTTAAATCCTATCAATCTAATTTAACTGAAAATAAAAAAAATAAAGAAAAGCTTGCAATTACATGATAGAATGGGGGTTTTTATAGGGAACCCCCGAACCTTCTAGGTCTCCTTGGTGCCCAAGCAAATGGATCTTGGCCGCTAATCTTCCTTCTCTTTCTTCTCTTATGATCAAACGGTGGGGAAAATGCCTTGTAGCCACGGATTGCCCTCGTGGCAAGATGTGTGCTTCTTGTTTTTGTTGATTGGTGAGGTGGCATGCTTTTATTGGGGGGTTTTGAATAAGGACGTGGCCTAGCCAATCAAATCTCATGATTTGGCCACGTATGGAGGACCACCTTGAGTGGATGATCCGAAAACTGGGGGGATTTAATCTCCTTGGTGTTAATTACCCAATAAGGTAAAAAGCCCCATTTTTTTCATGATTTTTACTGAACCGAAAGTTAGGGTTTGTGAGGAGATGGAGAGTATTTGGGGAGAGGGAGAAAGCACAGTAAAAAGGTGAGAGAAATTCTCACATAGATTGTAATGAAGTTATGTGGGGGTGTGGGGTAAAAATAAAATTTATTTATTTGGGGAAATAAGGGTGCACACGTGGGGGTTAATGGGGTGTGAGAGTGTTGACCGGTCAAGCTAGCAAAAACAATTCTCATCCGTCTCATTGAGTTAAGCAAATGGGCTTGAAGCCCAAGTTTTATCCGTTGTTAAGTAGAATGGGCTATGAACCCAATTTTTGGCTTACTCCATCCGTTCTTTGATTGTTTAGTGGGCTTGTGGCCTATTTGAAATTAAATCGTCCCAAAACTTCAATAATCTTCTCAAAATGGGCTTGTGGGCCCAATGAGCAAATGTGGGACCCACTAAGCTTGTTTATCTTTAACAAGATTAAATCCGCTTAATCGAGCTCGATTCCGAGTTTCTTGATCATTTCTTCAATTTTAAGTGGGCTTAGCCGGTTTTCGTGATCTTGGCACACTTTTGGTCTTTTGATCTTTGTCTTGACTCTTTCTTGACTTTTCTTCGACATTTGACCGTGAAATCCCGTGTTTTCTCTTCTTTTGATCATTTGTACCTATTTAACACACAAAACACAAAACCACGCGTAATTCCGACATTTACGACTTTAAACACATGATTAGGTCTTGTTTTTACTTGATTTTAGTGGCAAAAGGATAAGTGTTTACACACTTATTAGTGTCGTTCCCAATCGCGCCCCATTGGCGTTCCCAATCGTACCCAATTGGCGTTCCCAATCGTACCGGATCGTGATCCAACACTTTGCAAATCGGTGATTTATGGCCTCGAAAACGTGTTTGATTACTATCTAATACGAAGTGTGTAAATGGGAAGGCTCTTAAATGTTTGTTTCAGATTTGAAGGCTCTTAAATGTGTTTTCATGGGAAGAGTAAATGTTTTCTTATATTTACGATGCACTTTTCTTTCTTATATAAACAACACTCCTAAAACATCAATACATTCAAATATGGGCTAATTCTTGAAATGCCCCATGGTGTTATCATGTTTCCCTTTTTGCACCCACCAAATGAGATTTTCCCTAAATGTCCTATGCAACCTATGCAACTTATGCGACTTGGATTAAAATACAAAAAGTGTACTTTTATCCTTATGACACATATCAGAATGTGTCATAAAAAGTACATGTATGTAAGAACTTGTCTCTTATGCAACTTACTTTGTTTTTTATGCGACTTGTATTAAAAAATATTATTTTTTAAAAAAGTAACTTTTAACAAAATCTTTTAAGTTACTTATTTTATATTTTATTTTTATGCAACTTGTACCTTTATGTAGACAATGAAGTGACATTTGAGTAAGCTACTTTTTGATAAAATCTATAAAGTCTTTTTATGCGACTTGTATTAATTAAAAAGTAATATAAAGTACCATGTAAATATGTGTAAAAGTAGGTAGGGTTACAACCTTTATTTAATTTTTTTTGCAACTTTTATTTAATTTGTTATTCAACCTTTAATTAATTTTTTTGGCAACTTTACAAATTCTTAATTGAGTTAAGTGCTTTTTTGGTCCTCGTGGTTTGGTCTAGTTTTCATTTTTGGTCCAAAAACTCAAATAGTTTTGATTTTGGCCAAAAATGTAATCTATTTCTTCACTTTTGGTCCATTTCTGTCAACTCCGTCAATTTGACCAATTTGACCGTTAATTAAGAGAGTATTATTGTCTTTCAATCACACTTATTCTTCTTTTATTTTTATAAAGGAAAAAAACAATATTTTTCCTTATTATTAAAAAAATCTTAATAATCCAAATCTTCCCAGAAAAACTGCAATCCATCCTACCAAAAAAAGTACAGATCCAAAAACAAATGTATATCTTTCATCACTCATATCTCTGTTTCATCATATATATCTCTCTGCACAAAAACGCAATCACTGGTCACCACCCTCACCGGAATCAACTCTTAAATAAGTTCCTTTCGACTTCAAAAAAACCAACCCTTCATTTCTCATCACTAATCAACCATGGCTTACTAGCACCTCATCACCACCCTCTTCCCATTTCTTATCACCCAACACCATAAACTAAATATCACACATCATCAAACACCGCCGGTCTGCAACACCCACCACAACCATCATCAGTACCCACCTCCGTCAATAAAACCCACCAACCATATCATAAAAAGCCCCCATTAACAACATCTCCTCCGTTGACTAACATCTCACCACCAACACACCACTTATAGCAGATCTACTGAATCACGGAAGCATCAACACATGTTTTCATCATTTTTTTCTTTTTTGCTAAAGATCTTTACAGGTCTTAGGTAAAGTCTCATTTTCATCAAAGATGATTAGTCATGGGTTTTTTTTTGTGGATCTTGGATTGAGATCTTTGAGATTTTTTAAAATTTTTTCATCTTGTGAGATCTCGTTTTCATCTTGTGAGATCTTTAAGATTTTTTTAACAGTGGATTTTGGATTAAATAATTGTTTGTACAGCGGGTACGTGTTTAGAAGATGGTGAAATATTGTTTGGATAAATAATTGAATGTGAGTGGATGATAATTTTTGTATTTAAATAAAAATCTAAAAAATGGGTAAAGAAAATTAGGTGTCGATCTTTGATTATTTTTGTAGGCTGATGATGATATAAAAAAATCTTTATAATATTTAGGTGTAATTGTAATAATAACAAATGAGTAAATAGTAAATAATAATAAATAAATAATAATAATAATAAATGAAATTGGGGTATTTCAGTCATTTTATATCATTTAAGTGGTCAAACTAACAGTCAACCAAGATTTGGACTAAAAGTGGAATGAAAGTATGTCTTTTTGGTCAAAATCGAAACTATTTGAGTTTTTGGACCAAAAGTGAAAACTAGACCAACCACGAGGACCAAAAAAGCAGTTAACTCTTCTTAATTTAAAAAAATAAAAAAATAAATAATATAAATTAAAAAAATAAAAAATTTAAATTATATTTTTTAAAAAAATTGTAAATATATTTTAATATAAGTTAAATTTTTTTAAAAAAATTAAAGTTTTTAAAAAATTAAATTTTATAAAAACTTAAATTTTTAAAAATTAAATTTTTCTAAAAATGAAAATTTTAAAATAAATAATTAAATTTTTAATATAATTTAAAAATAAATATAATTTAAAAAATAAATTTTTTAATAAAATTAATTTTTAAAAATTATTTTTTTTTAAAATTAAATTTTTTAAAATTAAATTTTAAAAAAATATTTTTTTTAAAATTAAATTTTTTTAAAAATTAAATTTAAAAAAAAATTAATTAAAAGAATTTATTTTTTAAAAATTTAATTTTTAAAAATTTAATTTTTAAAAAAATTAAGCTTTAAAAATTTATTTTATTAAAAAATTTAAAAATTAAATTAAATTTTTTAAACTTTTTTATTAAATTAAATTAAAAAAAAAATTAATTTGAAAAAAAATTATTTTTTTTTTAAATTTAATTTTTAAAAATTTAATTATTAAAAAAATTAACTTTTAAAAATTTAAGTTTTTATAAAATTTAATTTTTTAAAAACTTTAATTTTTTAAAAAAAAATTTAAATTATATTAAAATATATTTACAAATTTTTTTAAAAAATATAATTTAAATTTTTTATTTTTTTAATTTATATTATATATTTTTTTAATTTTTTTAAATTAAGAATTTGTAAAGTTTACAAAAAATTAATTAAAGGTTGAATAACAAATTAAATAAAAGTTGCATAAAAAATTAAATAAAAGTTGTAACCCTACCTATTTTTACACATATTTACATGGTACTTTATATTACTTTTTAATTAATACAAGTCGCATAAAAAGACTTTATAGATTTTATCAAAAAGTAGCTTACTCAAATGTCACTTCATTGTCTACATAAAGGTACAAGTTGCATAAAAATAAAATATAAAATAAGTAATTTAAAAGATTTTGTTAAAAGTTACTTTTTAAAAAAATAATATATTTAAATACAAGTCGCATAAAAAACAAATTAAGTTGAATAAGAGACAAGTTCTTACACACATGTACTTTTTATGACACATTCTGACATCTGTCATAAGGATAAAAGTACAATTTTTGTATTTTAATCCAAGTCGCATAAGTTGCATAAGTTGCATAGGTTGCATAGGACATTTAGGGAAAATCTCATTTGGTGGGTGCAAAAAGGGAAACATGATAAACCATGGGGCATTTCAAGAATTAGCCCTTCAAATATTTGTCTACTCTCCCGGTATTCAGATCCTTACAAACAAGGACCACTAAAGAATTGAGATATGAATCCCGAAAGCACCAACTTAGCACTAACTTAGAAGGCATGACTTCGAACTTAGAAGATATGCAGTGGGAAAATCTTGATGAGGCATGATATCATATGATTCCTTCTATGTTTGAACTTTTTGCAAAATGTTTTCCTTTCTATTACGTTTTCCTTTCAATTATGTTTTTCCTTCATCATTAAGTATTAAATCAAATGAAATGTTTATGCTTTTATGTTTTATGTTTATTATTATTTTGCACGCCGTACCAAAGTATTTGGTTCACCGAACCGAAATATATGGTACACCGAACCGAAACATACCAGAATGAGCCTACCCTCTGTCGTACCGGATTTTGAGAAATAGTGAACCACGATCTTATACCGCGATCCCGTACCGAAGCGATCCCCGTTCCATGTGACTATGGTTGACGTCACGTATTTAGTAGGTAAAGAAATCAATCTCCATGATTACATGTCTTTTATCGACAACACCTTAAAACATTGTCCTACAAATCTTAACCTTAAATTTATTTAGCTTGATATCAATTTTAGTAGCTGGATTAATTATGATTTTAATTTGCGAGCAAATTGTTGGACTAATTAGGCTATTAATTGTAACTTAAAATCAGAATTAAGCCAGCTATTTGCTCGCAATTTAAAATTAGAATTAAGCCCGCTACTAAAATTGATATCAAGTTCGAATAGTTGAAAGTTGAAATTTGTAGGACATTGATTTAAACCGTTGTCGATTGAAGACATGTTATACAAAATGAGAAATTAATGTTAGAAACCACTATTATATGACGTCAAAATAAAAATACTGAATTATATTACAATATAAGATAAAATTCGTTATTATTCTAATCTCATGTTATGTACAAAAACGAAGAATAAAAATGACAAACTGCCGCTACATAGAACTATATATGGCAGACAAGATAGTTAGATCAAATGCATGGACCCTAAGATTGTGCTAAATGTTTATATTTGTAAGGGGCTTGATAAATATGTCTTCCTTGTGTATTTTCTTTTATGCATAAGAGGTGTTTTGATCTAAATATTTCATAAGTGAATAAGCTAATTTAACATGTTATTTGAGAAATCCATATAAGCATATAGTAGTAATTAGTTATAAACGAACAATCTCAAACACCGTCTAAATAGTACTAAATATTTGTGGGTGTTTGTTTAAGCTTATACGTGGGCGTATGAGTTTATATTTGATAAGCTAATTTTAAGAGTTATTGGCTTATGTAACCTTAATATGATATAACATGCTTACATAAGCCCATAACCTGAAACCAAAAAAGTTCACAGGCGCAAATATAAGCTTAAACAAGCACCCTACCACCTTAGAACAAAATGCATATGCAATGATTCTCACACCCCGGTCAAGGCGGAAAAGGCGTAACGGAAAGGAATAGTCATAACACAGTGATATAAACAATACAGAAACACTAAATGAAAGTTACAATAAATTAAAAATGTCATGACGACATCCGACACAAGTGGAGACTTGTATCTTGGTTAATCGTTACCATACCAATACATAGTCATAAAAATAAGGTATATAACGAGGTCAAATGTGATAGTACGTGTTTAAGTGTAATAATCGAGCAACGACTGTATTGATTTTAAATTTGCATTTCATTTATCACTAATGGTGTTTTAATTAAAACAAGAATCCTAAAATAACATTTATATGTAACGCATAAGATTTTCTTTAGTTCAAGATATACCTCTAGGCGAAACAGTAGATCGAACCGAAAACATGAACACAAGATTCAACGAGATACGATCGAATCCGAACTCAACCGCAAACACAGACTAGTCGATCTAAACCAACCCGAACAACTCCAAGCTCAAACATCACTGACGTGAATCTTACATATATTCGACATGCACTCGAATGTCTAGGCGTTCTTTTGTAGCAACGGCATTTTGTTTTGGTTTAAAGATGTGAATGATATGTATTTAAACTATATAGCGAATATCCGTAACTTCGGAGGAAACAATTTGAAGTTTGAATGCTAATCATTGGTCGGTTTTATGATTTGACAAAGTACAAAGAACTCTTCTTATATTGGTTACCTTATTAATGACTGTAATTAATAAGATAACCAAAATAAGAAAGGTTACCTTATTAATGACTGTAATTAATAAGATAACCAAAATAAGAAGAGTTGACTAAATATTTATATTTTGGTAAATTATATTGCTCGTCCGAGTCCGGTTATTAAAGAACCTTGTATTTTGGTGGAATCCAAGGGACAGATCTGGACCATCCATTATCAAGGACCAGATCAAATGATTAAAAACACGGAGGGGCTAAAACTGCCAAACTTTGAAACTTCTTATAAGGGACTGAAACTGAAAACTTTAATAAGTTTTAACAACACAGTCATTTTTAGATCCAAATCCAGATCAAACGTTCTTTCTCTCTCTCTCTAAACAATCAAAAAGCTCTCATTTATCTCTTTAAATCATATCAAACCGTAACCTTAAAAACCCGATCAAAACCTTAAAAAAACACATAAATGGAACAATCGAAGCACAACCGATCTCGAAAAAAAAGATTCAAAACCAACCAATTCATAAATATTACAGATGATGGTTAAATCAACCGATCCATAACGCTGATTGTTGATGATAAGGTGTTTGATGAAACGCCTAAAAGAAGAATTGAAGTTGAAAGTGCTTTGAAATCTGATGAAGGTAGGTGGTCACAATAGCAGCAGCAGATGGGTCACCCTCAGCAGTTCAGACCAACCCCACCTTCCATCCCAGTACCATTGGTTTATTACTAGTGATAAAACAACAAAAATATCACTGATGATAAAAATATCACCGGTGATATTACATAGTAACGTGATATTTCATTGGTTTATTACTAGTGATACTTCACTAGTGATAAAACAATAATATATCACCGGTGATATTACACAGTAACGTGATATTTTATTGGTTTATTGTGATAAAACAATAAAAATATCAACGGTGATATAGTAACGTGATATTTCATTGGTTTATTACTAGTGATAAAACAATAAAAATATCACCGGTGATAAAATATCATCGATGATATTACACAGTAACGTGATATTTCATTGGTTTATTACTAGTGATACTTCACTAGTGATAAAACAATAAAAATATCACCGGTGATAAATTATCACTGATGATATTACACAGTAAGGTGATATTTTATTGGTTTATTACTAGTGATACTTCACTAGTGATAAAAACAATAAAAGTATCACCGGTGATAAAAATATCACTGATGATATTACACAGTTAACGTGTAGCGACACTACATCCGGTGAACATCCGTCTACCTCACCAACTTTTCTCAACAACTCACGTGCTTCATAAAGGTTACCACAATGACGAAATCCATTCTCAATAAAAGTGTATCCCACCACCGGCGACCTCCAGCCACCACGTTACCGCCTCCAATCATCACCGTAACCACCAATTGGAACTCCAACCAAATTCTCCACCCACCAGACCACCGGCGACCTCCAGCCACCACGTTACCGCCTCCAATCATCACCGTAACCAACGATTGGAACTCCGGCCAAATTCTCCACCCACCAGATCGCTCCTTAGTCGGCCCAGATTAAGTTAGCAAGCTTCAACCTTCTCTCGATTTCGATTTGATTAATTGAATTAGGTTAGAGTTTGATTAGTTAATTTTGAATTTGGGAATGATGAATTGGGCACGTTATTGTGTGTGTGAAAAATGAGTGATAAAAGTTAGTTGGAAAAAATAGCTGGTATATACATTGGGACAAGAAAATAGGATTAACCAATTAAATCTTAGATTAATCTCCACCCTTAGATCAAAACTAAATGAAGGGTGGGGATTTGTCCCTTGGTTTCCACCAAAAAACAAGGCTCCAAAATAACTTTTCTCTTGCTCGTCCTTGTAATTCACTCCTTTATTCGTACGGTCTCTGTATTAAAATTTCTCATATATACAGTCTGTGTGTTGGCATTTTATAGTGCGTTAACTGTTGTGTTTAATTCGATAGTTGACTCGTTATAGGTATGGGTAATTTTGTGTAACAGGTTGATACGAGTGGTTTTGTATAAAGAGTCAAGTGATTTTGAAATGGGTCGATATGCGTGATTTTATTACATGCCGAAATGGTCGGGTAACCCCAAAAGGTACGTACAATCTACTTGCCTAAATGATTTAGTTACATGCGTTTTATCGAGGTTGAGAATCACTTCCTCCGACAAGAGTTTGCCGCTAAAGATCATCCGAATACAGTTCTTTAATTCAGTTTCATTTGCAATGACCATTAACAAAAAATCAACCATAATCTCTTTCAAAAGTGGGTTTGTACCTCCCACATCATGTTTTTACTCACGGTCAACTATACGTAGCGGTTTCAAGAGTGGAAAGCAAGAAATGATTGAAGATTGTTGTTTGTTATCCGGATGAGAATGTATATAAACCGACTACATATGTGGTTTACAAGGAAGTGTTACATAGTCTGCAAACAAGCTTATGATGGTATGAAATAGATTAAAAAAAATCAATATTTTGTAGCTAAATCTAAATTTTTTACACTTTCCTTTTAATTACCTTTAGGTAACTTTTAGGTGTTTACAGAATATGCATTGGCTGTTCACTTTATTGAGACTCACATACGTTATGGTTGAAGAACATAATGCATAAGGCTATTTTTATGATTGTTACAAAGTTAAACTCTGATCGAATACTTCATGTTCATTATATTATTGTTTTCAACTATTATCAGAACCTGTTTGATCTCTTTTAATATTAGCATCTATTTATTATTTTTAGAAAAAATCACTCATTAAACTAAACCTAATGTTAGACAGGTCTTTAAGTTTCTCATATATACAGTTTGTGTGGTGGCATTTTATAGTGCGTTAACTGTTGTTTTTAATTCGATAGTTGACTCTTTTTGATAGATATTATTGTAATTTCGTCCAAAAGTTAACTTTCACCATTAATCCCTCACCAACAAAATTTCCAAAATTCAAAATTCTTTCCATTAATTCTACAATATTTATCTTTTTTCCTATTACCTAATTAGTCCCTGAAATCAATTTTTAATCTAACTCTTCTTATATAACACAATAAACACTTTATAGTTACTTTTTTTTCTCATTTTCATATCATTTTCTTACACATAATATATACTAGGGCTTTTGCCCGCGTTTCGCTGCGGCGCAAAAGGCGGGCGTTTTTGGCAAGAGTTACACAAAAAGCCAAACAATAAGGGGTCAGCTTACTGCTATTCACCTTCACGACTGACATTTTATACAAACAATTAAAAATGTTTATATCTTTTAAAAAAACACGTGCGACAGTAGGAAGGTAGAACTTCATAGAATATTGTACATTTATACCTTGAAAACTCTTGTCCTACAATGATTTTAATTTTATTCTCCTGTGATCTAGCAAGCTTAGCTCAATTCGGATCTACGCCATTCGTATCTGCTCCTCAACATGGCCTGATCTATACAGAACAAACAAAAAGATTATGTTATTTATCACAAAAAATTACCCCTAACGGTTTTCGTTATATAAAAGTGAAACAAAAAATCCATCACATTGTTCTATACGCCATCTTAATTTTTATCTATTGTTGGATTTTTGCCTCACCTGAGTTCGTATTGGGCTCATGAAATTCAGTATGTGCCACAGCTGTTTGGGTAGCATCAGCCTCAATGTTGCTTTCTGGCGCACCACTGTCCACTGCAAGAATTTCCATGGGTGCTTGTACACTAACTTCAGAAGCATCAATGTATTGGCTTTGGCTTAAATCTGCATCTTGATCATTTACAATAGGTAATGCTTCTGAGGTACGATCTCTCTGTCCGTTAGAAGATTCATCATTCACTTTGTACACAACTACCGAGTCCCCTTCGTTTGACAGGTTAGTAATTTAACTGGAATAAGTGATCTGATTCGCTTCCTCGACCTGCTGACGAAGTTGTGACTCTGATTCAGGTTCTACCATTTGTGACCACACCTTTATTGCTAAAAAAAAGATGTAGAAAGTAGTAATCATAAAAATACCGACCATTAAGACGAATTGAAACCTCGTTGTCAATTCAGCGTGCATACACTCCTTTGTTCCTACGGCTGTATCA
The DNA here is from genome assembly GCA_025667525.1 of Glebionis coronaria. Lineage (NCBI taxonomy): Eukaryota > Viridiplantae > Streptophyta > Magnoliopsida > Asterales > Asteraceae > Glebionis > Glebionis coronaria. The sequence continues at coordinate 688,096,124 of CM046875.1, read as the reverse complement.
CAAACAGATCCTTCAAAATCAACCGAATTCGGGCTCTCACATTTCAAACACATACCTGACAATATAAGATCTTGATCAAATCATAATGATGATTCAAAACAGGAGGCATATTATAACAAAAAAAAGTTAACCGTACCTGTGATGGGACACCAATATAGCCTGCCGAATATATAAAAAGATACACCGAAACCTTAATAATAATTCCAATATTTAATTAACCTTCTTTTACACAGCTTATTATAGACCTGTGATAGATAAAAATGTAAATGGCAAAGGACTAATCGTTGGCTCAGATTTGAAGGCGTCCTCCCGGCGATTCAAGTGATCGACATGCTATGGCTGCAAACACGATGTCGTGCTGCCACACCAAAAATCAGGTCGACCAGACCTATCATGATCACTAAACTAATAGTTGTTGGAAACCGGAAAATAGACGCACAAAAAGATTTCTTCATCGCCATAAATTCAGATTTAAGAGTATCCGACCCGATGTGGCTACAAACAAAACTTTGTGATGCTTCGCCAAGATACGGGACACTTTGACCCTTATAACATTAGGAACAGTGAAACCCAACATTAGGAACAGTGAAACCCAACAGAAACATAATAAGCAGATGCTCCCCATAAAACAGCGAGTTACAAACGCAAGACGACCGTGACAACCGTCGCCTGCCATGAAGAGCGGCAACGAATGACACGGCCGTCACTATCGCTGCCCGCCATCAGCAACAGTAGAGAGGAGAAATGCAAATCACAATAAATAGTAATTTATCACACATACCTAATTGAACGACCATTTGACAAACATGTTTCTCTTTCACAACCCCCAAAATTGACCACAGCCGTGTTCTCACAGGAATAGAATAAACATATGCTCCCTCCACAAACATAAACAAACAATAACTTATGTTATTTCAAGATATCGTTCAGTATTCAGATTCATTTACCTTTCGAAACACATATCATTTGTTTAGTATTTTTGCCACTGTTCTCCTGACACTCACTCTTCTCACACTTCTAGTGGCTTTAAAAATTGACCACCAACGTTGATTAGATCAGGTGCCAAAAAAACATGGCCGCCCATTGATCATGCGTGTGTTTATATGTTTCTTATCTCAAAACAAAAACAACTCTAACATTATATTCCTTTTCTCCTTCCTAGACGTGTAAACAAACAATAACTTATGTTATTTCAAGATATCGTTTACTATTGAGATTCATTTACCTTTCGAAACATCACCTCAGAACAACACATTCATCTTATTTATGACCACACCTTTCTGCTAAAAAAAAGATGCAGAAAATAGTAATCATCAAAGATACCGACCATTAAGACGAATGGAAACCTCGTTGTCAATTCAGTGTGCATATACTCCTTTGTTCCTACGAGTGCATCGCAAACATATCCTTGAAAATCAACCGAAACGGGGGCCTCGTAGTTTAAACACATACATGACAATATAAGATTTCCATCAAATCATAATGATGAAGCAATACAGGAGGCATACTATAACAAAAAAAAGTTAACCGTACCTGTGATGGGGCACCAATATAGCCTGCCCAATATATAAAAAGCTACACCAAAAATGGAAAGCGACTAATTGTTGGCTCAGAGTTGAAGGCGTCCTCTCAGCGATTCAAGTGATCGACCTGCTATGGCTGCAAACACGATGACGTGTTGCCACGCCAAAATTCAGGCCGACCACACCTATCATGATCGCGAAACTAAGAGTAGTTGGAAACCGGGAAAATAGACGCACAAAACGATTTCTTCATCGCCGTAAGTTCATATTTAAGAGTATCCGACCCGACGTGGCTACAAACACACCACTTTGTGATGCCTCGCCAAGATACGGGCCGCCTTGACCCTTATAACATTAGCAACAGTGAAACCCAAAAGAAACAGAATAAACAAATGTTCCTCATAAAACAGCGAGTCACAAACGCAAGACGGGCGTGACAAAATTGTATTGCATTTATAATAAAAGAGGGATTCTCAGTTTGTTCCTCTCACAAAACTAAAAAAAGTACCTTAACCGGCCACATTCGCTACCCAGCGTATATAGCGGCAACGAAAGGCCGACGGCATCAGCCATCGATCACAAAACCATCATATGGAATCCTAAAAGATTATTTCAGTTATATTGCAGGCTCAGATAAAGTAATATCCAAACCAGAAAGCATGCTAAGGAAACAGTACTCGAATAATATGATCATCGCCTTCCATAACCTTCCAAAAGGTACATGACCACATACTGAGATATGTTGGGTGGAACACTATAAGGATGCCATGCCAAAATGCAGGTAATTCCAACGCTACCAACCATAATCGGTGGCAACGAAGAGTCTATCGTCATCGGAAAACAGGGGTTTTAGCCCGCTATGTCTGCAAACACATAGTCGTGTTGCCCCGCCAAGATACGGGCCCCCTTCATCTATCAAGTCCTCACATCACAAAAAAATACAATCCTGATGGTGTAGCCCAAAAAAACCACACTCGAGAATCTTAAAGAGGGCGTGTGTTTACCACCTAGGATACACAACATCACCATCTCGAGATCCATGTCTACAATCCAAACCTGATGGTGTAGCCAGAAAAGTACCACACTTTACAATCTTACATATACTCATCACAGCCCGTAACGGGACTCATCTCAGTCAATTGTTACAAACAAACCAACATGCGGGTAACCCAATTGTAATCAGATTATGTTTGAATATCATATTTGATAAAAACTGACTATTTGATTATTATTTTTCAAAGCACATAATCTGTGTTCAATAAGCAACCCCAAAAACCCTCTTTTTAAACAATTAATCAGGAACCAAGATCAGATGTGTTCCATAAAATAACATCATATAATCATGAAAGAAGATAACATGCGTTTCAGTTTCTAAGCTTATGAAGTAACCAATCAGGAACAAAGATGACAAAGTTATGCATAACATAACATCGTTTAATCATGAATCAAGCTAATATTTGTATGCAAAAACAAAAGATACCCAAAAACCCCGTACCTGAAGCAGTGATGGGACAATCTTATCACAGGTTCCAAAACCATCAGCATCACAAAGTTATGCATAACATAAGATCGTTTAATCATGACTCAATCTTATTACAGGTTCCAAAACCATCAACATCACGAAAAAGATAAACCACCCCCATAAAACATCATCACGAAAAACATAATCCACCCCCATCAAACATATCCCCATCGAAAATCATCACGAAAAACATAAACCACCCCCACAAAACGTCATCACGAAAAACATAATCCACCCCATCAAACATATCCCATCAAAAATCATCACGAAAAACATAAACCACCCCCACAAAACATCATCAAGAAAAACATAATCCACCCCCATCAAACATATCCCCATCGAACATCATCACGAAAAACATAAAACATCATCACGAAAAACATAATCCACCCCCATCAAACATATCCCCATCGAACATCATCACGAAAAACATAAACCACCCTCATAAAACATCATCACGAAAAACATAATCCACCCCCATCAAACATATCCCCATCGAACATCATCACGAAAAACATAATCCACCCCTATCACACATCATCACGAAAAACATAAACCAACCTCATCAAACATATCCCCATCACTATAAGCAACCACCCCCACTCTAGGCAACACCACCAACCCACCCACAACGTCGCACAACACAAACGTTGGCAACGAAGAGGTGGGGGCAACGCAGCAGAGAAATCATGATTAGATCTGGACCAATCGATCAAAATCGAGAGGCGGAGCAATCGATCAAAACCGAGAGGCGGAAAACCCTAGGAGTGAATATGAGGGAATATAATGTGAGATTGTTTTTGTTTTGAGTCTAGAAACATATAAACACACACATAATGAATGGACGGCCATGATTTTTTGGCGTATAATCAACGGTGGTGGTCAATTTTTAGAGGTAGTGTGTGAGAAGAAGAGTGAGGGTGAGAACAGTGAGAAAAATACTAAACAAATAATATGTGAGGGGATCACTGTTCCTAGGGGAACGTGATTCCCCTCTATTATTAAGTATCTAATATTGCACAACTAGACTAATATTTTAATGTTTTACTAGTTCACTAAATTTTTACTGTATATGTTTCGATCTTTCTTTAATTCTCAGCTCTCACCATCTCAAAATTAACAACAGTTTCGTACATAAATGAAAATGGGATAACAATGAAAGAATAAGTGTATCCACAATGAAATTAAATTTTTAAGACTTGATACATTAAAAACATTAAATAGACAGTCATTTAATGGGCTAAAGTTTTATAGAATGATATAAAGTTCCTCATGTCATTGAGAAAAAGTTTGTCAAAAAACTATTACTACAATGCAAAAACCACTTTTATATAGCTTTTTTAAATAGTAAAAAAAATTATATGATTCTGGCTATTGTGAATGCTCTAAAAAAATGATAACTTTCCTTTTACACGACCCAAATATTCTTTTTTCTACAACTAATTCTTTTTTAAATGTTTTTTATAATTTTATTTGTATTATAAAACTAAAAAATTAAAAGATATATATAAAATATAAAATTTGATAAACTAAAAGTATTAAAACATGTTGTAAACTATCTTCTCTTGTTAAAAAATGACTAAAATTATTAGCTAAAATATCAAATAAAGCTATAAATGTTTATAAGTCAAAACTTGTAAACTAAAAAAAATACAAAACAAAAAAAACAGCAAAAAGTTTCTTGGACAGGTTGGTTATTTTTTACATATCTTAGAGCATCTACATTATCACCAAGTCTTTAACGACTTGGTGCATTTAATGCTTAATAATTTTTGCGAATTTTTTGCTTCATTATAAATGTTTATCCCATTTTATAACAATAGCTTTCCACCTTTTTTTTATCAAAGACTTGGTGGTTTACAAGTCTTTGCTAAAAAGTCATATACAAAGTTGTTGGAACAATGCAAAAACCATACTTATAGCTTGCTCAAATAGTAAAAAGTTATTGTAAAACCATCTCATTGTGGATGCTCTTACTAATGAAGTCAAAAAGTTTAACGCACATGTAAAAACCTTTTCCTTCGCGTACTTGATGACGTGGACACCATCTCCTATATCCTTCACGTGAGATATTGAGATACACTTCACCCGGAGGGTGGACTTAAAGTTTTCGAAGGTTCACAGGAACTCGATGAATGATTATCTCGTAACATATTTTTTTGTAAAGTCATTCTACAAACCTTTTGTAAACCTTTGCTAAAACATTTTGGTGCAATGGTAAAAATCATCTCCAATAGCTTTTCAAAATAGTAAAAACCTATGAAAGGGTTAACCCCATTGGAGATGCTCTTAACTCAAGCCCAGTTTGGTTCGCTGCAATTCGACGTAATTAGATGTAATCATAACTCGATTACATTACATAGGTCGTTTGGTTCGCATAATGAATAGAATTGTAATTCAAATTACATTACGTAGGTTGTTTGGTCTGCGGTGTAATTGTAATTCAGACATTACAATTTCATCCATAGAAAGAATATAGATTACATAAAAAATTGGATGGAAAGTTTTGAATTACGTTGTAATTCAATATTTTTATACTTAAAACATTAGTATTTTTATACTTATAACATTAATAATAATTTTTAAATAATAATAATAATAATAAGGAAATGGCAGATATATATTTTGCTCGGGTTATTAAGAATGTAGAATCCACTTTCGCTTTATCTGCTCGTCAGTTGGCTTTATGGGCATCTCAGAGGGAGGATCGAACGCCTGATTGGCTTAGGACGGTTCCTATCTCGGGATTGGGGCAGACTATGAACGGGAGGTCTTATCGATGTGTTTTGTGTTATCGCTTAGGTATTCCCTTGTACTCTGTTTCGAAGCCATGTTCAGCTTGTTCGAGAGTATTTGATGGGGATATATTTGGGGATCATGCGGTATCGTGTGCTGGTATCGTTGGGATTAAGCATCGTCACAATTTGGTACGTGATACTCTTGCTGATATATGTTACCGTTCAGGGATATCTGTCGGAAAGGAAGTTAATATCGGATTAGATGGAGGACCTGATAATGCCTTACGTCCGGCATATATTTTGTTTTATTCTTGGGATGGAGGTAAAGATGAGTGCGTTGATCTGACTGGTTCTTCTCCTTTGACTCGTACGGGGATGAATGACTTTGTACCTGGCCGAGCTATGATTGATGCTGCACAACGTAAACGATGCAAGTATTTGGCTAAGTGTGCAGCTCTCGGATATGGGTTTCTTCCTTTCTCTTTTTCTTCTCTAGGTGAGTTATAGGAAGATGTAGTTGCGTTGCTGAAGCGGATCCAGAGATTTTCTAAGGCTCAAGACATTGGAGCGCGTGCTGCTGTACATATTTTCCATAAAATAGGTTTTGCTATTGCTAAAGGGGTGAGAGCACAGATAGTATCTCGACTCCCATCTAATTTGTTGTAAATCCTTTTTTGTTTCTAATAAAGTGATGGTTAAAAAAATAAAAATAAGGATAATAATAATAATAATAAAAAATAATAAAAATAATAATAATAATAATAAAAATAAAAAAAATAATAATAATACAGTGATATTTATAATAAAAAAATGAGAATGGTTTTCTTCCATTCTCATTCTCTTCTTTTGGGGAACTCGAGAAGGATGTTGTGATCTTATTAAAGCGGATTCAAAAATTCTCCATGGCTCAAGACATTGGGGCACGTGCTACAGTTCGTATTCTTAGTAGGATCAACTTTGCTATTGCTAGAGGAGTTTAAGCCCAGATAGTATCTCGGCTTCCCACTAATTTTTTGTAATATTTTAAATTTCTAATAAATTGATGGTTCATAATAATAATAATAATAATAATAATAATAATAATAATAATAATAATAATAATAATAATAATATTTTAAATTGCTAAAGGGGTGGGAACGCAGATAGTATCTCGACTCCCATCCAGTTTGTTGTAAATCCCTTTTTGTTTCTAATAAAAGTGATGGTTTAATAATAATAATAATAATAATAATAATAATAATAATAATAAGTTTCGGCACAGTCTTGTTCGTGATGTGTTGTTTGATATTTGTTCTAAGGTTGGTGTGTCGGTGAGGAAAGAAGCCGATATGGGTTTTGTTTCTGATGGTGGGCGTGATCTTCGGCCAGCAGATTTATTACTACACAATTGGTCCCAGGGCAAAGATGCGTGTTTAGATGTTACAGGGGTTTCTCCGTTTGCAGGGACGGGGTTGGATTCGTGGGTTCCTGGGAGTGCTTTGCGGTCGGCTGTTCAAAAGAAGAAGAGGAAGTATTCTTCTATTTGTGCTGAGCATGGTTACTCGTTTATTCCATTCGCCTTCTCGACCTTTGGGGAGTTTGAGGAGGAGGCGATGGATACTCTCTCGCGTCTTAAGCGGTTAGCTGGTTGTCATTCTAATGACGCGAGGAGTGGCGGTTTTTTGATGTCTAGGCTTAGTTTTTGTATTCAAAAAGGGGTGGGCGCGCAGCTTGTTTCGCGGCTCCCTTCCAATTTTGTGTGATTAATAAAATTGGAATTTCGGATAAAAAAAAAATAAAAAATAATAATAATAATAATAATAATAATAATAAAGTGATGTATCTCGACTCTCATCCAATTTGTTATAAATCCCTTTTTGATTCTAATAAAGCGATAGATATTAATACTAATAATAAAAAATAAAAAATAATAATAATAATAATAAAGGAGCGGGGGCCCATATAGCATATCGGCTTCCCACTAATTTCTTGTAAATGCTAATATTTTAATGAAATGATGTTTATAATAATAATAATAAAAAATAATAATAATAAACACCACTTTATTAGAATAATAGGATTTACAAAAAGTTAGTGGGAAGCCTAGAAATAATTTTTGTTAGCCCTAAAATGTGAGCGCCATTTACGGAATTACATTAGTTTAATATAGCCACACACGTAGGGAATAGTTTTGTTAAGTTAGAATAGTTCATGTGTGTCTAGACTATATATACCCCTCCATACTTCCATGGAGGGGTGAGGATTCTCATTGTTTATTTTCACTTCTCTCTCTAAAATAAACACACTCCTTTCACCTTTTAATCTTTCTCTCTCTAAAATGTCTAAACATTTGTTTTATACTCCCCAACCTTCGGATCATCCCTAAATAGCTTTGAATCTTATGGTTAACAATTGGTATCAGAGCTAACTGGGGGTGTTTTGTGTTTATGTTTGCTTATTTATGTGTCTCTACGGATTATTACAGTTTTATAGCTTATTTTATAAGCTTTTATGTCATGGTGGTGTTTTTGTGTTACTGTCTGTCCAAAAGTCCTCAATCCGTCCAAGAAATGTCTAAAAGTCTTCAATCTGTCCAAAAACGTCCAAAAGTATCGTATTTTTTTAATGGTGTTTGGTGGTTTTAACATTGTTTCATCATTGGTTTTATCATGGTTCACGTGTCATATCTGTTTTCTCTCTATTATTCTATTTTCTAAAAGGGGGCCAGATCTGGGAAAAAAAAATCCTAGATCCACCATTTTCGGGGATATCAAGAAAAGGTCAAAACCCTTTTTCGATGGTGATTCCGATGATGCTTATTCCATTGATGCTTATTCCGATGATGCTTATTCGGATGGCTATTCCGATGGCTATTCGGATAGTTATTCCGATGGCTATTCGGATACTTATTCCGATGGGGTGTTTGATTTATTTCGATGGAGTGAGAAAAACATTTGAATCATGGTCAAACAAGACCTTACCAATTTATACCGAGACCATGACTAATCGACTCTATCACTACTCACCTCATACCATATATCACAATCAACCCCGACTATCTTATCCCATCGACACCTAAAAACTTCATCTAACCAGACTCGAAAAACAGAAATAAATAGCAATCATAAAGATCTCAGATTTTTTTTTGTGTTTAGAGACATGCATGTCGAGATCTTTCAAGATCTAACACGAAATAAAATATCATCACTGATCTTTCAAGATTTATATTTAAAAAAAAACTGATCTTAGACCAAATGCCAAGGCTTAAACCTTTGTTGCTATTCGAATGTGAAGGACTGATATAACAACTTTGTTATATCAATCTCATCGATTTGATTGACACATACACAACACCTACCCGAGACCTTTTGCAAGATCTTGAAGAAACCGATTTCTTGGTTCTTGGCTCCATAATGGCTCGAATGGTTCTAAGCAGAATGTTTTAAAGAGGGTCTTCATATGGTGTTATAAGGATTCAAAGATAGATATGCGATGGATGATTTTTTGTTGGTGTCTGAGATTCGAATGATATATTTAATTGTTTGAGTATGATGAATGATTATCTCATTTGGTAAAGAGACTAGAAAGATGATCTGCTTGAATATGTTTGAGATTGAGATGATTTTGTTTTGTGACTGATATGGAGTTTGAGAGATAAGTTGTGGGGCGGAGGAAATGAGGTATAATGAGATTCGGTCAAATTTATGAGTAATATTAGGGCAGTCGAGGTATTATATATTCTAGGTAAAGTTATTGGTTCGGGTTTTTTATTTGGATACTTTATCCGTATTCTTTCAATATCACAAATGAGGTTAAGACTTTGGACAGACACAAAAACAATGGTGGGCTATGGACCGGATTTAATTTGGAGAAGGGCCTTGATCCAAAAGTGATAGAACATAGAGTGTGCCACGAAATGTGAATTAATATTTGGATTTTAATCTGAATATTACTTTTGTGAAACGGTTGAATTGTAGTCGGGTATTGGATATTGTAACACCCCCACATTTGGTATGCGCAGCAGAACTACAACAATGGGTGCTACACAGTATTCATTGCACACAAGATATATCAAACGACGCTAAAAAGACGACGACTTAAAACTTGAAATTTAAAATCGTTAGATAATACATGTCCATAGTTTTTCCAACCCCAAATAGTGCACAGAGTTTAGCGTTTTCGGTCCCCATGAATCTCAACCCAAAAACTTCAGTTTTACAACCACATGACATTAAACATAAAAATTGTTTAAGTAGAAAAGGAGGGAAAAACAAGCGGACACCAAGCCGTACACACAACATCCATCCCATGCATGCTCCATCCTACTTCTCAGCGGTTACCTGAAACACATGCCAAAAATTTGGTCAACGAAAACGTTGAGTGGAATTCATAGGTTTTTCAATCCATTTGAACGTATATATAATAAAAACCATTCGTGATCATTTATAGTCTTGTCGATCAAACAAACTATAATCAGGATACTGACAATTGTGTTTAAGCTCATGACACTAATCCGTTAACTCAATCACCCGCGTAAATATACCGGCATGATTCAGATGAAACCAGTGCCCCTTCTAAAGGCATCAGTTGCAATTATACCTTATTTCTCATACAAAATAATCTACCGCAGAACTTACTATAAGTACAGCTTCTCGGCTAGCATTGGGTCGTTAACCCCGTAGTACTACAAATTGCATAAGCGGCTATTTCCCCCTACTCGAGGGCAAGACAATAGTTAATAGTTCATGAATTTAGGGACTTTTGCAACTTTGGTACTCAACACAATTCTAAGGCAACTTTCGGGTCTAACAATCATTCATGATATACGTTCCTTTTAAAAACTAGCATGCATTTCCCTCGCGGGTAAAACAATTTGAAATAATATAAGCGAGGCTATAAATTCTCACCTTAGATATTAAGTAGTCGGTAGTTCGAGGAGTGATCACTGACGATGTTACGGATGCCCGGGTAAATCAACACCTATCACAATTAACGCGTAATGAGTAATCTCATTTAAATACTTACGGTACTGTATAAAATACATATATACAAGTCTCTTAGGACAAATATAACTCACGCCAAAAACAAAAATAACAAGTATCATTCATTCTATACCATTCATTCTCATAACCTACGTTGTCCATTTTTTTACTCATTCTCGCCGGTACTCGACTAAAGTACGGGCTGTTTTACCTTATTAAACCATGCTTATAAAATTTGACAAAATTTCCAAAAATCCTATATGACTTGTAGATAACATGTTTTTAAGCCCAACAAAAGTTTTCACTTTTACGACCCGTTACGCAACTCATTTCCACGACTACATTTTACGGGCTGAAATTGCGCTTCGACCAATTTTGACCACTTTGACCTATATGAAAAATACCTTTGACTTCTTTGACACCTAAGTCAACATATAGACCCATTTATACAGGTTAGGGACCAAATTTTTACCCTTGACCATTTACCAATTTATACTTGTGACCCTCGGGATTTGACTAAAACTTTGCACAAATTCGGATTGTGAAAGTCCTCGTCTCCCGGTACCCGATCTTTAAAATGTCATAACTTTTAGCTCGTTTTGAGTCACGGGCTCTACCTTATACCAAATTAAAGCTAGAAAGACCCTCTATCACTACATTTAGTTTTCAAGACCTGGAACAAAAATCATTTTTATAAAATGGACCAAATGTTTCTGCCTAAAAATGACCATACCAAAAACATGCTTAGACTCGATTCCAAGACTTCTAACCAACTCTAAACATCATCCTAAGCCTTCCCAAACATATCCTAACATCAAACTTCCATCCTACCCCTATTGATCATCCAAACTCAAAATCAAGAATAAAAGGAAATAAACATGCAAGTAATAAAACCTATGTGAATCATCCTAAAACAACAAACCAAACATAACAACAACATGCAAAATCAACAACCATCATGGCTCCCCAAACACCCCCCTTTGCCGTGGGGTTTGGGTGACCCAATCACCACAACCAAATTAATTTTGGTGGGTTTTCATGGTGTTTATACTTCCATAACACTTAATTATCAACATGCATTAGCTCTTTTAGCCACAAAAACGAATTTGGATCATATGGAAAAATCTTGAAAATTTTTTATCAATGCATGTTGGATTTGAGCACATGAATAGGTGGGGAATGACCAAACTAAGTGTGGTCTAACCTTAGATTTTTGAAAAATCAAGTGGAAGAAGATTTTTGGTGGATTTTTGATGTGGTTTGGGGTGTCCGTGGGTTTGAGAGAGAAGAGAGAGTGATGGTTTGATTTTTTTTTGTAAATTTTGTGTGTGTTTGTGTGTTTATCCATTTTGGCCCTTTTGATGGGTTAGGAGGGACCTAAATGCAATTTTTGGCTTCTTTTGTCCTTAAATAGAAAACGACCTCAAAACTTTGCGGGTTCGACTCATTTGTCAATTTTGAAAATTTTACGGGAGTCGGAAATCTTCCCGAACGCTCCAAAATATTTTTGGGATACTTTAAATGTACTTGGAAGGCTACAAAACTCACCCGACTCAACTTAACACGAATCGTAAATAAAATTCTCGAAAAATTACATTATCGATAAATCGTCAAAAATTATATGAAATTGGGCATCCCTCGGGATCGTAATCGTCATCGTCCTTCTTAAAACGTCAACCGTAAAAATTATAACCTCGAACATCGGCTCTAACCAAAATACTTATAAGTATAGAAATTAAAATTTAATAAAAATTTCAAAAATTAGCGTAATTTAGGGTATCGTTAATGACCTCGATTCTAGGGTGTCACATCCACCCCTCCTTAAAGAGAGCGACGTCCCGGCGCTCGCCTCTTCTTGTACTCACATTTCGTGTTACTGGAACAGATGAGGATACCTTTCCTTGAAAAAGTCCTCACGTTCCCAGGTGTATTCCGGTCCACGCTTAGAATTCCATCGGACCTTCACAATAGGAATCCTACTATGCTTCACCCGCTTGACCTCCCGGTCCATAATTCCCACAGGTTCTTCCACAAAGTGCATTTTGTCGTCTAGTCGAATCTCGTCCAAAGGAATCACCAATTCCTTGTCCGCCAAACTCTTCTTCAGGTTCGATACGTGAAACGTGTCATGAATAGCACTAAGCTCGGTCGGCAATTCTAGCTTGTACGCTACTGGTCCAATTCGTTCAACGATCTTAAACGGTCCAATATACCTCGGACTCAACTTTCCTTTCTTCCAAAACGAATTACACCCTTCCACGGCGATACCTTGAGCATAACCATATCTCCAACTTCAAACTCCAACGGTTTCCTTCGGTTATCGGCATAACTCTTCTGTCGGCTTCTCGCAGCAAGTAGTCGGTTCTTGATCTGCACGATCTTCTCTGTCGTTTCTAAAACCATTTCGGGTCCAGTCAATTGACTTTCCCCTACTTCACTCCAACACACGGGCGATCTACACTTCCTTCCATACAATGCTTCGAACGGTGCCGCTTTGATACTCGCATGATAACTATTATTGTACGAAAATTCCACCAGAGGCAAGTGGCGTTCCCAACTTCCTCCAAAATCAATCACGCATGCTCGGAGCATGTCCTCCATCGTTTGAATCGTTCGTTCACTCTGGCCGTCAGTTTCCGGGTGATAAGACGTGCTTAAACTCAGTTCAGTGCCCATCGCACGTTGAAGCGATCTCCAAAATTCCGACGTAAATCTACTGTCGCGATCCGAAATGATCGATAACGGCACTCCATGTCTACAGACGATCTCCTTCACGTACACGCTGGCGAGTCTTTCCATGCTGTCCGTCTTCTTCATAGGTAAGAAATGAGCAGATTTCGTCAACCTATCCACAATTACCCATATCATATCGCTTCCACTAGGAGTCCTAGGTAAACCCGTCACAAAATCCATTGCGATTTTCTCCCATTTCCATTCCGGGATTTCCGGTTGTACCAACAATCCAGATGGTTTCTTATGTTCTGCCTGAACCTTCGCGCAAGTCAAACACTTACTGACGTAACGAGCAATATCTGCCTTCATATTCGGCCACCAATAGACTTTCTTCAGGTCGTGGTACATCTTATCCGATCCAGGATGTATCGAATACTTCGACTTATGCGACTCATTCATAACCAATTCTCGAACTCCAGGCTTTCCTTCCTCAGATGAACACAATGGTAACCAAATTCGATTCTCAAAATATCTTAGTCCGTCAGACCTAATCACGAAAAGAGGTTTCAACATTCGTCCCAAGTTTTCGGCTTCAACATTCCCTTTCATTAGTCCTCTCTCCTGAGCCTTCAGTATGGTTTCGGTTAAGTCAACGCTCTCACTCATCACTAAAGCTCTAACCCTCAAAGGTTTCTCCCGTTCTTTCCTACTCAATGCATCCGCTACAACATTCGCCTTCCCAGGGTGATAGCGAATTTCACAGTCGTAATCACTCAATAGTTCAACCCATCGTCTTTGTCGCATATTCAACTCCTTTTGATCTAAAATGTGCTGCAAACTCTTGTGATCAGTGAATACAACACACTTTGTCCCATACAGATAGTGTCTCCACAATTTCAACGCAAAAACCACCGCTCCTAATTCCAAATCGTGCGTCGTGTAGTTCTCCTCGTTCTTCCTTAATTGCCTCGACGCGTAAGCTATCACCTTTTCACGTTGCATTAATACCGCTCCATAACCTTTACGAGACGCATCACAATACACTACGAAATCTTCGGTTCCCTCAGGCAATGATAAAATCGGCGCGGAACATAACTTATCCTTGAGCGTTTCGAAAGCAAGCTCTTCCTCATTTCCCCATTCATACACCCTATTCTTTTCGGTAAGCCGCGTCAATGGTTTCGCAATCAACGAAAATCCTTCAATAAACCTTTGATAATACCCAGCTAAACCCAAAAACTGTCGAACTTCAGTCGGCGTCGTCGGTGCTGACCATTCCCTGATCGCTACGATCTTAGCAGGATCTACACGAACTCCCTCACTATCAATCACATGACCTAGAAACTGCACTGATTCCAACCAAAACTCACACTTAGAGAATTTTGCATACAGCTTCTCCTTCCTTAACAACTCCAGAATCTTTCTCAGGTGCTTCTCGTGCTCCTCCTTACTTTTAGAGTAAATAAGTATGTCGTCGATGAAAACGATAACAAACTTATCTAGATACGGCTTGCACACGCGATTCATAAGATCCATGAATACAGCAGGCGCGTTCGTCAACCCAAACGGCATCACTCGAAATTCAAAGTGTCCATACCGCGTACGAAAGGCAGTTACAGGAATATCCTCCTCTCTTACACGCAGTTGATGATACCCTGATCTTAAATCGATCTTTGAGTATACACTGGAACCTTGCAATTGATCGAACAAATCATCAATCCTCGGCAATGGGTACCGATTCTTAACCGTCAGCTTATTGAGTTCCCTATAGTCAATACACATCCTAAACGAACCATCCTTCTTCTTTACAAACAACACTGGCGCTCCCCAAGGTGATGAGCTCGGCCTAATAAATCCTTTGTCCATCAACTCCTTCAATTGATCCGCTAACTCTTTTAACTCAGATGGTGCTAAGCGATAAGGTGCACGTGCAACCGGCGCAGCTCCTGGCACTAAATCAATTCGAAACTCGACCTCACGGTTAGGCGGTAAACCTGGCAACTCGTCTGGAAAAACGTCCGGATACTCGCAAATAACTGGTACCTCTTCGATCCTCGCCTCTACATCACCATCGCTCGAAACCTGTGCCAAAAACACATCGCATCCGCTCTCTACGTACTTCATCATCTTCAAACACGAAATCACCTTCAAACGAGAAGTACATTCGTCTCCCTTTACCGTCAAAACCCTATTCCTCAGCGGAATCTGCACCAATCTCTCACCACAGACGATCGTAGCACTATGCGCCATTAGCCAATCCATTCCCACAATCACGTCAAACGATCCTAGCTCTATAGGCATCAAATCGATTTTAAAAGCGTAGTTTCCTAACTTCAAGGTACACCCTTTCAGTATAGAATTCGTACTAACAATTTTTCCATCGGCTAATTCAACATTATAACTAGTCGTTAACAACACCGGTTCTCTATCGATATGACGACTAAATCTAACGTCTACAAAACTCTTGTCGGAGCCAGAATCAAATAAAATACTAGCATAACAAGCGTCTAGCAAAAACGTACCGGTAACCACATTTGGACCTTGTGGTTTATCAGCAGTTCCCACTTGATACACAGCAGCCGCATTATCACCTCCCCGCCTGTTTCCTGTCTTCGGGCAATTCGCTTGCACATGCCCTCTTTCTCCACAGCTATAACATCCTCTCGTCCTGATAGCATTAGCCCCAGTGGCTACTCCTCCCGTTCGACAACTAGCAGTCCTATGACCTGCCTTTCCACACTTGCCGCATGCCGGCGGGCAATTTCCAACATGATACAAATTGCACCTTCCACAATGGGGGTTCACTTTCACACCTCTAGGGTTCGTCACTGCCCTCATCCCTTCGTTCCTTCTCTGATTAAACTGCTGATTACGGTTCGGCCCATGGTTGTTTCGATTTCCTCCTCGGTTCTGGCCTTGGGATTGATTACTTTGTGCTGCCTCCCATTTCCTTTTGTTGCCCTCAGCAATGTAGTTCTGCTTGTCCTGAAGCTTAACGTCCATCAAAGCGTGAGCCATTTGAACCGCTTCGTCAAACGTTCCAGGTTTCGACGAAGTTGTTTCACCTTTGATGTTGCTAGATAAACCCTTTATATACTGCTTCATTTTCTTGGCATCATTGGCAAATATGTCCAGACACAAGAGACTTAACTCATTGAATCTCCTGGTGTAAGCAGCTATATCGTTGTTCTTCAAGGTTAAGTGCCTCAATTCGTCCTCCAATTGCCCCAATTCCTCCTCTGGGCAAAACTTCTTGGTCAACAAAGCTTTGGTCGCATTCCACGTCCTTGCATTCGCTACAACCAATCCTACCGTAGCTACCTGGGTATTCCACCAACTTAACGCATCATCAAGAAACGTAGCTGCTGCAAACTTTACTTTATCCGCTTCTGCACAACCACTGATTTCAAACGTACTTTCAACTTTTTCCAACCACCGTCTAAGTTCTAAAGCTCCACCCGTTCCACGGAACTGCGTGGGACTGCACTTCATAAAGCTGGAATAGGTACACACTCTCGGGGCTGGTTGTCTCCCCGCGTTCCTTCCTGGATCCTGATTTCTCCCAGCTCGGTCCGCTTGCAACGCATTTGCTATCGCTTCCTGAATCATGGTGTTAACACGATCGGCAGTCAACTTTGGAGGCATTGTTTTATCGAATATCTCTTTCTGCAAGACAAGGAAAATAGAAAAACAATGTAAGTATTCATATCAAGTTTCCCAGACATAAAATACATACAACGACACATCACTACGGAGTTACTAATATTCATCAATTCACACCACAAAAGATCAAATTTAAGACATATCACAGATCATGAAAGGTAACGTAGATTGTATTGATAATTAACCAAAATCGTGACAAGTAATGCCACTACAATCGTTCACCACAAAACATCAAGTACTTGAGTTTCTCGTCATAATACCATCATACAAAGGTCTAAAATAGTTCTATTACAATGATCAAATAAAATACAAAACAAGTAACTAGGCATGTGGTGATCCACACGGCCTCTTGGATGGCGGCTCGTCGTCGTCTTCCTCGGTTTCCTCATCACTAACGTCCTCATCCACATCATCCACTTTCCTTTTTCCTTTCTCATCTGGCCCACATTCTGTTTCCTTTTTCGTCCCTGATGTGGATCCATACTCAATCGCTACCTGACTTCCCATCGAAATACAAGCACCTCTAGTAGGCGGCTGTACCATGAAGTCGTTCGCCTCCATCTCCACATCGTCCACGAATCTCCAATCCGGGGGCAATGAATCCCTCACACGATGCTCCCAACTCTGCATCCTCGACAACCTCATCTGATCTTCCCTCACACGGTCAAGACTAGCACTTAAATTCGCAACCATTGATTTTAAACTGTTGATGGCACTTGTGTTCATCATCCCATCATACGCAATTCTTGAAGTCCTTTCCAACAGTCTTTGATGTTCCCTTTCAGTCTTATCAAACTTCTTAATCACCCTAGTCTCAACTACAAACCGCTCATACATCAACCTTTCCATCCTCCCCAAACGACCTGCGGGATCCCAGTAGTGACTCGGTCTCGGAAAATAGACCCTTGCAATATTCTCATGAATCGATGGCGACTTGGATGACTCTCCACTGCTCCCATTACTATTGTCCATCGGGCGATCAAAGGGTTGCTGCTCATAACGACCGGTCGGTGGTACCTCATAACCCTTCGGCGAATTCGGGGATTGAAACAAATCGGGTTCAGTCTGGCCTACGGCATCTTCGGGAATGCCATCATCCAATAGCTCCTCGGGCTCTTCTTCGGAATCCTCATTGTCGTCACTACTCATGCTGAAATTATCCACCTCACTTTCGCCATTGTCGTTTTCCGGCCCTATTTCGTCTTCTGGAGCGATCCATCCATTATTATTGTCCGGCGGGTTCGGAGGAAACGGTCCCCCTTCGTGACCTACGACGTAATCGTTTCCGTTATCGTTGGGCGGTACCTCGGCCATTCCTGCAATAACAGCGAATTTCGGAGGGTACATAAGTAATTATACAATAATTATAAATATATGCATGCAAATGCAATGCAAAGGTGGTACATATGCCCGAAATGTAATAATATGATGCTCATGCATGATTAATATGAAAATTACGATGTCGGATATTTCACGTATAGTTTAACGTCTACATATAGTAATTCCATACTTATATAATAATTACCCACTTATATATACTTTACTCAAAAGTATACGTCAAATGCCATAAATACAACAATAAATCTTACCGGAGCCATGCAGGATAGTTGTGTGTGCTTGGACCCTTTCTTACGACACCAAAAGTTATAGTTTAGGATTTTCAAAAACGACCTAGTTCTCTATAACTCGTGGCTCTGATTACCAATCTGTAACACCCCCACATTTGGTATGCGCAGCGGAACTACAACAATGGGTGCTACACAGTATTCATTGCACACAAGATATATCAAACGACGCTAAAAAGACGTCGACTTAAAACTTGAAATTTAAAATCGTTAGATAATACATGTCCATAGTTTTTCCAACCCCAAATAGTGCACAGAGTTTAGCGTTTTCGGTCCCCATGAATCTCAACCCAAAAACTTCAGTTTTACAACCACATGACATTAAACATAAAAATTGTTTAAGTAGAAAAGGAGGGAAAAACAAGCGGACACCAAGCCGTACACACAACATCCATCCCATGCATGCTCCATCCTACTTCTCAGCGGTTACCTGAAACACATGCCAAAAATTTGGTCAACGAAAACGTTGAGTGGAATTCATAGGTTTTTCAATCCATTTGAACGTATATATAATAAAAACCATTCGTGATCATTTATAGTCTTGTCGATCAAACAAACTATAATCAGGATACTGACAATTGTGTTTAAGCTCATGACACTAATCCGTTAACTCAATCACCCGCGTAAATATACCGGCATGATTCAGATGAAACCAGTGCCCCTTCTAAAGGCATCAGTTGCAATTATACCTTATTTCTCATACAAAATAATCTACCGCAGAACTTACTATAAGTACAGCTTCTCGGCTAGCATTGGGTCGTTAACCCCGTAGTACTACAAATTGCATAAGCGGCTATTTCCCCCTACTCGAGGGCAAGACAATAGTTAATAGTTCATGAATTTAGGGACTTTTGCAACTTTGGTACTCAACACAATTCTAAGGCAACTTTCGGGTCTAACAATCATTCATGATATACGTTCCTTTTAAAAACTAGCATGCATTTCCCTCGCGGGTAAAACAATTTGAAATAATATAAGCGAGGCTATAAATTCTCACCTTAGATATTAAGTAGTCGGTAGTTCGAGGAGTGATCACTGACGATGTTACGGATGCCCGGGTAAATCAACACCTATCACAATTAACGCGTAATGAGTAATCTCATTTAAATACTTACGGTACTGTATAAAATACATATATACAAGTCTCTTAGGACAAATATAACTCACGCCAAAAACAAAAATAACAAGTATCAATTATTCTATACCATTCATTCTCATAACCTACGTTGTCCATTTTTTTACTCATTCTCGCCGGTACTCGACTAAAGTACGGGCTGTTTTACCTTATTAAACCATGCTTATAAAATTTGACAAAATTTCCAAAAATCCTATATGACCTGTAGATAACATGTTTTTAAGCCCAACAAAAGTTTTCACTTTTACGACCCGTTACGCAACTCATTTCCACGACTACATTTTACGGGCTGAAATTGCGCTTCGACCAATTTTGACCACTTTGACCTATATGAAAAATACCTTTGACTTCTTTGACACCTAAGTCAACATATAGACCCATTTATACAGTTTAGGGACCAAATTTTGACCCTTGACCATTTACCAATTTATACTTGTGACCCTCGGGATTTGACTAAAACTTTGCACAAATTCGGATTGTGAAAGTCCTCGTCTCCCGGTACCCGATCTTTAAAATGTCATAACTTTTAGCTCGTTTTGAGTCACGGGCTCTACCTTATACCAAATTAAAGCTAGAAAGACCCTCTATCACTACATTTAGTTTTCAAGACCTGGAACAAAAATCATTTTTATAAAATGGACCAAATGTTTCTGCCTAAAAATGACCATACCAAAAACATGCTTAGACTCGATTCCAAGACTTCTAACCAACTCTAAACATCATCCTAAGCCTTCCCAAACATATCCTAACATCAAACTTCCATCCTACCCCTATTGATCATCCAAACTCAAAATCAAGAATCAAAGGAAATAAACATGCAAGTAATAAAACCTATGTGAATCATCCTAAAACAACAAACCAAACATAACAACAACATGCAAAATCAACAACCACCATGGCTCCCCAAACACCCCCCTTTGCCGTGGGGTTTGGGTGACCCAATCACCACAACCAAATTAATTTTGGTGGGTTTTCATGGTGTTTATACTTCCATAACACTTAATTATCAACATGCATTAGCTCTTTTAGCCACAAAAACGAATTTGGATCATATGGAAAAATCTTGAAAAATTTTTATCAATGCATGTTGGATTTGAGCACATGAATAGGTGGGGAATGACCAAACTAAGTGTGGTCTAACCTTAGATTTTTGAAAAATCAAGTGGAAGAAGATTTTTGGTGGATTATTGATGTGGTTTGGGGTGTCCGTGGGTTTGAGAGAGAAGAGAGAGTGATGGTTTGATTTTTTTTGTAAATTTTGTGTGTGTTTGTGTGTTTATCCATTTTGGCCCTTTTGATGGGTTAGGAGGGACCTAAATGCAATTTTTGGCTTCTTTTGTCCTTAAATAGAAAACGACCTCAAAACTTTGCGGGTTCGACTCATTTGTCAATTTTGAAAATTTTACGGGAGTCGGAAATCTTCCCGAACGCTCCAAAATATTTTTGGGATACTTTAAATGTACTTGGAAGGCTACAAAACTCACCCGACTCAACTTAACACGAATCGTAAATAAAATTCTCGAAAAATTACATTATCGATAAATCGTCAAAAATTATATGAAATTGGGCATCCCTCGGGATCGTAATCGTCATCGTCCTTCTTAAAACGTCAACCGTAAAAATTATAACCTCGAACATCGGCTCTAACCAAAATACTTATAAGTATAGAAATTAAAATTTAATAAAAATTTCAAAAATTAGCGTAATTTAGGGTATCGTTAATGACCTCGATTCTAGGGTGTCACAGATATGTCTCGATCGAAAGTACTTAAACGACAAAGAAAATTATAGGTTTTAAACCTATTATTTTCGAAAAGAAATACGCGCATCAGTTGGGCATGAGACTGACGTTGGGCTTAAATGACAAGTTGTCTAGACAAATTGTGTCCCTTAATGACAATTCATCTCATAATTTGTTCTAGATACGACATTCAGAAACACAACACCAAAGCAAACAAAACACTCAACGCTAAAATGATCCGATATAAGATTCACTTTAACGACAACGGCTAGTTTTGATTCTTCAAAGACAAGTGATCACGGAGTGGATTTGGTATTCTTTATTTGAAGTTGAAGTGGGATTTCACGAAGGCGTCTACTTATTTCATCATCGAGCCTTCCTTCTAATTTTCTACCCCTTTTCTTCAAACCCAGTCTATCGATTGATGACTTGCTTGGGCGATAAAATTTATGATTGAGACTTGAATTATCTAGTTTCCACTGTCAAGGGATGGATGGTCGACGACATGGATAACTATCATTTTTGGGAGCTTTGTTGCAGTTCTCAGTGTCACACGCAGTTGCTCGTGTGGATAACTTTAAGAGTTGTTTAGAGACTTGTTTCTATATCGTTCGTCAATCGACATAAGTGCAAGATTAAGTAACAAATTTGAGGGATTGTACTTCAGTTTCAAGTTTGGAATATCGGGTTTACTTCACATGTGTTCAGGACAAATAGCCGAATGAATTCAAGGTTGGTAAGTTAGACAGAGAGAGATGGAATCAACAATCAATTCTCACGGGATATTTATGAGCCTCATAACGACAATGGTACTTCATAGTCTAAGCAAACATATTTCAAAGTTTCTCAATGACTTTCAAAACTTTTCAAGACATTTGCTTAAGACTAAGAGCTTCTCGAGTATATGGACGTCCACGATAATGATGCTTCCGAGAGTTAGAAATCATCATGGGGGAAGATCGTGTACTTTGAAGTAATCAGATCAACTTCCAGGGGGAAGTAGTGTACATGGAATGGTATATACTTCACTTTATATGATTTTTATGAAGTATTCTGCAGGCGTGAGAAGAATTGTTGCTGATTTCCTGCATGTTACCCCAAACGGATTATCACCAAAACCTAAAAGACATGAAACAATATAGAAGCAGTGTTATTTGGTGTGGTTCTTCTACAAATTTCCGTTGTGCACTTAAACCGATGAGCTAGAAGATTGTTCAAACTACATCAAAGTGTCAGAATCTGCTTAAGATACAGATATTAGTTTGGGGGGAAGCTGATTCAGAAACTTCGTCAAAAAGAAGTCTATGAAGAAAGTTTTTTAATACATGTTGCATGAATTGGGGGGAGGTTAATCCAAATCATGCATATTACAATTATTCCACAACAAGAAAAGACAAAGAGGATTCAAGCTGAGGTACAAGTTATGAAGACAAAAAAATTAGAAGGCATCCTCAGCATTGGAAGCGCATTGGAAGACTTTATTTTGATATAATTGTACTTGTTAGGAACATTGTAAGTAATTCCGTATGTCTCCACATTGGGGGAAGATTGTTAGCCCTAAAATGTGAGCGTCATTTACGGAATTACATTAGTTTAATATAGCCACACACGCAGGGACTAGTTTTGTTAAGTTAGAATAGTTCATGTGTGTCTAGACTATATATACCCCTCCATACTTCCATGGAGGGGTGAGGATTCTCATTGTTTATTTTCACTTCTCTCTCTAAAATAAACACACTCCTTTCACCTTTTAATCTTTCTCTCTCTAAAATGTCTAAACATTTGTTTTATCCTCCCCGACCTCCGGATCACCCCTAAATAGCTTTGAATCTTATGGTTAACAATTTTTATATAAAAATTAATATAAAATTTATAATAAAAATATTAAGTATTTTTTTAATTTAATTATTACTGCATTAAATTTGTTAAATATTATTATTCATTATTAATAAAATTATTAAATATAATAATAATAATATTAAAATAAAAATAAACTAATTTTATTAAATAAAACTTTTAATTATTATAATATTTTTAAATATTATAATAATAATGTTTATACTTATTATTATTTGATTATTAAAATATTATAAAATTAATATTAATAATATTAATAAATATTCTAATAATAATTTTGTTAAATTTTATTAAAATAAATTTTTTATTATTATTATTACTTTTAGTTATTATTATTTTAGGTTTTTACTGAATTACATTACGTTCGTAACCATCCAAACAAAATGATAGAATTTATCAGTTACAATCCAACACATTACAATTACAATTTTCTTCAAATTACAATTCCATACTCCAATTACAATTTCCTTCAAAACATACTATGAACCAAATGCACAGTCAATGTATAATCATGTTTAAGGAAAAACATCAGCAACCAACATGTAAATTGTATGCATAATACATCTCCAAATTTGACCCATAAAGCCGCCAAATTACACTTATCCCGCAAAGCAAGTAATATCAGATGAATATATAGTGAAAGTAAGCAAGTCGAATGGTATTTACACATACACAAAATACAACAGATGATACAAAATTAGTACAAAGTCGTCCAACAAAGCATACATGTTGTCAAACTTACTAAACATCCTGCCAAAAGATATACACAAATGTAGATCGGCTGCATAGCAAGATCAGTTATGAAATTACATTAGTCTCAAGACTGTAAGAGTTGTGTTAGTCGATTCTTATGTCATAAGACTAAATGAGTTGTGTTAGTCGATTCAGAAGAATAAGCAGTTTTACTTATTGCTCGGATTTCTTTCTTCCCAGTCCAAACCCTCATTATAGTAAAACAGTTAAGGAATCCATATATGCTTATAAAACAGGTGAAAAAATTAACAAAACAAAAAACACATAATATTATTTCATTAAAATCCATACTACAAATCAGAAATCTAGATAACAAGATAAGTCAGCCACTTATCTCCATTATCTCTCTCAAAGTCTGGCAAGTTCTTTTTGGAATATTCGACCCTAAAGCTTCTGTTGTTCATCCTTAAACGACTTTATTCAATCCACCAACGTCTTTATGTGACCCTGAAGCTTCCGTTGATCCTTCTTTAACGTCTTTATCACTTGTGCGTTCTTGTAAAAATCATTAGAAGCATTATAATCTCCTTTATGAAATATGCGACCCGCAAGTTTCTGTTAATTATCCAACAACGTCTTTATGCGACCCTGAAGCTTCCGTTAATCCTCCTTTAACGTCTTTATCACTTGTGCGTTTTTTTTAAAAATCATTAGAAGCATTATAATCTCCTTTATGAAATATGCGACCCGCAAACTTCTGTTAATTATCCAACAACGTCTTTATGCGAACCTGAAGCTTATGTTGATCATTCTCCAACATCTTTATGTATTTATCAGTATTGAAAAACTTATTAAAATATTCTTGTAAAACAAAATTTGGAAACCCTAATCGGCTTGGCTTGCGACTTGAGCACCCATCATGTAACACCTCACTTTGATAAGTGGACCGTTACGTGTATTTATGGCGTGTCATCAAATCATGCAAGGTAATATGTAATAAAACATACATGACCTTAAAGGAAAACCGGAATCAAACATCGGCTCCCAAACATAAACTCAAAAATCTACATAAAGTAAATGAAATGCAAAAGGAACAGAAGTATAAGGTACCTCCCATCCTATGCACGTCCGCTAAATGCTCAAGTCCGTCCTTGAGTACCTGCCGTATGAGTCATGGAAAGAAAATACGGCTGAGCAATACACTCAGTGAATGGATATAATGACATGATAAGAATATCTCGAATATAAAAGAAAGATTTGGAATGCTAAGCTGAACATATAAAAGTACTAAAGTTGAAAGACTGATAAGTAAAATGCAACGGAAAACTATGAATATCCTGGAAACCTGGTTTAAAACTGGTAAAGCTAAACTATTAACTGTTAAATCCGAAAACATGTATTTACTGTATTTTAAGTGTCAAGAGCTTATACAGGTCATGTGATGTAACAACGTATGCATGAATACATAGGGTGACCTCGTCATGCTGTAGAGGGGTGACCTCTAAATAAACTGGGTGGAGGGATCAGCTCTAATGTGAAGGATGTAGAGCACACACCACATTCACCTGATAATTTGTAAACTGATAAACTAGGATGCACCCATACGCTCCGCAGATAAATACTGATAATGAAGGTTTATAGACATCATAAAGATTATACAAAACCCTAAACAAGATCAAAGCACACATATAGCGGAAGCGATTTAACAAGATCATAATAACACAATTATAGATAATCAAATTAGGGTTACATACATTTATCCTAGCGAAGATCCACAAGATCACCAACTAATCACCAATATTGGTTTATAACGAACACCACCAAGATATAGTCTAAAGTAAGACTATATTACGATCTTGTACACACGTAATACAACGAGCTAACCGTGATTCTAGCGCGTGTAAACCGAGCTTCAATGTCTAGTGGAAAATCTATCCAACAACCCTAGAGAGGGGCTAGGACTAGATTATTGCTAAACCAAAACCAAAGGATAAAATGAACCCTAAAGAATGTGTTTTTCCTTTGGTGTTGATCGCAAGAAAGAAACCAAACAAAATCCCCTAAGGGTACGTTTGATTTGATCGCAAAAGAGAAAGAGAAGAAAGATTATGGTGTATTGAATTTTGAGGGTGATGGGTTGTTTATATAGGCCTAGTAATTCTTGTAGCCCAAGCAAAACAAATAAAAGGAAAGTTTTTCCTTCCCCTTTTACCCTCCATAGCCGACGGCCCAAACACCCCTTCGGGGTGTTCCGGAACCTTCCATTCTTCTTTCTTTTTATTCCTTTTTTATTTATTCCACAACGCTCGTTAATACTTAACTCTTAATCAAGGTTGTTTACATAGAAGACCCCTATTTGATCATGTCAAAAAGGGGAAGTTGTCTACAGAGAATGTTCAGCATGTTGATCTTTGATGTTGTATGCTTAAGGGGAAGTATTTTGACATCATCAACTAGTGGAAGATTGTTGGGTTAAAAGTTGATGAGTCAAATCACCATAGAAACAAGAAGGACCAAATAGGACATTATGTGAAACTTCAAGTTGATGGACAAAATACAATTTAGTTCCCCCTGCTACAATACTTTCTAATGCTAGGAGTTTCCCCTGTCATATGTGATAAGAAGAAAAGATTTGGTCAAGTAGTGATAAGAATGAATATTTTTGTTTTGATTTATTCATTAATACTTTATTTAGTTTCCATGTAATCTAGGTTTCCTTATGTTATAAAAGGAACCAGACGTAGGTTTATTATTCATATCATTCCTATTACTACAATGTAACCTACAATGTCTTTGATCTCTAGGCATGGGATTCAATGTATACATGCCTAGAGTGGTTTGTGTTAATCAAATAATACAAACCCTTTGGGAATTCTTCGTCTTTGTTAAAACATCTTGTTCATGTTAATTGTGCAATTTCGCTGTGTTTATCACATGTACAGTTAATAACCTAGATAAACGGTTTTTACTGTTTGAGTCTCAAGATCTTGGATTCAACAAATAAAAGTTTTTCACAAGTTTACATGTTTAAGGAAAAAAGTTTATTAGAAAGAATACAACATAGGATTTAGTTGGTATAGAAGGCAGTTGATGTGGATAAGATAACAAGGTTTATATGGTCAGAGTATCATTCTGATAACTATGATAATTGTGATTTAAGGTAAGCAAATATAACTATATTTAATGGTTTAGTTTTGTTTATGTATAAAAGAAGTATTTGGTTCTCAAAGGTGAAAATATGTTGCAACTTGCTTTTCATTGTTTTCACTACAGCAGCCAATTAGTTCGACAAGGTTAAGATGCTTAGTCTCCCCAAAAAATTTCACTTATGTCACCCACTATTTGACAAGGTTAGGATGCTTACAATCCCAAATGCCCCTTTATTTGATGCAGCGAGATACGAGTATCGAAACACCCCTTCTTCTACAAAAGGGGTGTTTGGATGCTGTTAAAACAGTTGCCAAACACCATTTCTGCTGCAAATGGGGTATTTGGCTGCTGTTAAAACAGTTACCAAACACCCCGTCTGCTGCAGCAGGGGTGTTTGGCTGCTGTTAAAAATTAAAGGATGAGATTTAAAAGGAAAAAATAAATTCAATATTCCATATATATTGGGGTGGGTACGATGAGAACTATAAAAAGAATTGTAAAAGGATATGACAATATGTTTTTGGGCAAGGTTATTAAGACCCCTCTAAAAATCTTATATATACCCCTCTGAATTTTACATTTTTTTATTTATTTTTATTTTTTATAATTACGGTTTTGTTATAAAACCGTGAATCGGAAAACACGGAATCAAAAAAAAAGTTTAATAACTAAAAACTGTTAAATTGATAAAAATACGGAAAAAAACTGATAAAAAAACAATCCAAAAAAACAGGGAGACAAAAAGTACACAATTTGTGTACTTTTTATATTTTTTTTAAAATAGGGGGTACTAATAGGGTATCCTATGTTTTTATTTCAATAATTAACTAGGTGTCAACAAATTAATGATTTTGAGGCCTAAGAAACAAACATAAACCCAATGTTTGGGAGAGATAGACACGTTGCATGTTGGAAAAAACAAAAATGATACTTTTTGTTTGATAAAAAAAGAACGTGTGTTGTCTCAATACACTTGCATTCAAAAGTGTGTTTGTTTGTAGGCCTATCCACAATATTCAACTAAACCAGCCACACAGTTGTCCCTCTTCATTCATTTTCAAACATTCCAACAAAATACTCCCTAAAGGGGAGTGGACCTTCATTTCAACGGCAGATCAGTTTTTAACAAACTCACTATAACTCACTTACAAGGGTAATGATATTCACTAAAATTCACTAACACTTACCTTTAGTACCTATTTTTTTATTATTTAAACACACCCCATTCACAAAAATACCCAAAAATAAAACACACCGGGCCACAAAAAATAAACTCACGCTGGTTAGTTTGCCCCATAATTATAATCCAAGCCTACCAGTCGCGCGTGAGTGAGTATTAAAGAGAATGATACTCATGCGTGGGTTCATAAAACTGGCTCGTGGGATGAAACCCACTCCCTTCAGCCTAATATTCGATTTACAAGTTTACATTACTAGTTACTACTAATCAGTTATCGTGATTGTGTTTTATTTTTAGATAAATTCGCATGAGATTCGGGTGTATCATGAGTCACATTTAAATATATATTAATTTTAAAATACGAACGACTAACAAAATTACAACTATTGATTTCGAGACACGTAATAACTAGTATCGTTAGATTTTGTTAGTTAGATGTGTCCAGACTATAAATATTCTCACCTTACTTACAAAGAGAGTTGAAGATAATCATTTTTGTAAACTCTTTGTTTTTACATTTTCTAGTTTCTCTCTCTATAAATGATTAGTTTTCTTTTTTATCATTCCTGTTATTCGGATCAATCCCATGTTAATGTGAGCCTTTAAATTAACAATATATTTTATTATAAAAAGTGTTGATTTATAGTGTGTGCAACTCTCGATAAAATCTTTTGCTACTTTATATCATTATTGTGCAATTTGAGTTTAGCTAAAAAAAATTTATTGTGCAAATTTTATTATTTTAGTTGAAATTTACTTTTGTAAAATTCTTCCAAAAAATTGTGCAACACCTAGGGGTCTGCACGATTTGGTTTGGGTCGGTTTTAGCCTATAATCGTGACCGTACTGAAAACTTCAATTTTTATAAAACCAAAAATCAAAACCGTTCGATTTTGTCCGGTTCAGTTTCTTCGGGTTTTAGTCAGGTCCGGTGTGGTTTTTTGATATTTATGTTTTTTGAAAAAACGTTTATATTTGGATTCGATCAATTTAGATTAATAAACTTATTTTACGTAGAAACCTGGTTATTTTTCCATATTTTTGTTGTCATTCTTAGCCTAATAATGTTTATCCAAAATATTAGAAGTACACACATATAAATGAGATGCACACACATGCAAGTGAATGTACACATTAACAATTATTGTCACATACGTAATAATATAGTGTCAAGTAAACAAACAGATAAAATATCTTACTCATATTTCACTCAAAATATGTATTAATTTTAAATTAAGATTTCTTCTTTATTTATATTATAACGTAAATATATACTTTTTGTAATTAATGGTTTTGTTCGGTTCGGTTCACTTTTTATGGTTCAATTTTTTGATAAAAATAGAAGCCAGAAATCACACCTCATAGATGAAATGAAACAATAAATAAAGAAAACATGAACGGGTAAACAACAATTCAAGCCTTTTTGGAGCTCGAAAAAATCTAGAAAACTGTAGTTTTCGGTTAATGAAAAGTAAAAACCGAACCACCGGGTTTTAGTTTCGGTCGATTTTTTGAATTCGATTTCAATTTTTCGGGTTTTTTACTCACCCTGCTAACCCACCTAATAATCCTAAGTCCGCCCTTGGCTTTAGTTTATTTTATATTTGCATATAATAGCATAAAACATGTTAAGTATGAACTTCACACTCATTATAATTAACTTGAACTGTAGAAAAATCAAAAATCAAGCAAGTCGCGCGCCTTTGCAAAGTGAAAGGACAAAGTCTCTTAGGCTGAGTGGAGTGGGGGTAACCCACTCGTGGGTTGAAGTAACTCACGCGCAACTTCCACTCCTTCGACAAGTAACTCACGCGAGACTTCCACTCCCTCGACAAGTAACTCACGCACGACTATGCCGTACTAATAAAAAAACATGGTCAAACTCACTAGCGCCACTTTCTATTTTCTTATTTACTTATTTTTTTATCCCCACTTTATCATATAAAATCCTCTTTTTACTTCCCATTTCTTCACATCTTATTCTTCAAACACCAAAATATCATCTTGTTTAACATTCCTTCACATCTTTTTCCTATAATGGAGCCAATACTATGGACAACCGAGGAAGAAATAACGTTGTGTCACGCTTGGAACTTTGTTACCAAAAACACCGTGGCAGGTGACACAACAAATTATCATAGATTTTGGGTTGAGGTTTTGCAAAGAATAGAGGACCGATTAGATGATCCGGGGAAACGAACGCACGATAGCATAAACGAGAAATGGAAGTCCCTAAGGATTACCGTTGGTAGGTTTGCTGAATGTTACCACAACGCAACTCGTACACGAACAACTGGAGCAACTGACGAGGATGTAATGAATAACGTCTTGCGTGACTATGAAGCTCAGTATATGTGTCGGTGTAAGTATCTTCATTGTTGGGAGGTTTTAAAAACTTATCCGCGATTTTTAACTTAATTATTCATGTATCGTTTTTATTTATCCATGTGTTGTTTTTAGTATCCTTGTGATGTTTTTATTACCCGTGTATCTTTTTCATTTACTCGCGTGTATGAATAAAAGTTTTTATTTTACTAATAAAACATATTTAATAAAAAATGAGATTGATGTGTAGTGAGTTGTATTGAGTGTCATTCCCTCCAAAAGTAAGTTTGAGTGCGTTGTAGTGAGTTTGTTAAAAAATTGATATAGCGCTGACGTGGAGGTGAGTGAGTTTGCCCCCACAAGATCATAGATAATTTCAAGCTTCTTCTTCATGCTTAGCTTAATGATTAAACCGTTATTGGAGATTCAAAGTAGGTATTTAGGGTTTAAGACATTATAAAGTTGAGTGGTCTGTGTGTTTGCTTATGAACTTAATATCAAGAAATCAAAGATATTTTGGCCTTCGTGTAATGGTATGAAGCATCGTGAGGGTTTATTTCATGTCGATAGTCGAACGTCGTCGTTAGGTGTGAAGCTTCTTAGGGAAGCTATTAATAAAGACATCGATTTTATTATGAGTTGGCTATAAGGAAAGTGATTGATGTTGCTTTGATGAGTGTTCTTCCACTAGTTACATGACCATTAAAGTGAGCTCATTTTGCATCGTTCATGTACGGTTGTTGGCAAACTATTTTTTTAGTTTAAGAACTTGTTAACTTGTACAGATGAGGATGTAGCCTTTTTTGACAAAGATTTTCGTGAGTCAACCGAGAATATTATGGTTTATAGAGCACTTTTTTAGAGACTTACAATGGAGATTTGCTTTTTTACCCATTTATTTTGGTGGTTTGAGTTTTCACTAATAAGGTCACCACTCTATCTAAAGCCCAACACACATTGGCGAATGCCTATTTTAGTGAGATGGTCAAAGACATGAAAGTCCACTTTGATATGACTATGAGACAGAAAGCATTTTTTGTGTATCGGCACCCACTACATACTCGAAAATTTCTATTAGTGTCCATGTAGACAGAGGCTCAGACAATATCTGTCAAAATTATATATGTTTTAAAAAATTCATATATGATTCGTGATAAGAATTTTACATGATTTCAGTACATGTTAAAGTTGAGGTGAGCATTGTCTTTTTGTCGAGGTATATACTCTCATAATGTTGTTCTTGATGCTACAAAATGTCGATAATGAATAAAAGTAATCTCGTGTGAACATAGTAAACACGTATTTTAGCATACATCTTTTTTTTTGAACGACAATTTTATTAAAAGAAAACTAGCAAGGAGCTAGCAAAATTACAAAAATAATAAATGAGGGTTTTTTAACCAATCTTCCCAAGAAATACGTCTATTCGAACGACTATTGACCCAGGTAAACGAGTGATAAACAATATCATCGAAAACCTCCTCGCGTTTAGGGGGGGAGTCATCGTGTGTCGCAAATAAAGTACATGGGCCACAAACATAACACGTAATGAAGAAAACTAGTCTTATCAAATAGAAAAAGACTTTTTGGACTTTAATTTACATTTCCATTTAAACTTTATATATGATTAATTTTCACAATTCCTCGTATATAAATGGGCCGTATTATCGTAAAGTTAAGACCAACGTAGTCATGATTTTTAGTTAAAGAATGCTAACCATACTTAAGACAACGAGTTATAGTTATAAGGGAGGCTGAATGTAAAAAATAGTAGAAAAATTATAAATAATAAGTTAAATAGGTTGATTAAGGGGAAACTTAGCACCCACTAGTCTCCTACTAGCTCCGCCCCGAACGAATGGCTTGAACAACGATGGCTGCCAAAATAATCAACACTCATGTGCTATATTCATTTCATACTTATGTCGTGTCAAGCTCATAAGAAACTACACCTTTAACTTTCATAAAGGTACTAAAGTTGATAAGGATCATATATACTTTCGAACCAATATATTAGCCAAGAAGATGTGGCGTCCCTTGCACAGTAAATAATTTTTATGTAAATTTTTTAAATTTTATAACTTTTTTAAATTTCATCTCCTTTAGCAGCTCAAGGTTTTGTTTATGCTACTAGCTAGCTCTTATTCTTGTTATCTTAAAGTGAAAAAGTTTAACACACCGAGATGATGAGCCAACAGTTGTCCTCGATCACCCTAACATCTTCAGAGATATCGACTGTCGTCGTTAATAAGCAAAACATATATTCATCTCTTTTCGCCTCGGATCATCGTGACTTTCTCATCTCTCCCACTGGAGCTCAGGTTATTTCTTTTATCTTTATTCTCTCATCAAAATTTTAAGTTATATATGGTGCATGGTCTTCAATATACACATATACATGTATGTGTAGAACTTAAATATAACAAGTCTGGTTTTTACTTCAGTTTCTTAGATCTAGTTTTGGATGTTTCTATGGATATAGTGCTACAAGTTGTCTTACATGATTAAATGGTCATACAAGATTGAAGAAATATTGAATAAAAGCAAAATATAGAAGATATGAACTCAGAATCAAAACTTTTCATAAAAGTAAACGAGTTTGAAGGAAAAGATTAAACAAGTCACCACAACTAATCTGGTGTGACTCTATTATCTAATTGATAATAGTCTTTACAAGAACAAAACAAGAAAAAATAATCTGGGTTACATTTTGAATGAGAAAGCAAGTTAAGAAAAAACACACAGATGAAAATCCCAGATGAAAATCCCAGATAGAAGAAACAATGGGAGCGTCTCCACTATATCCCAAAAGCCAAAGAGACGTTAGAGTCTAAAGGACGCTTTGTATATTTATCAAGTGATTTTCCAACTTTCCAAGTATCCAGAAAAGACCCTCCACCTCATTAAGTGTCCATCAATCTTCATCCAAGATATAACTGCAATAAATAAAAGTTACACAATAAGTCCTTCTAGTTGGTAAATGGTATCTGATTAGGTCCAAATATTCAACATCCCCCCTTAATCAGATACCTCATACAGATTAAGCATGCCAAGTTTTTCAACAAGAGCATTGTGTTGCAATGTATCCAGTCCCTTTGTGAGGATGTCTGCTATTTGATTAGCAGAATCCACTTTACAAGTCTTAACAACACCACTTAAAATTTTTTTCCCTTACAAAGTGTAAGTCAATTTCTAAGTGTTTAGTTCTTTCATGAAAATCTGGATTAGCAGCTATCTTGATAGTTGAGTTACTATCACAGTACAAGGTTACAGGCAAAAGGTTTTCAAACTTCAAGTCTTTTAAAACCTTAAGAATCCAAATAACCTCACTGGTTACTGAAGCAAGAGCTCTATACTCTGCTTCAGTAGAGGATTTGGAGAGAGTGTTTTGTTTTTTACTCTTCCAAGAAACAAGATTATTGTTAACAAACACACAATAACCAGTAACAGATCTCCTAGTAACAACACACTTAGCCCAATCAGCATCAGAATAAGCATTTAAAAACATACCAGAGGTCTTCTTAATGTGAATGCCCAAACCTGGAGAGCCTTTAAGATATCTTAATATCTTGAAGGCTGTTTTAAGATGAGATTTCAAAGGGGAGTGCATGAATTGACTTAAGCAGTGAACTGCATAAGATATGTCAGACATGGTATTGGTTAAGTAAATAAGCTTACCCATCAACTTCTTATAATCAACAATATTATCAAGTAAGGGGTCATCAATAGTGGGCTCATTAGATATAGCAAGCTTGGTAACCAAGGGAGTGCTAGCAGGTTTATAAGCCAACATACCATATTCAGAAAGAAGGTTCAACACATACTTTCTTTGATTTAAGAAAATGCCCCAGTTAGTATCAACAACCTCAATACCCAAAAAATATTTCAACTTTCCTAAGTCTTTAATCATAAACTTAGTTTTCAGAAATATTTTAAATTTTTCAATCTCCGCAATATTGTTCCCAGTAATAATGATATCATCAACATACACAAGTAAGGCAAGAAAAATATTACCAAGAGACTTGGTGTACAAAGAATAGTCAGATTTACTTTGAACAAAATCATTTTCACTCAACACAGCTGTAAGCTTAGCATTCCATTGCCTAAGGAGTTTGTTTAAGCCCATACAATGATTTTTTGAGCCTACAGACCATGTTGTCACCACCACAAAGATATCCTTGTCGTGGTTTCATATAAACAGTTTCATCAAGATCACCATAAAGAAAAGCATTATTAATGTCAAGTTGGAACACAGGCCAAGAATTCACAATAGCAATATTAAGCAAACATCTAACAGTAACCATCTTAACAACAGGGGAAAAAGTTTCATCAAAGTCAATCCCTTCCTTTTGACCAAAACCTTGGGCAACAACCCTAGCCTTGTACCTTTCAATTTCACCACTAGACTTAAACTTAAGTTTCCAAACCCACTTACTACCTAAGGCCTTCC
This sequence comes from Glebionis coronaria, assembly GCA_025667525.1. Classification (NCBI taxonomy): domain Eukaryota; kingdom Viridiplantae; phylum Streptophyta; class Magnoliopsida; order Asterales; family Asteraceae; genus Glebionis; species Glebionis coronaria. Next base: position 688,060,888 of record CM046875.1, on the reverse strand, counting down.
TACCCTTTGGTAATTCAACAATATCCCAAGTATCATTCTCAAGAAGGGCCGCAAGTTCAGAGTTCATAGCATCAACCCAATAAGGGTTTTGAGAAGCTTCAAAAAAATTATTTGGTTCACTGTTTTTGTTAAGTTGGGTGACAAAACAGAAGTTTTCATGATTAAGTCTAGAATACCTCACAAATTTTTCAAGACCATATTTAACCTTGGAATTAACCACAAAATCATTATAGTTTTTTGGAAATACAGAAGGTCTGGTAGACCTTCTAACACCTTGAGTAGGAGCACTTGGATTTTGATCCAAGTGACCTTCAGACTCATTATTTTCATCAAGCGTTGCTGCCTCCTCTCCCAACCCAGCTTCAATATCCTCACTGTTATGAGCATCATCTCCAATATTTGGAGAATCAACAGTGTCCATATTGTTCCCATGGTTGGAAGAGTGGCTACCCTCACTTTGTGACTCATGGTCACTATTATGACTATCTGTTACTCTCTCATCATCATTAGGTAGCTCAGGGTTATCTAAATCAAAAAAGTTTAACAGATTTTTATCTTGACCAAGACTAGGGACACTAGACTCATCATGCTTGTCTTTTGAGATAGAATCCTTAAAAGGAAATATAGACTCAAAAAAACTCACATCTCTAGAGACAAAAAACTGATTTCTATCAAGACTAAAAAGCCTGTAACCCTTCTGAGAATTAGAATAACCCATCATAACATATTTTCAGACCTATTAGACAATTTATCACGACTATTCAAAATAGTAGCAAAGCACAAACAGCCAAACATTCTGATAAGAGAGAGATTAGGACAAGTATTGTAAATCATTTCATAAGGGGACTTCCATTTAACACAGAAGAGGGTAATCTGTTAATGAGAAAAGTAGCAGTTAGAATGCATTCAGACTAAAATTTCAAAGGAATTCCCCCCTGAAACATAAGACACCTAGCCACATTTAAGAGGTGTCTATGTTTCCTTTCAGCCACCCCATTTTGCTGTGGGGTATAAGCACACGAAGTCTGATGAAGGATGCCATTATTGTTACAAAACTTGTTGAAAGTTTGGTTAACAAATTCAGTACCATTATCACTTCTAAAGACTTTAATGTTTCTTTTAATCTGATTTTTATTCATTTTATGAAAAACATCTAAAAAAGTAACAACTTCATCCTTGGACTTAATGAGATATACCCAAACAGCTCTGGTCAAATCATCCACATTGGTCAAAAAATATCTATGGCCAGTGTGACATGTCACCTTATAAGGACCCCATAATCAAGATGAACAATGTCCCCAAACACTTAGTCTTATGGTCACTTAAAGGAAAGGGCTTTCTAGTTTGTTTAGCCATTTGACAAACTTCACAATAGTCATATTTATCATGTTTATCAAGTTTCAATGTGTCTTTTAAGGTGTCTAAAGCAGGGCCAGCAGGGTGGCCAAGTCTGCAATGCCAATCATAGTAAGATAGAGAACAAACAGGGACAGATTGACTAGCATTACACTTAATACCTTTAGTATCTAAGTAGTATAAACCACCACATTGATTACCAATCCCTAGAATGTTTTTCAGATTCAAATCCTGATTCAGAAAAGGCATTTATTTTCATCAAAAACCACAAAAATCTTGTTATCCTTGGCTAATTTATGCACAGATATCAAAGTAACACAATACTCAGGTATAACCAACACATCAAACAAGACAAGACCATTTCCCAACTTTTAATTTCCAATCTTAGATATGAAAGCTTCAGTACCATTAGGATGACTGACTTTAATTTTGAGATGAGAAATGTCAATGTGACACCCTAGGCAAATCCCACATCGGCTGTGGCCAGGAGAGATCCATGGTTCATAAGATAACAGTCGCCTTCTCATGACACAACGCGTTTTGTGGTCTACTGCACGTAGGGTTCTCAGGAACTGGCAGTTAAGCGAGCTCATGGAAGAGTAGTACTGGCTTGGGTGACCTGCCGGGAAGTCTTCACAAGAGGGCCACAAAGCAAAGCCGTGAGCTTGCGGGCAAAGCGGACAATATTGTGGTCTGAGTAGGCGGGATGTTACAAGTGGTATCAGAGCCACTCCTGAGCCGTTCGGGATGGTGGGGCAAACCTCATCGAGGACGATGAGTCCCGAAGGGGGGGTGATTGTGACACCCTAGGCAAATCCCACATCGGCTGTGGCCAGGAGAGATCCATGGTTCATAAGATAACAGTCGCCTTCTCATGACACAACGCGTTTTGTGGTCTACTGCACGTAGGGTTCTCAGGAACTGGCAGTTAAGCGTGCTCATGGAAGAGTAGTACTGGCTTGGGTGACCTGCCGGGAAGTCTTCACAAGAGGGCCACAAAGCAAAGCCGTGAGCTTGCGGGCAAAGCGGACAATATTGTGGTCTGAGTAGGCGGGATGTTACAGTCAAACACATTGCCCAATTCCTTTTCATTATTAGTCATGTGTTGGTTTGCCCCAGAGTCAACCACTTTCCCATGTTGAGTCACTTTAGAATGAATATTAGAACAAAAAAACTTTCCAAAGTTATCATTAAAAACCTTACTAGAATTAAAGTAGGTACATGCCATATTGGCCTGCACTCCCTTTTCAGAACCAGTATTCTCTTTGATAAGAGAGAGTAAAGCAGAAAGTTGTTCATCAGAAAACACAGAGTTGGAATTAGAGCCAACAGAGTTGTTTGAAAAAATTTTCCCTTTAGAATTTTGACCAGATTTCTTTTTTCCAAAATCAGCAGGAAAACCAATGAGTTTAAAACATCTATCAATAGTATGCCCATTGTACCCACAATTTTCACAGACCACTTCAGAGTTCCCATTGGGTCTATAGGTATTAGGTCTATTGGCCATGTTAGGTCTAGGACTGCTACTATTATAGTTGGGTTTAAAGCCACCATTAGGACTGCTGCTATTATAATTAGGTCTAAAGCCACCATTAGGGTTAGGGTTAACATTTTGGTGGCCTTGAAACACATTTCTGGTGGGCCCATTTGAGAGAAAAGCAGAAGTCTGATTCCTCTGAGAGGTACCAGATAGCGTACCTGAAGCAACTCTGTGAGACTCCTCACTAGAGATGATGGCATAAGCACCTTTTATATTTGGAAGAACCTCTCTAGAGAGAATGGAGCTTCTAATGGTCATATAGGTATCATCAAGACCCATTAAGAATTGCATCAATTTCAACAGCTTGTTATGATTCTTAAATTCATTAGTAGCAGCACAAACACAATTAGGAAGCTCAACCATAGCATCATATTGTTTCCACAAAGCATTCAAGGTATGATAGTAATCAGACAAGTTGGAGCCATTTTGCTTCAAAGTATTAATCTTATGATGCAGATTAAATATCAAAGACCCATCAACCTTATGATAGGTTTCTTTCAAATCATTCCAAACATGCTCAGCTTTCTTAGAAAAAATTTGACCAAGAAACAATTCATCAGAAATAGAATTAAGAATCCATCCTAACACAACAGCATTGACTCTGTCCCATTGTCTTCCTAACACATCATTAGTTAGGGATCTTTTACAAGATCCATTTATGAAACTAGTTTTATTTTTTCCCTCCAATGCCAAAAGCATAGCATTAGACCAGATTTGATAATTCTCAGTCCCTTTAAGTTTAATAAAAATCACAGTCAATGTGGCAGAGTCATTAGGGTGAAGATGCAAAGGGTTACTAATATCAAGTTTACTGATCAAGGTGACAACAGATTGTTTCCCAATCTGGTCATCTTGATGTTTAGTGTCTGTGTCATCATGAACACTAGTCATAGTGAAGAGTCACAGAAACCAAACCCCAAAAAAAGAACTTAATCAAAGTCAACAAAGTTCCCAGGCTTCCAAACCACTCAAGGGTGGCAGGTCAAGGGCAAGACAGTGATTAAGGGTCCAAATAAACAAAATACCCCAACAATCAATAACAAGATCAGCAAAAAAGAGAGTATCAATATACGAGAGAGTATAATCACAGATATCACCCAAAAAACAAGTATGAAAAAACAAATAAGCCAGTAACCAAATAATAAAAAAAGAAGAGAGAGCAGAGGTGTTACAGTGCATACACAAAATCCCAATCGATCTGTTTCTTCTAGATTCACTTAGTCTAGAAGAAAACAGAACCTCCTCACCAAACCCTAATTTAAGAAAAATTAGGGAAAAGTGAAATCACCAACAGATCTATGCAATAGATCAAAGAAACAACGTCCCTGCACCACAAACAAGGTTAAAACATATATAATTTAAAAAACCCCCAAAATTTTTGAAACCCTAAAATTAAAAATCGATTTTAGGACAAATAAAACACAATGAGAACAAAACCTTTTTAAATCTGACTATCTCAATAGCAGATCTATAAAAAAACATATCAATTTTAAAAAACCCCAAAAATTTTGAAACCCTAAAAATATTTTTTCAACGATTTCAGAGAACCAGGCTCTGATACCATGAAGAAATATTGAATAAAAGCAAAATATGGAAGATATGAACTCAGAATCAAAACCTTTCATAAAAGTAAACGAGTTTGAAGGAAAAGATTAAACAAGTCACCACAGCTAATCTGGTGTGACTCTATTATCTGATTGATAATTGTCTTTACAAGAACTAAACAAGAAAAAATGATGTGGGTTACATTTTGAAAGAGAAAGCAAGTTAAGAAAAAACACACATATGAAAATCCCAGATAGAAGAAACAAACGGGAGCATCTCCACTATATCCCAAAAGCAAAAGAGACGTTAGCGTCTAAAGGACGCTTTGTATATTTATCAAGTGATGCTCCAACTTTCCAAGTATCCAGAAAAGACCCTCCACCTCATTTAGTGTCCATCAAATAACTGCAATAAATAAAAGTTACACAATAAGTCCTTCTAGTTGGTAAATGGTATCTGATTAGGTCCAAATATTCAACAAAGATACAAGGACAGAAATGATAATATGTCAGTGATCTTTGATTTGTATATATAACTAACTTCTAACCTATTAGCTAGCTTTTTTATATATGATCATGATTCATCCTAATTGACATCCCAATCAAAAGTTGGATCATATATCTGTGGTTGCTACTAATTTTTTTGATGAATAGCTGTGTAAGAACTAGCAATATGATCAAATCAAAAGAATTAATGCTGCAAGTAGCGAATATATTATATGTCGAATTATAATCAATTTAAACAGAATCAACTTTAACTTTGTCGCGTATATCCCTTGCTACATCGGAAGCAATTCACATTTTTTGGGACGAAAAGTTGCTACCAATCTGCTTGACACCATATCTATTGTAGAAACAACATTTGTTCTTCGTAAAGACAAGTGAATATGTGTTGCTAATTTAGTTGCACAAGTATATTGCCATATTGGCAATCAAGGAGAATATATAAGTCCTCAAAACCTCATAGCAATTCACACGATACAGAAGTAACATTTTCATTATTAGCCAACAATAACACAGAATTATACATGTGAGTATGTGACATATTTCATTGACGGGGGCCGGACTATACGATCAACATATAGTTGGTGCCGTTTTTTCATATCCCTAAGTCAAAGGGGTTTTGTTTCAGTAAAAATACCTCTTACTAGCGTAAGTTTGGGATGACCGGGCGGGCTTACATGTTAATAACATACCATGAATGTGATATTTATATGTATTAGTGGATAAGTATGGCACAGTCAGGTTTCATGTAATCACCATTATAAGAATATGTAGGTATGATTGATTGTATATCTTCATTATAGATAAAGATTTCGGATCTTGAAGACAAAATCGTGGGTATATACTTCTCAGCAAATTGGTATCCACAATGCCAAAGTTTTACCAGACTCTTAATCCAAGTATATAAGCAAATCAAAGGAAAAGAAGGCACAAAGTTTGAGATCATCTTTATTTCATCCGATGAAGACTTGAATGCATTCAACAACTACTATGAATCATACATGCCATGGCTTGCCGTTCCCTTTTCTGATTTGGATACTAAAAAGGCGTTAAACAAGAAGTTTGATGTTGAGGGGATCCCATGCTTGATCATCTTACAACCAGATGACGGTACATTTGTTTTACATGGCGGAGTTGAGTTGATATATCGATATGGTGTTGAAGCATACCCGTTTACTAATGAGAGGTTGGATGAATTGCTGAATCAAGAGAAGGAGAGACATGATCGGCAAACTTTGATGAAGCTGCTTACAAATCATGATCGAGATTTTCTTTTGGCTCATTCGGCTTCCAAAGAGGTTAGCACGAACATTAATAAGTGTCGCTTATATCACATCTCGTGGGAGTATCCTGGTAAATTATTTTCTAACATATCTTAGACCCGGGTACCATTTCTTCTGCGTACAAGGTTCCAATAAATTGCTTGTGGCAGCTATTCAAATCTTACAAGTTTGTGAGAACACTAGCACTTATTATGCAGGTACCAGTCTCTTCGTTGGTGGGCAAGACTATTGGGCTTTACTTCTCAGCCCATTCGTGCCTCCCAAGTCACAAATTTACTCCAAAGTTGATATCCATACACCAACAGATCAAACAAAAGCTAATGCCACAAGATGTCAATGGAGAACAAGAAGACTTTGAAATCATCTATGTCTCGACCGATCACAACGAGCTAGAGTTTGACTCATCGTTCACGGAAATGCCGTGGCTAGCCCTTCCATTTGGGGACTCGACTAGCAAGGACCTGACCAAGTACTTTGATATCCGGGGTATTCCTACTTTGATCATTTTGGGCCCGGATGGGAAAACTGTAACAAAGAACGGAAGAAGTTTGATTAACTTATACGAAGAGGACGCGTACCCATTTACTGAGGCAAGGATCGAGCTATTGGAGAAGCAAATGGATGAGGATGCTAAGAATCTCCCTAGCATGGAACTACATTCAGGGCATCGCCATGAACTCACGTTGGTGTCTCAAGGGAATGGCGGGGGGCCTTTTATATGCTGTGATTGCGACGAACAAGGTTTGGGTTGGGCTTACCAATGCATCGAGTGTGGGTATGAAGTGCACACCAAATGTGTTAGGCCTGTCGTTCAAGTCTCTAGTGTTTGATTAGAATTTGGCTTTGTCATTAGGGTGGCATGCATTTAAAAAACATTACTACAATTGTTTTAGTATTTGCCGATCATATGGTATATTATGTTATAAGTTAATGGTAGTGATTAACTGTGTATAATAATCTATAATATATTTCCTCACTGTGTAATCTTTCAACAGTTTGACGCAAAAATGCATTGCCATCCGATTAAATCGGTTGTAATTAACATGTTTCTTTGGAATCCTAAAGTAGATCGAGTTTATGTTAAGATACGAAGCAAACAAAAGAAAGAAGGACACTTACGAAACACAAACCATGAAAGATGCGTCACGATATATATAGTTTTAGTATCCATTCGATAATAGCTATTTTGAGGTGCTTACTCCTTAGGTTTGAGGTTCCTAATTACTAGATAGATGCTAAAACAGTTATATCTCCCTCTACGGGTTTTGTCAATCTTGTATAAACTTGTTCACGAAATTTAGTCGTCACAGAAGTATCATGAAAGCAAAAGCCACATGCGGACATACCGTTTTGTGTAGTAAATGTATCAAACTAAAAGAATGAATGTCTAGAAAAAGAATGAATGGAATATGAAGTCTATCTAGAACATGTTAATTAAATCTGTGTGTCGACTATATTGTTCTTCTGCATACTGGGCAAGAATTATGGGTGTTAAGCCATTGTGATATACATTGTGGATGAAATTTGTGCTCGCACTTTGGAAATATCCCAGCTGCATCCCCAACCGCAAAGTCCTGTTTAAATCATAACAACACAATTTTTAGTAAGTTGTTACAAACTTACAATATGCTTCATCTATGTTATTGTGCAACTTCACGTACCTGAAGGCAAATCGAACAACAAGTTGCGTTTCCAGAAGCGTCATACAAGTCGCATTCTAATATTTCAATCTTAGGAATTTTAATCAGCTTTTCACAACTTGCAACAACCTGGTCAGTTGAGTTTGATTAGAAGAAGGTTTAGTAGTCAACTATGGAATGTATAGCTAATATCCTATCTTCCTAATTAACTAGAGATTTTAACATCTTATGTTTCATAAAATTTTGTCATTACCTTGGTAATTAGAAATACATGATCCTGACCTCGAAGTAGTTTCGATTCCAAATCTCCTGCTATGATATCAATCTGCAACAATATATTTAATCAAAATTATTTGCAAAGTGTCCACAAACGAATATAGATAAAGATGTTGACATTTAAGATATATATATGCATGATTTAGTTACCAGGTGAAGGAAGTAATCATGTTCATCAACATGATTATGTTGCAAGAACTGATCAAACGTAAGCCTGGTGATTTTGTGAGACAAGTTTGCTCCTGATACGGCCCCCTGAATTACATCTTGTAAGAAGTACATTTTGTTCTTGAACCCGATTAAAGCTCCTCCCACTGCTCCTATGGTACCTCCAACTACATCCATAACACATCATATCAACAAGCGTCATAATGTAGAACCAATGAATATGGTTCCTCATAGTATCGTGCATTTTTCGGCAACTATGCCAAAAAAAATAGGTCATAAGGTACGTTCTTCCTAAATTTGTTGTTGTTATTAGATAAACTTCAAGTGTATATGGATTATGGATACTTACCTACGCCAAAATGGATGATGAAGATGATCAAGAGTGCTTGGATGAAGAGTTGGGAAAATATGGAGGTGCAAAGCTCTCTCATCTTGTCAAAATATTGGTTATTCTTTAAATATGAGGTATAAAGTTTTATGGAGGCTTGCATGATAATTTCGCAACTGTTTTAATTTATTGGTTATAATTGTTAAACTTTGAAATAGAGTCTTGGCGTTTTATATGAATGAAAATATAAACTTGTTTCTTGGAAAGTTTAAAGAAGTAAGCAAGAAACACAAGTTATTGGGTCAAAGTTGAACATTCTCAGAATTTTATCAACTACTTATTCAAACGCCACCAATTAATATATTTTCTATACTTGGAAAAGTTCTTCATATCCGTTGGATAGTGACATTAGTCATAACTTATAGTCTTATATAAGTAATACGTAAATAAATAAATAAAACCTTAAAAAAATCTTAAAAAATTGTGTCAAAGAGTTTTGTAAGTTAAAGTGTGCATAACTCAAGATCATGCAAAAGACTAAAGTCAGATGCAATGTCATATAGTTTTGTTATTGTTTTGATTATTTGTGATAGTTTAATGTTGTTAGTGTGTTAGATTACTGTTTAGCCTAGTTATGAAGAGATGATTTGCATATTTTCTTATGATTGTGACACACTTAAAAATGTTGTGTATTGACATTTATATCGTTACAGAATGAAAATAAGTAAACATGATATAAGGGTGTACTAGTTATAATACCCGTGCACGTACGGGTTTTTCTTTTCTAAATTTTATAATAATGTTTTTTTTTTGCTATTATGATCCGATTTTTTTGTGCAACGCATACGGGTTTTGTTTTAAGTTTTTTAATAACGTTTTTTTGGCTATTAGCAACCGAATATGAAAGATTGAATCACCCATTTTGACCGTATATGAGCTTTGATTTAGGATGTCCTCTCGAAGACAATAATTCTGGAAAATTCCTATTACTCACTCAATTTTGAGATATGAAGGCAAACGTTGTACCTCATTTGCCTCTAATGAAAACCCGGTTTTACACCACTAAATTGAAGGCTGGTCGATCAGTAAGGAAGCATAAAAAGCTTCTACAACTGACTGCAAATAAAGGCGGAATCATAATCAGCTTTAACATCAGGGTCGTCCAAATACGGGCATCATAGCTAGCATAAACCTCTTCAGATTATGGGAAATTGCTTTCCTAAGCAAAAGTGGGTGCCTTATCGAGTGACATGCTAGTGCAACAAACATAAAGTCATATTCTGGAAGTCCATAATATCGTTACAAAGTCATATACCTGATATCTTAAACTCGTTAGCACTTAACCAACAACCTGAAACAAAGAAGCGTCAAGTGATTATATCATACACCAATAACTTTTTTCAAGTGAAAACTCATACAATATACACAATTAAAAATTTGTAATGACGAGCAAAAAAACATTCACGATCCAGGTCCTTCTCGATATATTTTGTGTATTCATTGAATGTGATTGATCCAATGCATCGAAGCTCACCTTGGCCAAGAATTGGCTTCAACTTAGTTTTCTGACCTGCAACGACAACAGGTGTTATGTAGAATCATGGAACATGAAACCATTAACCAAGCTGATCAGTGGTTAATGCAATATGTGCAGCTGGATTAGACATTCAATGACTAATATTGATTTAACTAAAAAGCTCGTGAATTCAAGTATAACAACTAATATCATCTCCTAATGATATTAAGCCACTTGGTGAAACCTTCAGTTATGGTCATGAACTGCCCACTCTCATCCTTAGCCGCCACCGTGTGCGGTGTTAGTACCATGTCATTACTGTCTAACAGTTTCGGGTACTTCCAAACGCCCTTTTTGAGGAAGAGTTAGGTACTTTTCCACCGCTATCATTTCCTGCCACTCTGCCACCTGATAAATTCATTACTCATTCTTCATTTTAACAATCACAAAATTACAGAAAAACTACGACACGTGACATACTGTGTATAGCTCATTTTCTTGTAAAAAATTACCCGAATGTTGCTTCAACCACACATGAAGTCTTTTGACCGACTACTTAGGCTAAGTGTACATATCAGATACCATAACTGGACCCTGACATATCTAGTCGACCCACTCACTTAAGAATGGGTCGATTCACTTAAAATACACGACCACAGTGGGAGTCGAACCCATGACCTTTTGATCCTGTTAAATTGTAAAACTTGTTTTTGAGATATCTCAACACGCAGAATGACCGGGTGCGCGTAGAATAAGATAAACAATACGACAAACACAATTTTGTACCCAGTGCATTTAAGAAATAACCGAGGTTTTGGAAATAAATTAACACTACCACACAAAATTCGTGGGTGTCAGCCACAGCTTCACCAACAATCTTTCCTCATCTTTGCAGTTTTGATTCACTTCCACGAGGACGTGATGTCAGCCACGGCTCACTAACGCTGAGATACAACCCGTTTGGCCTAAACGACGTCAAACTGTTTGATTGGTGTAACTTTTCTGTTACACTTCCTGTAGCATTTGCTTGCACAAGCTGCATTTCCATAAAAAATAGTAAATTATGTTGGTATGTTATATGCATACAACATACTGAATTATCACGCGAAAACACAACTAAATCTAACCTGTGGTGATCGCTTTTCTAGCTAAAATCTGTATGATTACGAAGACTTGAATTGATGCTTGTTTTTTGTATAAATGACTTGAAGATGCCTCAAACAACAAACGGCTAAGAAAGTACCAATCATGTCGATAATCACACACTTTAGCATAGTTAACCTTTTTTTGTAGGTAAGTAGAGTTGGCATAGTAGATGGGAGCCTCGACCCCGAGTATCAAAAATGAAGGAACTCTGCAAGCATCTTGGTATCGAACAAGATCTTGATAGATTTGAGTGCCAGGAATGCATCCTAGGACGCTGGTGTTTGGTTGAGTCACGTGTAACAAAATCTTGAAGATGGAAACTCCCACCTGTGAAAAAACCGTAAGTAAATGGAAAAGTCACCAGCACTGTTAATGCCATTATGATGTTCTACATTGTTGTTTGTCCACCAGCGTTTTCATTCACAGCTGATCGAGAAAGACCCTGCCAAAGCTATGATGATAATTAGCAGGTTATGTTTTATCTATACTAAAAAGGATACAGGTCAAATGGATAATTGCTTTAGAATAAGCAATCCCGAACAGTCCCTTCATGAAAAAATAGCCCACGAAATGAAGGTGTTAAGACTTAATTTAAACCTGTAGTAACATAACACTAAGAGCAAGAACCAACCATGTTCATCAGCCCAATCGCTATCATTTCTTTATTTCCATTGACTTGGTAGTTTTTCAAAGCCACAAATGTTCTTCCAACCGCTATCCCTTCCTACAATTAAAAATACACATGATCGGTCATTTATCTATACATTTGAGTTCATTTTGAAGAAAACCTACTGTGAGGGATAATAGTCCAGTAACAGCACCGGTTTTGACAGCAACAACGAGAAACTCGCCATGGAAATACATTGTGTTTGAGGAGGGTGGATTCAGACCCTTGTGCAGTTGACCAATCTGTTTAGAAAGTTTAACTTTCAGATCAATTCTTGTTAAATCTCTTAAATGCGGAATATAGAAGAATGTAAGCGGATATGGAATATACTTACAGGTTACTTTCATTTGTGTATACCTCAGGGATGGCAAGGCTAGCAATGGTATAACTACATCTGAACGAAAAAGGCCAAAGTGTTAACCGTGCGCCCGCTCAAATGTAGGGAACACCCAAAACTACCCATAGGGAACACCTCAAAAAAGTAGGAGTTGGGGGTTCAACTTATAAACCAAGAACACCCAAAACTACGCATGATAGTTGTTGCTGAAGCCGTGGCCATTGGTTGGCTGCCGCTCTGAGAAGTCAGCACAGACGGCTTCACCGAGAACTAGCGGATACGTATTCGTATTTAGTTCTGGGTGAGCCGTCACCACGTCACCAACAACTTCCATGTGTTCTCTGCGTTCTTTCTGTTCAAAGATAGCCTCTTCGAGCCCACTTTAATGCCCCCACTTGGGTCACAAATTCATGTGACTGAATCCAGCAAGTTTAAGTATTTGAGTGCTGCATATATATATTGGAGATATTTCTACTCCAACCGATGTGGGATACAAAGTTAAATTTATATCTTCCATGAAATAATTTGTTTTAACTCGCATAGTTTGAGTCAATTTGCTAGTTATTTTATCGACCAAACGATCTTACTTCTGGTGCACCATCTTCTCCCTCTTGTCAAGACTTTACGGGTGACAAACTACACCAGTTTAGACCTGTGTTCTCAAATGACCCATCGACCCACACTTAAATCTCAAACCCATGAACAATTTGAAACTTCAAAAAATCAAAATAGCTGTGTTCCAATGCAAGATCTGATAAGTAGGTCACTAAAGCACTTGTACCAAACATTTAAACCCGATGTAACCTTCTCAAGCGCACTAGCATGGACTAACTTAGTTGCAGCATCAGGCGCAGACCAAGAAGCACGACTATGCTCCACCATATCCACTGCTGCTTTCCTCGGGCCCCACGCATTAGGAGACGGTCCACTAACCATAGGCCTACCACCACTAACATTGGCCCTTCACTAAACCTAGCGGCATAATAACTACCCCATACTGTGAAACCGGAGTTGTAGCAGGTCGGGCAACCGCATTCCCAATAGCCGGATAATCAACCTTCACCTCCGGTCTCATCGGTGGACCACCACGAATATTCTCATCACTAACAGTTCTCCGCAGTAGCGACCCCCCATCCAATGGCTTCCTCTTATCTTAATCAAAGTTCCGCCAAATCTACACATTATGACCTAGAAACAGCGTCTTATCATCATAAGTCCTGCAGCTAAACCTGGAGGCAACCTGTGATCTTGCCTTCCCATAGGATTCGTCCACGCATTGTTTATATCCAATCCAGTATGACTCAATGTCCTCACAGTCCTATAACAACATCCGCAAACTATTAAACAAAACACCAGATCAATTTTTATAATCCATTAGCTCCTCATAACTAAGAGAGTGTTTGGTATTGCTTATTTTTGCTGCTTATCTGCTTATTTTAAGGTAAAACTAGCAGAATTATGTTATGATCCCACATCGGCCAAGTATGGGAATGGTTGATGGTTTATAATGTCCAGGTGTCCCCTCCTCAAACAAGCTAGCTTTTTGAGTGAGTTCTACGTTTGGGACTTATAAACCGATTACGAGCCTAGTATGGGATAGGTTCGTATCAATTGGTATCAGAGCTGTTTCGATTCTAGGGTTTCAACAAAAAAAAAAAAAAAAAAAAAAAAAAAAAAAAAAAAAAAAAAAAACTGTTTACCCGGACACTATTCATCCGAATCACTGTTCACGTCCAGAAATTACTGTTCATCGCTACTGTTCATCGACTACTGTTCATCCGGGGCACAAGAAGATGGTTAACAGCATGCGTTCATTCGGAAGAGATTTAAAGATGTCTAACTTTGAAGGAGGTGATGTTTTTGGGTGGATTTACCGCATGGAACGATATTTTCATATCGAGAGGATTGAGGCTAAGGATCAATTAACGGCTGTGGAGTTATGTTTAGAGGGACAAGCTCTTTCTTGGTTATGTTGGAGTGATTGTCGAACTCCGTTTAGATCTTGGGAGGATTTTAAAAGGCGAATATTAAACAGATTCGAACAATCTCGTGAGGGTAGTTCGTATGAGCAATATTCGGCGATTAGAACCTACCAAGAGAATAAGAGGCGTGAAGAATGGAATCAAATGATTAAAGAAAAAATTGAAGAGGATAAGTGGCGTGAAGCATGTATTCAAAAGCTTGAAGAGATGAAAAATATAATTCAGTCTTTACGGAATCCCATATCGCCACCAGTAACAACCAAGGTACCCGCAAAACCGATTCAAAATACCCTACGTTTTGAAGAAAATAGCGGGCAAAGTTATACAAGTGGTGAGGAGGTGAAAGTAGAGTTGAAAGGCAACGTTGTTAAAGGTGTTCATGTCACAGATTCAAAAGAAGATGCTGATGTACATGGTGGGGGAAACCTACCACAAACAGAAAATGCACTTCCGGATTTGGATACAAAAGACATTGGCACATGCACCATGGTTCCAGAAAAAGCAAATAACCAAGACAACACGAACATGACAAAGGATCAGCCACGTGTACGAGAGAAGGATGTACCTTCGCATGGGCCGAGAGAACAACAAATGGTTGGACAGATTTTGGGTGTAGTGCTGGAAAAACATACTATTGGGTTTGATTTAAGGGCTTCCGAGGGGCTTCATTGTGACATAAGGAAGGAAGAAAGGATAACTTGGAATCCAGGGATCCATCGTCATCCATCAGAAAGAAAATGGAATTTTGGCCTGAATGTTTATACAAAATCGATTATCAAAAGCAATCATGTGTTTCAAATTTTTAGGCCTAATGATGACCAACATGAGAGGAGGGGAGTTCAAAGAAGAGTTTGGGATCCCGGGATTACTCGAGGCTACATCTTTATGCAACACCTTGAGGACAAGGTGTGTTTGGGGGCGGGAGTATTGATACGATCCTGCTGTCTCTTATTATATTAATAAGATAATTAGTTTATTTACTTTCCTTTTATTGTTTTATCTTAGGGACCAAGTTAAGTCTAGGGCAACTTTCATTATATATAGAGGATTAAGGGCTGTAAGATGATTATGTTTAATGATAATGAAGTATTGGTTTTATTAATCAATTGGGGAGTCGGTTTATCTCACTAATATAAGCCACTGGGGGGTCGGGTTATCCCATTAACATAATCTATCTATCCTTTTATCTCTATTATCGATCTGGTTCGTATCAATGTCATAACCAGCTACGTTACAATCCTCAATACTGACACCGGATGTAACCTCATTACCTCCTTAACAATTGCCCTAATGTATGGAAGGTTGGGCAAGTCCTTCTCGTCATAGACGCTCTGAACACCATCAGAACCTTGAGTAACAGACTCGAGCCACTTTAGCACATTCGACTGAGAGGTGATTTTGAAATCCCTAGTAATCGCTTTCACTCTGGACAACATTTTCCTGTCACAAATGCAGAAAAACGTATTACTTAGAACAAAAACGTTATGCAAATCAGTAAAACATTCAAATTCATCAGTAATACTAAAAGTGGCAATTTGACCTCTTGGTTAGACAAGGGTCAATTTTGTGATTATTTATAACTCAAAATTTAAAAAAAAAATTGAAAATACCCAAGATCCATTTTAGAAGCATGTTACTCAGAATCCGTTTAGACCAAAACAACAATAGTAAGTGATAGATTCCAAGAGTCTTGTGATTTTCATACATAAGTGAATATACAAAAACTCATGGATATTCGACCTAAGCACAACAACACAAAAACTCAATACACTCAAGCTAAGCACATGGTGTACACCTTTTAACAACACAAACTGCAACTATACATTCGAGGTTTGCAGACCTATCCAAGGTACCACACTACCATTACTCGACTTAACCTCTAAACCCGTTTGTTGTGAATATGTATACCATTTTTTAGTTTAAAGTTATAATCCTGCTTTTTAAGTTAAACTAATCCTGATCATAAAGCCATTTTCAATTAGAAAATGTATGAAACTTTTTCAAGAATCAGATAATAACTAAATAAGTACTACTTATGTAGCACCAGAAAACTAAGACAATCATATGAGCAAAAAATCAAATAAGCTACTAAACGCTAAAAGTTACAAACAGCTTAAAATGTTCTACCGATTACATTCTAACCCCTTTTAAAACAACATAGTTTGAATAAACTGGCTATACTTGAGAAATGTTTTGCGCAAAAATTACCCTCATCAAAACAGCTATTCAAATATCAACGTATATATTCAAAGATGTGGGCTTTTTAGCTTATTTGATTTCATCTTATGGTTTATAAGCTTTAGTTTTATGGCTTATTTTATCAGCTTATATATCCTTGTTATGATAATAACAAAGTTACAAATAAGCTTCAAAATAAGCCATAAAACTAAAGATTATAGACCATAAGATGAAATCAAATAAACCTACACAACGACCCTAAAAGAAAGAGAACTAACCCTCCGGATACCAAGCCCTGCCAGATCTTCAGCCGATAGGAGCACCATGTCTTTTAAAACTCTGTAGAATAAAATAAAAACTTAACATGTGCAAATATCTAAAAACATATATGGCCACAGATTATATATTGACAATTCAGTACCTTTTGAAATAAATCCAGGTAGCTTTCAAGGCCGAGGCATGCAAGGAACTGCTGTAAGCTCAGATACAGCAATAATCCATATTGAGGGAAGCTGAATTACGATAAGTAACATTTTCAGAAAAAAAACATTATAGTTTGACTTACCTCAGACTCAAAATCCTTAAGAAACGTTTTCAGCTTCTTCTTCGTAGTGAATGATCAGGAGGTATCTTAGAAAAGGGATTTTATATTTTTAGAAGCACCATATTTAGCTCCAGCAAAACGATTTTACAGAACATACCAATAGCCACTATTTCTTAAGTTTCGCACCGTACAATAACAAGTTTCAACCCACTCTGAACCCACCATTATTTCAATATCGCAGTCCAATCTAAAGATCCCACCATTATTTTCAAAGCCGCCTATATAGCTCAATAAAGCTGCTATAAGCGCACACTTCAAACAATCTAAAAGACATGATGTCTTTTGCAACCTTAGAGGCTGAATCAACAGATCAATCCTTGATTGAGTGGAACCATAAGACAAGAAAAAAATTACCCCGAAAAAGTCACACGGATAAAAAAAATTCATAATTTACTCAGACAGCGAATTAAAGATTATACTACTTATCTTCGTGGCCATAACTAAACTAATTATCCAGTTACATATGTTTAAATTTCATGATGGCAAATAAATAAGAAAAATAAGCAGTATTAAGCAGATAATCTCAGCATTATAACGTTGATCGATTGGAATGTAAAAACTAAACCAAACATTACTAAATAATATAAGTATTGTCGAATGGAATATAAAAACTAAAACATTATACCAAATGAAGAATAAAATTAACTTAAAGCGAGGAGCAGAGAAGGTTTTTCAAGAATCCAATCTAACTTGAACTCATCTGTATTGTAGTATCTCGAATCATCATGAAAAGTCGTCGGGGTTACCCATTTCCTGTTAGAAGGATTTTTTATTTTAACATCTCTCAGCTCACACCTTTTCTTTTGCATCATATTCCTTGCCTTCCACTTATGCACGTAGTTGTTAATCCTTTCAATATAATCTACCTTGACAAAACGGGGATGGCAAATCGAAAAAAATAAATCAAAAATTGTTGAGTGCGTCCACATGTGTACATCACTAGTTTGTTTAAAGGACAGGTTTTGTACATTCCTCGATGGAAACCTAACCCTTCTTCTGAGATCAGCAATGTCAATGTTCAATGGCGGCCTATAAGAATGGATATTTTTATTTCAATATCAAAATTGCTTGGTAAACTGAGTGCTTCTGTCATTTTCAGAAAGAACGGCAGATCAATGGAATTCCCTGGATTAAAGTTTAGTATGAGTGTAATACGCTCTGGAGTACTAGATGGAAACAAGAGACTAGGCACTGTCTGACCATCGTACGAAAAATAAAGTAACTTTGAAGAGTAAACATGTATCCTGATTTGCTTCTTTACGCAACACTTTAAAGTAAATCTTTTTAAGGAATCACAAGTGATGGCAATGGTTTCCAGCATACACCCCAACATTGTTAAGCTCAAACTCTCGAGAAAAGGAAATCTTGAATTGATCATGTCAGTAAATTCAGCATCGACGAGCCTACACGTGATGATTAATATCCGCATACCCACTAATGAATCCATTTTGAATGTAACCTTTTGTATGTTGTAGTAGTCGAACACACGAAGAATTGGGACATCATAAAATTCTAAAATTGGGTCGTTAATCTAGGGCTCTACTGATCTTATTCTCAGTTCGCTAAGACAACGAAGGTTTTTAATCTTAATAATCTTAATGCCCTGGCGAAACAATATGTTTATCTTCTCAAGTAAGCTACAAGAAGAAAGCAAGTTATTAAGTGCCTCTTCACTACTTATGCAGACATTTACCAACTCGAGTACTCGTAGGCATGAACACTTGATCACAGGGTTCACATTCACCATAACGCGATAGCCCGTGTAGTTATCAACTTTTAAACTAATTTTTTTTAGGTTTTTACAAGAGAAAATCTCACCTGGAATTGTAAGGTGAGTCAAAGTATAACCAGACTTCATGGTACAGATTGTTAGGGAAAGCTCCTTGAGACAAGTTCTGGAAGCCAATGACAGAAACCAGTTTTCAGCAAGAGAAGATAACGACGAGTCGTGAAGGTGTAAGTGAAGATAAAGGCATTCGATTCCGATGTTGTAACTGAGATACCGTAGAAGAGTGCGATCAATCAACTTCATGTAGTCTATTTCTTCTTCTTTGCTGAAATCAGTTGGACATGTACCAAACCTGAGGGTAGGAATGGTAGACCAAACGTGTAGCCATGACTTGGACAAGACACTTGTACGGGCAGCATCTTTTGGGGGCAACAATGACTGTATATGATGAATCAACTCATTCGGAACATCTTCGAACTGTGATGTGATGTATCCGTTCTCATTCGGAACATCTTCTAACAGTGATGTGATGTTTTCGTTCTCATTCGGAATTTCGTTCTCATTCGGAACATCTTCTAACTCTGATGTGATGCTTTTGATCTCATTCGGAACATCTTCTAACTGTGATGTGATGTTTTCGTTCTCATTCGGAACATCTTCTAACTGTGACGTGATGTTTTCGTTCTCATTCGGATTAATTGTTCTTTGGGTACAACAAGATCTAAAAAACCTTTTTAAGGCTTGGATAATCATCTTGCAAACTAAAGTACTTTTTTTCTTTTGCTTAAGAATTCAATCTTTTTCTGCATGTACAATTTATTTATGAGATCTTTCATTTTAAAAAACGAATTTTGAGGTAAGACATATAAATTCCAAATTTATTTCATGAAATCTTTCCTCTCAAGCAATTATATAAGCATAACATAATTTTAAAATTAAGTTTATATATATTATAAACGTATTTTAAAAAAATTACGCATTTAGTTAACTAACTTGTTAAAATATCAATTAGTCACTGAAACCGGCTATTTTGTAACAATAAAAATAATATATATATGACCAATTTTGTGACGATACAGTTATCACTAATTACAAATAATTCAAATGAAATTAGTCAATGCTACTTACCTATGCAGTAATCATTACCGGGTGACATTTACCAATTCTATCCTGTTAGTGTCCATCTACATGTTCATCAATGTTACAATCAGTTCTCATGCTTTAAGAAAAACAAAAACATACATACTTATTTTTTGTACTGGTTCTTGTTGTAGGAGTTCATTCATAGATGTTTAAAAATAACCTTAACACATAATATATTTGAACCATGTCAACATGCATCCCAAAAATTGTTCTAGACCCCAAAGATGATTCATAATTTCCATTAAGTCGCCTTGTTCAAGCACTCGAAGAACTGCCTATTATTTGCAGTCTCTCCTCAAAGAATGCAGATTGTGATGAATCATCTTGATTCAACCCATGTTGAAGGTAAACTCTGCATTAAATATCAGTCGCAATACGAATGATGAAGGACCTTCAGCAAAAATGAAATCACATTTTAAGATAATAAATTGAGATAAGATACTCAGAATTAAATAAAATCAGTCTAAGAAAAATTCTTACTTTACGCTATTCCAGAAACAGTGGCGCCTCGTTCAAAGGCACACTGAAAGACCAATGCAGAAAACAATTTAACAAGAGGGAGATTATTCTTGAATTTTGTTCGAAGATTGTAAACAACAGTTATCATTTTTCCCTCGTTGACAAGTTTTGGACCATTTGCTTGGTTTGTATTCAAAAAGAGCATGATACATCACTTACTTTCCGGTGTAGAAGCCCACCAAAAACCAAACATTCAAGACCGCTGTAAGATTTGTCTGAGGCGGTTTTTTCCCTGCACTGCGTCTCTAGATACTGCCTATGCTTCACTTTCTTTCCCTCTGCAATTGACACACATATGGTAGGTAATCTGTTATAGCATCTACACATTTTTTTTATTTAAATAATTGAAAAAAGCTAGAAAAGATCAGGTTAACACTTCCCCAGAAGTGGTAAAAATGACATTATGTGTCTTTGCAGCATAAATTATTAGATTAAAACTACACTAGCATGGACCCGCGCAATGCGGCGGCGAGTACGCATAATCATTTTTTAGGCTAACAAATATTAATCTTATCTTGAACTCTACTCATCTTATTCTCAATGCGCCAAGACAATGAAGGTTTTTAATCTTAATATTCTTAAATCCTTGGTGAAATAACATGTATATCTTCTCAAGTAAGTTACAAGAACAAAGTAAGTTCTTAACTGCCTCTTCACTACTTATGCAGAGATTTACCAACTCGAGTACTCGTAGGCATCAACACTTGATCAAAGGGTTCATATTCACCATAACGCGAGAGCGCATGAAGTTACCTTCTAAACTTAGTATCTGAGTTTTTACAAGAGTATCTCACCTAGAATTGTTAAGGAGAGAAATGGTGCCAACAGGGCCACATAACCACCACACACACACTTGATGTTGCTCTTTGGGGACAAAGAGCTTAAGAGAGATGAACTGTTACTGTACAAGCTAAACCAAACAAAGACACGCAGGCCACACATGCGCGGGTCAAAGAAGGTAGCACAACAAATTAACATGGTCAGGATTCGAACGAGAGTAGACTAGTTACTTACATTATTAAGGATATAATGTCTAAGGAAAAGCATTGCATCAGTCATGTGTTACAATAAGCACAACAACTTAACAAGAAACTTAAATGTTGAAACCATTGCACAATAATAACATGTTGCAAGATCATAAGAAACTAAAACAAAATCACAAACAGGACATGGAAAATGATATATAGTGAATTAACTCCGGTGACTCGTGAATCATCTTCACCGATTTGATCCAAGGAAGCTTAAGAAACATTTTTGATAGCTGCTGCTGCTACTTTTGTGGTAGTATAATAATTATAATATTTGGGGTAGTTGTTGGATCAAATAAGAAAAACTTATTTAAAAAAAAATTGTACTGTAGTTTCTATTTTCATTCTCATAGTACCACCCCAAACAAATGAAACCGGGAATGAATGGATTCCTTTTATTCTATAGCCTCAAAACAAACGGCCCTTACATCGATTAACAAAAGTATCACGCTCTCGAGTGTCCATGTAACATAGAGCTGCAAAAATGAGTCTTTTGATCTGCGATATTTGAACAAGCTTCCGAGCTTAACGTTCGCCTTTTTAAGATAATGTTTATCTGGGATCTGAAATAATAAAAAGAGGCAACAAGTTGATAGCTAATGTGTCAATGGATATTAACTTTCGCCATTTTTAAAGAGCGGATCTTATTGGTTATCTATGATTTCAGATAATAAGGAGATGAGGCGGTTGATTTAAGATTAGGTCATGTGAGATATATTAGGGTTGTCGACTCGATGCATAAAGTTGTGTAGGGCTGAGCATCGGTCCGGGACCGGACCGGACCGGCCAAGACCGGACCGGACCGAGGACCGAAATGGTCCGAAACCCCGGACCGAGACCGGACCGAAATAGTCCGGTCCGGTCCGGGTTGGTCCGGTCCGGTTCGGTCCTCGGTCCGGTCCGGTCCTATTAGACATATTTGACAAGATTTTGGCAAGACCGAACCGGACCGGACCGGACCGACCGGACCGAGGACCGAATTCGTCCAAGACCCCGGACCGAGGACCGGACCGAAATTGCTCGGTCCGGTTCGGTTCGGTTCGGTCCGGTCCGGTTTTCCGGTCCGGGTCGGTTTTGGGTCTGCCGTGCTCAGCCCTAAAGTTGTGTTGTGTGAATGAAGTTGGACCGTCTAATCAACATTACACCGGGCTTCAATATTAATCGTGCTGAATTATTGTGACTAGGGGTGTCAAATGGGTTGACCCGAACCCAATAAGATTTTACAGAGTCGGGTTGATTTGGGTCCAAGTGAGTTTATTACCCGATAAGCTAATTGGGTCGAGTTAGGGTCTTATTTATTTTTTATCGAGTTATCGGGTCAACTCGATAACATACGAACTGCCATTCAACATAATGAGTAGGATTCACATACAATATTTGATAAGAAACTAGTTATGCAACCTTGGTATTAAGATACGTGGATATGATGCCACGGCGCTGAGATCGCGCCGTAGTCTCGCGTTATACCAATCATTTTAGGCTAGAAAATACGACGTCAGAATCCATGGCGCGAGTTACGGTGAAGCTTTTGATGTTACGAATGTCGCGTTATACCCATGGCTCAAGCCGTTGTTTACCATGTCCCCTTACGTTGTAACATTTTTCATTAATGTAGATTTTTATTTTATCATATATTAGTAGTAGATATTATAAAAAAATTAAAGAAAACAATCGAGTAATTATTAGGTAAAAATAAAACTATTATATCAAAGTTGCAAAAATGGTGTTGAGCTTATTGTTCCAATTTTTCAGCTTATTTTTCATATTATTCTTACTTGATATCTATTACTCACACCACTAATGTTGAGCTTATTTGTGCTTATTTTGGATTTGAATTTGTAACCAGTCAACGGAGATTACTTAGAAATTCATCAAACACGAATTATTTCTAAGGTAAAATCTCTGATTGATTTGTCTTTGATTGCTGAATACTATGTGTACACCAACTGTTTGATCAAATGTCTGACTTATAAATGATATGAACTTGAATATGTTCCCAATTTAAATGTCGTGCTACCTTTTGTAGTGTAGTAAGAAGGCAACCTGATAACTCGAGCACTCACGCTCCTTGATATGAGCGTCTTTGTTTCTATCTCACTGTATGTTCACAACTAACACTCCATAAACACAAGTGAAAACTTTTGACGTGAAAGGGACAATGACTTTGGTTCACGGACAATGTTTCCTTGTAACAAATGCTTACTCGAAAAACAAACATTCTCCTCCAATTCAGTTTGACTCTTCTATGAATTACTCGACTTTGCATTCAGTAGCGTGTGGACAACGTAAACTGTGATTCATTCAGACTTACGTTGTCATTTCAAACTCTAACCGCCCTTTTCTTAAGACTGAATGGATAAGTTCATAGGCTTGTCTTGTGGAAATAGCCATCTCTTTTTATGAAGAGGGCATGTTACACATTCATATCCAACGCAGATTGCATAAAGGCAATATTGAATGAGTGAAGAGAGCTATAAAAACCAAACGCGGTAATAAACATACAAGGTAATCACTTATGATATGTTCAACACCCCCTAACTGCATCATAAACTGAAACTCATCTTATTAGAAGTATTATAGTTAAGCCGCATTCGAGGGAGTTATTGTGAGGGGGATATCAGTATAATCATTCTATTGAGGTGGTCGTTCCGTGATTTGATTATCTAGTTAAATTTATTCTGTCTAGCTTTATTGTCATGTTATTATTAGAAGGAAATCATGTTCTGTTACAAATATCTGTAATAAGGATAGGCCGCGCAAATCATGATTGTGTGTAGGGTGGTCTTTGACATTCACATTTTGCTAATTTGGACACACTAACGTTTTCGGCTTGCTTTTGGAAATACTTTATAACTGTCTTAGATTTGTAGCCCTTAGTTTTGTTACACTTCATAGATGGGAAATTTCTTTATTAGATCTTTTATTTGGCTGTTTGGAAACTCTCGAAATCGAAAGGAAAGAGTCTGGGTATGACCATATTATGACTGATTGAACCCATTGCTAAAGTCGAATGATTGGCTCATGTAGTCTGTGAGTGATAGTATGTTACGTGTGTACATGATAGTGACCAGTTATAGATGCATATTAGATAGTTTTGAGAAAAGCTCGTAAATGATCAATTTGTATGTGATTTGTTAACATACAAATTGGCATTGCACGCATGCATTACCGGCCTCCTCTTAATGCTTCTCCAAAGCAGCTAGATCCTTACGAGCTTCAGAAAATTCACGTTCCTCCATATCCTCACGTATATGCATCATGGATTTGAATTGCAAGTGAAAATCATGATAGGTTGCAAGTGTAGGAGATGTATGACATCTGCATTGTGTTATTAATTTGGACATTTGTTGATTTTTTTGGTCAGTAGGCTTGTGTGATGGGAGCAGAACTTCAGATGATATGAAGTGGATGACAAAAAATTTATCCGAAAGTGAAGCAAATTTAGTTAAATTTGATTTGAAAAATGGCGAGAATGCGAGATTGACCTTTGAATGATTTTCTCTTTTAGTTGCATCTTTTTGATGGTGCTAACTGAACACAATCAACTAATCGAGTATCAACTTATCAAGGTATCATTTATGTGTATTTAATTTTTATGCTTATTCAAATTAATCGGAAAATATCTTTAATTATTATGGGTGTTTGCGTTTTTCTTATACCTAAACTAAAAGGTATTTTGGATTGTTATAGCTGATTTAAATGGGTGTTTGGGACTATTTGAGACTGTTTTAATAGCTAAATTAGAGGGGTGTTTGTGACTGTTTTTACAGCTGAATTAACGAGGTGTTTAGGACTATATGACTGTTTTAATAGCTGAATTAGAGGGGTGGTCAAATAACTAGATTGCCTGACCTGTGTTGATGTCACAGCTTCAGACTCTGATTAGAAATGAAGTGTTTTATTGATGACCACATATAGTTCTTATGAAACAGTACCTAAAAGCTCTTCTACGGTTACTAAAATCCCAATTCATAATTTATATGTGAACAAGCTTATATTCCATTGTGAAGCTAATTATTGATTACAAGTATACAAGGGTGAATCATATTGAGCTACAATTTGCTAGTAGTCTGCAATATTAGAAACAAAATTTATACTTTCATGTTGTTGTTTTTTACTTTTAATGTTTGTTAGTTCGTTATCTAGTTTATCTATACAATAAGGGGGTATTTTGGTTTAGGAGATGTTTTTACTAATTTGGTCATTTAGTGTTCTCTTTAAGATAGCCTGTTTGACCCGAGCATGTTTTGACCCAAGTTATAAATTTGCTCGTTTCGTTTGGACTCGTGCCCGTTTGCCCGACCCGCTTGTTTGCCACTTCTCGCCTTTAAGGGTCAGTTTTGAAATTATATGCCGAAGCCCTGAATTAAATTTGTATATTACTTGTGTAGTCCAAAGTGTTCATCACTCGTTTATTATTGTCAAATTGGTTCCTTATGCAGACCAAGCTTGTGTGTCAGTTACGAATTCCAACTTGAAAGTTACTTACTTTAGTATTCATATATCTCAATTAATGTTGCATTGCAATTTGCTTATCTAAGAATGAAATCATGTCTTTCTAATACAGTTTACGAGCAATGAAGCAAAAAGTATCCATCGGTTCTCATGGGTTTGTTCCCATGTGTTTGCAGAACTCCCAATTTGTGATCCATAAGATGCCCATAAAGAGTTCAACTAAGACATCAAAACCCGGGCTTCAGAACCCTGATGTAGCTACTTGGGATATGCCAAAAAAGAGTTCATCTAAGCCACCCAAACCAACGTTAAAGAAACCGACCCCGACCCCTGTGAAGGAAAAACCATCTTCCACACCAAAACCATTCGGACAGGAAATCAATGATATATTTTCTAAGATAAGAAAGAAACCTGAGCTGGAAAAGACCAAAAATTCAGATAAAATAACGCCTAAAGATTCAAAAGGTATCGAGCTAGTGCTCCAAAGGGAGAAACTGATCAAGACTGGAGGGTCTAATGTTGATACGTTTGAAAGCGAAAGACCGGCTAGACCCAAGAAGAAAACTGCAGATGGTCTAGTGATATACTCAGAAGAAGAGTTGGGGTTTGGTAAGCCAGATGAGGGAGGTACCCGATTATGATAGACTACCATGACATATACCTACCATATGCACTTGATGAAAGCATACGCAACAAGGACCATATTTTACTTGAATCCATCTGGCACTCTCAAGCCCGTCGCAATCGAGCTTAGCATACCACAAGCACTGCCTGGTTCAGAGTCAAAACGTGTACTCACACCACCATCGGATGCGACTAGTAACTGGATGTGGCAACTAGCTAAAGCACACGTGTGCTCAAATGATGCTGGTGCTCACCAACTGGTTCACCACTTTTTACGGACACATGCAGCTACTGAACCATTCATATTGGCTGCACATAGGCAATTGAGTGCGATGCACCCTGTATATAAGGTTCATATGAGATACACGTTAGAGATCAATCAGTTGGCTCGCCAGAACTTGATCAACGCCGATGGTGTCATTGAGGCGTGCTTCACCCCTGGACTCTACTGTAGGGAGATCAGTGCTGCTGCTTATAAAAATTGCCGGTTTGATTTAGAAGGTCTTCCTGCTGATCTCATCCGAAGGTACTTATACCAGTTTTTGATATATAATTCTATGCCAGTTCGAACAAAATCTCTTTAGGTTTGAATAAGCATTCAGACACTCAAACAAGTGATTATTCGAGTATAACAACTGCATAGGAAGAATAGTGCATCCAAACTATCGCTTATTGTTTTAAACTTAGGTCTTCGCCTTCCATTTTATGTGTTATTGTAAAGGTTAATTGACATAGCTCGTATCTAATGAAATTTCACCCTTTGATGATTGCTGTTCCGGACCCAAGCAAGCCACATGGTCTAAAGCTAGTAATTGAAGACTACCCATACGCATCTGACGGGCTCATGATATGGGAAGCCATCCAAAACTGGGTTAAAACTTACGTGAACCATTACTACCCGGATTCAGCCCAAGTATGCAACGACAGGGAGCTCCAAGCCTGGTACGCAGAGTCCATCAATGTAGGCCATGCTGATCTCCGCCACAAAGACTGGTGGCCAACTTTAGCTAGTGCTGATGACCTCACTTCAGTCCTAACCACTATCATCTGGCTTGCATCAGCTCAACACGCAGCACTTAACTTCGGTCAATACCCATATGGTGGCTACATACCAAACCGTCCTCCACTAATGCGCCGGTTACTCCCTGACGAAAACGACCCAGAATATCTAAGTTTCCGTGATGACCCACAAAAGTACTTCTTATCCGCTTTACCAAGCTTACTGCAGTCAACAAAGTACATGGCTGTGGTGGACACATTGTCAACTCACTCACCCGATGAAGAGTACATTGGTGAAAGAAAACAAACCGACACTTGGTCTGGTGATGCTGAGGTAGTGGAAGCTTTTTACGCGTTTTCAGCTGAGATTCAACGGATAGAAAAGGAGATTGAGAAAAGAAATAGAGATACAAGTTTAAAGAACAGATGCGGTGCTGGTGTTTTACCATACGAACTTCTTGCACCAAGTTCCGAGCCCGGAGCAACATGTAGAGGCGTTCCAAATAGTATATCTATATGATTTATGATGAGCAACAATTACCGGCTCATTTTTTGTTAACCCGAACGAGGGATACAAATGTAATACTAGTAGTGTTAATGGTTTAAGTAGAGTGCATATATGTAATGTAAATCAAGCTTCTTAGGTGCACATTTTCGTTGCATATACGTGTAAAATCCTGATTAAGTACTTAAATAAAACGCTTCTGTTATATCAAGGTAACATTATTTTTCATCGCGACATGACTTGACTCAGGATGTGGTTACACCGACCGTCCTTCTGGTTAGCGTTGACTTGATAGAACCTAAGTCGGAAACCCTTAACACGCACAATCCTTTGACCAGAGGACTGAGTTTAAGGGTTTCCGAGTTTGGGACTACATGAGTCTAATGTAGATTGTATATAACGAGATTGTTATATGTTGTCTTTAGAAAATTGTTTAAACGACATCGGTTTTATATTCAAAATAAATAATAAAAAATACGACGCCTGAGATATTCGAACTCTCGCGGGGAAACCCCATGTACTTAGCAGGCACACGCCTTAACCACTCGGCCAAAGCGTCGTCTATGATTCCTTTTATATAAAATCGTATATATTATTAACCAATTATAATATAAAAAGAAAATAGCTATTCAAATTTGGTTTGCAACTTTATATTTCTCAAATTCAGAATTGACGCAAACATTGAAATTTAACATTATATTAAATTATTAATTCACGTGATATGTGCGTAGTTAGGGACGGACTCATATGAGAATCGGTATAATAGGAGTTGCATCTTTTTTGGGGCTACAAATTGTAATTTTTGCAAAATTGTTACTTTTTTTAGCACGTACAACACTTAAAATTTGATGCGACATTTATCGTTTACAACAGTTGCTAGACAAATAAAAGGATTTCTTAGGCGACTTGTTTTTGTTGGGGATAAGTTTTTCGGGCAACATGTCAACCGGGATTCTTTCCCGAGCAATTCCTGGACGACAACGCCGTGCCCACACTATCTCAATAAAATGACTAAGTGCCACGCTAGAGGATTTTTTTAAACAATATGTCGCTCAAGATAGTCCTGCTAATTGTCATCTTATATTAGTTAAGGTATCTCGGACAACATGTCGCCCGAGATAATATTCTTTATACGTTGACTTGTCAACAACATTACTGGGTTTATTTTTTTGTCGTTTAGCGAACACTAGTTGTAACACCCGTGCACGCACGGGTTTTTAGCAAAAAAAAAAATTAATAACACGTTTTATTTAATAAAAGTAAATACTAATTACAAAAATTAGGATACAATTTGTTAAAAGTTTCATGTTTTCTTTTTTATTTTTCATGTTTCAATCCTGATAAAATAACCAATAGCATATGCATAATGTTATTCGAGCATATCTAAGTTATAGCCGGCTAAGACGTGAACAAATTCATAAAAAACAAAACAAAAAGCTAGTCCGAGAAAGACTGGCAGTGTCAAGACGACCATGTGAAAATGGGTTTTACAAATGGTAGAGACTTACGATTCCATTAAATATGTTTATTGGATCAACAATTTTACTTATAACAATGTCTATATTTAAGAATGAAATCAAAGCCCGATACTTTTCAAGTCTGGAAGCTTCTTCATCCCCACATTGTAATTCTCTCCGATTGCCAGCGCAATATCACCAAAGCATGAAAAAATTGGTGGTTTCACTTAACGGTGCAAGTTGTTGCTTGACAGGTCTTTAAGAAGCTAGGTTATGATCCCATGGTAACACCTTGTCTTCTATGACCCTGCAAATATCACACAAAAAACAAAACATATAGCATATCAAGTGAAAATAATAGATGAGGTAGATAGCATATACCTTGTCTTGTGTCCATTCTTAACTGATTTCTCAACAATGGTGCTACCAATAGTGGTACGGTTCCCACCAAGGTAAACAAAATTTTTTGAGATGCAATTTCACATATAAAAATTTAGATAATGGCAATATAAACGTGATTTGTATAATCGATAATTTGATGTGTACCTTTTAAAGGCACAAAAAATTTCTGCCATCAAAGCCCAACTTCCGAAGTCATACAAAGCCACCATGGGCAAGTTCCAAGAATTATATCGATAACATTATATTAGTGACTGTCACTACCATTTACACCTTAACAAATAAATATATATGTGTGCCTTGTATCTGCAAATAACACCTTACCTATGTCCATTAAAATCATAGCCATCGCGCCCATTGGTAGCCTCTTTAGCATCAGGTCCCTGATCAAACGACACAAAGAACACCATCCCGAATCCAAAAAAAAAGATAGGTATACGTAAGTGCCTGATCCAAGAGAATCATACAGAACTTCAAAATTAAAACACATTTAACAAAATGCAGAATTATTAATAGAAAAAGTTCTGCACGAATCAACATCTTGCATCGGGCAGGAAAAAAAGGGATTACCGGATTAGTACTAAATCAATTTTCTTAATCCATTAATTTTGGGAATCTTATTAATTTTGAACAGTGGGAAATATGGAAATATGCAATGAGTTCGCATATACAAATCCTAAACACCCCCTTTAGTTGATGGAGTGTAGCAGTTTAGTGTTTAAAGATCTGTTGGCTTACGTTTGCGCTATTGCTCAAGAAGTGTCCTAAGTCCCCCTGATGTCAATCACACTTCAACTCATTCAAACTCAACATCATCTTCTTATATGTGACAGTCAGTTTACACTTGAATCATTTTCACCCAAAAGACACTCTTTACCTTTGTCCTCGTTTATAAAGAGAGGACTGGCCGAAAGGGCACTGTGAATGGTTCGAGTGCCTAAAAAATTGTCGTCAAACAGTTTAGTCAAGACTCAATGGTCATAATATATGTCTACTAACTCAAAAGTAATAGATAAAAAAATTCATATGTTAAGATGAAGAACTCATCACAGCATTCTAAGTCATCATCATGCCTTATGTAACATCATTATGTGTTCTTTCATGCGAAAAGTATTATAAAGCATCTCAATAAAGCATATAAAAAACATTTACACATAAATATGTACTCAAATCAATTGACTATAGCGTGAAGTGAAATTTTTTAATAACGTAAATATAAGTTTACAAAGGGTGTATAATGGGATCTATTTCATTCTTAACTGCTTAGCGGGAAATATGATATAGTTAAAATAATAGTTTTGTAGCATGCTGAAACACAACCTATAACTAACAAAAAAAAACCCTCTCAAAATTGCTATTTCAGCAGCCCAAATACCACTTAAAACGATCATAACACTACTTAAAAGTGCATTTTCTTAAGAAACCGAGAGATAACATTAATAAAACTAAGCATGCCGTTAAGTCTACCTTTTCGCAGCAGCCCCAAACACTACTTATAATGACCCAAGACTCAACTTTGGTATAACCAAACAACCCTTTAAAACTGGACAATTTCAGCAAGCAAGTAGACCACTTAAAAGCACCCAAACAACACTGTAAACTACGGTTTTTAACAGGAAAAAACAAAACTTATATAGAATGAAACACCCCTTTAAAACTGTGGTTTTGTAGTAGCCTAAACACACATTAATGTGCACTTTTGCACAAAATTCACCATATACAAAAGGAAAGTATGATTCTAAAATATGTACCATTTAAACACAATGGGTATTGAAAAGTATTATGACTACAAAATATAACCTCAATGGCCCCATCTAGCTTCAAATCAAATACTCATATAAGTAAGAATTCGACAAAATCTAAAGAAGAGAAGATCTTAAGTTACCGCTCAAGTAACAACCTCACAACCATGACCATTGTCCAGAAACTCCCCAAAATAAAATCGCCTCTACACAAAGAACAATAAAATTTACCATTTCTTCAATGCACAAACATTAACAAACACATTTAAGTATTTTGCTATAAGAAAAACAACCTGTGAGACTTACATAAGTGGTACATTCATTCAGCTAAAAAACGCTACAACCATGCATTTGACCATATTTTCATTGCCCAGCATAATG
Organism: Glebionis coronaria; assembly: GCA_025667525.1. NCBI lineage: Eukaryota > Viridiplantae > Streptophyta > Magnoliopsida > Asterales > Asteraceae > Glebionis > Glebionis coronaria. Next base: position 688,028,838 of record CM046875.1, on the reverse strand, counting down.
GTATTTGCCCCTCCCTTTCTTTTTGCCATAAGTCAAGAACCTCGTTCTGCTTTTCCCTCACATCTTTCTCGACAGCTATCTATTAAATCATAATTTGACATATGATATAAGTCCAAGGGTAAGTAAGGTAAATATTTCTTATATATTTTCTATTATGCAATGTTTTGGTTTTACTTTGACAGGTTTTGCAAACGTGAGGGGCTTTATGTGACAAGAGGGCTAAAGTTCAGTCAACCCTAGTCAATTGTGTATATATACTCATTTTATTGCTTAGTCCGTCATTCAGTTTTTGTTTTCATCTTGTTTCATCTCTCACATAGAAAGTTCCGCCATTGTTGATCTTGATCGATCTTGTTGATTTGTTCTTGTATATTGATCTTGCCTCTAAGATCAAGTATACGTTTGATTTCTTTGTTTTCTGAGTTGTATGTACGATCACAAAGCTAGGTATCACATTTGAAGTGATAGCCTAACGCATTTATAGAAAAATAAAAGGGGAGGTTGGTTGATTAAATCTGTTCTTGTGTTTGTTTTAATAAATCGAATATGGTATCAGAGCCTTTGGTTCTTGATATCTGAGTTTTAAACCGTTTTTCTTTAACAATCTTGATTAATCTTGTGGTTAATCGTGTTCTTATTGTGATTAATTGCAAGATTTTTATCATTTAAAATTTTTAGGGTTTTAAAATTTGGTGGTTTTTTGATTCTTGGTGATCTGTGGTGTTCTATTGGGTTCTTTTGTGCTTAATCAAGCTCAATTATGTTTCTGGTAAGTTTAATTGAAGAAACCCTAAAATCCAGAAATTAGGGTTTCGTTTAATTTTTGGGCGTTTGTTATTTTGTGTTAGTTATTTGTTATAACTAACATTTTCAGTTGTTTTTCCGCTGTGCTTGTTGGTTGTGATAAGATCTTCTTGATCTTATTGGTTCTTGGGTTTCTTTGCTTGTTGCTGCGCGTGTAGTAACACCTCTCTCGCTCTCTCTTTTTTATTTGTTGTTTTAGAAGGGGTTTAGGTGTCGGAGGGATTAGTTAGCTTTGGTTGTTGGTTGTTGAGGAGGTACAAGGGGTTTTTTTGTGCTTTGTTTGATCTTTGTGTGTTTTCATTATGTCTGTTTCTAAGAAAGGTGACCAGGAGGATGATCCTGTTAGTGATACTGAAACTGAAAGTGAAACAGTTATTCATACTAATGACCCTTTGTTTTTACACGCTACTGACACAAATGGGCAGCCCATTGTGAGTGTTAAACTCACTGGTCCTGAAAATGATAAAGTATGGGCTGCTGCATTTAAACTTGCATTACATACTAAGAACAAATTGGGTTTTATTGATGGTACTTGTGAAAGAATAATGATGATAATGTTTTGGCTGATCAATGGGATAGATGTAATGCTGTGGTTTTATCTTGGATTCTTGGATGTATCTCTTTTGAGTTATATCAAGGACAAATTTTCTCTAAAAATGCTAAAGATGTGTGGGATGAATTTAAAGAAACTTATGATAAGATTGATGGATCTGTTATCTATAATTTGCATTATAAGATTTGTTCTCTTACTCAATCTGGCTCTTCTTTGTCTGAATACTATCACAATTACAACAGTCTTTGGAGGCAGTTTGACTCACTTGTCAATCTTCCTTCATGTAAATGTGATGGTGCTCCTCAAATGAAGAGTCATAATTCTCTTATAAGACTCATGCAGTTTTTGATGGGTCTTGATGACAATTTCAGTGTTGTTAGGAGTCAATTACTAACTGCAGACCCTTTGCCAGATGTTAAATCTGCTTTTGCTACTCTATCTAGGGTTGAGTCTCATAAGAATAATCTGGTTCATGTTGTGAGTAATAAGAATACTGCTACTGCTTTTGTTGCTAAACCTAATAATTGGAATGGTAATAAAAATACTCAAAACAGTCAAAATGGTCAAAAAAGAGGTCCTAATAAGAATAACAATAAGTTTGTTTGCACTCATTGTAATATGAATGGCCATATTGTTGATAGATGTTTTGAGCTTAATGGGTACCCTCCAGGTTTCAAGAAAAGGAATACTGGAGGGACTAATGGTTCTAATAATGTCACTAGTTCTCTTGGTAATAATGTTGATCAGGGATCTGGGAAATCTCTTCCCTTTACTGCTGATCAGATAAATAGACTCATGGCTTTGATTAATTCTAAGCCTGACATTGGTGAAGTGCAGTCTTGTGCTGCAGGTATTAAATTTGGTTCTAATCATATCATTAGTTTTGTCACTTGTAGATTCTTCAACTTTAATACTAATATAAGTACTTATAGTACTTATATTGGTTGGATCTTTGATTCTGGAGCATCACAACATATGACTTTTTCAACTGAACACTTATTTGATGTTATTGATGTATCAAAATTGAATATATCTGTTTCACATCCTAATGGAACTATTGAACATGTTAAGCATGTTGGAAACTTTAAACTATCAAGTAAAATTACTTTGAAAAATGTGTTGGTTGTTCCAGGTTATAAGGTCAGTCTTATTTCTGTTCACAAGTTGGCAAAAGATAGTAAATTTGTTGTTTCCTTTACTGAATCAAAGTGTTTTGTTCAGGATTCTCATCAAAAGTCCCTCTTGGGGACTGGTAGTGAAAATAATGGACTTTATTTGTTTGATTCAAGTAGGAAGTTTGTTAATAGTGCTATCACTAAGTGTAGTTTGTCTAAGTGTGTGTGGCATAACAGACTTGGTCATCCCTCAGACCAAGTTTTAGCTATTCTTAAGGATAAAATCCATCTTGATTCTGCTAGTAATGTTCAGCCTTGTGATGTGTGTCAAATGGCTAAACAAACTAGAGATCCTTTTCCTATAAGTGATCATAAGACCAAATGTTTGGGTGAAATTATTCATTTGGATGTTTGGGGTCCTTATAGGGTTAAAAGTAGAGATGGATTTAGATTCTTTCTTACTATTGTTGATGATTATACCAGGGCTGTGTGGTTATACATGCTTAAAGGCAAAGATGAGGTTTTTGATAAACTTGTTGAGTTTTATAAGCTAATCAAAAATCAATTTGATGTTGCTATCAAAGTTTTTAGAAGTGATAATGGAACTGAGTTTGTTAATCATAAATTTGAAAGTTTTATTAAACAAAATGGTGTTATACATCAAACTACTTGTGTGTATACTCCACAGCAGAATGGTATAGCTGAGAGAAAACATAGGCATTTACTTAATGTTGCTAGAGCCCTCATGTTTCAGGGGGGATTACCTTTGAACATGTGGCCTGAATCTATTCTTACTGCTGTTTATTTGATTAACAGGATTCCTAGCTCGGTCCTCTTTGGAAAAAGTCCTTATGAAATGATTTATAAAATTGAACCTAATATCTCTCATTTAAAAAGTTTTGGGTGTCTTTGTTTTAGTACTGTACTTAATAATGTGGATAAGTTTGCTGCTAGGTCTGAAAAGTGTGTGTTCATTGGGTATTCATTCACTAAAAAGGGTTATAAATTGTTTGGTATTGAGTCAAAACAAGTGTTTTTTTCAAGGGATGTCAAGTTTTATGAAACAGTGTTTCCTTTTAAAAATGATGTCTGTAAAAATGGTTTGGTCTTTGAAGATCAGGGAATAAATAGTTTAAATATTTTTGATTTAGCAGTAAACAACTCTGATGATCCCCATGATGATTTGAGAGATGACAAATTAGGAGATAGAGGTAGCATTTTAAAAGAGTATGTCTTAGCTAAGAAAGTATCTACTGATACTCCTATCATTGTTACCAGTGATACTCAGGGGTCAGAGTCTATGAATGATAAAAGTCATAGTCTTGGAAACCAGTATAACTTAGGCAATAATGATGCTAATGATATAGACAATAATGTTGCCCTAGATGATGAAAATTATGATTCTGAGGGTGAAGAGTTTATAGAATTCAATCAATATTTTCAACATAATAGTCCAGAGGAAACTGAGCTAAGGAGGTCTAGTAGACCACATAAGTTGCCTAGTAAACTTAGTGATTATGTGCTTGACAAGAAAGTTAAATATGATATTAACACTGTGGTGAACTATAATAACTTGTCTTTGCATAACTTTGTGTTCACTAATAACTTGAACAAAATACATGAACCCAAATCTTACAATGAGGCAGCCAAAGACCCTAGGTGGGTTGAGGCTATGAATGAGGAGATGGAAGCTCTTAATAGAAACAATACTTGGGTGATTGTTGATCTACCTCAAGGTAGAAAGCCTGTTGCATGTAAATGGCTATGGAAGGTAAAATACAAATCTAGTGGTGATGTTGAGAGATATAAAGCTAGAGTTGTAGCAAAAGGATTTAGTCAAAAAGAGGGTATAGACTATGAAGAAACATTTTCACCTGTTGTGAAAATTGTGACTGTTAGGTGTCTTCTTTCTGTTGCTGTGCACAATAATTGGCATGTTTATCAGTTAGATGTAAATAATGCCTTTCTTTATGGAGATTTAGATGAAGAAATTTATATGAATCTTCCTGAAGGGTATGGCTCTAACTCAAACAAGGTGTGCAAGTTAACAAAATCTTTATATGGGTTAAAACAGGCACCTAGAAAATGGAATGAAAAATTAACAAGTGTGTTAATTGAAAATGGTTTCTGTCAAAGTAAAAGTGATGTTTCTTTGTTTACTAAGACTGAGAATGAGTCTTTTGTTGCCCTGCTTGTTTATGTTGATGATATTATTATAACAGGGAACAATGAAAGTATTATCAATGACTTTAAAGAATATTTGAGTTCAAAATTTAAAATTAAAGATCTTGGTAAACTCAAATATTTCTTGGGTATTGAAGTACTTGATACTGACTCAGGATTGTGTCTTAATCAAAGGAAATATTGTTTAGAGTTGCTATCTGAATATGGAATGTTGGCTTGTAAGCCAGCTAAAGCTCCTATTCCAGATGCATCTAAGAAAAAGAAAAAACTTATTGAAGATGAGATTGATACTGTGCTTGAAAACAAAACTTGTTACCAAAAGATTATTGGTAAATTGATATATCTGACTCTAACTAGGCCTGATATTGCTTATGTTGTTCATTGTTTAAGTCAGTTTATGCATGATCCTTATAAATCTCATCTGAAATTAGCTTTTCATATTCTTAGATACCTGAAAAGGTCACCTGGAACTGGTATATCTTTTAAGCATAATAATAATCTGAATCTTAATGCTTTTGTTGATTCTGATTGGGCTAAGTGCAAGATTACTAGGAAATCTGTTACTGGATATACTGTTTATCTGGGTGATAATCTTGTATCCTGGAAAAGCAAGAAACAATCTGTTCTAGCCAAATCTTCAGCTGAAGCTGAATATAGAGCTATGAATAGTGTTGCTTGTGAAATCATGTGGATACTTAAGATTATGAATGATCTTAAGGTGAAAGTGAATTTACCAGTGCCTATCAGTTGTGATAGCAGTTCTGCAATTCAAATTGCAGCCAATCCTGTATTTCATGAAAGAACTAAATATTTTGAGATTGATTTATATTTCTTAAGGGAAAAGGTATCTGCAGGTTTGATCAAAACTGTTAAGATCAAATCTGAAGATAATGTTGCAGACTTGTTTACCAAAGGGTTGTCTATTAAAGATCACAATTCTTTTTGTGAACTTTTGAAGCTTGTTGATCTCTATCAGAAGTCAAATTAAGAGGGGGGTATTAAATCATAATTTGACATATGATATAAGTCCAAGGGTAAGTAAGGTAAATATTTCTTATATATTTTCTATTATGCAATGTTTTGGTTTTACTTTGACAGGTTTTGCAAACGTGAGGGGCTTTATGTGACAAGAGGGCTAAAGTTCAGTCAACCCTAGTCAATTGTGTATATATACTCATTTTATTGCTTAGTCCGTCATTCAGTTTTTGTTTTCATCTTGTTTCATCTCTCACATAGAAAGTTCCGCCATTGTTGATCTTGATCGATCTTGTTGATTTGTTCTTGTATATTGATCTTGCCTGTAAGATCAAGTATACGTTTGATTTCTTTGTTTTCTGAGTTGTATGTACGATCACAAAGCTAGGTATCACATTTGAAGTGATAGCCTAACGCAGTTATAGAAAAATAAAAAGAGAGGTTGGTTGATTAAATCTGTTCTTGTGTTTGTTTTAATAAATCGAATACTATCTATCCTACACAGTTGTTACACAAAGTTAGTCGATAAAAATCACCATATACTTTATTGAAATCTGTACACTATGAAGATACAACACGAACTAAAAATGAACACACACTTTTCAAAAAACCTTATGCATCGCCAAGTACATCAATTAGACAAAAAATCAGCCTTTAACAAAATACACATAAATCAAATCCTAAAAACATCCAATTAAACAAATATAAAATAAAGAAACACTTTTTAAACCAGTTTAACTATAAACCAATTTAGTTAACCTAAAAAGCATCAAATTAAAAGAAAATCATAATCTCTATTACATTTACAAACCACATAAGTCATAAATAAATTCAACTAAGGCAACACTACCACCATAGCATCACAATTACCAACAAAAGTACATTGTATGAGATTAAAGGTCCTTTTTTTTGCTTGCGATGGGTTGCGACATTTAAAGAGATGCATTTTGGTGTAATTTAAAAACAAAGCATTTGATCAATTGTAATTCACTATTTAACACTAATAAAAAAAACTACAAAATTAATAATACCTTTGAAACCAAACTGGTACATCCAACAAAAATTAAATTTTGATCAGTCTTAATTATGGTTTGTAATTGATTAATCGAACTGATCTCCTTTGTGACGTGACGGGGGCCATCATATGTTCTGCTGGTTTGGATGAGCTCCTTATCAGGCTGCTTTGTGGCTTTGGTGACTTTGATTTTCGTTTTCTGGGATTTAAGATTAAAAAAGCGATTTTAACCCTAAAGTTTAATAAATGATAGTTTTAACCCTAAAGTATTAAAACTTTCGACCCGCTTTTCTTATATGTTTTTTTCTTCACATTTTTCACACGTATATTTTTTGCCCTAGTTTTTACTTTTATTAAACAAAAAACGAAAATTGTATATTTGTTACTAAACTAAGGAATAATTATACCTTTTAAAAGGAATAAATAAATAGATTATTTCCTACTAAGGAAAGAATCTCTTGAAAAAATCCCTACTTTAGGTTTTGCTTTACAAAGAAAAAGATTTTCTGGACGACATGTTGCTTGAGATATATCGTCACATATTAATTAACACTAACCACAACGCTTAAACACTCACGGTTAGTGGAAAAAGTATCATGGGCGACATGTCGTCCAAAAAAATCGAGCCTGAAAGATTGCCGTTAAGATTTTCGTTGATTTTTTGGTCAAACGACTAGGGTATCCGGGCGACATGTCGCCTTCCGTCAAACTTTGACTAAAAAGTCTATCAAAATTCGTGCCACGTCGAATGAACTTTTGTCGTTTAAGAGGTATCCAGGCGACTTGTCGCCCGGGAAAAGTTCGTCGCTTATATGATAAAAAAAGATATTTTTATGCAAAACCCTTCGACGAAATATCTATCTTGGATCCGCCATTGTTATTACATGCATCAACGTTGTTACAAGCACATTGATCAACCATAAACTAAACCTAGTATTTCTAACTCTTCTTTCATCACCATAATTAAAGGAACAACAGCATGATCGCCTGATCGGCTTCATATTATTTGCAATTACATGCATTAGCCACGGTGGTGCTACTACGTACTCCTGCCCGTAAATACCTCGTCGGCTTACCTCCTGGCTCAAAACCATGGCGCATCATTGGCAACTTCAACCTAGCTCATTGGTTCAATTCCTAGTTGTTCCATACATGATCTGGCCCAAAATACGGCTAGATCATGCACCTCAAATTTGGTTGCATAAGCGTCGTCGTTGGCTCCTTAGTTGAGATGGCTAAAGGCATCTTGAAGACTATGGGCATCAACTTTGTTTGTCGTCCTAAAACCGCTTATAAGTACTCTGACATATCATGACCTCGTCTTATAGGCCTTATTGGAGCCAAGCACGTAAGTAGATTTGAAGTTTTATTAGCTTTTATACATATTGATGCCTTAGCATATGCTGCAGAAAATTATAGTATATATTTCTTCGGATACAATAGATTAGATGATCTTTAATATTGCATGTATATAATCTTTTGATGAGTAGCAAACCCTGAATCAGTAGTCTTTTTATTCTGTCTCGTATAATAAACGAAATCAAAATATTTCATCATGAGGAGTACATCTCGAGTGAAAGCCTTGGTTGAGCAATTGGGACAAGCGGGTTCTTTCTGGGAGTCGTTAGCCCAAATATTTCTTCTATGTCTAAATCCTCTGGTGTCATATTTCTCGACAGCTTCCAATCAAACCCATGAAGCAAATTAGCCAAACTTGTCTCGATCATCTTTCGTCCTAAACTGTAACCAGGACACATCCTTCGTCCTGCACCAAATGGCAATAACTCATAGTTGTTACCTTTCACGTCAATATCATTTCCAATAAATCTCTCGGGACAAAATTCTTCTGGTTTTTCCCACAGCTTTGGATCTCTTGCTATGCTCCATGCGTTAACAAAAACTTGTGTATCTTTTGGAATGTCTGATACGAACCGGATCGATTATAGGGGATAAAAGAACAATAACGATAAATAAGGATAGGTGATCAACTTTCGAGAGGCCGATCTCTCTCCCAATAATGATATTAAATCACTAATTCATTCATATTAATCTGCATAATGAAATTACAACCCTAATGATCTTTATATAATAATCCTATTCTTGTAGAACAAGTCGGATCATAATCTTTACCTAAATAAAACATATCTAGTAAATAAATAAAATTATACTAATACTTATTTAATAATAATTCCATAATTAATAACTCCAGATCGTATCATTACTCCGCCCGCAAAAACACCTTGTCCTCAAGGTGTTGCTCCAAAATCTTGCCTCGCGTGATTCCGGGATCCCATGTTCTTCGTTGTAAGCCTTTTGCGTGCTTCAAGTGCATGTAGCAGTCCTCCAATATCTTCTTAAGCTTCTTAAGATTTCTTATGCGCACTTGTAGTTGTCCATAAGATCCACAACTTTCAAATCCGGTAAGTGAAGTACCTAGATTTATAGGTTTTCTGGTTCGGACAAACTTTTTCCAAAACAACCTTGCCTTCACCTTCCTGATAGGACTCCGCTGATTTAGTCTGACTCTCCATGAATGAACCTTTCCTTCGTGCTTGATGTCTTCTTTTACTGCATTTATCCTCCCTTGAAGCTTCTCAAACCACACTGAGCAATCTTGACGTGCCAATGAGAATTCTTGTCGTGCCAATGAGAAATCTTGTTTCAAATCTTCACACGCTGATTGTAACTGTTTCACCAACTTTGTGACCTCAATTAACCCTTCTTCAAAACTCTTTACTTCCATTCCTTCTTTTGAGCAACAATCTGGACCGAGTGACAACTGCTGATGAACAGTAGCCGTACGCCAAACAGTAACAGATGAATAGTTTTTTTTTTTTTTTTTTTTTTTTTTTTTTTTTTTTTTTTTTTTTTGCAACCCTAGAATCGAAACAGCTCTGATACCAATTGATACGAACCGGATCGATTATAGGGGATAAAAGAACAATAACGATAAATAAGGATAGGTGATCAACTTTCGAGAGGCCGATCTCTCTCCCAATAATGATATTAAATCACTAATTCATTCATATTAATCTGCATAATGAAATTACAACCCTAATGATCTTTATATAATAATCCTATTCTTGTAGAACAAGTCGGATCATAATCTTTACCTAAATAAAACATATCTAGTAAATAAATAAAATTATACTAATACTTATTTAATAATAATTCCATAATTAATAACTCCAGATCGTATCAGTCAACTGCACAAGGGTATGAATCCACTCTCCTCAAACACGTGTATTTCCATGGCAAGTTTCTCACTGTTGCTGTCAAAACCGGTGCTGATACTGGACTATTATCCCTAACAGTAGGTTTTTTTCAAAATGAACTAAAATGCATTGATAAACGTCCCATCATGTGTATTTTAAATTGTAGGAAGGGATAGCGGTTGGAAGAACATTGCGGCTTTGAAGAATTACCAAGTTGATGGAACTAAAGAAATGATAACGATCTGGCTGATGAACATGCCGGTTCTTGCTCTTCGTGTTATGTTACTACATGTTTAACTTAAGTCTTAACACCTTCATTTCGTGGGCTATTTTTTGCATTAAGGGACTGTTCGAGATTGCTTATTCTAAAGCAATTATCCATTTATCCTTTTTATGTAACGCTTTCTATTTTCGTTATTGACCCGTTATAGATAAAACATAACCTGCGGGCAGGGTCTTTTTCTTGCTCAGCTGAACATCATAATGGCAATTATTGTTACTGTTGTGATCGGACCAATTGACTATCAAAGTGCATTCTGTCTTTGGAAAGTTGACAAACTTTATTTCTTGGCATGCTTATCATCATTCTTTAGCGTTCTGTTCATCTCAGTTCTCGCTTGTCTTACAATTACTTACGGTTTTTTTTATCACAGGTGGGAGCTTCCAAGTTCGACCCAATTACTTACGGTTTTTTTATCACAGGTGGGAGTTTCCATCCTCAATATTTTGTTACATGTACTTTTTCCAACTCTACTTACGTACAAGAAAGGTTAACTATGCCAACCTTCATTCTTGGCCTTTTAGTACTTTGTAACACATGATTTAAAGCATACAAATAAGCAACGTGTGTAATTATCGATATGACTGGTACATTCTTAGCCGTTTGTCATTTGAGGCACCTTCAAGTCTACACAAAAAACGAGCATCAATTCAAGTCTTCGTAATCATACAGATTTTAGCTAAAAAAGCGATCACTACAAGTTAGATTTAGTTGTGTTTTCGCGTGATAGTTCAGTATGCTGTATGCATATAACATACTAACATAATTTACTCTTTTTTTATGGAAATGCAGCTTGTGCTTGCGAATCCTACACGAAGTGTAAAGGAAAAGTTACACAAGTCAAATAGTTTGGCGTCGTTAGGGCCAAACGGGTTGTATCTCAGTGTTGGTGAAGCCGTGTCTGACACCCACAATTTCTGTGTCATAGTGTTAATTTATTTTGAAAACCTCGGTTATTTCTTAAATACACTCGGTACAAAATTGTGTTTGTCATATTATTTATCTTATTCTAAGCGCACCCGGTCATTCTGCGTGTTGAGATGTCTCAGAAACAAGTTTTACAAATTAACAGGTTCAAAAGGTCGTGTATTTTAACTGAATCATTAACTGAATCAACCCATTCTAAGTAGTTGGTCAAAAGACTTCATGTGTATTTGAAGCAACATTCGGATGCAGTTTTAGTTTTCTGCATTAATTACACTTTGAAATAAGCAGCTTCGTACCTGCTAATTTGATACGAACCTATCCCATACTAGGCTCGTAATCGGTTTATAAGTCCCAAACGTAGAACTCACTCAAAAAGCTAGCTTGTTTGAGGAGGGGACACCTGGACATTATAAACCATCAACCATTCCCATACTTGGCCGATGTGGGATCATAACATTACCCCACCCTTTGAAGAACCAACGTCCTCGTTGGTCACGGCTATGTTGGTCACGGTTGGCACCCCCTTTGGGTCCAAGCCACCACTCCATAGGCCACCACTCCGAGCTCGTTGGTCACGGCTATGTTGGTCACGGTTGGCACCCCCTTTGGGTCCAAGCCACCACTCCATAGGCCACCACTCCGAGTGTTGGAACCTCGTAAGGTAGGGCTAGCTCTGATACCAATTGATACGAACCAGATCGATAATAGAGATAAAAGGATAGATAGATTATGTTAATGGGATAACCCGACCCCCCAGTGGCTTATATTAGTGAGATAAACCGACTCCCCAATTGATTAATAAAACCAATACTTCATTATCATTAAACATAATCATCTTACAGCCCTTAATCCTCTATATATAATGAAAGTTGCCCTAGACTTAACTTGGTCCCTAAGATAAAACAATAAAAGGAAAGTAAATAAACTAATTATCTTATTAATATAATAAGAGACAGCAGGATCGTATCATTGACCAATCTGTTTAGAAAGTTTAACTTTCAGATCATTTAGGTTAAAAATGTAAACTGCAAAAGTAGTTTACACATTCTTGTTAAATCTTTTAATTGCGGAATATAGAATTTGTCTTGTGATCAACAAACAGGCCAAAAAGCCAAATCCCATCTCAGTAGTAGGCCTTTGACAAGAAATCGATTATAAATCCTAACCTGTCGATCATCATGTATGTTAGTCAGTTGATTGAAATCGGATAACATTTACATGTGATTATACAAAAATATGGAAGACTACCTTCGGAAACCGAGAAGCTTGAAAGAGGCCAGCAAAGAAAGTGGCGGTAAAAGCCAACTTAAGGTATACAAGTGGATCCGAGGAGTAAGAAACGGCATCATTTAGCATTGTTTCCATCACCAACGAGGCTAATGAACTGGGCTGACAGCTAGATGCTTAGAGCTTTTCCTAGTACAGCATATATCATTGGTGGCACAAAGCTTGAATCTGATCACAGTTAACAAGTTATTGATTTTCATGTATAATAAGTCATTAATGTTAAAAATTTATATACTTTAAACTTGTTACGTTAACTGACCGAACAGCTTCTTGTACCAAAAAATTTACATAGGCCAATAGAAAATGTAGTTTTTGACAGTATTAATGGTCAGTGTTATTTCGGTGTGTGCTGGTCTAGGAGCACTGGATGTTGGTAAATGGGTACACGAGCTAGTGAAAGAAATGGGTTTGGAGTCCAATGTTGCTGTCACAAATGCCCTTATAGATATGTACTCGAAGAAGTGTGGGAGTATAGACCTGGCTACAAATGTCTTTAATAGTTTTCGTCATAGAAGTGTGGTATCATATACTTCGATTATTGGGGCCTATGCTTCTCACGGACTTGGGAAAGAAGCTATCATGCTCTTCTCAAAGATGAGAGAGAAAGGAATTAGACCAAACACTTTTACATTCATTACTGTGCTGGCAGCGTGCAGACATTCAGGTCTTGTAGAAGAGGGGAGAAGGCATTTTAAAAGCATGTGTGAGGACTATTCGATCATTCCTAGCATGGAGCATTGTACCTCTATGGTTGATATTCTTGGTCGTGATGGTAAATTGCTGGAGGCTTATGAATTCATTGAAAATATGACGATTGAGCCAGATGCTGATGTTTGGGAAGCTTTACTTAGTGCCTGCAGAATCCATGGAAACATTGACTAGAACAACTTGTGGCACACATGTTTTACCAGTTGAACCCCCAAAATGTTAGTTTTTATGTCATTATGATTAATATCTACGCTGATGCTGGTAGATGGGAGGATGTGACACGAATCCGATAATTAATAGATCCAAATGGAGGTGATAAGAATATATAGGCAGGGTCTAGTAAGGTAAACAGAATATTTCACGCTTTCATATGAGATGTCACGAGCAAATTGATATATACTTTGTGTTCATATTTTCTGATACAAGAGCAAAAAGATATATATGCTTCTTTCAGCTGTGGATGGTAAATTCAATGATAATTGGCTTATCTATCAAAGTTCTGACGAGATTTTGGGGGATCTCTTGTTTAAGGCAATGCTCTCAATCTCCGTGTGTACTAGAGGTGGCAATTTTGACTGTTCTAGTGTGTTTTGGTATCGAGAGACACCGGATGGGTGGATCCAAAACACTCCTTGAGAGTGGCAGCGAAGATGAAGGTGCTTGTCATGCTCTACATGGTCTGGACTGGTATCAGACTCTCAGTTCACACTCGCAAATATTTGTGTCAATTTATGATTGACCTCTTTCTGTTTAGCATTATCAAATTTCATAAATCGAATCAACCCATCTTATCTTACTACTTTATAAAAGGTTTATGCCTTTTGCTATATTAGGAAGTCTTAATTTTTTCAGCCTAAAACATTTCTGTATTAGGAAAGATTTGTGATACATTTACAATTAAATCATGTAGTAAAGATATGTAATTTTGCTACAAAGTTATAACTGAAAATTAAAATCCGTTTATTGCAGTCAAATGTGTAACCGCTGAGTTCACTCTAACTTTTATAACAGGCCATTAAACACCATTAACTAACATTGAATCTGATTAAATTTATATATACCCACAATTCCAGACACATAATACGAACAAACACACTACCTCTCCATCGATATATATATATATATATATATATATATATATATATATATAGTGTAAGGTTATTTTCAGAACTAAAAAAATGTACAGAACTGCGAGAACCGATCTAATCCACTCATTTTTCTAATCAACGGCTGAAAATAACAATGGCATAATGGTAATAAATTTACATATCAGAGTACATTTTGAAAAGAATAAAAGGGCGTTTACGTAATTTTGTATCCTGAAAGATTGCATAATTATTCCATTCGTAAGGTATGCCAGATCTATTTCATGTTTTAACCTACTAACTTCTTTCTTCCATTAATCAAAATCACAACCGCCACCCTTGATATCCCACATCAAAATTTGTTGATTTTCTCTTGTGATTCTTAAATCCTCAAAATGATGATAAAAAAACCAAGGATAGTTATCTTTATTATTTTTTAATCGGATACAACTATACAAGACATCCTTACAATACCAAAAAATGACCGTGAAGCACATTATTTACAGAAAAAGAGATCATATCAACGGTGGTGGTCGACTCTTTATACAGTCGAATAAATACATTTGCAGGTAAAAATCAAGCCATTCGCCGTTTCGCCCCAAAAGATGACACAGTTGGACAAAGGTTAGTAATTTTATTTTTTCTTTATAAAGATATAAAAGCCTTATAAATTAATGATATCGGGTTTTCGTTTTCGGATCTGATAAAGATACAATGGACAAATGTTGAATTAATTTTGTTATGAAGTGTGTTATTACTTCACTTTTTGTTGTTACAAATTTGATTGTACACTGTGATTACTTATATGGATAAAAGTATGATGCGTCTGTATTGGTAAAAATATACGATGCACGTGTATTGGTAGGTCTAGGGGTGAGCTACCAATCCCGTTCTGATCTCGTTCTGATTTAGTGTTTTCGACTTTTTTTCGATTTAAAAAGTTATGTATCGATTCCGTACCCAACGTGATTCGATTACCGGTACCGGAAAATCAGGATTTTCTAGTTTTTTATCAGGATTTTCTAGTTTTTTTTTTAAATTTCCCGATTTGGTACCGGTCTCGTACCGAAATTAGTGGTCCTGAATTTTTTCACTTAATTTCGTAGTCTCGGTTCCGTACTGAACGGAATTCGAGTACCGAAAATTGCTACGGTTCTTATTGAGGTCAAAATTCTCATCCCTAGGTAGGTGTATACATTGTTTAGAAATAAACGATGCACATGTTTTTGGTTTCGATCCGATTTTTTTTTTATCTGAAAACAAATATTAGATTTGAAAAAATAGAACATTTTTTTATATGAGATGATAGGTTGTAACTTTATTAATCGATTAGCTTTATGATGATTGTGTTACAAAAGGTAGGCAACAAAGAGTTATGGTAAAATTTGTGTAGCCTTTTTTTAATTTATTTATCAAGTGTGTACATATGTTGTGTTTTATTTATTTTTCAAGTGCGTACATATGTTTTGATTGATAACGCATGTATGTAACATTAGAATCTATGATTAAATTTTGTCGCATTATTTGATATAAAAATATTGTGGTTACAGGTACGAGGTACGCGTATGATAAGCACTAAGGGCGACAAGAATAGTTTTGATGAAGATTTAATGAGCAAAGATACAAGTGCATGGCCTAAATACAAGGGCACTCGGGCTGCAGAACTCAGATGGACATGTGCATACAAAGAAATCCATAATGCCATCTACGAAAATACATGTGCACAATATGCGTTACAGAATTCCGAATGTTTTTATTTTTTTCCTTTGTTGCTGAACTAATAGTTGTTTTTGTGTTTCACTAGATGGAAATATGTAACAATGAAGAAAGTGTAATCAGTATCTTTATTTTTTAACTAATAATAATGAGATAGATCATTGGTGTTTTAAAATGTCGCTGATTATGCAAATATACCGGACCAACTTGTCTTTTAAAATATAAAAACTAGAAAACACATATGCAAAAATTAATTATTCTAACAATTTAGGAACTGAAAAACGTTTTACATAAGAACAAAATTAAAAAATAAATAGAAAATATAATATTACTATAATACCCTTTTGAATTAAATAATAAAAACAAATATTATAAAAAATTTAATTGGTTGATATTGGTTCTCGCAGTTCTGTACATTTTTTTGGTTCTGAAAATAACCTCACCCTATATATATATATATATATATATATATATATATATATATATATATATATATATATATATATATATATATATATATATATATATATATATCCCCATAGTTACACACCATCACCGGAGCTCTCCTCAGCCACGGTTACACCAAGACCACTGGAACGCTCCACCACTGATACAAAATACCACAGCTACAAAACAGGGTGTTTAAGTTTTGAGGTATCTTTTGAGTTTTTCTAAAGATCCATCACTACTAATCAAGATTTGCTGCCGTTAAAGAAGTTGTTGCCGCCGCTAAAGAAGCCGCCGTTTGTGTTGCCGAAGTATGTATCCTTTAGTTTTTTTAACAATATGAGGATTTTTTTTGTTTAGATTTGTGTTGATGTATTTTGATTTGTAGTTTTTTTTTATTTGTTCCAAGAAATTGAAAAGATTATCTTGGGATTTCGTTGTGTGGTTAATATAAATTGGATTGTGAAGGTTTCATAGATGATTGAGATGAGAATGATTAGATGGTGCATTTTTGATGAGATAAGAAAGAAAGAGGCGGAGGATACAAGTATGTGTGTGAGATATTAGGGTAAGCACCTAATATTAGGTTTAAGTGTTATGCATTTGGACTTGAGCTATCCAGATATTATTATTTTTACATGGGCTGCGGTTTGAGTATTATAATATTGGACGCATGTTTGGTTGCAAGTTTGGTTTAGTGAAAATTAGATGGTAATTTAACTATATATTAAGTATTTTGTGCACTATCTCCTTTATAAATGGAGAAAAATTAAGTTGTTCAATTAAAACAACATATTATAGATCTTTCTAATGCATCAATTCAAATCTGATTTAAGTAATACAAGTTTAATAGCCATTTATACAACGGTTTACCATACAATAATTACATATAATGTTAAAAGTAATAATATAACTCGATTAAAATTTCGTTTTGTATGACATGTTTTTAGATGAAAGCTATCTATTAACGAACAATTGCGCCGAAAAATTTAATCACAGGGTACCCGCCGCCGCATCGCGCGGGTACCCTACTAGTTCTTTACAAAGAACATAGCCACCCTTAGTTTTAAACTTTTATCCAATGTTTTCAGACCCGGATCGACCCATTTTGCCACTTATAATTTTCACACACACTTAAATTTCAAACCCATGACCAATTTGATACTTCAAAAAATCAAAATAGCTACTGTTTCAATGCAAGATCTGATGACACTAAAGCACTTGAATAACGCAAACCAGGGTGAGCCTAAAACTTATCAATTGATATTTTCTGAGAAGGTTAACTCCCATTTATAGAAACAAAACAAAGCACCCGTAACTAAGCTCAACAAAGAAATCCTAAAGACAATAATACATGTTTCCTATTTTAAACAGAGAAATCTTGGTCAAAAACCATGTACGAAAGAAAACATCCACCATTTCACGCTAGGCGTTTCCACCAATCCCAAATCCACTTCAAGGCACTCACCAACTATTCATTCACTCTACGCCGAGCCCCACCAGTGTTTACTTAACCCATAAACCCATGTGAACACAACTGGTTGAGCCTCCTTGATCACATTATCTGGTGGTGAACCCATTCAGATCCGTCTAACCGTTGCAGAGTCGGAAATTCTTGACGACCGTGAGTTTTATGAGATCTACAAGTGGTCTGATGGTGAACCCATTCACATCCGTCTAACCGTTAGAGAGTCGGAAATTCTTGACGACCATGAGTTTTATGAGTCAAAGGATTTTACTAAAGCCATTGATTCACCTGGATGAAAAAACATTTATACAGGTTAAAGATCTGCAGAAAATACATACTCTATAAATCTTACAAAAAACTCTTTTACAAAAATTCAGGGTACCAAGAAACATAAAATGTTTACCTTATGTAACGTTTTGAGTTAAATAAGCTCCAAGAGTCCGTAACTGAACCCTCCCAAGGTGAGAACCGTATGTTTCCTGCGATAAATTTGTGTATGTCCGCCTTCATGAATATGTGGGGTTTTATTTTTAAACAGAGGAATCCGGGTGTAAAAGCATGTACGAAACATCATCTCTAAGAAAACATCGATCATTTCAACACTGATCAACATTGATTCGGTTTCAAATCTGTGCAAAATAGATACAGATCTTACAAAAAAAATAACAAAGAAATCACTGGCTAATATGGTTGTGATATGAAAGATGGCTGTATAGATCTTGAGAGAGAGAATATTTTGAGATGGCGGCTGAAAATATGAAATGTGAAATAGGGTTGCATTAAATATATATTTAGGGTTAGTTCAAAAAAATATATACATATTAGGGTTTCAGTTAGGGGTGGTAATTCGTGTCGGGTTCGGGTTAGCGGGTTCGGGTTGTCAGGTTGACGGGTCAGAAAATCCCAACCCAAACCTAACCCATTTAAATAATCGGGTCAGTTATGTCAACCCTAACCCGTTTACACATAACCCGAACCTAACCCATTTAACCCATACATATATTTAGGTTGACGTTAAAAATGTTACATAGGTTGAATATGTATAAAAGTAGGCACATTAGACGTGTTAAACATGTTAAATGTGTTTATGTTCGGTATGTTTAACCTAGTAAACACGTATGGTAAAATATTAATCGTTTTTAATATAAGGAAAAAATCTTAAACGTGTTGTCGGGTCGATCTGCTTAATTTTTTCCAACCCAAACCTAACCTGTTTAATAAATGGGTCAAATAAGCCGACCCAAACCTGACCTAATATTTAATATATTCAACCCAAACTTGTTAATTTTCGGTCGGTTTCAGGTTGGGTTTCGTGTCGGGTCTAAAATTGCCACCCCTAGTTTCAGTTGTGGAAATGTGAGGAATCATGGGCTGGCGTAGGCCCACTTATTTAAATGGGCTTCTATGTGTGGGAAACAAACTAACGACATACTCAATTTCGTCAGGTACCAATATTTTAAAATTCATGTTAAAAACTATGCTCCGAAACTTACGTTAAGACGGTACGTAGCTAAGATATCTATGGGTCTATGCAACACAAACCAAGATCATCTAAAACTACTAACCACTTCGTAAATATGCCAAATACAAATGAATTCCACTCTTTTTAATGATTATGTTAACAAATAATATGAAACATTATTGATTAATACATACATGAAAAATATTACTTTGAGAATGAATCTACAAACTGTAAATATAAAGGTGGTATATGCTTCTTTTTTATTAGGATGAGAATAAGAGAGGATAGCTTGAGATGGTATGTGCTCCTTAATTTATTCTATAGCTAAATACTTTAGCATAGGGTTGAGCACGATAGATCTAAAGTTGACTCGGACTGGAAAACTGGACCAGACCGGAGCGACCTGAACCGGATCGAATTTTTCGGTCCTGTCTAAGGTTTTGGACCAATTCGGTCCTCGGCCCGGTCTGTTCGGTTCGATCTTATCAAATATTGTTGATTATGCATAATAGGACCATACAGGATCGAAAACCGAACCGGACCGAACTATTTCGGTCCGGTCTCAGTCCGGAATTTCGGACCATTTTGGGTCTCGGTCCGGTCCGATTATGGTCGGTCGGTCCGGTCCTGGACAGATGCTCAGTCCTACTTTAGCATGACCTATTTGCTGGCTAGAGATATTTAACCCAAATTCACCCATTTGTATAAGCATGTGCCACTACTTGACATATCTACTTTGTATGTTGTCCCTTTGGGGACCAGTAGGTCGGTTAGCTCAATACTTGTAACAATATCAAGGGAATAAGCTAGATAAGTGATAAAGTATCAACGTTGTCAATCTATTATAAAGTTTGTGATGTTATCCTCACGAATCATGTCAATATATTAGCTACATTATTCTAAAGCCTTAGTTGCTCTGAAGTTTTTCTCGTATATAAAAAGACTCAATTAATGATTGGGTGACATTAATCAGGGACTGTTTAAGTAACACGTCTACTCATCAAAACAGGCCATGATGAAACTCTGGGTAACACGTCTACCAATCGTGTGCCACCCACCTCCTGGTTGAGCTTCAAGACTACTTGTTAAACGGGTAGAATATGTCAGAGACTTGAATAAAAGAGTTGGCGGCATTTCTAGATTCTTGATCGCCACTATTCTTGCTAATTATATTATATAATGTAAGAGTTGGGGGTTCAACTTACGAACCAAGAACACCCAAAACTACCCATGATAGTTGTTGTTGAAGTCGTGGTTGTTAGCTGGCTGCTGCTCTGAGAAGTCCGACAACTTCACCGAGAACTAGCAGATACGTATTCGTATTTAGTTTTAAGTGAGCTGTCACCACGTCACCAACAACTTCAATGTGTTCACTGTGTTCTATTTACTCAAAGGTAACCATGTTTGAGCCCATTGTAATGCCCTTACTTTAGGGCTGCAATCAAGTAAAACTTTTATCAAGCAACTCGAGCTCGAGCTTGAGCTTAGCTCGATCAAGCCAAGCTTTTATCAAACTCAATCCCAAAAAAATAGCTCGAAAATATATCAAGCTCAAGCTCAAGCTTTTGATAGCTCGGCTCGAATTCGTATCAAGTTTTTTCAAGCTCTATTAAAATATGTTTTTATGATGAATTTATATAAGCAACTAATTATAATTGAGTATTAACTTAATTTTAAGAGCTAATGTCATAAATAAATAATATATTTTAGAAGGACTTTTAACTGTGATTACAATTATATTTTAGTTCTTTGTATTTTAATTTTTTTTTATTTTTGTAAATTTAATTATTGTATTTACTCGGTACTTGGTGGAATACAATATCTGATAAATGTTTTTGTACTCTTATTAATACTAAACGCAACGTGCCTAAATTGCGCTCACACTCACATCATGCAATGACCTTTGCGACTAATCGTATTGGAGAGCAAAACACATTTTGAAACCAAGGTTTTACAATGATGTTATTGTTGGTTTTATTTGTTAAATAAATCTGATTTGTTTTTTGTTTTTTTCTCATTTTATACATATGTTTATTGATGAGTTTTATTATACAAAAAATAAATTTATATACATTCAAGCTTTTCAAACCAAGCTCAAGTTTTTATCAAGCCTTATCAAGCCAAGCTCAAGGCTGGATTGTTAAAGCTTGACAAGCTATCAAGCCAAGCTCAAGCCTATGATTTTTGTTTCAAGCCAAGCTCAAGCCCTACTAAGCTTGAGCTCGGCTCGGCTCGATTGCACCCCTACCTTACTTGGGTCACAGATTCACGTGACTGAATCCAACAAGTTTAGAAAAACAAGTTTTAATTAACCCATCGTTAGAGGCTAGGGTGTGGTCTCAAGCCATAGTCTGGCGTTATGGAAAAAGTGAGTGTCACGTCAGCATTCTACTCCATAACACCATAAACACCATATCATCATAAATCAGCCTCCCTCGTTAACACCAGATTTCTAATGTTATGGAGGTCCCATATTTTTTTCTTTTTTAACAAACTAATTTATAAAAACTAAATTTTCATTAATTAAAAAACATTACAAATAAAAAAAACGTTACAAATAAAAAAATTAAAGCCGAACCAAAAAAACATTCGAATAAAAAAACATTAAAAGTTCAAATGTTTTTGACGGGTTTCTTCCTTCAATTATTTGATTTTTTCGACGTCTTCTTGAGCTCATCTCGTGGTGTTCATGCCAAGTATTTTCAAAGTCTCATTTCTTTTTTGTAGATCAAGAAATGCAAGTCTTTCGCTCATATCAAGGTCCAATTTTCTTGTCTTTTCCCGATCGGCTTGAATTTGTTGTTGCATTATTTTGGTAAATTGGTCTTTTTGTGAGCCGGAAGTGGCGGTTGAGCTTTAGCCTTTCGGGGAGCACCAGATGGTCGGGGAAGTTCATCATCACCAAGCATGTCGGGCTCAGTGGCGCAACCTCGGTTCCTTTGTGATTGTGTTGACTCGGGATTTTTCCATTTATATTTGTTCCTCGAAAAAAGCCACGCACTTTTGTGAGGGAAATCCTTGTTCTTGTTACCTTGTTTATATAAAATTTCACCCGAGTTAACAAATTTTCTTCATTTTCGCCACTAAGCAACTTTGTTGAGTCGTATAGCGAGTTAAACTATGTTACTTCCTGATTCATTGGTGTCCACTTTCCCGTCAACATATTTTTGTTACGCTTCCCAAGTTTTAAACCGAGAGTATCTAGTATTTTATACCAAAACGTGTCTCAGTATTGGTCATCACCGACTTTAGCATTTTCGGAGATCTAGATAAAGCATTCGACCAATAGTTCTTCCTCCTCTTGTGTCCAAAACATTCGCTCGGATTTTTTTGGGCCGCCTCTTCACGAATTTCACGGGGGTTTCTACCCATATTATTTCTTTGACATTTTTTAGTCGAAGACAAATCTTCCACTTGTGTCACGGGTACTTGGGTTTCTTTGGTATCGGGTACTAACGTTTCTTGAGAAGATCTGAGCCTCCCTTTCATCTTTTCAATTTTCAGACCAGATCTGAGCCTGCTTATTTATAGAATAACATTCGTTTAACCATGATTGATCTTGTTTTTTCTACCTTACTCGAAACTCCATCCCGATAAATAAAGAAAAAATGTTGAAGAAAAAGACTTGAGCACGTCGGAGCGTTTTGGCCATAACTTTTTTATCGAGACTCCGTTTTAGTCGGTTCAAGAAGCCACATAATGAGAAAGAAAAGATCTTTATCCTTAGGTAATAAAATGCCCGAAAATAGGAAGTCAACTTGTGGTCAAAGCTGGAGGAAGACCAAATTCGTGACTATAGTGGGAGTTTTAGCCAAAGTTATTAAATTAAGTTATTGGGCTTCATGTTTTAATTGCCCACAGAAGAGAATTTGGCCCAACAACCGACACTTTAGAAAATATATAATGTTCGTTGAAGGGCTTAAGAAGGGGTGGACACAAATCGTCCCTTGTGGACATTATCGCCGCCAAACAACAAAAAAAGAGGGGACATCAGCCGTAGAGTTCACAAGAATTAAAAAAAAGCCAGCGGCCATTCATAAGAAAAAGAAAAAGAGTTCAAGTGTTTTTTTAGTGGCAAAATCGTCGAGGTGATTAAAAGAGATACTTTGTTATTAGTGTGGTTGACGTAATGACCAACATGGAGATATATTTAATTAAGATGACATTTGGTATTACGCGGGTCGGGTGCATCGCGATATCCGGCTAATTTTGTTGTAATTCCTTGTGGTAACTTTATTTATAGTTTGATCATTACTTTTGGATTATCATATTTGTTTTACATTGATTAATGATTTATTTTTAAATTATATTGTTTGATTTAGAATTATGTTTAATAATTTGTGCAAGACAATTTATCGCTAGTTAGCAATTCATTCTAAGTCCACCTAGCTAGGGATAAAGATGGTTGTGTAATCAACATAGATTGTGCCTAAATAGATCATCAAACATAATTATTGGTTGAGTTAGCAA
Organism: Glebionis coronaria; assembly: GCA_025667525.1. Lineage (NCBI taxonomy): Eukaryota > Viridiplantae > Streptophyta > Magnoliopsida > Asterales > Asteraceae > Glebionis > Glebionis coronaria. The sequence goes on along the minus strand of CM046875.1, from coordinate 688,005,127 downwards.
AAGACTTTTTATTGCTAGTCAACGAATTATACCGAGTCCAATTAGTGTAAGGATTAAGATAAGTCGTCTGATAAACATAAGAAGTGTCAATATTGATTCCTCCATATTAAGTCAAAATAATCTTTGTAATCGGTTTCAATAGTTTTGATAATTCATAAGTGTGATCAACCATAGATATTAGGAGCTGGAAGGATTGCATATTTATTATTATTTGTTTACATCTTCTGTTATTTATTTTTAGTTTAATCTGTATTTTAATTGTTAAGTACATTTTAGTTATTTATATTTTCAAAACCAAAACTTCTATTGATCACTGATCACCCCAAAACTTAAATTAAAACCACACACTCCTCGTGGATTCGATACCCGCTTGCCCTATCTAGTATAAGGTAATTAGGTTATTTTTGACTGGTACTTCGACGCCGATCAAATTTTGGCGCCGCTGCCGGGGAGTCAGTGCGCTTTTGGTTTAAGTTTTTGTTTATAGTTTTAAAATTGAAAAAAAAAACCCAAAAATATTTTATTTTTCTTTTGTCTTGTTTTGTTTGTGTGCTTTGTTTTGTTTTGAGTGTGCAGGTTAGTGCAAGAGTCTGTGGATTCATGTTAGACTTGTGGCAACCTGTTTCATTCTTATGAGGACTGTCCGGAGGAGATAGAAATGAGTAATAAGGAGAGACACCGAAGGGCAATGATGAATGATAAAGTGTATGGAGATTACTACCAGCCTCAAAACTATTATGGGTATGAGAGGTATAATGGTAATCAAAATTTTGAGAGGAAAAATGATATGTGGAACGGTGGATATAGCGATAATTACACTCAACAATATTATCCTCAAGTTCAAGACTATGGTGTTAGTAATCAACCCGATGTTGACCAAAAGATTACTAAGCTTCGGGATCAACTTGAGACTATAGAGGAAGCAATTAAGCAGGGAGTATTGGATGATGAAGAAGGACGTGATTACCTAATTAAGCTTCACGAAGAGGTCGATAATTTATTACCAAAGCCTACTTCTTCACATGAGAATAATATTTTCGGTCAACCACCGACACCACTATATCGTGTGGTAGATCAATTAAGTAGTGACGGAATATATAAACTTCAAGGTGTCACCATGTTTGTTTATGATGACGATGATGAAGAGGAAGAGGAAGATGAAGAAGTCACTCTTACTTCGACAAATACCACAAAATTATCGACGACTTGTTCTCTTAAGGATGAAGAAAATGAAGATAACATTCATAATCACAAGACTTCATTTGAGGAAGAGACATATCTCGATGAAGAAGAAGCTCAAGTCACCCAAATTGATGAAGAGCCATCATTAGTACCACAAGTTTTCACCAACCAAGTTGAGGGGGACGACTTGGTTGGTCAGGATATGAAGGAGCGAAATTTTTTGGTGCTAGTGGATGTTGGGTGTTACTTTATCGGGCAATGGAAGGAGAACTTGTTTATCAAGCTAACGCGTATTATTATCAAGCAAGTTCAAAGAAAAGCACGATTTGGAGTTTGATATTTAAGCCAATTCGTGTGTGATGAAAAGGATGCGTGTGATGAGTTGAGTTCGGGTACCGGGCATCTTGGTTGTGCAAAACAGGTTCGGTTTGCATCGAGTAGGAGGAAGCGTAAGAGAAATGTCCGGGTTTGTAAAGGTGGACATTTCTTAGGATTAGAAGTTATTGAGTGTTTAGAAAGAGGTGATGCTTGGGATATGTTTAAAGATGATTGTATGCTTTGGACACATCGAGTGAGACGACGTTTTGGCAACGTGTACGGGAAGTGTTCTATTCAGCCACCGTGACAGGTCACATTGAGGTACCGTCGGGCTAACGACGTTAAACTTAACGCTACACGAGAGGCAACTTGTGATTATGTGTTTCTTTTATTTTTATTTTTATTTCAAACTTTGTGGGTGTGTTAACTACAAACCTTCACGAGACAAAGCTCGACCAGTTGGGATACCGAGTGGTTTAAAGGCTTGTTGCATACGCTAAATGCAACCGTGATTCCTACGAAAGTAAGTTAGGTTTTTGTTTTTGTGTGAGTTTGTCAAATTGATTTTTAACCAAAATTTCAATTTAAAGTTTTTTGCATTAGGGGCAATGCAATGCTTTAAGTTGAGGGGGGTGGCACATGTGTTACATGTTTTTGTGTGAAATTTTGGTCAAAATGGGTTAAAATGTGATTTTTGAGAAAAATTGAAATTTTTTAAAATCTTAAATCACATTATAAGAGTCTTGTGCTAATTAGATGTGGAAGTTTCTTCTACATATATGTTTGTTGAGCGTTTGCAGATTCTGAAGATTAGCTTATGGATGGTTTATTGGAGCAAGCTAGAGGATTTGGCCATAATTATCAGGTGCACCCAATTCCATTATATAATTTGGTTATTTAATTGATTTGATTGTTTGCATATAGTTAGGCATATGTATAATTTAGATGATCAAATCACTCCGGTTGAATTCCCTCTACTTACCTTTGCTTAGATCGAGTAGAAAGTTTGAATATGAAATATAGTAATGTAATAGTTGGGTTAGGACATTTGAAATTGATCTTATTCGGCTCGCCGCCCGCACACGGTGGCCTTAAAAAGAGTTGGAGAACGGTCATAATTATTGGTGGTAGTCATATGTTGGGCTTGCCTATCTGATTCCTCACTTGCGCAAGGTGATACTTTAGTTGTTAGCATGGGTCAGACGCCAATTTTTATGATGAATAGCATTGCACTTAGCTGAGACAATTTTATGTGAAATAACTCAATCCTTGTATTATTGTAAAGAAATTAGAAAGATTAGTTTAATTTAGTGCATTTTATAATTATACTATGTGGTAGATAATTCCATCATGTGATGTACCAGTAGGCACGAAGTATAATTGTTCCCATTTAATTAAAACAAAAAAATAACCGGTTCCCATGTGCTAATGTATCTTAGTATGCACCTATATGATAGATATTCATTTTTCTGAATAATTGGTCTTTATATCAACCTTGAAAGGAGTGTATAAAGCGTTCTAGATGACTTGTATAAGAAACGGTCCCGAATGGCTAAAAAAAGAGAGCTTATGTGTGACGTGAAAAAAAAAGTGAAAAACAAAGAAAAAAAAAGTGAAAAAAAATGAAAAAAATTTGTGAAAAAGAAAAGAAAAGAAAGGAGGTGAAAGTAAGTAAGCTAAAGTATGATGGCTTAAGGTGCGCTCTTATGGTATATAAACTCCAATGTTATAAAAGGTGTACGATATTCTCACCTCTTGTTTTAGATTAATGTTTAGATTGATTATAGGTGTGCATTAGGTACGTTGGACACATGGTTAATTATATGAAACATAAAATAAATGGAATCAATGGGAATAGTTATGCTAAGTGTTTAAGAAGGACAAAAATATTGGTAATCATTTTGGATTATTTGTCATGTAGGATGGTTATTAGTGTATTAGGTTGAATGTGATCTTTTTGATGAAATTTCAATAGTATGATTAAAAATTATGAAATTAACATGCTTGTATATTTTTATTTTATTTTTACTCGAGACGATAAAAGTTAAGTTGAGAGGATTTAATCGGTGTATTTTGCATTCACCTCATAGCATGTTAATTTAGCCTAGTTATATATTTATTTTTTGTTATATATGTACTTTGATTGTGTTTTATAATTATGTAGGTTATGTGCGAAATGTAATAAAATGGTCGTTTAATTAATTTTTTGGAGAAAAGATATTGAGAGCGCTGATAAATAAAGAAAAAATGTTGAAGAAAAAGACATGAGCACGTCGAAGCGTTTTGGCCATAATTTTTTTATCGAGACTCCGTTTTAGTCGGTTCAAGAAGCCACAGAATGAGAAAGAAAAGATCTTTATCCTTACGTAATAATATGCCAGAAAATAGGAAGTCAACTCGTGGTCAAAGCTGGAGGAAGACCAAATTCGTGACTATAGTGGGAGTTTTAGCCAAAGTTATTAAATAATTTATTGGGCTTCATGTTTTAATTGCCCACAGAAGAGAATTCGGCCCAACAACCGACACTTTGGAAAATATATAATGTTCGTTGAAGGGCTTAAGAAGGGGTGGACACAAATCGTCCCTTGTGGACATTACCGCCGCCCAAAAAAAAGAGGGGACATCAGCCGCAGAGTTCACAAGAATAAAAAAAAACAGCGGCCATTCATAAGAAAAAGAAAAAGAGTTCAAGTGTTTTTTTAGTGGCACAATGGTCGAGGTGATTAAAAGAGATACTTTGTTATTAGTGTGGTTGACGTAATGACCAACATGGAGATATATTTAATTAAGATGACATTTGGTATTACGCGGGTTGGGTGCACCGCGATGTCCGACTAATTTTGTTGTAATTCCTTCTGGTAACTTTATTTATGGTTTGATCATTACTTTTGGATTATCATATTTGTTTTACATTGATTAATGATTTATTTTTAAATTATATTGTTTGATTTAGAATTATGTTTAATTATTTGTGCAAGACAATTTATCGCTAGTTAACAATTCATTCTAAGTCCACCTAGCTAGGGATAAAGATGGTTGTGTAATCAACATAGATTGTGCCTAAATAGATCATCAAACATAATTATTGGTTGAGTTAGCAAAAGACTTTTTATTGCTAGTCAACGAGTTATACCGAGTCCAATTAGTGTAAGGATTAAGATAAGTCGTTTGATAAACATAAGAAGTGCCAATATTGATTCCTCCATATTAAGTCAAAATAATCTTTGTAATCGGTTTCAATAGTTTTAATAGTTCATAAGTGTGATCAAACATAGATATTAGGAGCTGGAAGGATTGCATCTTTATTATTATTTGTTTACATCTTCCGTTATTTTTTTTAGTTTAATCATTAGTTTAATCAGTATTTTAATTGTTAAGTACATTTTAGTTATTTAGATTTTCAAAACCAAAACTTCTATTGATCAGTGATCACCTCAAAACTTAAATTAAAACCACACACTCCTCGTGGATTCGATACCCGCTTGCCCTATCTAGTATAAGGTAATTAGGTTATTTTTGACCGGTACTTCGACGCCGATCAGAGACCTGGTGTCGATGTGGGGCAAGCAACGCCTACTGATGTCATGAACAAATTAATGATGTTCATGAGACTATTGCTGCTGTGCAAGTGAGCCCTAGTGCTGGACAAAACACAAGAGATGAATTTGTTAGTATGTCTTCGCCTATGCGTCACACAACTAAGTTGCTGGATGGAAATGTTAATTGTGGTATGGGCATTCAACCTACAATTGGCGCTAATGTGTTTGATGCGAAGGATTACTCGATTAATAAGATTATGGGATTTCTTCGGAGTCTATTCAAGAGGTGAGTGAGTTCTTTATAGTCAAACTTGGCATGCCTTTAGATATTGACAATTTTGCTAAGGATATTGAATGTGGGAAATATAAAGTATGGTCGATGTTGAATCATGAACAACGTACTAGGGTTGTTAAGATTGTTCGTGAAAGGATGGATTTCCTTTTAAATCCTCCACATATAGAGAGCAACCCTGTGTGTATATCTAGTGAAGAAGGTTCAAGTGCGAGTAAGAATGACCTGTCAAAGGTTGATGATGTGCCTACTGGTATAACACTGGATGGTGCAAGTAATGATTATGTACAGTCGATTGAGGATATTACCGCTGATTTTTCTAATAAAATGGATACGCTTGCTTCTATTTTCAGTCATGATACTAGTGCAAATGAAAAGGATCAGTCCGCTGATAATGGTATTTTTCGTCACTTGGTGTCAAAAGATGTTTTTGAAGGTGTAAACGTCTATATTCCTCGTAAAGTGGTTCAGAAGGTCAGGCATCGTCTTGAACATACTCTATATGGTTACTTTATTAGAAAGAGAATGGCTTTCCCGATTGTGGATTATTATGTTAGAAACAACTGGGTGAAACATGGGTTGACACGGATCATGATAAATTATAAGGGTTTTTTCTTTTTCAAATTCAAGTCACTTGCTGGTTTGGAAGCAGTTTTAGAAGAGGGTCCGTGGTTGATTCATAAATCTCCGATCATTCTCAAAAAATGGTCGATGGATACTAGGTTGATTAAAGAAGAATTGACTCGTATTCCTGTTTGGGTAAAATTACATGATGTGCCTATTAAAGTCTTTGAGGAAGATGGAATTAGTTTGATTGCTTCTTTTATTGGAAAACCTGTGATGCTAGATTCCTACACTAGTTCTATGTGTAAGGAGTCATGGGGTAGAGTAGTTTTGCCAGATGCTTAATTGAGGTTAATGCTGAGGCTGAGGCTGATTTTGTGGATGTTGTTACCATTGGTGTCCCTTCTCTTTCGGGGGAGGGTTTTACAAAGGAAACTATCCTTATTGAATATGAATGGAGACCTCCTAGATGTGCTGAGTGTAAGACTTTTGGTCACTCTCTTGATAAATGCTCTAATAAGGTGGTTTTTTCTCCTATAGTTCCTACTGCTAGCACTGGTCCATCTACTTCTGTTGCTATTCTTGTTGTTGAGAATAATGATGGCTTCCAGACGGTGACCAAAAGAAAGAGAATGACGAATATGAAGAATTCTATTAAGGGTGGTAAGTTTACTGGTCCATCGGTTCAGCCGAATGTAAAATTTGTTCCTAAAGCTACAATTAGTAACCCGAAGAAGGGAATGACTAGTGCGAAGACTGTTTCTCTGCCCAAGTTGAAGTCTATTGATACGTCATCATCAGGTTCTGGACTATCTACATCAAATACTTACTCTGTTTTGAATCATGATGATGAAGATGACGAGGTTGAAATGGTTTATGATGAAACAACCAATTTATTCTCTCAAACAAATGCAGGTGGAAATTCCTTCGCGGCAATTGTTAGCTAGTTTGGTTCATTTTGTTGTGTACTAGGTGGTTTGTAAGTGTTTATGGCTTGTCATAAGCACTAGATTTAGATGTTTATCAAGCTGTTTTAGCTTGAGGTTAATGTGGTACCTTAGCCGCATTCCATTTGTACTTCACTGTTTTTTTGGTTAATCTATTTACCGGGGAAACCCATTACCAAAAAAGATCATGGGTAGCCATAGATCCAAGGAGGATGATGTGAATAAAATATCCATGTCGATTTTTGTTACTAATTTCCCCGAAGCCTTTTCTGCAAAGGATTTGTTTCATGCGTGCAAAGAGTATGGGCATGTTGTTAATGCTTATATTCCGACCAAAAGAACAAGAGCAGGGAGGAGATTTGGGTTCGTTCGATTTATTAATGTGTTTAGTGTGGATAGGTTAGTGAATAATCTATGCACGGTTTGGGTAGATCGATTCAAGATTCATGCTAATGTGGCTAGATTCAATAGAAATAATTCAAAACCAGGGAGTGATGATGCGAAGGAGTTTAAAGAGGGGATTCGTTCTAGGCACTTTGGTAATAGTAATATGGTAGGAGGCAAGAAAGGGGTTAATAAAACATTTGTGCAGGCTGTTAAAGGAATGAATAGTGAGGTCGTAAAGGCAGATAATCCTGGTATTGTGTTGGACGAATCATGTTTCAATAATAAGGATTTGTCGAATTCATTGATTGCTAAAATGAAAAATTTGTTGCACTGACCAACCTTAAAAAAGTGTTGCGAGAGGAAGGATTCCAGGAGATGAAAATCAAATATTTAGGTGAATTTTGGGTGATATTGGAATTCGATTCAAAAAATTTGAATGATACATTCAAGAACAATACGGGAGTTTGTTCTTGGTTTTCTGAAATACAACAGGCTTCTCACGAATTTGTAGCGGAGGGCAGAATTGCGTGGATAGATGTGGAAGAGATGCCTTTGAAAGTTTGGTCTAAAAATTCATTTCGTAAGATTACGTCTAAGTGGGGTAAACTTATGGACGTGGATGATAATGTCGAGACGTGTTTATATTCGAAAAGAATATGTGTGTATACAAAGATACTGGTCAATATCTTTGAGAATGTCAAAATTGTTTTTGGTGGTAAAACTTATTGGATTCGTGCTAAGGAAGTGTCTGGCTGGATTCCAGAATTTGAAGAGGAATCAGAAGAGGAGGAGGAAGAATCAGTGGAGGGGAACGAGAATGAGAATGATGGTATCAAGTTTAACATAGGAGAGGAAGAATAGGAGGGTGAAGTATCAGAAACTGTGTTTGAGGAGAAATGTGGGCATATGGAAGATAAGTCGGAAGACCCATTTGGGATTTATCCGTTGTTTGAGAAGATAAAGAAGGTGGGACAGGAAAAACCAATAACCAAAGAATATGATAATAGTGTCACACATCCACCGGGACACCAGAGGTAAGTGAAAAGGAAGTTCAGTCTAGTGTTAATAATGATATCGATATATAGAAAGAGGGTGAGATGTTACAGAAGGATAATAATGCTTATGTAGGTAGCAGTGATAAAATTGAAGACCCAAATGGTTTATCAGAGTCTTCGTCCTCAACCAGGTTTAAAAGTCCGAGTGCGCCTCGTAACGGGGGTTCGATTCTGGAGTTATTATACGAAGTTGTGAAGGTGGGGAAAGTTATGGGTTTAAAATGGATAGATGTGAAGATAATATTACAGAGATCATTGAGTCTCAAGGAGTGGCAGGGGTGGATCGATAAATTTCCTGTCTTTAAATGTACAAGGCCTGACCTAGAAGGTAAAAAAGGATTGAGTGAAGGAGTTATGTCATAAAAATAAGGTTAACTTTTTGGGGATACAAGAAACAAAAATGGAGTCTATGGAAATGTCTTGTGTGAAACAGTGTTGGGGAAATTATTCGTTTGATTTCATGCATAGTGAATCTGTTGGTTACTCAGGGGAATATTATGCATTTGGGATCCGAATTCATTTCGTAAGAGTAGTTCTACAGTGTCTGATTCTTTTGTTATAATTAGGGGGAATTGGTTGAAGAATGGCAAAAAGCTTTTAGTAGTGGTGGTATATGCACCACAAGATGCGAAGGACAAACAACTTTTATGGGAGTACTTAACACATCTGACTAATCAATGGTTGGGAGATGTCATGATTAGGGGAGACTTCAATGAGGTGCGATATAAAACAGATAGATTTTGTTCGGTCTTTTCCCAGTAGGAAGCGGACATGTTTAACGGTTTTATTAATCAAGTTGTGCTTATTGAAGTGTCTCTTGGTGGAAGTAAATATACATGGTGCCATAGATCGGCGAAGAAAATGAGTAAACTTGATAGGTTCTTGGTGTCTGGAAGCTTATTGTATGATAGTCCTCATATGAACACAATTACTTTGGATAGATACCTATCAGACCATAGACCAATTATTCTTCGTGAATTGGTGTGCGACTATGGTCCTATTCCGTTTAGGTTTTTCACTATTGGATGGATCTGGATGGGTTTGATAAGCTAGTTACAGATTTTTGTGGGGCTGCCCTGAATATGGGTTCCTATTATATTCATAATTTTATGTTCAAATTAAAATTTCTGAAAGCTAGAATTAAGGATTGGATTGGTGAGTATAAACGTAGTAATGATGGTATGGTTCAGAAATTAAGGTAGAACGTTTTGGATATAGACGAGAAAATTGATGAAGGTAGGGGTAATGAGGAGTTAGTAGCTAAGAGATCGGAGTTAATAAGTAAATTAAAAGGGGAACAGAATAAGAAGATGCCGGAAATAGGGCAAAAGATGAAACTTAGATGGTATGTGGAGGGGGATGAAAACAGTAAGTTTTTTCACGGGATACTTAATAAGAAAAGAAATCAGAATAGTAGTCGGGGTATTATGACGAATGGTAAATGGTCGGACGACCCTACGTAGGTGAAAAAGGAATTCTTTTAGTATTTTAGTGATCGATTTTGCGAAACGATGCCTAAAAGGGTTAGTATTGATAAAGGATTTCCTAGAAACATTTCGAAGGAGTCACAGGAGGAGCTTTAAAGAAGCATTTCATTAGAGGAAATTAAAAAGGCTGTGTGGGATTGTGGTATGGATAAGTCGCCAGGTCCAGATGGGTTTACTTTTGGGTTCTATCGGAGATATTGGAAGGTCATTGAGCAGGATGTGTTCAAGGCGGTGCAATGGTTTTTCAATAATGGAGAGTTTCCTGTAGGGTGTAATGGCAATTTTATTACGTTGATTCCTAAGATCCCGGATGCTACTATGATGAAGGAGTTTCGGCCAATTAGCCTAATAGGGAGTTTGTATAAGATTTTGGCTAAGATTTTAACTAATCGTCTTGTTGATGTCATCAGGTAGATTGTTAGTGAAGAGCAGTCCGCGTTTATTGGTGAGAGACAAATATTAGAAGGTCCGTTTATTACTAATGAAGTGATGCAATGGTGTAAACATAAGAAAAAAGAAGCTTTCATATTTAAAGTGGATTTTGAAAAAGCTTACGATTCAGTTAGGTGGGATTACTTAGACGAGGTGTTACAAAATTTTGGTTTTGGAGTCAAATGGAGAGGTTGGATTCAAGGGTGTTTGAAGAACTCTAAAGGGTCACTACTTGTTAATGGGAGTCCTACAAAGGAGTTCATGTTCAGTAAGGGTCTTAAACAAGGGGATCCTTTATCCCTTTTTCTTTTTATTCTCGTGATGGAAAGTCTTCATATTGCTTTTCAAAGGGTTGTAGAGGTGGATATGTATTCGGTGATGCGTCTTAGTAATACAGTTCACTTAACTCACTTGTTTTATGCGGACGATGCAATGTTCTTTGGAAAATGGAGTGATAAGAATATTGGTGTGTTAGTTAACGTTTTAAAGTGGTTTCATAAAGCATCGGGGCTGAGGATCAACATGGCAAAGAGTAAAATTATGGGTATTCATATTAATAATGTCATAGTTGCTAATGCGGTGTCGAAACTCGGGTGTCTTATTATGAAAGCTCCATTTATATACCTTAGGACTAAAGTAGGGGGTAACATGGCGAGAGTTTCTGAATGGAAGGAAGTTATTGACAAGGTGATGAATAGTCTATCGAAGTGGAAACTCAAAACACTTTCCATCGGAGGTAGACTCACGTTAATTAAATCTGTTCTCGGTTCAACTCCTTTATTTTATATGTCCAGCTTTAAAGCTCCTATGACTGTGATCAAGAAGCTTGAAGCGACCAGACGTAGATTTTTTCATTGGCACGAACCTGGTAGTAATAAGGCGGCGTGGGTTAGGTAGGATAAAGTTTTAGCTGCTAAAGAAAAAGGAGGTTTAGGGGTGCCTAGTTTATATGATCTCAATCGTGGTTTGATGTTGAAATGGATTTGGAGATTTGTTGTGCAACCTGAATGTCTTTGGTCTAGGGTTATTAAAGCTATTCATGGGAATGAAGGGGGTATTGAGAGACGTAGCATTTGTAAGTCGAAATAAAATTGGATATCTATTATAGGGAAAGCTAGAAAACTTAAAGAAATGGGAACAAATTTTTTGAATTTGCCAAACATAAAATAGGGAATGGGGAGTCGACAAAATTCTGGGAGGATAAGTGGTGGGAAGGAAGGATATTGAAAGAGATATATCCTAGGTTATATGCGTTAGAAGATAATAAACTGGTGAATGTGGCAAGTAAACTTCGAAGTAGTGTGTTGGAAGATTCGTTTCGTCGAAGTCCAAGGGGGGTGCTAAAGCAACTCAACTGGAGGGTTTGAAGGGGTTAGTGATGTCTGTACAGCTTAGGCCATGTGAAGATAGGTTTGTTTGGACTCTCGAGAATTCTGGTGATTTTTTGGTTTCTTCTTTAAGGAAGCGAATTGATAATGATTGGTTGACAGGTGACAATTTGCAGACGGTTTGGATTAAAAGTGTGCCTATTAAGGTAAATATTCTAGCTTGGAAAATTTCATGGGATGCTCTCCCGTCCAGGTTGAATTTATCTCGGCGTGGAATCACTATAGAGTCGATTTTGTGTCCAACTTGTGAGGAGAAGGTTGAATCGGTGGATCATATTTTTTTTGTTGGGATGTGGCCCGACAGATAGTAATGAAGATATGTCGCAAGTGGAATATAGAGTACATGGAGTGTTCATCTTTCGTCGAGTGGAATACTTGGATAGGCTCGATCCACAGTTCAAGCAAATTGAAAGGAAGAATCACATGTGTTTTTTTCACTTTCTGGTGGTTGATGTAGAACTTTCGAAATAAACTTTTGTTCAACAAGCAAAATGTTAGGAAGGCGGAGATATTTGATAATGTTGTTTTATGTTCATTTAACTGGTGTAATGCTAGATGTAAAGCCGACGTCAAATGGGATGATTGGCTTAAAACCCAAAATCTTTTGTAATATTTCTAGCTCCTTGCTAGTTTTGTTGAATAATTTGTCGTTAAAAAAAACTAAAGTTTCTTGAGAAGAATGTTGTGGAATTTGTTGTGAGTTTTAGGATTGTTGGAATTGTTGAAAAAGTTGAAATTGTTAGAATTGTTCGGGTGAACAATTAACAAATGGATTGAAGTTAGGAGGGTGATAATTCGAAAGATAAGCTTGTGGCATTTGTTGTGACATTAGATTGGTGAATGACGGAATATGATTGCTACTTGGAGAGTTTGTAGAGGATGGTGTATTCGGGTTTGAGGATGATCATGAACCCGCCATTTGGTTTTCGAAAAAATAATCACCCATTGATTAGGATTCATTTTTATGTTTGGAGATTAAAGATGTGTAGAAGGTATATAAAAATGTGATTTTTGATTGGGTTACATAGGCAAAAAAATAAATTTTTAGGGTTATTTTTTTGAAAAAAACGGTAAAAATGACCTCCATCGGTCATTTTTTTTGAAATTTTTTGAAAATAACGGTCACTGGCAGTGGGGATTTGATTTTTTAATTAAAAAAAACAAAAACGCGAGGTATAACGCGAGCCACGGTGCAGTGCTCGCGTAGTAGGCTCGCGTTATAGCCATCATTCTGGGCTGATGAGTACGACATCAGAGGGGAAACGCAGCAAAAGATATGATGGGTGGCGCCATCATGCTCGCGTTGTGGCCATGACTTGAGCCATGGTTTACCACACTCTAGCCTCATAATGTCACCACATTGCTATTGTTCAAAATAGTTAGAAGATTATTAACTATACTTACCTATCATTATCATCGTTTACACAAATTCCAATAAAAAACTAATCCATATTATTATCAAACGGCATAACTATACTAACATATTAAACTAATAATACGAATTAAAAAACCAGTTACAAAATTTCAGTTTTATCTATCTAGAGTATTTTTTAACAATCTAAATTCACGCTTAAATTAAATGTATAATAAGTATTTCACAGCTAACTTTTTTTTTGGCAAAAGGTTATCCTGATAAATATATTAATCATAGAAAATGAAATACAATGGAATGTGGCTAAAATGCCACATTAACCTCAAGCGATCTTGAACTACCCTATCAATTGTGACATGCCACAAAAGATGATACACAAAACAACCAAAGACCTAATCACTGAAAAGGCCCTAGACCTATCTTGGATCAGCGTCATAGACACTAAAACCATTAGACATCTTCACAACAAACTTTTCATTCGTATGCATTTGATAAATTTGGCCGGAATTGGTGTAAACTAAAGTAAACATATATAATTGGATGGTCTATAATTGCATTCCAATAAATGGGTGACTTACGTGTCTTTTTATATTTTTTTCGTAACGGTAACTTTATTAAAAGAAAAAATAGCAAGGAGCTAGACAATTACAAAGAAAGTAAATAGGGATGTTGCAACCAACTAGCCCAACTAAACGAGCTTTTACATCTAGCATGACATCAAACATAAGAACGGGAAACAGTATCGTCAAAAACAATATCCTTCCGAGGAGACTTAGCCGCGAAAAGAAGGCCGTTTCTAAAATTCCAAATACTCCACCAAGCAATATAGAAAACACCTTCCAGCATAAGTTTAAGATTGGATCCAAGCCAAATACCACTGAACCATGACAACCAATCTTCATAAGAAGAAATATGCGACCAAGAAAGGTGTAGAAAAACATGAATCAAGAGGCCTCAAACACTTATACTTTTATTAACAAGATCAAATCACAAAACAGGGTAATAAAAACTAAAGACTATCAGTGCTACTCATGTGTAGGCCTATTATCTACATGATAATAGTTTTACAATCAAGAGATAACAAAGGAAAGATTCAAAACAAGTTTCTGAGACCAAGTGTTTGAGAGAGAGTTTTTAGCTGTGTGTTGAAAACACACAGATAAAATGAGAGGCGATGATAACAATGAGATACACGCTCCCATCTTTAAACAAACCCTAAGGCTAAGAGCCGTTAAACATGGGCTTCAACGTGGGCTTCAAATGGGCTTGAGTCCAAGTCCAGCAGCACCTAAGAAACTTCACAACATTGGTCCTTATAGTCCAAGAGGTCCTTCACACCAAATCCTTTTAAGCTAACTGAAAGTTTAAAACAACACACAATAAGCCCTTATGGTTAAACATAGTTATCAGATTAGGTCCTCAAAATTAACATCCCCCTTAATCTAATAACCCATACAAATTGATCATGCCCATTTTCCAACAAGTTTCTCATGCTGGTATATATCCAACGCCTTTTGTAACACCCCACTTGGGTAAGTGGACTGTTACGTGTATTTATGGCGTGTCATCAAAGCATAAGGTAAATGTCCTAAAACATTAAATGACCATAAAGGAATTACCGGAATCAAACATCGGTAACCTAAACATAAGCTCAAAACATGAAAAGTAAAATACTGAATGAAAGGACTAAACAATGTCCAAATAAGTAGAATAATATAAGAAGTGCATAAAGTAAGAAGTCTGAATAGCTTCCATCAAAATGCACATGCTCTCAGAATCCTAAGAGCGTCCTGGTGTACCTGCCGTTAGAACATGAAAGGAACTACGGATGAGCATAACGCTCAGTGAACGGATATAAAGCATGATAAGAATATACTGAATGACACAGGTGATAGAATATCGAAGTTGTAAGACTGATAAGTAAAGTTGCAGCGGAAATCTGTAAATAATCTGTAAAGTCTGATTTATCAATAATGAAGCTGAACTGTTATCCGTTAAATATGTATAACATGCATTTACTGTATTTTAATTGCCAAGAGCTTATATAGGTCATGTGCTGTAACAACTGTTGCATGAATACATAGAGGGGTGACCTAGTCATGCTGTAGAGGGGTGATATCTAAATAACTATAGAGGGGTGACCTCTAAATACTGTGCTGGGTGGAGGGATCAGCTTCAATGTGAAGGATGTATAGCACACACCACATTCACCCTGATAACTTGTAAACTGATAAGCCTAGGATGCATCCATACGCCCCACATGACATGATAATAATAATGGCCAAAACGTGAAGGGACGATGCAGGATATCACTCTCCTGCATGTGAGTCACGACACCGGTGCCTCTAGTGCCGTGGTTACGGTACCTCCGTAACTAGTACATAAACTGATCATGCTTGTATATAATGCTCAGGCAATTTATTTAGTTATTAACATGATTATTGATAAGCTTAAACATATACTGGGAAAAACATTTGGCTGAAAACGGGGAATCCTAATCATGCATAGAAAGGAAGTCCCTACTGAAAGGACGGAAAATCCGTACCTCGTGTCCAGTAATGAAATAAGAATGAAAGCTGAAGGATCTACTCCGACTTCACGGTTACTACATAAATAAGGGACGTGAAATGAGTGGTCTGATTATTGTTTACTGTTTATTATTGTTCTTCATTCATTTATTATAATCTTCTTCTTTTTTGTATTGTTCTGTATATAATTTTATCACTCTGACTGTCTTTAAATGTTTACTGATTAGTGTATATCATGTATACAGTATATTGTACTGTGTTCTGATATTTACGATAATACTATAAATGGTAATTTGCTATAAATAGAAAGTTTCCTAAATTAAAAAGGTTTCCAAAAAAATAGAAATTTTCATAATATAAGCTAGAGCTTAATAGTCATAACTTATAAGTCATGTTTTAAAGAATTCAAATATTAATATAATCTATCTTGATAAGCTCTTTTTACTGAGTCGTGAATAATAAGCTAAACTAACTACGCCGTGATTAATTTTACCAATAATTAAATACGTTAATTATTTTATAAGCCCGAATCAAATAAGCCAAAATAAATAATCTAAACTTATAATCTAATATTAAATAAGCTAAAAATTTAATAAGCCAAAATTAAATAAGCCTAACCTCATTAAGCCAAATTATATAAGCCGGACATAGCGATGTACCCGACCTGCTGTCCACTGTTCATCTTTTTTTTTACGAATATTTTTTTTTGCACATGGGCGTCCACCTCTTTGTTTCTTCACGTCAAACGCCAACACCAATTGAAACTTCATCATTTTTTTTATATAACCTTCTCGACGAACGTGTCATTATCAATAAAAAATAAAGGTGATGATCACTTTTTGTTTCCTTCACGTCACCAAACTAAAACACAAATTGATGGCTTATTTTTTTTATGATTGCCAAAAGCGGCGGCTGATGTTGTACCCTTTAGGGGTTTTGTCAATTTTTTTTTCTTGTTTTTAAGTGAAATGGCATAATTCTTGTTGTTTCTTTTTGAAACGGTCCGGGCTCAAAGCTCATTATTCTTTCTTTTTCTCTTATTTGCCGCTAGCCCATCAACATGAACATACGTTTTCATTTTATTGTACGACTTATAATTCCCGTGACGTAAATTTAGTTCGTGCTCGTGTTCTAATTTTCTGAAACGTAACATTTATATTCTGAATAAAATACTTACGTAGTACTGAATAACTATTAGTAATTATTCACAAGTATTAAATGTTTCTGAATAACTAAATTACTTCACGATTTTAACTAAAACTGAGACTGTGTGTAATTAAAGTTCTTGTATTTTAAATACGAGTTTTACAATTCTTCCCCTCTAAAAAAATAATTCTTCCTCTAATTAAGGATGCGATAAAGTTGCGGTTTTACAATTCTTCCCCTCTAAAAAGGAGAAATTCGTCCTCGAATTAAGGTAATAAGCTGCTGAAGTTATGAGAACAGGAAGGACTCCTAGGCTAAAACAACATGTAAGCTGTAAGGATAAATCGTCTTCTAATCAAGACATAACGTTGCTGAAAGGTATAAACATGGCGTGATGAAGTGAACATGTAACGTGACAAAACTGAAGAGGACATAAAACGTAGCATGACTGAAATAACTTAACTGAATTTATGGAAGGAAAATTGATGAGAGGTCCGGATGGACTCCTCCGTTCCGAGTGGCTTCCCGCTCGAAACGGTTCCTTCAAAGATCTAAACACAATGAAAAATCTTGGTCCTGATGACCCTGTTTTGATGATGCTGAATAGTTTCTGGTTCCATACTTAAGATAGATTTTCTTAATCTGATGGAATGAATAAGCTATAGCATGTAGTATACCTGAACCGGTACGTACAACTATCCTGAAAGATAACATTTATATCTCTGAGCAAGCTGCTGAAAATATATAGGGACGAACTACGTGAACAATTGTGAACGTGCTATGTGAGCAATTGTGAACGTGGTTCACGAATATATGAGGAATGCTGGGCATGGAATATATTATGCACGATGATACATGAAACATACTGTGAATGTGATGCTATGACATATCATGAACATATGCTGACTGAGTAAAGAATGCCAAACGATACGACTTGAGATGTGAACCGTCTGCCTGAGTATGGAAACGTTGTACTAAACTTGCGTCTGGTTCCTTAAGCTTTCGGTAACCGTGTTCGGTAACAAGCTGTGAAACGTGTATCATGAAATGGAATACGAATCTGGACGTGCACAATGTCATGAATGCGAACGTGAACTTAAATCATGAGCTAGCACAAAATATGGTCTGAAACAACATCATACTGTTAACGTGAAACATAAATGTGAAGGTGAACATGAACGCGATCGTGACATGAGCGTGAGCGAAATTCGTGAATGTGAAAGTTCTATCTAACATGATTGTTGATGGGATACCGTGAAATCGTATGGTTTATTGGTGAAATTTCAGCAGATTTGCTACTGCGTACTCATTTCGGATGAAAGAAAACATGTAGGCTGAGTGAACTGGTCGACAATGACTTAGATAGTATCATACTTCTTCTGAGTCTGTGGAAATCTGATAATAATTATATGGGAAACTTGTCTCATTTATGTTCAGAAATTTCTAATAGTTGTAATAACTCTCTAGCATGACGGCGTTCTATCTTGAACATGCGGTATGTCAGGCATCTAGATATGAACATAGTTGTATCCATGTGTTATACTGCTTCTATCAAAATTTTGTCTGGGATTATGGTACATTATGGTGGAATCTGGGAATAGTACTGAAAGAATTTTGAGTCTGGGTAAAAATAGATCTCTCCTAGCGTAGGATCTTATGTGATACAAAATTTTAGTGTAGGTCTTCTTCTTTATGCGTAAGCTTAACCATGGGAGGCTAATCGTGGGAACTGTCCGCAATTTCTGCGGTATCAGTCAACTGAGCTCTAGAAAATTTTGTACTTCATTCACAGGCGTCCGTCGGCCATCAGGTGATGGCCTTCATCTTCGCAGGACTGTCTAAAATTTTTCCTGCTAAAATAGGGTGGCTCAGAAATGCCACCTTGTTCATCTAGAAAGCTGCGTATATAATTTTCTCCTATTGGAGAATCTGCAGGGTCATGAAAAGATGATTCTCATGTTCTTCTCTAGAATTTAGGAGATCAAAATGATATCAATGAATGTACTGACGATTTTGCCTGAGAATTCATGGAAAAAATTTATTCATGAATTTCATACTTTAGCTAGAGTATTAGGGAGCTCAGAAGTATAAAACAAATTTTTTTTACAGAGACTGTAATATGTGCAACAGTAGTCTGGAAAACATCATGTTCTTACTCTCACCACTGATGGTAGCATGATCGGAAATTGTTTTGGAAAATGCTTAAGACATCATAGCAGATCAGATAAACCTGCTATTTATGGAATGAACATTGATTAAGAATGGTGATCTTGTAAAAAAATATTTAGTGGTCGATACATGATCTCATGTTACCGACCTTCTTCCTGATAGACAGAAACGGTGCACTCCCGGGTGGTGCGCTAGGGCGAGTAAGGCCCCATTCCGGTAATTCTTGCAGAAATTGCTGCAACTCTTTTAACTTAGTTGAAGCCCTAGAATGAGGAGTTTTGAAAAGGTTATGTTCCTGAGACAATCTTGATGTTAAATTTTGTCTTGTGGTTAGGAAGGAATTTTTGGAAAACCTTCTGGAATGACATCTGGAAACTTTAGGATAATCTGCTAATCATGAATTTAAGGAATTTCAGAATTCGCATCATAAATGGTGACCAGAAGTCTTCGCGGCTAAAAGATAATAATTCACGTGCTTGTAAAGCTGAAACAACGTGTACTGATTTTTCTGGCAGAAATAAAATGAATATGTTCAGGAGTTGGTAAAACGGATCTCGTCGTTAGCTGGAAATAAAACTTAAAAAAATATGGTTATACTATTGAGTTTTTTTTTTGGTTGTGAGGTAGGTACTACCTGATTTAAGATAAAGCTGACATATGATCACGTGAAGTAAACGTGACAACTTTCACTGATTGTGTTCATCTGTGACTTTACAGAATGAACATTGTATGTCCAACCTGAATAATACTCCAGTGGTGATAACTGAATTTTTAATGGTCTGAATTATGCGTGGCATAACAGAACGGGTATACCCCCTTGGAGGGTACCTTGAATTTCTGAGGACCTAGTTTAGGAGGCATACTAGTGTTATGAACCTGACTCGTACTATGAGAAGATATTCGTATGACGTGTATTATGACTGGTGTCCTGATATGTGCCTTCTGAAATGATACCTGAGACCTGTGTCTTGACTGTTGTCTGGACATGTATTTTAATGTGTGAATCTAAACAAGGCTGAAAATTTTGGTAACTGCTTGGATTGGCGGACCGATTAGACTACGGACCTCTTGTATTTCTGGTCACGTCCGTTCCGGAGTTCCGATAGTTACTGACTGATTAATTATAAGCACGGTGGTTGTCGCTACTGCTTTGTCTGTCACTTTATGACGGTCATTATCATGACCGTGATTCATGTAACTATTCTGCTGAGTGGTCGGCTGGGTTCTGGTTCCCACTATTCTGAATGAACGGTTAGTTGAGTGAAGTGTGACATCTAGCTGAGAAAGTAAAAGCCTGGAATAGAATGGTAATGTCAGATGGTAGAAGTTTATTCTCGTCAGAAATTTCAAATTTATAGTTTTCGTCTTTGTTCTGCAGAGTCTTTATAGTATAAACAGCATCAGCATCTTGAGAAATCTCCAAAGTATCAGCAGCATCAGCATTTGTGTGGTCTTCAAGTGTTAGCGGCATCAGCATCTAACAAAATCTTCAACTCACGAGCAGCATCAGCACCTGGTAGAATGTTGACAAGTGGAAACGCCTGAGATGATTGAGGATTGATTAGCAATATCCATGGAGTAGGGTACCTGGAGTACATCTGGACTATTGTACATGAAGTACAAAATGAATACTGCACATGGAGCATATCTGAGACACAGTACGTAGAGTACACGTGAAATACTGTACATGGAGTATAACTGAGACACTGTACATGGGGTACATATGGAATATTGTACATGGAGCTGGTGGAAATTTATGGGATGATCGATACCGGTGTCGCTTGTCTGACATTATCAAAGAATTAAATTGATTTAAACGGTAGTAAACTGAACTGGAACGGTTAACATGATAGGCTGATAATTTCTGCGTAGACTTAATGCTGGTTGTATAGAGGCTAAAAAGTATGATTAAACGGTGTTTCATCAATGTTCAGTATAAAGACATGATTGATAAAGACCAGAACATGATTTATCATGAAATAGTATTTTTACTGTAATCCTTCTGTATCTTAGCATGAAATATTATCATTCTGTTGAAAACATAATCCTTGTAAGGGAACATGAAACTGAATCACCATGAATTCGACATCAACGTGAGGGTATGAAAATTTAACTATTACAAGGAACATAAAAAGTCTAATCAATTGAGGTGTAATATCAACTGATGTGGACGGCTATGGTTCAATCCACAGAATTCAAAGAAGAAAACACGTGACTAAGTATGGGCTATTCTGGTTCGATCCATACTTGTCAAAATTTCATGAGAACTGTCATGTATAGAAATTTATAATCTGGAATTAAGTAGGGTTGGCTGTAGTCTAATCCATACTTGTCAAAATTTTATGAGATTTCATGATATGACAAATGTGAACAACAATGGATCGGTTCACAAAACAACATTGGACTAAAAAGCATGAAATTTGATTTGAACATTGGTGAACGTATATGGGCTGGTTCACCAAGTAATATTCGACTGAAAACAGGAATCTGACATGAGTAAGGATAAACGCCTATGGTCAGTTCATCTACACAAAAATTTGAACGGGCAAGGGTGAACGCCTATGGTCAGTTCACCAAAACGAAAATTCGCTAAAAGCACATGCGACTAAATATGGCCAGTTCTGTACCTTCCTTTTACTTAGTCAAAACTTTAAGAAAATGACTGATAAATAAAGAAAACAGACTGAATAATCCATGAGAAACATGAAAGATAACAACGCCAAAATCTGGGAAGTTCCTAGTGACTACCCACTAGTCACATGTCAAGTTTTAGAGCCTATAGGTCCAATCTTGCTCTCTGATACCATAATTGTAACACCCCACTTGGATAAGTGGACCGTTACGTGTATTTATGGCGTGTCATCAAAGCATAAGGTAAATGTCCTAAAACATTAACTGACCATAAAGGAATTACCGGAATCAAACATCGGTAATCCAAACATAAGCTCAAAACATGAAAAGTAAAATACTAAATGAAAGGACCAAACAATGTCCAAATAAGCAGAATAATATAAGAAGTGCATAAAGTAAGAAGTCTGAATAGCTACCATCAAAATGCACATGCTCTCAGAATCCTAAGAGCGTCCTGGTGTACCTGCCGTTAGAACATGAAAGGAACTACGGTTGAGCATAACGCTCAGTGAACGGATATAAAGCATGATAAGAATATACTGAATGAAACAGGTGATGGAGTACTGAAGCTGTAAGACTGATAAGTAAAGTTGCAGCAGAAATCTTTAAATAATCTGTAAAGTCTGATTTATCAATAATGAAGCTGAACTGTTATCCGTTAAATTTGTATAACATGCATTTACTATATTTTAATTGCCAAGAGCTTATATAGGTCATGTGCTGTAACAACTGCTGCATGAATACATAGAGGGGTGACCTCGTCATGCTGTAGAGGGGTGACCTCTAAATAACTGCAGAGGGGTGACCTCTAAATACTGTGCTGGGTGGAGGGATCAGCTCCAATGTGAAGGATGTAGAGCACACACCACATTCACCCTGATAACTTGTAAACTGATAAGCCTAGGATGCATCCATACGCCCCACATGACATGATAATAATAATGGCCAAAACGTGAAGGGACGATGCAGGATATCACTCTCATGCATGTGAGTCGCGACACCGGTGCCTCTAGTGCCGTGGTTACGGTACCTCCGTAACTAGTACATAAACTGGTCATGCTTGTATATAATGCTCAGGCAATTTATTTAGTTATTAACATAATTACTGATAAGCTTAAACATATACTAGGGAAAACATTTGGCTGAAAATGGGGAATCCTAATCATGCATAGAAAGGAAGTTCTTACTGAAAGGACGGAAAATCCGTACCTCGTGTCCAGTAATGAAATAAGAATGAAAGCTGAAGGATCTACTCCGACTTCACGGTTACTACATAAATAAGAGACGTGAAATGAGTGGTCTGATTATTGTTTACTGTTTATTATTGTTCTTCATTCATTTATTATAATCTTCTTCTTTTTGGTACTGTTATGTATATAATTTTATCACTCTGACTGTCTTTAAATGTTTACTGATTAGTGTATATCATGTATACTGTATATTGTACTGTGTTCTGATATTTACGATAATACTATAAATGGTAATTTGCTATAAATAGAAAGTTTCCTAAATTAAAAAGGTTTCCAAAAAAAAGGATTTTTCATAATATAAGCTAGAGCTTAATAGTCATAATTTATAAGTCATGTTTTAAGAATTCAAATATTAATATAATCTATCTTGATAAGCTCTTTTTACTGAGTCGTGAATAATAAGCTAAACTAACTAAGCCGTGATTAATTTTACCAATAATTAAATACGTTAATTATTTTATAAGCCCGAATCAAATAAGCCAAAATAAATAATCTAAACTTATAATCTAATATTAAATAAGCTAAAAAATTAATAAGCCAAAATTAAATAAGCCTAACCTCATTAAGCCAAATTATATAAGCCGAACATAGCGATGTACCCGACCCGCTGTCCACTGTTCTTTTTTTTTTACGAATATTTTTTTTTTGCACATGGGCGTCCACCTCTTTGTTTCTTCACGTCAAACGCCAACACCAATTGAAACTTCATCATTTTTTTTATATAACCTTCTCGACGAACGTGTCATTACCAATAAAAAATAAAGGTGATGATCACTTTTTGTTTCCTTCACGTCACCAAACTAAAACACAAATTGATGGCTTATTTTTTTTATGATTGCCAAAAGCGGCGGCTGAAGTTGTACCCTTTAAGGGTTTTGTCAATTTTTTTTTCTTGTTTTTAAGTGAAATGGCATAATTCATGTTGTTTATTTTTGAAACGGGCCGGGCTCAAAGCTCATTATTCTTTCTTGTTCTCTTATTTGCCGCTAGCCCATCAACATGAAACATACGTTTTCATTTTATAGTACGACTTATAATTCCCGTGACGTAATTTTAGTTCGTGCTCGTGTTCTAATTTACGAAACGTAACATTTATATTCTGAATAAAATACTTACGTAGTACTGAATAACTACTAGTAATTATTCACAAGTATTAAATGATTCTGAATAACTAAATTACTTCACGATTTTAATTAAAACTAAGACTGTGTGTAATTAAAGTTCTTGTATTTTAAATACGGGTTTTACACCTTTGTAAAGATATATGCAGTTTGATTTGCAGAATCTACTTTAACAGTTTTAACCACCCCATTCAAAAAAATTTCCCTCTCAAAGTGAAGGTCAATTTCAAGATGCTTGGTTCTCTCAGGAAAAACAGTGTTGGCTGCTATTTTAATAGCAAAAT
Source organism: Glebionis coronaria (assembly GCA_025667525.1). NCBI lineage: Eukaryota > Viridiplantae > Streptophyta > Magnoliopsida > Asterales > Asteraceae > Glebionis > Glebionis coronaria. The sequence continues at coordinate 687,981,035 of CM046875.1, read as the reverse complement.
TACTATTACAAAACAGATCCACAAGAAAAAGATTGTAACATTTTAAATCTTTTAAAATTTTGAGGATCCATATGACTTCACTTGTCACAGAAGCAAGAGCTCTGTACTTTGCTTCTGCTGAAGATTTAGAGAGAGTATGTTGTTTTTTGCTCTTCCAAGAGATCAAGTTTCCATTCAAGAAAACACAATACCCAGTAACAGACCTCCTTGTCACAATACATTTTGCCCAGTTAGCATCAGAAAAGGTTTTAAGAGACATACCAAAGTTTCTAGCAATATTAATACCAAGACCTGGAGATCCCTTTAGATATCTCAAAATTCTAAAGGCAATCTTCTGATGAGACAACAAAGGAGAATGCATAAATTGACTTAAACAGTGCACAACATAAGAAATGTCAGGTCTTGTATTGATCAGATAAATTAAATTTCCCATAAGTTTTTGGTATTCAACAATATTATCAAGGAAAGGGTCATTTTCTGAAGGTTGGTTGGAAATAGACATCTTTGACACCAAAGGTGTCTTAGATGGTTTGCAGGCAAGCATACCATATTCAGACAAAAGGTCCAACACATACTTTCTTTGGTTCAAACATATTCTAGAGTCAGTTTTGATAACTTCAATTCCCAAAAAATATTGTAGGTTTCCCAAACCTTTAATTTTGAACTTACCTTTCAAAAACATTTTGAAGTTATCAATTTCACTTTTGTTATTGCCAGTAACAATGATATCATCCACACAAACAAGAACATCAATAAACAATTTATCATCAGACTTAGTATAGAGAGAGTAGTCAGATTTGCTTTGAACAAATCCGTTTTCCACAAGAGCAGACGTAAGTTTATAATTCCACTGTCTTGGAGATTGTTTGAGTCCATAAATGGAATTCTTCAATCTAGAAATTAGATTTTTATTTCTAGTATAGAAACCTTGTGGAGGTTTCATGAAGACAGTTTCATCTAACTCACCATACAAAAAAGCATTGTTGATATCAGGTTGATAAATAGGCCAGGACTGGTTAACAGCTAAATTAATCAAACATCTAACAGTAACCATTTTCACAACAGGGGAAAAAGTCTCTTCATAATCAATTCCTTCTTTTTGTCCACAACCCATAGCAACAAGTCTAGCTTTGTACCTTTCTATTTCACCACTGGCTTTAAACTTAAGTTTCCAAACCCATTTAGAATTAAAAGGCAGTCCTATCAGCAGGTAACTCAACTAAGTCCCAAGTATCATTTTCAAGCAAAGCAGCAAATTCCAAATTCATAGCATCAACCCAATAAGGGTTTTGAGAGGCTTCAAAGAAATTTCTAGGTTCACTATTCTTATTTAGTTGGGTCACAAAACACAAAGCATCCCCTTTAATCCTAGAGTATCCCACAAAATTTTCAATCCCATATTTGACTTTTGAATTGACCACAAAGTCATTATAATTTTTTTGAAAAACAGAAGGTCTAGAAGACCTTCTTAACCCTTGATTTCCTTGAGCATTAAAATTAGGATTGTTCCCTAAGTTTTCAGCCATGATTTGATCATGAGAAGGAAGACTAGGGTTAAAATCTGAAGTACCCTCAGAAATATGATTGTCATCAAGTGTGGCAGCCTCATTCCCATTTGAGCTGCCATATGTGGTGTCATTGCTTGAGGCAATGTGTCCACTGTCACCAAAGCTCACGGGTGGGTTGCTAGCACTTGGTGACCCATGGTTACCATTATGTGCATTTGTTACTCTCTCATCATCATAGGGTAGCTTAGGGTTATCTAAATAAAAAAAGTCAAAGCTTTATCATTTTGGAAAACATCAAAATCTCCATTATTATTCTTTTTATTCAAGGTACCATCTTTAAAAGGAAAAATAGATTCAAAAATTTTGACATCTCTAGAAAAAAAGAATTGATGTCTGTCAAGACTATAGAGCTTGTAACCTTTTTGAGAATTAGAAAAACCCATCATAACACATTTTTCAGACCTACTGGTCAATTTATCATGACTATTTAAAATAGTAGCAAAACAAAGACATCCAAAAGTTCTGATATGAGAGAGATTTGGGGATGAACTATGAATCATCTCATAAGGAGATCTACCATTTAGCACAGAAGAAGGTAATCTGTTAATAAGATAAGTAGCAGTTAGAATACATTCAGTACAAAATCTTAAAGGTATTCCCCCTTGAAACATAAGGCATCTAGTTACATTTAACAAATGCCTATGTTTCCTTTCAGCAACCCCATTTTGTTGTGGAGTGTAAGGGCAAGATGTCTGGTGTATTATTCCTTGATTACGACAGAAATTTTGAAAGCTATGATTGACAAACTCTGTTCCATTGTCACTTCTAAAGATTTTGACATTTCTTTTAAACTGATTTTTTAACAGACTGAAAAAAAATTCAATATTAGTCCCAACTTCATTTTTGATTTTAATCAAATACACCCACACAACCCTTGTATAATCATCCACAACAGTCAAGAAGTACCTATGACCAGTGTGACTGGTCATCCTATAAGGACCCCACAAATCTAAATGAACAAGATCACCAATAGCTTTAGTTTTATGACCACTTAAAGGAAATGGTTCTCTAGTTTGTTTAGCTCTTTGACATATTCACATAAATCACTTTGACCAAAGTCAGTTATATTTAAAACATTTTTGAGAACACTTAGGGCAGGGTCAGCAGGGTGACCTAATCTACTGTGCTAGTCATGTTTAGAAAGAGAGCAAGTAGGCATACTGAAATTATTCACCATCTTAGTACCTTCTATATATAAATAGTAAAGACCACCACATTATCTACCAGTCCCTAAGACAGTTTGGTGATTCAAATCCTGATTCACAAAAAAACATTTATTCTCATCAAAAACAACCAACACTTTGTTATCCTTAGCAAGTTTATGAACAGAAATAAGGGTAACACAATAATCAGGAATAACAAGAACATCAAACAAAACCAGTCCATTTGAAAGTTTTTGGTTACCAATTTTCAAAATGATGGCTTCAGTCCCATTGGGATGGGCCACTTTAATATTTAAGTGTGAAATATCAAACACATTGTCCAATTCAGTTTCATTATTGGTCATATGTTGATTAGCCCCAGAATCAACAACCTTCCCATTATAACCCAGTTTTGTTTTGATGTTAGTGTTGGAACAAAAAAATCTTTCAAAGTTATCATTAAACACTTTGTTATTGTTAAAGTAAGTACCTACCATATTGGCATGAACCCCCTTTTGAGAATCAGTGGCAGAATTCTTGTTATCCTTAATAAGAGAGAGCAAAGTGGTCAATTGTTCATCAGTGAACCCTGATGAAGAAGGTGTACCAACAAAATTGTTGGACACATTTTTCCCTTTATAATTTTGCCCCCTTTTCTTTTTCCAAAGTCACTAGGATAGCCAATGATTTTAAAACACCTATCAATGGTGTGCCTATCATAGCCACAATTCTCACACATAATTTCAGCATTAGAATTAGCATTAGGTCTATACCCATTCTTGTTAGGAGCATTAGGTCTAAAGCTAGTGGTGCTAGAGCTAGGTCTAAAGTTACCATTGTTCCCAAAGTTAGGTCTGAAATTACCAGTTTGAGAATTCTAAAAATTTAGAGGTCTTTGAACATTGTTTCTAGCAGGCCCATTAGAAAGAAAAGCAGATGTCTGAGTCCTCTGAGAGGAACCAGTAAGAGTGCCAGATGCAACTCTGTGAGACTCCTCACTAGAGATAATGGAATAAGCACCCTTAACATCTGGTAGAGTTTCCCTAGAGAGAATGGAACTCCTAATACTCATATAAGAATCATAAGCCCCATCAAAAATTACATAAGTTTCAACAATTGATTATGTTTCTTAAACTCACCAGCAGCAGAGCACAAACAATTAGGTAATTCAACTATAGCATCATACTGTTTCCAATAAGCATTCAGTTTATGATAGTAATCAGACAAGTTAGACCCATTCTGCTTAAGTGTGTTAATTTTATGATGAAGATTAAAAATCACAGACCCATCAACTTTATGATAAGTTTCTTTAAGCTCATTCTAAACATGTTTAGCCTTTTTTGAGAAAATTTGACCAAGGAACAATTCCTCAGAAATAGAGTTCAAAATCCATCTAAGAACAACAACATTCACCCTATCCCACTGTTTTCCCAAAATCTCATCAGTTATGGACCTTCTACAAGACCCATCAATAAACCAATTTTGTTTTTTCCTTCCAAAGCAAGGAACATTGCATTAGCCCAAATTTGATAATTTTCAGTCCCCTTAAGTTTGACAGTCAACACAGCAGTATCATTAGGGTGCAAATGCAAAGGGTCACTCAAATCAAGCTTGCTAATAAGTGTAACTGGATCAGTCACACTTAGATTATCATCATCACCATGTGCCGACTCATCATGACCAGACATGGTGAAGGGTCAAAAGGTCAAAAAAGACAAGTCACTAAACTGCAACAAAGTTCACAGGCTTCCAAACCACTCAAGGGTGGTAGGTCAAGGGCAAGCAGAAAGTGAGGATCCAGATAAAGGGTTGAAAAAAAAACCTACCAACCCAACACAAAAAAAAACAGATAGCAACAATAAACACAAATAAGCAGATAGCAAGTAATAAATAAAGAGAGTAGAGGGGTGTTACAGTACTCTCAACCAAAGCTCAATCGAACTGTTACACCTAGATTCACTTAGTCTAGGAGTAACAGAACCTCGAAATCACAAACCCTAATTTTCCTTCGAGGGAAAATAGGGAAAATAACCAAAGAACAGCAATCCAGCCACAGAGATCAAAACCCTTTCAAACAGAAATGAAACCCTCATTTTTTTCTCAAGGAAAATTAGGGAAAATCACTTCGATCAAAGGATAAATGTACCAATCTTCCAAAAAAGTAACCAAATAATATGAAACACCAGATCTCAGAAACCCTAATGTTTTAAAACAAAAATTGAGGCATCAAAACTTTGAATCAAAAAGTAATATTAACAGATTCTGCTATCTCAATAGCAGATCTAATCAAAAAAGTATATATCGTAAAAAACCCCCAAAATTTTTTGAAACCCTAGAAAAAATTTTCATTGATTTTTAATAGCTCTGATACTATGTAGAAAAACATGAATCAAGAGGCCTCAAACACTTATACTTTTATTAACAAGATCAAATCACAAAACAGAGTAACAAAAACTAAAGACTACCAGTGCTACTCCCGTGTAGCCCTATTATCTACATGATAATAGTTTTACAATCAAGAGACAACAAAGAAAAGATTCAAAACAAGTTTCTGAGACCAAGTGTTTGAGAGAGAGTTTTTAGCTGTGTGTTGAAAACACACAGATAAAATGAGAGGCGATGATAACAATGAGATACACGCTCCCATCTTTAAACAAACCCTAAGGCTAAGAGCCGTTAAACATGGGCTTCAATGTGGGCTTCAAATGGGCTTGAGTCCAAGTCCAGCAGCACTTAAGAAACTTCACAACATTGGTCCTTATAGTCCAGGAGGTCCTTCACACTAAATCCTTTTAAGCTAAATGAATGTTTAAAACAACACACAATAAGCCCTTATGGTTAAACATAGTTATCAGATTAGGTCCTCAAAATTAACAAAAGGTTCCACCAACGACATAACAACCAAAAAATATCAGTAGTCAAGTCACAAGAAAAAAGCAAATGCGAGATGTCTTCGGAAGGACCTTTACAAATCGGGCAAGATGTATCAGCAACATTGACATCTCTACTAAGCAACTACTTTTTAAAAACGTGTCCTTTTATATTTATTGAAACATGTTTTAAAAACTTTTTATATATTGCTTGAGCTCGGATTTGATTATCAAATGAGCTCCAATTGGCTCAAGCTCGTTTAGACTCGCTCGTTCGAGATTTCTAATGATCCGATCTCGAGCTTTTCTTGAAATCCTCAACTCGTTTTTGCCCCTAATTAAAATTAACCAATTTCAACACTTTTGACTTCCAGACTCAACCTGCAGGTTTAATGTTTAGACAGTGATCTGTCAGATTACCTTCATATATGCATTTAACTAGTAGAATTTGGCGCAACTACGTTTATTAAAGGAGAGCATAATATCTTACAAAACTAGAAAATACCGTTAGACAATGGTCGAACCTCTGTACTTTTGACACTTCATGATCGCATGCAATTTTCCAAGTATAGTGAAGGTCGTTAACGTACACGTAAATGGATGGTCGAGCCTATGAACAATGATACTGTTGGAGTATGCGATCGTTTAGTAATCGGAAATGAGTGAGCCTGTCGGGGGCATACACTTAAACACGAAGAGCGCGTTTATTATATATTTAATATTTGTAACTCGTTTACATTTTATTAAATAAATAATATGTTTCAAGAAATATGTTTAGCGTTTTTAGTTTAATCGTTAGACGGTGTAAACTAATGTATATGCGTTAAAATTAAAAGAGGACATATTTAAATAATTTTGTTATATATAATATTACATCCAATATTTCATACGGAAATTATTTTTTGTCAAATATTATATCTCAAATGTTGAGAGACAGGATATTTAAATATAGATAGTTGATCATTTATTTTTTCTTTGATTTCTATGACAAGAAAATATACATAATATAATTAGATGTTGTTTTGTCGGCAAGAAACAAAGAAACAGAATATATGATATGGATAGTGAGTGCTCAACTATAAAAGATGGCCATAATTGTTTATTTGAGATACAGATAATCAAATTAAACTATACGGCAAAAAGTTCTTCAATTCTCTTTTGATCATCATTCAGCCAACCGTGTATTGCTAATATACATTGTTAGGTTGACTTATATATAATAGTATATATACAGTGGAGTTGTATCAATTTGATATCCAATACTTTGATATTAATTTAATATTCAACAACTGTTCGAATATATACCTCTGTGGTATTTGAATCGGTTTGAAGTGAGATCAAAACACTAGTTGTTAGCAATCGTGAAGCAACCACTAGCACCGTAACGTGCTCACTTGACGTGTGTGTGAGTAACCGGTGGAGACGGTTATTTTACCGTTAAATTTCAAGATCAAGACCAATTTAATTGATTTAATCAATTAAATTAAAAGGTTAGTATTTTATTACTTTATTATGTGTTAATCATAAATGTTATACTAGATCCATTCCGCTGCGCACTCGTAGTTAATGGTTAACTAGTATTCTAAAATCCCAACAGTGGCATCACGAGTCATCGTATGGCATTTATGGGTTACACATAGATAAACACGCTAGATCCGCTTAAATACTCGCTTTATTTATTTTCTATGGCAATAACATGCATTCTTGCTATAAAATTTTAATCTTGATCTAGATCTAATAAAATTGGGTAGGTTTATTAAATTGGTTAATAAACAAAATTTTATTTTTATCCGTCAAAGACTTTAGCAATCACGTTTTGTGATGCATGCTAGTCACCAAGTACCTAGCAACTTGGTGAGGGTCTTTGATCCTCAAATTGGGGAAGACTCATTTGAGATCTTGGATCTTATATGATTTACTGCTTTCATATAGAGTCTGTCTTCTTCTTCTACCCCTTCTAGTCTGTTTTTATGTGCTTATTTGTTTTCCATTAAGAATTGCAAAACATAATAATACAAGATTCTAGAAATCATAAAAACGGATCTGTACTTATATCGAAACTAGCTTTAAAAGTATGTCATATTAATACACTTATTTTTCCTTGCGAATCGGCTATGTGTTGTTTGTTAAAACTTGTTTTTTGAACAAATCTTAATATTGACATAAGATCTATGAAACTTGTTTTTATTATAATCTAATTGTTTTGCGAAATCATATTGTCACTCGAGTTGGGCTTACATACCGTAATGATGGCTTATAAACCATCTTCTCAACGACATGATTTGCAAAATTAATTGGTTTATAATACTTAAAATTACAACACCATTTTGTGCCTTACTAATGATAGACTTGCTATTGCAATACGTGTTCTAGTCAAGCTATCTAGGGTTTGAATGATCATTAATGTTTCCCGTGTCACATAATGTTTTGACATCTATGTGATAATTATCCCAAGCACTTGCGCCTTCGGGCGCATGAAGAGTAGGATATAGGGTTTGATCATTCTTTAATGCTTTCCCGCGGTAAACACGCCTAAAACCAAAAAGTTAACAAAAGGTTTTTCTTAACTTGTGCTAAAGGATGATTGCATGCATCTTTTACACGTTTTGACATTTGTTTTCTAAAACTTATGTGATACCTATTTGAATTTTTAAGTCTATGCCATCCATTTTAATAGCACTTGTTGTGGTTTTTCGCCATCTGGTCAGACCTAGGGCGAATCATGCACCCAAGGCGATTTTTGTCATTGGTCAGACCTTTGCCAACTATTGCATGCTTTAAATTGGTACGACTTAAGTCGAGTTCCCGGTCAGATTCGGAACCCGAGGCATAAGATGAGATGAAACATACTCATGATTTATTACATGTAGAGCAAGTTTGTTTGAGATGTTCAATGGTACTCGAAAGAGATGTGAGAACTCCCATCCAAACACTCTACAACAATAGAATTCATGAATCGTCTCATAAATCTAAGAGTTGCACTTGTAATGCAATTAACGCTCGACGCTTACCTCTTGCCCTACTTGATATTAGACGGTCGGACCTCTAATATTAAGTGGGAGTGCAAGCAAGGATCTTAGTCTCATAATGATTAATTGGGTAGTTAATTCTTTTGAGAATGTAATTATCGAAAATACTAATCGTTGAACTTTTATTTTGTAGATGAATAATTCTACCTCTTGCTTAAACAGCACGGTTGTTAAGTCTTTCCTTGAGAAAATGAAGCTGACTGAAACTAACTTTGTTGATTGGTATCGTGCTCTTCGGATAGCGCTCGAAACTGATGACTTGGTTAAATACCTTGAGCAACCTATTCCTGATCTCCCGTTTCTTCCTCCTGGTGTTGAAGGTCCTCAACAAGACCCGGAGTACCACCATAGTTGGGTTAAAAGGTCTAGAGAAATTGCTGGCCTTATGCTCATGACTATGTCCCCTGAACTCCAAAGGCTTTTGGAGGGTCATGGCGCATGGTCAATGATGGAGGAGTTGAAAACCATGTTCACTGAACAAGCGGATCAAGAACTCCTTGATGTTGCACGTGCCTTTCACGCGTGTAAACATGAGGATGGACAATCTGTGAGCTCTTATGTCTTAAAGATGAAGGGCTACATAGAGAACTTGGAACGTCTCGGTCATCCCGTGTCACTAAAACTTGCAGTTAGCCTAATCTTAGCCTCACTGAACAAGGATTATGATAGGTTCGTGCAAGATTACAATATGCATGGCCTGGGGAAGACAATACCTGAGCTGCATGCCATGCTCAAGCTACATGAGAAGACGTTGCCAAAGAAGGTTGCGCCTGCTACTGCTAATACTATCAATGCTATTAGGGCAGGAAGGATCCAAAAGCCTAATAAGGCTAAACCGTCTAATGCTGCGAAGGGTAAGAATCATGGCAAAGGGAAGAAAGTAGCAAACTTTACTCCTAGAGCTAAGATTCCCACTCCACCAAAGAGAGAGAATCCTGCAAGGGATGCCACTTGTCACCAATGCGGTGACATTGGTCATTGGAAGAGAAACTGTCCAGAGTATCTCGCTGAGTTGTGGAAGAAGAAGAAGCTATCTCAAGGAGCTAGCACTTCAGGTATCTTCACTATAAAACTCTTTACTTTTCCTAATAAATCCTGGGTTTATGACACTGGTTGTGGTACTCACATCTGTAATACTACTCAGGGACTAAGGATAAGTAGGAAGCTGAAGCCAGGAGCTTTGAACCTGTACGTGGGCAATGGTCATCGTGCAGCTGTCGAAGCCATTGGTGTTTTTCAATTATTTCTCCCTAGTGGGCTAGTAGTCATTTTGAATAATTGTCATTACGCACCTTCTATTTCTAGAGGGATTGTTTCAGTTTTCCGTTTGTATGACGATGGTTTTGTTAACCGTTTTGAGAATAATGCAATAATTTCAGTTTCGAAAGATAATATGTTTTATTTTCGTGCTATTCCTCGTGATGGTATATATGAAATTGATATGTGTGATTCTAATGCAAACGATAGTTCTATTTATGTTGTAAGTAATAAAAGGGCTAAGTCTAACTTGGACTCTACACTCTTATGGCATTGTCGCCTTGGCCACATAAGCAAAAAACGCATTAAGCAATTACAAATTGATGGATTGCTTAAGTCAAACGATGATGATTCCTTTGACAAGTATGTTTCATGTTTATCTGGTAAGATGGCACGTAAACCTTATTCACATCAAGTGGAGAGGGCTAAAGATCTGCTTGGACTTATACACACCGATGTATGCGGCCCTTTCAGAACCGTGTCAAGACAAGGTGCAAGCTACTTCGTCACTTTCACTGACGACTATAGTCGTTATGGTTATGTTTACTTGCTAAAGCATAAACATGAAGTGTTTGAAACATTTAAGGTGTTTCAAAAGGAAGTAGAAAATCAACTCGGTAAAACCATAAAGGCACTACGTTCTGATCGTGGAGGTAAATTTATGAGTTATGAGTTTTTGGATCATCTCAAGGAGCATGGGATTATTGCCCATAGAACTCCTCCATATACACCACAACACAATGGTGTGTCTGAGAGGAGAAATAGAACCCTATTGGATATGGTTCGCTCCATGATGGCACAAACAACTCTTCCAAAGTCCTTTTGGGATTATGCTCTTGAGTCTGCTGCACGCATTCTCAATATGGTTCCAACTAAGAAGGTTGATAAGACTCCATACGAAGTATGGCATGGGCAAGCCCCTAAGTTGTCTTACTTAAAGATCTGGGGATGTGAGGCTCTTGTTAAGCGTGATACGCTTAATAAACCTAACAAACTTAAACCCAGATCGATTAAGTGTATCTTTGTAGGATACCCAAAGGAAACAATGGGTTACTCCTTCTATTACCCACCCGAGAACAAGGTTATTGTTGCTCGTAATGTTGAATTCCTAGAGAATAATCTTATGAATCAAGAAGCAAGTGGGAGTTTAGAAGATCTTGGAGTAATTCAAGATGAAGATATACATCCTTCTGAAAACACTAGCGATCATGAAGAGGATGATCAAGAAATTGATGAACCTATAAGTGATATAGCTCCCATTCGAAAGTCTACAAGGACTAGGCGTGCTCCTGACCGTATGTGTTTGTACATTGACGTTGAGGAACATGAGTTAGGGGATCATGGTGAACCTACTAACTATAAAGCTGCATTAGCAGATTCTGAATCTGAAAAATGGCTTGATGCTATGAATGTGGAGATGCAATCCATGAAAGACAATGATGTCTGGATCTTAGTTGACCTTCCCCCTAACGCTAGAACCGTTAGCGGCAAGTGGTTATACAAGATTAAGACCGACATGGATGGCAATGTACACACCTTTAAAGCTCGATATGTAGCGAGGGGCTTCACTCAAACCTATGGGGTTGATTATGAAGAAACCTTCTCTCCTGTTGCAGATATCAAAGCTATAAAGATTCTCTTAGCCATAGCCGCGTTCTATGACTATGAGATTTGGCAAATGGATGTTAAAACCGCTTTCCTCAATGGACATCTTTACGAAGAGGTCTATGTGAAGCAACCTGAAGGTTTTGTCAATCCTAAATATCCAAACCGAGTATGCAAGCTTCATAGATCCATTTATGGACTTAAGCAAGCATCAAGGCAATGGAATAAGAGATTTGATGATGAAATCAAGAACTTTGGTTTCACTCAGAATCCCGATGAGCCATGTGTATATATCAAAGCTAGTGGGAGTAATGTGGTGTTCCTAATCTTGTATGTCGATGACATATTAATCATGGGAAAAGACATTCCAACGTTGCAAAGTGTAAAAGCTTACCTTGGAAACTATTTTGCTATGAAAGATCTAGGAGATGCTGCATATATTCTTGGAATCAAGATCTATCGAGATAGATCAAGACGGTTAATTGGTTTATGTCAATTTACATAGATAAAATTTTGAAGAAGTATAACATGGATAATTCCAAAGTGGCTTTATTCCCATGCTAACTGATTCAAAATTATCTAAGACTCAAGGAGCATCTACCCCTGCTGAGGTGAAACGCATGCATAGAGTTCCTTATGCTTCGGCAGTAGGATCAATCATGTATGCTGTCAGATGCACTAGACCAGACGTTGCGTTCTCTCAGAACATAACAAGCCGTTTTCAGCAGAATCCTGGTGAGGATCATTGGACTGCTGTTAAGAACATTCTGAGGTATCTTAGGCATACCAAAGACATGTTTCTAGTTTATGGAGGAGATATGAAACGAGAGCTCAGGGTTGCTTGCTACACTGACGCTGGATATCTGACAGACGCTGATGACACGAAGTCTCAGACTGGATATGTTTTCAAAATGAATGGAGGTGCTGTAAGCTGGAAAAGCTCAAAGCAGACCATCCATGCTATCTCATCTACAGAGGCTGAGTATATAGCCGCTTCGGAGGCTGCTAAAGAAGCAGTTTGGATTAGGAAGTTTATTTATGGGCTTGGTGTTGTTCCCAAAAATAATGAACCTATGAAGATGTATTGTGACAATACCGGAGCCATTACTATAGCTAATGAACCAGGAATCACTAAAGGTGCGAAACATTATCGTGCTAAAGTTCACTACCTCCGATAAGTGATTGAACTGGGTGATATTACACTGGAGAAAGTTCACACAAACGACAATTTAGCTGACCCCTTTACTAAGGCTTTAGACCTTAAAAAGCATTCAATGCTTTCGCATGATATTGGTTTGCTTCCAGCTAATAGTCTCATGTAATCTGTGTTACGTTAGTATTTGGATAATTTGGGATTATAAGACAATTATTATTTTCTGATGAATAAAGATATTTGATGCTTGTTATCATTCATATAATTATTGTTGTCCTATATTTGTATGTTTAAATCCTCGAATATTTGATTATTCTAAACATGTCCATTGTCGGTTAGCAATATGGGAATATTGACTACATTAAGACAAATATGAGTGTTAGTTATATTTTTTGAATATAATGGACGGTTCCCACTAAACTCATATGTTATTCATAAGGGATGAATATTGGACACCCCGAACTTTCGAATATTACTTTTGGATCCTTGTCATGAGTAAATTTTCGAAAATGGTGATTAAGTCGTCCTTAGACTTGAGATGCAAACAAGTTGTGCATGTGTGAATATCGCTTCTTGATTATATGTTAAACGCTAGCTTGCAAGAGTTAGTTATAAAGGCTATAGTTGGAAGTGTTGTGAAGCAGCATCCACAGACACTTGCAGTCAATATAGAATTTGTTCCTCCACTTGATATAGTGCAGTGAAGTACCACTGGATCCTCTCCAGAATTAATTAGATAATTGTATGGCCGTACCCAAAGTGTGATCAAGATGATTCTTGCTCACATTTGGACTATCTAAATTAATTCGATCACGAGAAATTAAAATTAAACTATATGGAATGAGTTAGGATCCATATCCATGGTTTAATAGGTACTCGAAACAAAAGGATGATTACCAGCAAGCTTTAATAATCATATACCATCGAATACTTTTGAGATATTCTTCTTGAAACTATACCTCAATCATTTCTGATTACAATAAAGTGTTGCTAGATATTTTATTGTAGACGAATTATTCTAAACGTTCACAAGTGGGAGCTGTTGGAGTATGCGATCGTTTAGTAATCGGAAATGAGTGAGCATGTCGGGGGCACACACTTAAACACGAAGAGCGCGCTTATTATATATTTAATATATGTAACTCGTTTACATTTTATTAAATAAATAATATGTTTCACGAAATATGTTTAGCGTTTTTAGTTTAATCGTTAGACGGTGTAAACTAATGTATATGCGTTAAAATTAAAAGAGGACATATTTAAATAATTTTGTTATATATAATATTACATCTAATATTTCATACGGAAATTATTTTTTTGTCAAATATTATATCTCAAATATTGAGAGACAGGATATTTAAATATAGATAGTTGATCTTTTATTTTTTTCTTTGATTTCTATGACAAGAAAATATACATAATATAATTAGATGTTGTTTTGTCGGCAAGAAACAAAGAAACAGAATATATGATATGGATAGTGAGAGCTCAACTATAAAAGATGGCCATAATTGTTTATTTGAGATACAGATAATCAAATTAAACTATACGGCAAAAGTTCTTCAATTCTCTTTTGATCATCATTCAGTCAACTGTGTATTGCTAATATACATTGTTAGGTTGACTTATATATAATAGTATATATACAGTGGAGTTGTATCAATTTGATATCCAATACTTTGATATTAATTTGATATTCAACAACTGTTCGAATATATACCTCTCTGGTATTTGAATCGGTTTGAAGTGAGATCAAAGCACTAGTTGTTAGCAATCGTGAAGCAACCACTAGCACCGTAATGTGCTCACTTGACGTGTGTGTGAGTAACCGGTGGAGACGGTTATTTTACCGTTAAATTTCAAGATCAAGACCATTTTAATTGATTTAATCAATTAAATTAAAAGGTTAGTATTTTATTACTTTATTATGTGTTAATCATAAATGTTATACTAGATCAATTCCGCTGCGCACTTGTAGTTAATGGTTAACTAGTATTCTAAAATCCCAACAGATACATCAGAGTATGAGACAACTGATCACTCGATACAACTTGTCATAACCATTCATATTAAGACACAAAAGTGTTAAATGTGATTAACACCTTGTATCAGTGAATCACTAAAACCGGAATAAACTAGAACTCCAACACTGAATAATTCATATATACTCTCGAAACCACTAAACCCGTCTACACTCCACACTGTGGAAACTGGAAGCCATAAAAAGTGGCCTATTACACTCCAAGCTTTGATAAATAGGATTATCAAATGAATCCAAACACAAGAAACGCCCGGTTTCTTAATAAAAAAACTTTACTAAGATGGTTTGATGGCTGGAATCATTCTCGCAAGTGAAAGGTACTTGTCCCAAATGATCCAAAAGAGCTCCATGAACTTGAATTATCCAAGTACGCTAAGAAAGGATAATATAGGATCAATTCCACTCCCACACTCAAGTGACTAAATTTTCACACGCATATCGTATTTGCTAGCTATCCATTACATACGTGCATATACATTGCCCACAAATCGATCTCTTACATAAATTCGTGCAATGTAGGTGTGTCTCGAGTTATAGTATTACATATCGCTTACGAGACCAGCTTCTTCTCGATGAAAGGTTGTAAGTAGTCATGTTTGAACATTGTACACCTTTTAGTAAAGGGTCAACCGGTTTCGTGTATCTTTAATATTTGAAACCCATTGTGGGCAGCCGTTTTTAGCACAATCAATGTTTGAAAGCGGAAAGAAAGACGAGTGTCTGGTCATGTGAAGAACCTCTTAGAGTTTTTCGCTTAAACTAGGTTGACTCGTTGAGCCGTCAGATCGGTCACACATCCGGGTTTAATAACATTACACTAATCCTAAATTTACAAGGTTTGATAGTTTGACCAGCAAAATAATTATGTTCAACAAAGAACATAGCCAACTTTACTTAGTTTTAAACTTTTGTCTCCTCAAACTTGCCAATTTCTTAAAAGACATTTAAACCTTACTTAATTTACATAAATCAAAATGATCTTTTGTCAAAGTTTGTAGTTGTTCAACACACATCTAAAAAAGGATTCTACTCGTGACCTGGAAAGGGAATATGTGTTTGATTTGTAATATTAGTTAAACCCGATGCGTATTGGTTCACAAATTAGACCGGTTTAGACCCGTGTTCTCAAATGACCCATTTTGCCACTTATAATTTTTAAATGACTATGGATACCTCGTGTTTCAATGCAAGATCTGATAAGTAGGTCACTAAAGCACTTGCAACGGGTGAGCCCAAAACTTGTCAATTGCTATTTTCTGAGAAAGTTCAATTCTCAATTATAGAAACAAAACAAAGCATCCATAACGGAGCTCAACAAAGAAATTCAAAGACAATAATACATGTTGTCGTATTTTAAACAGAGAAAACTAGGTCAAAAAGCATGTACGAAACTTCACGCCATCTCTAACGTTTTGAGTTAAATAAGCTCCAACAACTGAGTCGACCCCTTCCAAGGTGAGAAACGCATGTTACGTGCGATGAATTTGTGTATGTCAACCAAATGCTTTTTCATGAGTTATAAATTAACTCTAAAACTCTCCAAATGTTTCACAGAATTCTAACAACCGCAAAGCATTTACAGTTGGAGTTCTAGTTTATCGTGGTTTTAGGGATTCACTTATACAAGGTGTTACTGACAGTTAATACTATTGTGTCTTCTAGTTTTTTTCTTGGTTGTCAGTTTTAAATGTTGCAATATGAATGGTTGTATCGAGTGATCAGTTGTCTCATACTCTGATATATCATTGTTCAGAGGCTCGACCGTTTATTCACTTGTACTTTTACGAACTTCACTATACTTGGACCGTTTCATACGATCATGAAGTGTCAAAAGTACAGATCGAGGTTCAACCGTTGTCTAAGGGTATTTTCTAATTTTGCAAGATATTATGCTACTTTAATAAACCTAGTTGTGCCAAATTCTAATAGTTAAATGCATATATGAAGGGAATTTGACAGATTACTGTCTAAACCTTAAACCAAGTTGAGTCTGGAAGTGGAAATTGTTGAAATTGGTTAATTTTAATCAGCGGCAAAAACGGGTCGAGTCTTTTTGGGAAAAGCTCGAGATCGTATCATCAGAAAACTCGAACAAGCGAGTCTAAACGAGCTTGAGCTTGAGCCTCAATTGGAGCTCGTTTAATAATCGAACATGAGCTCGAGCTCTATAAACAGGCTTGCGAGCTTTAATACTATATATGGCTGTGTTTGGCAAGGAGCGGTGAAGAGCGGTGAGAAAATAGCATTTTAATTTTTTGGTATTGTTTGGCAAAAGAGCAGTGGGCTTTGGCTATTTCTTAGGAATGCTCTTTCCTCAATGCTCATATAAAGAAGCATTGTAAAATCTTAAGAGCTGTGAGCAAATTAATTTACTAAAATAACCCTCTCTCCATCCCTAAATATAATATATGTATATCTTTTTAAGTCATTTTACACAAATATAATTACAATTACTGCTACTTACCAAACACTTTTCTTAAAAAAACAGCTCCTGCTCACAGCTCCTGCCCACAGCTCCTGCTCACAGCTCCTGCTCACAGCTCCTGCTCACTGCTACTGCTCACTGCTACTGCTCCTTTTAACAAACACAGCCATAGTGCTAAAGTAAGAAAACAGATAAGTTACTGTTTAGTTGTAGAAAAGTTAACTCACGTGAAACTCTTATATTTTTCCAAGGAACGATTTCCATTTATAGAGAAAAATAAAAATTTTAAAAACCTGCTTAAATAGAGTTGTACATTTCTTTCTTTGAAAATAGAAAATAAAAAAAAGTAAAATGTTATATTTTTTTATTTAAAAGTGGATGACAATTACTTTTGAACGAAAAAGTACTCGTTATGTGATAAAGCACGTGAAAAGTAGAGTACATAGCTTCTTAGAACATAACGTTACATATAAAATACTAAACCAAGTATCTCACATATTTATAATTAAGTAGAACTAATCATAGTTCGAAAATTTGACTGGACTGAATCAGAATCCGACTTGGTTCAAAAACGTAGAATCAAATGTTCGGTTTAGGTTTTGGTCAGTCTAGTTTGGATCAACAAAGCATAATAGTAGTCGGTTGTGTGTAAGATCGAAATTGACCGGATCGAACAAATGAAAAAAATGAGCAACAGGATGGACCGAGAACCGAATCAAAATGTCTTAAGTTCAGTTACGTCGGTTTGATATGATTCGGTTAATCGACTTGGTCCGGTTCGCAATCATCCCTATTTTCAAGTCGTAAACAGAAAATGATAAAAAAAAGGGATAATTTCATATTATCCATGATTTAAACTTTATAATGTCACATTTACTCAGAAAAAAACATAATGAAATATATACCCAGTCTAATTTACCTTACTTACCTATTTCTTTTATCAAACTTGATGAAATCTGATGCATGTAGTTAAATTCCTACTATACTCCTAATAATTCAATAAAAACTAGTCCTAAACACATTCTTATCATCAGATGATGATTCAATAAACAATCATCTCGTCACTTATTCAATGTTGTGGGCATATCGTTGTAATATTTGATCTCATGTCCTTTACCCTTATTCAATTTGGTAGGTAAATCGTTGTAATATTTGATTATTGCAATATGTGATCACATGAGAAGATTAATAGTGATTATAAATCTGGCAAAAACATAAAAAACTAACTTTGAAAATAAATGGGTTTGATGAATAATATGAATTTGATGAATTACCACATACTATAAAAAGTTTATACTGTATTATAAACAATCTTCATCATTGTAAACGTGGTCACACAATCACGCAACTATGAAGCACCAGTTATAACAAAGATATTATGTTCAACATATTATTTTGAAGTGTTTTATGCATATTAAAAATGACTAGCATCGTACTCGTACAATCCAACGGCGAGTATAACTACTTTTTTAGCGAACAAATATTACAATTTTACTAAGGTTCAAATTAAAGTTAAAGTAGTAAAAAAATTAAATTAACTTAAATAAACTCATTAAAAACAAAAAACTAAAATTTAACAAAATTATATCAAAATGGATGTTGAATTAAATAGCACGAAGTTTTAGAAAATATGGTGAAATTAGATTATAAAAAAATAAATATATCCAAAGATATTTCAATTTAAAAATAAAAGTTTTTTGAATTGTTTGTTACTAAAGTTGTTATAAAAGTTTGTTATAAAAACATATGAGATGTATGAGATCAATTTAACAAAATATGATATAAGGGTTTAAATTTAACCTTCATATTTTAATTTTTGTTTGGAGTTAGGTTTGAAAATTTTAGGTTCAAGATTAAGATTGGAGTTAAACTATTTATATAATAGTATAGATTAAATTAGTAATTTAGGTAAATATGGAAAATTGTTATTTAAATTGGATGAATATGTCTTTATGGTTTTTTATTGGGTAAATGTAGCATTTTGAGGTTTAAATTAGAGAAATATGGAATTACTTAAATAAAAGAAAGAGAGTGAGAGAAAAAGGGAAACATTCGAAAATTCAAAATGAAGGGGATCGGGTACGAGGAAAGGAGGAATGAGGGTTCAGATGGAAGGTGTTTTCAGTTCAAAATTTAAAATGAAGGTTTCGGAAGTTAAAGGGGGTTCGAAACTTAAGGGGTCAAAAGAAGGGTTCGTTATTGCAATTGAGTAGGTCACAAACAGCTAAACGTATTTGTCGGCTAGGCTAGCCCTTCAATTTTGATAGTAAAGAAGAAAATAGCATAATTGAAAGCAAAATATTCTATTTGTAATAAAAATACGTAGTAAACAACGATAATTGTTATGTTTAGTCATTATATTCGTCTAAGTCGATGTCTAAGGTATAGGGGTTTCACTACAAGGAAAAGGCATATATTGACACACGTTTTAATGACACATAAAAATAAGTGTTAGTAAAAGTATATACTTATTTACACTTTTGAAAAAAATGTAAGGAATAACTTAGATTTGCTTACAATTTTTAAAAAGTATAAGCAAAAGTATAACTTTCACCCACAGTTTTTAAAAATTGTGGGCGAAAGTGTAACTTTCTCGCACATTTTTCAAAAAGTGTAGGCAAAAGTCCAACTTTCACCTACACTATTTAAAAAGTGTGGGCCAAAGTTTAACATTTACCTACACTTTTTAAAATGTGTGGGTAGAAGTCTAACTTTCACTTACACTATTTAAATAGTATGGTCAAAAATTTAACTTTCACCTACACTATTTAAAAAGTGTGGGCAAAAGTTTAATTTTCACCTACACTATTTAAAAAGTGTGGGAAAAAGTCTAATTTCACCTATACTTTTTAAGAAGTGTGGGCAAAAGTCTAACTTTCACCTACATTTTTTTTAAAAGTATGGGCAAAAGTTTAAATTTCACCTACACTTTTTAAAAAGTGTCGGCAAAAGTCTAACTTTCATCTACACTTGTTAAAAGTGTGGGCAAATGTCTAACTTTCACCCGTACTTTTTAAAATAAAAAGTGTGAGCAAAAGTCTTTTTTACGGATTCGCTGTCCGTAGAGAGTATTGGCTATCGTTTAACATTTCGGACCACGGACCGACTGAAACGAATAAATCACCTAGAGCTCGAACTTGACCTAACCTATTTCAGTCCGGTCTCCTGTCCACATTTTACTTAATATTTGATTTTTGGTTTGATTCGGTCTGGTCTTATGCTCTATCAATCGAACAACTAAAACAAACCGAACATATTTGGTTTAGTCCTCGAGTCATGGTTTTGGACTAAATCGTTCTCATTTCGATATGATTTTTAAGGTTCGGTTTCGATTTTTGTTTAGTCTTTGATCGACATTTTAGTTCATGTTTGACTATCGGTTTCATTTGGTTCGATTAGGTTCAGTCTTACGCACATGCTTTGGGGAAACAAATCGAAGAATCGAACCGTACCAACCATATTGGGTTTGATCCTTGATATGAGGTTTTAAGCTAAATCGTTCTCGACTTGATCTGATCCGGTTATGATTTTGGGCCGTGAAATCACTTACTTTAAATGAGTAAAAAAATTACAAAAATTGATATTATTCAATGGTACATTTAGAAAATTGGTTTTACTACCAAGACTAAAAGGTGTTAAAATTCCATGTTCTATTTTTTGTTTAAAAAATTGCACACACTTTTCACCACGTAAAATAATAAAAAGGTAAAATAAAAGAAAAAATTTCAAGAATAGTCCCTATCGTTTGCACTGAAAATCAATTTTCGTCCCTATTTCAAAATAAGTGCACCAGTCGTCCCTATCGTTTACAACTTGGATAAAAAATGGTCCCTATCTTGGATGAGAGTTAGTTTTGCTTATTAAATGGTAAAAAGGGAGGGGTGCTTTAGTCCTTTACATACTTTGGTCAAAAAAAAAAACCACGAATTCATTCATAACCTAGATCTTATCATCACCTAACCATCTAACCCACCATATCTTATCATCACAACCATCTTCATATCCACAACCAAATCCCAGATTCATTCACAAAAACACCATAAACACAATGCATATCAACATCCAAAGAACAAATCTCGCATCAAACTCATGAAACCCAGATCCAATTAAACCAATTCGTTTTTGTGGCCACAAGAAAAACGAATCCATCATTGTTTATGTTGTCTCGATTTTGATCTGGGTTAATATAGATGTTATTGAAGCTCGGTAAATATACATCACCCACAAGGAATAATGCTAAAGGTGACCTTTTGACCAAAAATGTAGATAACCAGCCAAATGAAGAAAAATCGAAGGAAAGAAGAAAAAATGTTAAGATGGATGCTCTTTCTAGTCAAGATTTGAAGAAATCGTCAAAGCACATGTTTCTATGAAAGAAAAGTCGAAGTCGAAGTCAAAGTCGAAATCAAAGTCATTGCCACCAAGATGTCTACGTTGGAGAAATTCAAAAGAATCGATTTGTCGTGCCGTTATCTTTTCTCGAACATCCTTTATTTCAAGATTTGCTTCGCCAGGCCGAAGAAGAGTTTGGGTTTGAGCATCCGATGGGAGGTCTAACAATTCGTTGCCAAGAAAATGTGTTCAATGATCTCATCTCTAGATTGTCTGTTTCATGATGCAATTGTCACAGGTTGACAAAGTTCTGCCTAAATTGATGGAAGCTTTTTAACATTATCTTAGAGAGAAATAGCATCAATACCATGATAAGATCCTACAAAAACTTTTTTTTGTCATAAGGGGTATTGCCATTTGGAGAAATCATGTATGCAGTTATCATATTATAAATTGTAGAAAGAATATAGTTCGAATGTATATGACTTTGTGAACCTTAGGTGATGATAAGATCTGGGTTGTGAATGAATCGTGGTTTTTTTTTCTTTTGACCAAAGTATGTAAAGGACCAAAGTACCTCTCCCCTTTTACCACTTAACAAGCAAAACTAACTCCCATCGAAGATAGGGACCATTTTTGATCCAAGTTGTAAACGATAGGGACGACTGGTGCACTTATTTTGAAATAGGGACGAAAGTTGATTTTCAGTGCAAACGATAGGGACTATTTTTGAAATTTTTTCAAAATAAAATAAGAGTAAAACTTAAAAAAAACAGTGAAAAAAGGATATATGCTTGTCACTCTATCCACACCTAAATCACACACACTTCGGCTGTGTTTGTTTTTGCTAAATAAGGTCTGATTGCCTCTGACATCTGATCGGTCAGACGCGGTCAGACGTCTTGGTTGTTTATTTTTTCAGTTAGATTCAGAGGTGGTAAGAGCTAATATGTCTGATCCAGTCAGACTTCAAGAACAGATCTGACTATGTTTTAGCTCTTCAAAATATCACTTTAATCTTATACATCCACTATCACGGTATAAAAATAACAAAGATAGATAAAGATCTTTGTTAAAACGAGTAATAGATCTCTCAAAAAAATAAAAGTTAAGAACAAAACCACTCTGGTCACGATGTATTCAAGAAAAAAACAACAATTCGGATTAAAGCGTTCGTTTGGTTTTTGTTTGGGAATAAAGAAAAGATTACAATGTACTGTATCTTTTTTATGCTTGAGCTTTACAAAAACATTTAACAAGGAGATGTGTTTTGTGGCGTCTGGTTTTGTATGGTGGTGTTTGTTGAGTGAAAAAATGGATAGTATAATATAGCTAGGTTTAGGGTTATGCTAATAATTTGGGCCCATATTTTGGTCATTAGTTCAATTGGGCCAAAGTTATATCTATAGACCTGTTGGATAATTCTATATGGCATAGAAAAAAAGGCCTAATGATGTATGGATTGAGTATTAATTACGTGTGTCCAGTTAGTTTTAGTTGTATCGACGTAGATATGTATTAATTCATGTAAGTGATACTTTGAAGAAATTAAAACCATTCAGACAATTAAAAAAACAAACAATAATGTTTCATTCAGATTCAGACTCTGTGACCACCTCTTACTAGTAAGAGGCGGTAGTCAGATTCAGACCCAAAATATCTTAATGAAACAAACACCACCTTCGTCATCGAAACCCTAACTCCGGCCATATTGAGTCACCGATCTCCGCCGTCAATCGCCATCAAACGCCGTCAGTTGCCGTCAATCGCATCAAACGCCATCAATCGTCGTCAGTTGCCGTCAATCGCATCAAACGCCGTCAATCGTCGTCAAGTGTCACCGATCTCCGCCATCTATCACCGTCACTGTCGTGGATCACTCTATCGAGTTAGGTATAATACAACAATTTATACAGATTGTAACTTTTTTCATTTTGAAAGTTTGATTTTGGAATCATTTGCAAAGTTACGTGCTTGGTTTAGGAAGACAAGGCGAATAAAATTACGCGCTTGCTGTTTAGCGTGATTAAGTTAGGTACATGTATGCTTATTGAGTCACATGACTAGTATAGCGTTTGCGAAAAAAAGTGGAATTAGTAGCTTTTAGAGTAATGTATAATATAAGCTCTTGTTTATTAGGATAACCAGTTAGTTATATGTATGCTTATTGAGACACGTGCTAGTCTAGTAACGTGTAGAGTAATGTAGAGTATAAGTTCTTGCTGAGTAGTGTAATTAGTTGGGTGTATGTATGCTTATTGAGACTCTCTCAATTCGATTTGTGCGAAGCTGTGGAGCTTGGAGTATACGTTTTCTTGTTTCAAATTTTAATTAATTGAAAGGTTATTGTTGCCTTTATTGTATAATGTATATATTGTTTATGAGTAGAGTAGTCAACCCGAAGAGCACGGAGTATTGTTTATGTTACATGAATTGAATAAGCCATAAAAAGTTAGCTTGAGAAACATAAGCTGAAAACCAAATAGGAAATAAGCCGATGGAGGGGTATAATAGTGTTTCTTTCCAATATTTCATAAGCCCACATTTTTGGCTTAGTTTGACACTTTTCGGCTTATAAAAGCTCATCATGACATAATGAGCTTATATAAACAATAAGCAATAAGCCGATGAAGGGGGAAATAAAACTACGTAAACTGATTTCCTCAAGGAACTGTGATAGTCCTTTGTTTTTAAACATCTTTACAACAACTTTGTATGTTGGCACCTAATACTTATTTGATTGCCAAACCTGTCATGGAAGGAACAACAAGACAAACAAATTCGTCCGGTTACGATGAACCGGTTCGACCTTGGTCAAGTGAGATCCAGCAGTTCAATCCAGATTTTCGATGCTCAAAAACTAGGCTAAGATTGGTCGGGTAAACATCATCGGTTTCCGATTCAACCGGTTGAACCGGCTGGGTCGAACCGATTTTTAAGACATTGGTGTTATTTTTCTTCGTTAGGTGCATCAATATGGGATTAACGTTTTGGCAGCGTAGAAGGTTTGACAGTGTCAAATGTTGCTGCAACCACACTTAACAGTGCTACACAAGAATTTGAAGTCGTGTTTGCTAATTTAAAATATGTGCTTATGTAAATGAATGCTCAAAATAGGGCTACACCTTCCACCTTTCCTAATATTTTGTTAGTATGCTTTATTTGGTAGATAGACAAGAGTAGTAGCTATTTGCCTAATTCATTACTCTATGATGCTCTAACTGAAGTGACGAGGTTAAAAAATGAATACACAATGGATAATAACACTATTATACCCAAAGAAGTTAACTTTTGAGTTATGTTCACCCTTTTAGCATGTGTGTTACTATTTTAGTATTTTAGTATTGTACACATTGGTATTGGTATGGGCAGGGGTGAAACGAGGGTCGAGAGGGTTCCTAGGCCCAGGGGTGCACGGGAACCCCATGATTTTCTTACGTAGTGTAGAATTATGTCAAATATACCAATTTTATTGCGTTAAGTTGTGGGTTACGATCTTTGGTACTTTTCATAAAATGAACCTGATATTGGAATGGGTTTGTAAACCCATCTCATTTGGTGGGTTAGAAAATGCTTGATTTTGTGGGTTTCATACCCATGGCAAAACCCACTAACCAAATAATTGTTTAGTCTTTTAAAAACTGGAATGAAACCCAATGTAGGCATATTCTATACCCACCTATGGTGGTCAGTGGCCACTGATGGGTTTACATACCTGTTACCATTCCCGTATCCATAGACATTCTCTTTCAAAGACGAAACATGTTTATGTTCGACTATATGCTACAAACTTTCAAATTTTCTCTCAGCGGCATTTTAGTACTTTTCCTTAAGTTTCATTATGGTATACTCCGTAATTGATATGTCTATATTGATATGTCTAGTGATTTCCGTTCGGGTGTATGGAACAAACGTTTTACTTGGTCTCGATTTAATATTTCTTTCAAGTGTATTTTGGGTCAATTTTTTAGTCATTATTTGTGTTGAACTATGTGAATTTGGAAAATCGCTATAATTATCTTCAAATTTCGTAGATGAATCTGTTGGTCGTATTATTTGTTTAGATGGGTTACTTTTACGTATTTGGTTCAAGCCTATAGTCTAGAATCATCCGTGGAAAACTATATGTTTGGTCGTTACGTTTAATGAGAGATACGAGTTTTTACTTTTTCCAGAATCTGTATATTTGTTTTTGGAGTCGCTTACCTGTTGTTTAGATTAGTCGTGATCAAAATCATCATGGATCTTTGTTTAGAGCAGTTAAATTTTCTATAAATATTGTCTTAGAAAATTTTTTACATGGACCTGATAAGGGTGAATTTGTTTGACGTGTGGATAGGTATGTCACACCCAGTACGCCTGTTACAGCGAGGATGTTTCATTCATCAACCTACATGAGATCAGCAACAAAAAGTAGCACCGCTTTGTTGACGTCAGCACAGAAACTATCGACACCTCCTCTATTAGGACTAAGAAATTATTCGATTGTATGTTGTTTTTTGCAAATAACATCATGTTGTGCTATTTAGATTGAGAGTTGCCTAATTTTGCTACTATTGATGTCCGTTGTCTTATGTTATGTAGCCGACTGCTGTCTTTGGTGGAATTGGTGCAGGGCTTCTTTTAATGCATTTAAATGACAAGAAGAGAGCTATTCGCCAAGGTCAGTTCCTTTTGATGCTTTCACCAGAGTCGGTATTAGTTTTTGAAAGAGTTTAAGTATAGGGCCATGTTTTTATATTGTTTATACATACTTACTAGATCAATTGCTTTATGAGAGGACTATAAAAGGATTCTCGTATGTCCTGCTGCATAGCCAATTACGATGTCATTTGAAAGATATAGTTTAGTGTACTGTTTACAATCGTGCATATACTTGAATTATCATCTTAAACATTGTTACTGCATTCTTTATGTGAACATATTTGTTCGAATTATCCTGAGTTCACACAATCATGACAGTGTAAAAACGATGGATGCGGTTCAAGAAATGGGCCGGTAATTGACGGGCCTTTCAAGTTGATTGATTCAAATGGTAATTGGCTACAAAAAGGATCTGAAAGGAAACTGGACACTTCTGCACTTTGGTTATACTTCATCCACTGATGTCGGCCCTGCAGAACTTTCGAAATTGACAAAGGCTATCAAGACATTACCTTCCTCTGATTCAAAACAGAAGCTTAAGGTTCAACATGTTTTTGTTACACTTCATCCACAACGTGATACCCCATCTCATCTCCGTGGTTATCTCAAAGGTCAGTTCTAACTAGAGCTGTCTGATGGTGGGTTTGTAACGGGTCAAAAGTAATCATGTGAAGCAGAGAATGTTTATTGGATCGGCTTGGGTTGATCCACCAACACGTTTCTGTCTATACTTTATAAACTTTATAAAGTGTTTTATATCCATTCAAAACCTCTTCTTTTCTTCAACAAAGATGTCGTTTTTGGTCATTTTATTCAATGTCACATCCTTAGCTGAATAGTACTAAAATGTTTTGAACAAAGGAGATTGTATACATTGTAAATTATGGACCATTCCCTTTATATTATCTAAAAGTGCTCTATTATCAGGAGAATAAGCATAAGTTATATCGTTCTGCGTACAAGTAAATTCTTCAAAATTTGCACCTCTATCGTCATTTTTATAGATTTAGGTTCTTTTATGCAAATTGATCAACGATTTTGATACCATAGTCTTGTCTTACTACTTATTCTTTTAACATGGGTTGCAGAATTCAACGAGAACATAATTGGTCTAACTGGACCGGTTTCTGCTGTAAGAGAAATGGCACATGAGTACAGAGTTTTCTTTAAGAAGGTTGAAGAAGACGGGAATGATTATCTTGTCGAATCTTTGCACAACATGTAAGCTACAACTTTCAAATCTTCCACTTTTCATATTTGATTTATTCGTTATATCGATATCCCCTATTGTTTTACGTCAATTTCAATTTCTTAGTCATTATTTACCAGCAGGTTAGTTGTATTCATCCATGTGAATGTACGTTGGGACTCGCATGTTACATATCTTTCGGTTAGTCGTGCATAATGAAACACACTGGTGCACGTTTTAGCTGCAGTCTTTTTTTTCATATGCCTACTAACAGCAACATAAAACCCCCCGTGGCAAGCGCGGGCATCAGTCTTAGTTCTATAGATATTTATGTATGAATTTGACTTTTCTGGATAAGAATGTATGCATTTGATACTTTTAAGATTGTATTTGTAATTTTTTTTAATTTTTTTGGGGTATTGCTGACACAAACTTTGTGTAGACCAAAGATTTCAGCCTTTATTGACACATTAAGTGTCAGGATAGATGTGTCAGCATATACCTTTACCGTCTGAACTTCTGTTGACACTTATTATTTGTGAAGGAGAAGCTAATTTATCGTTACTGATACTTTTTTTACTTTTCCTGACACTTTTTGTGTGTCAGGAAATGTAGTTTTTCTTGTAGTGTCTAGTTTCCTAAGAGCTAAGAATAAAGGTCGGTTGGCAATGTCTAAGCCCAACCCGACACATAGGACTTGTAATAATCGGTTCCCCTCATCTCTATAAAAGGAGTTGAAGGGAAACGAACCAAACACGTTATTCTTTCACTAAACTAATCGGAAACGATTAAGGATTTACCTTGTGGGTGTCGCTTTATCTTTTTTCTTTTCTGTCGATTGTTGTGTGCGTGTTACGATCGAATATTCCGCATCTAGTAATCAGGGTTGTAGGTATTAAACCCTACAAGTGGTATCAAGAGCTTGGTCAACGAGTGGCTGGTTACTAGGATCGATCAACGAAGGGTTCTTGGTGTTTGAGGTTATCGAACATCAACGAAGTAGCAGCAAAAGTCGACAAAAATAGGTGGTGTTTGTCGATCTTGTTTCTTTTTCGCCATTGAAGTAACGAAGAAGAAAGGCGGCTGTTTTGTTTCTCCTGGGTACAAGACGAATAAAGAAAATAAGGAAAAAGGGTTGATTGAACTAAAAAAGTCAACTAGCCATTCTTCAAATTATATCATATACGTATTATTAAAAAAAACTTTTGGGCCGAGGGTTTAAGTATTGTTGGATCAAGAACCAATATTGGGCTGGAAGTTGTTTTTGTTTTGTTTTTATAAAACAAAAGGTGTATTATATAATTTGAAGGGATTTTACACAAGAGGACTTCGTAATTCGTGATTGTGAGGTTTAACGTATCACAAGGTTTAGCGAGTTACGGAAAGGACTTTATTCGTTTGTGATTATGAGGTTTTTCACAAGGTTTAGCAAACTAATAAAGGGAATAAGAATGACGGGAGCCAAGTTTGACATCGAGAAATTCGATGGAACTAACGATTTCGGGTTATGGAGAATCAAGATGCGTGCTTTATTAATCTAGAACGGATGTGAAGCAGCTCTGGAGGTTTTACCCGCAAATATGGAAGCTGAAGAGAAATCTAAGCTTGACAAGAAAGCTCACAGTGCCATGATTTTGTGTTTAGGTAACAAGGTCCTGAGAGAGGTTACCGGGGAGACGACTGCAGCGGGGTTTGGTCAAAGCTCGAGTGTTTGTATATGACAAAGTCATTGACCAACAAGTTATACCTGAAGAAGATGTTGTATACATTCTACATGCCGACTGGACGAAAGATTTTTGAGCATATAGATGAGTTCAACAAAATCGTTCTTGATTTAGCAAATATAGAGGTAAAATTCGAGGATGAAGATCTTGCTTTATTGTTACTCACTTTTATACCAGCATCATACGAACACTTTGTGGATACCTTGCTTTATGGACGGGAAGCTTTGAATTTGGAGGACGTGATGGCCACACTAAATTCAAAGGAAATCAAAGAAATGTCCAAGGCGAAGGGGGATGATGGTGAAGGGTTATACTTGAGGGGAAGAACTGATCGCAGGAATTCGCATTAGTCAAGGGGAAAGTCAAGATCGAAGTCTCGAGGTGGAAGACTCAAATGCTTTATTTGCCAATCTGAGGAGCACTTGAGAATAGACTGTCTGAAGAACAATCGCAAGAAGTCGAAAGGTTACGTCAAGAAAGATGATCAACCAAGCTCCAGTGGTTCGATTTACTACGATTCTGAGGTGATGATGGTGATGAGTGCAGAAAGACTGCAAGATTGGATCATGGATTCAGGAGGTTCATATCACATGTCACCCAGGTTAGATGTATTTTTTGATTTTCTGGAATGCGATGGGGGCAGCGTACTGTTGGGCGAAAACAGGGAGTGCAAGATCATGGGTATTGGCAAGGTAAAGGTACAACTGAAAGATGGGTCAAGTTTTGTGTTACACAATGTCAGGTATATTCCTGAATTGAAAAGAAACTTGATATCGATGGGAACTCTTGAAAAAGATGGATATACCGTAAAATTGCAGTCATACAAAGTCAAGGTGATTAATGGTTCTAGGGTTATTATATCTGGAACCCGAAGGGAGAACTGTGTGTACTCTTTGGATGGCCATGCATTGGCCGGTGAGCTTAATGCTAGTGTTGAAGTAAAAGACAGTCTTGTGCAGGTTTGGCATACAAGACTGGGACATATCAGTGAGGCGGGACTACAGGTGCTGGAAAAGCGGGGTTTGTTTGGAAAGAAGAGTCTAGGCAAGCTTGATTTTTGTGAGAATTGTGTTCTGGGAAAGTTACATCGAGTCAGTTTCGGTGTAGGAAGGCACACTACTCAAGGAGTGATAGACTATGTTCATTCAGACTTATGGGGTCCGTCTCAGGTGGAATCATTGGGAGGTAAGAGTTATTTCTTATCTATAGTTGATAATTATTCCATGAGGGTATGGGTTTATGTTCTCAGGTTCAAACACGAAGCATTTGGGAAGTTCAAAGAGTGGAAGCAGTTAATAGAAAATCAGACTAGGAGGACGGTTAAGAAGATTAGGACGGATAATGGTCTTGAGTTTTGTAACAGGTAATTTAATCAGCTATGCACTGAGAGTGGGATTGCTAGACATTTGACAGTTGCCGGGACGCCGCAGCAAAATGGGTTAGCAGAACGGATGAACGGAACTCTTATGGACAAGGTATGCTGCTTATTAATATAGTTTGGATTGCCCAAGACCTTCTGGGCGAAAGCGACATGTACGGCCGCATATCTTATAAATAGGTCACCATCGACAGCGATTGAGAAGAAGACACCTATGGAGATGTGGTCGGACATCCTAGTGATTATGGGATGTTGAGGGTTTTTGGCTGTGTCACGTATTCATACGTTAAACAAGATAAGCTCGAGCCGAGAGCGGTAAAATGTGTTCTTTTGGAGTATCCTGAGGGTGTGAAGGGATACAGACTATATAGACTTGATAATGAATCACCTAAAATAGTCACAAGCAGGAATGTGGTCTTCAATGAAAATGTCATGTACAAAGACACGTTGAAGGATTCTGGTGCAAGAAAAGATAAGTCTGTTGAGGACTTACAGGTTGAGGTGGAACTGCAGAGGTTAAATAATCATACGCTTGAGGAAGACCATCCAGGCCAGGAAGATCAAACTGGTTAGGAAGATCAGACATATCAGGAAGACCAGATAGATCAGGAAGATGGCTATGATGAAGATGCAGGGGTTCAAGAAATTGATCATCCAGCGGATCTCACAGATTATCAATTGGTTCGGGATAGAGAGCCACGGACAAGAACGAAAATTGGCAAGGTTTCAAGATGAGAGTAATATGGTTGCTTGCGCGTTTGCTGCAGCAGAGGAAGAAGATAATCATGAACCATTGACATACCAGGAAGAAGTTGCTTGTGAAGACAGTTCTAAGTGGAAAGTTGCTATGAAAGAATAGATGGATTCTCTGAGGAAGAACAAGACCTAGGTGTTAGTAGATCATCTAGCTGGGCAAAAGCTGGTGAGTTGCAAATAGATGTTCAAAATAAAGGAAGGGATTGAAGGTGTTCAAAAGCCTAGGTACAAGGTAAGGTTGGTGGCTCGTGGATTCACACAAAGGGCATGTATTGATTACAATGAAGTATTTTCGCTGGTAGTTCGACACACATCTATTCATGTTATACTTGCATTGACTGCATGTAACGATTATGAGCTGGAGCAACTTGATGTAAAGACAACGTTTTTACATGGAAATCTTGAAGAAGTGATTTACATGAGGCATCCCCAGGATTTGAACAAGGTAACAAGGTATGTTTGTTAAAGAAATCTCTTTATTGTTTCAAGCAGTCACCTAGGCAATGGTACAAGAGGTTCGATGAGTATATGCGAGCAACGGGTTTAAGCATAGCAGTTACGACAGTTGCGTATATTACAAGAGTTATGCACCAGGGGATTATACCTATCTATTGTTATATGTAGATGATATGTTGATTTCCTGTAAGAGCAAGGCTGAGATTAGGTCCACAAAGTCTTTTCTTAAAAGGGAGTTTGACATGAAAGAGCTCGGGGAAGTAAAGAAGATTCTTGGTATGGAAATCTTCAGGGATCGGAGTCACAAGATTCTGAGGGTGTCACAATCCGGGTACGTTTCTAAAGTTTTAAACAGGTTTAGAATAGATAATAGGGATTCGGTTCAGACACCATTGGATGGGAAATTCAAGTTGTCGTTGAAAGATTGCCCGGTTAGGGATTGTGATGTTGAAAGAATGAGTAAGGTGCCATATTCAAATGCGGTTGGGAGCTTGATATAATTGATGGTGTGCACCAGGCCAGACATAACGTATGCAGTAAGTGTGGTTAGTAGATATTTGGCGAATCCAGGTAAACTCCATTGGGAAGAAATGAAGTGGATTATGAAGTATTTGTAGGGCACTGTAAACGTGGGTTTGGTATATAGGACAAATCATGGCAACCATGTGGACGTAAAATGTTTTGTTGATTCAGACTACGCTAAGGATCCGGATAAAGGTAGGTCTCTCACTGGTTACGTATTTTTAATACATGGATGTGTTGTAAGCTGGAAAGAAACACTACAACATGTGGTGGCTCTTTTAACTACATAGGTAGAGTATATGGCCCTTACAGAGGCTGTGAAGGAAGCTATTTGGCTAAGGGTACTCTTGGAAGAGTTGGGCGTGAAGCTCAACACTGTTGCAGTTAATTGTGATAATCAGGGCGCGATTCACTTATCGCGAAATCATGTTTTTCATGAAAGGACCAAGCACATCAATGTGCGTTATCACTTTATCAAAGAAGTCTTAGAAGCAAATACGGTCGAAGTTCTGAAGGTGGGTACTGAACACAATGCTGCGGATGCCTTGACGAAGATGGTACATGGATGCAAGTTACAACACTGCTTGGAATTGCTGAGTGTTGGGATAGGCTAATATATGCCTAAGGTGGAAATTGTTATGTTTAGTCATTATATTCACCTAAGTCGATGTCTAGGGTATAAGGTTCTAGTTTCCTAAGAGCTAAGAATAAAGGTCGGTTGGCAATGTCTAAGCCCAACCCGACCCGTACGACTTGTAATAGTCGGTTCCCCCTCATCTCTATAAAAGGAGGTGAAGGGGAACAAACCAAACACGTCATTCTTTCACTAACCTAATCGGAAACGATTACAGATTTACCTTGTGGGTGTCGCTTTATATTTTTTCTTTTCTGTCGATTACTGTGTGTATTACGATCGAATATTCCGCATCTAGTAATCAGGGTTGTCGGGATTAAACCCTACAACAATCACCATCAGCCAATACTAAAACGAATTAGTATCAATGTTGTTTTTTGAAAAATAAATTCAACTTAAACCATACCAGCCCATGGAATCTGAGGATCGAGCAAGTTTGGATTCGTCAAACCATACATATAGAATTTTGATAACGAAGTTCATGATCGAGTCATGACAAAGCCTACAAAAGAACCAAATTAAAACACCACAAAATTCTACCTAATATTCTTATAGACGTTAGTCATAATTTATAAGTATGAGGTTCATCAACTTTAAAGCGGTATGGGAGCAGTTTATAATAAAAAAATAAAAATTTACTCTAGATGATTTTCGTAAAGCACGCACAGAATCGCGCTGATTCAAGTACTTTAACGCGAAACCATGTATCTTATTCACGAGTCGAACTTGATATGCAAATTCGTTGTCAGTTACTGTACTTTCTAGTTAGTATTTCGGACAAGAAAATGTCTTCATGTTAAAAACAAAACAAATTTTTTGTAATATAATTTTGGCAACTTAAGAAGAAGGTTTAGAGTAATCGGTAACCGTGCGACATACATGGCGTTTTCGGCTATCACACGAGAACTTTTAGGCTTATTATACAATGTCTCGTGTCAAAGGGTGTCGTAGTCACCGGCCCTCGACATACTATTTCTTTTCTTTTTTTTTTCTTTTTAAATTTTTGTGGTATGTGTTAACACCACATTTTTTAGTGACGAGGATTAAGCCTGAAAACGGTGATCGATGTCAAATATTTATAGAGCCATAGTCACTTTCGGTGACAATGCTCTTCGTAGGTGTAACTTTTAACGAATTGCTCGTGGAGCATCTATTACGCTTTGGTACGTGTTTGTGTAGAAAGTTGATCAAAATATGAGCACCCCGTGATCGAAAATTCTCACGAATTTATGGGAGAGAGTTTTCGATTTCCTTTTGGAACTTGCTCTTGTCTGGATTTTGCAAAATGATAGATTGCATCTGTAGCTTTAGATGATCTTGGATTGTGTTTCATAAAACGATATACATCCTAGCTATGTATTGTCTTAACATAGGTTTCGAAATATAAAATTCAACATGAACTTTAAAAAATGTTATTAGCGAAACCGTAAAATATGATATGAATCGGTCACTCACTTGACGGGTAATGTTGATGAAAAAGTTTTTTTATAGACTATAGTTTTAGATGATCTGTTTACCTCACAAATGGAGACACATTTAAAAGATGGGCCTATGCCAGCTTATGGTTTCAAACTTCACTCATAGGAAACAGAAAAGAAAAAAATCCGGTTTGTACCCTGTTAACCCTACCTTACCCGGTTTGCACCCGTCTCTAACCGATTATTACCGGTTGGGTTTTTTACCCTTAAAACACAACCCGACCCTAACCGGTTATTTGGTATAACCGGTTTGATCGGGTTTGAACAAAAAAGGTTAAGGTAGGGTAGTAACCAGTTACATAAAAAAACCTGAAATGAGAGTCAAAATGCAGTACTTCATGAAAATTAAGTTCTTCATGAGTTGAAATATTTAACTTTACTGGATTTTAAAGTTGAAAGTAGTGACATTTTTTAAAGTAATTTTCTTGTCCAAGTTTTTATCTTTCAAATTTTGAGTCACATGTCAAGTCCTATATGGGTTAATATACTTAACATGACTTTACTTTAAAATTAAAAGTAGTGACATTCACTCAAATTATATTGTCAAAAATATGAAAGTATTTTTTTTTCAATTTTGAATGTCAAAATGCAGTACTTCATGAAAGAAGTTGTATATGAGTTATTGTGTTTATCGTGATTGGATTCTACGACTCAAATTAGTGTGAAATTGTTTCCTTTCTTACAGATGACACAAGCTATAAGTTTCGTGTTGATATGAAAGAAAAGAGGAAGAGGCGAAACGACACCCTTTGATATGAACAAGAAGCAAGGGCTGAAAGATATACGATGATAGCAAACCAAACCAAGTCCTAAGTTCTTCAGAAAAACACCAAAATCTGTAGCCTTAAATCGTGTACAAGAGGCAAAATTCAGAACATATAGCTCACCTACGTATGGATTTGAGTCATGCAAATCTTTACTCGATTTTGATGCTTGAAAGTATGATAATTCTAGTAAGATTGTGTTAAAAGTTGTCTATCCTTTTGTGACACAAGCTTGTAAATTGAAGGTTTAATTCTAGCTATTTTTGTTTTGTGCCAAGTTTGTTTGTTTTGTGTTGTGCAGAGACTTCTGTGCAATTATGTTTTTGGGTTTGAGTATTTAAGCTGGAAAGTTGGTGGCTGGCTTCATTCATTTATTCAATCATTCACACACATCTCTCTCTTAAATCGTTTAGTTACGACTTTGGGTTTTCATCTTGATTTCATCTAGTTTCTATTAAGATCTTCTTGATCTTGTTTATTAATTTGTTAGGTTTTGTAAGTGTGAGTGATTGTATAGCTGATAGGATCCACCTAGTGGGGACTATCTTGATTTTTATTTGTAATCGTTTGGTGAGCACCTGTGTTAGGGACTCATCTTCTTGTGTTTATTGTTATAATAAAAGATAATCACTAAGGGGTGGTTGGTTGACGGATTCATAGTTGATCTTGCTGGTTTTGATATCATTTTAACATGGTATCAGAGCCCTAGGTTGATTCTTGGAACTCGATTTCTTATCTTCATAATTATGGTTTTATCTTGAAACCCTAATTTTGGGAGGTTTTGATTAATTGGTGATTATAGGAGGTTCTTGAGTTGTTAATCATTGATTAACGTGGTTCTTGATCGTTTCTGAGGGTCAATTTGAAGAAACCCTAATTTTTTAATTTTAAGGTTTCTTGATTTGGTTGATTTGTGGTTAATTAGGGATCATTCTTGTTGATCTTGGTATATTCTGCTGCTTCTATTGCTCTGTAAGTCTTATTTTTCCCTAAAGTGATTCATTCTTGGTCAACGGGGAGCAAACAGGCTGATTAACATCTTGACCTACCACCATTTGAGTGGTTTGGATACCTGCTCTGGTTAGTCCCATTCTCGTTGGCAAGTTTTGAGGAGCTTGGTTGTGAGTTTGTTCTTTTGTTTCTTGTTTGGTATTTGTTTCTTGTTTGATAGTTGTTTCTTGTTTGGTATTTGTTTCTTGTTTTAGCATTTTTTCTTGTTTATCTAATTTTTGTTGTTCATTATGGCTATTCTTATTGATACATTAGATCAGAGTAATGCTCTTCATTTGCATCCTAATGATTCTAATTGTGCTTCTATTATGTCTGTTAAGTTGTCTGGTGTGGAAAATTATAAGGTTTGGGCTTGTGCTATGAAACTTGCTTTGCAAATTAAGGGAAAACTGGGTATTGTTGATGGTACTTGTATTAGAGAGACTTATGCTGCTAGTCCTGTTTTCCTTGCTCAATGGGATAAATGTAATGCTGTTGTGCTTAATTGGATTCTTGCTTATTTGACTCAAGATGTGTATCTTGGTCATGTTTTTTCTGATAATGCTGCTACTGTTTGGGCTGAACTTAAAGAAACATATGATAGACTTGATGGTTCCATTGTGTTTAGTTTACTTTAGAAAATTAATTCTTTTAAGCAAGGTGGTTTGCCTGTATGTAGTATTATCATAAGCTTAACTCTTATTGGAGAGAATTTGACATTTTAACTAAACTACCTGATTGTGTTTGTGATGCTAGAAATGAGTTAGTTAGTCATGGTAGATTGTTAAAACTGATGCAGTTTCTTATGGGTCTTGATGATGTGTATCAACCTATAAGAAGTAGTATTCTAACTAGAGAAGTCCTTCCTGAAGTTAAGGATGCTTTTTTTATTATTTCTAGAGAAGGATCTCATAAAGGTATTCCTTCTAGTTCTGTTAAGATTGATAAACCACAAGTTTCTACTTTTGTGTCTAAAACTGTTGATAATAGAAGAAAGTTTGGGACTAGTGGTGGTTGGTCTAATAGAAATAATAATAACAGTACTAGTAAAGGGAACTATGATTCTTTGTTGTGTAAACATTGTGAATTGAAAGGTCATACTATTGAAAGATGTTTTGAGATCAATGGTTACCCTCCAGGCTTTAAAAGAAATCCTAATTTGAAACCTGCTAATGTGTTTAATAAGACTAAGAGTAATAATGTGAATATTAATAAGGGTAGAAATGAATCTGGTTCTAATTCTCTGTCTTTGAGTAATGAGCAGATGATCAAATTAATGAGTTTGCTTATGATAATGGTTCCTCTTCACATGCTCAAGATAATATGTCAGGTATTGGAAGTTGTTCATTCTTTAATTGCAATGTGTTTTTTAATCAACATTTTTACAAGTTCTATTGTGCTACTGTTAAGATTGAAAGGGCCAGTTATCATTTTGGGTGGATAACTGACTCTGGTGCAAATCAACATATGACTAATAAAACTGAAAATATGTTTAACTTGGTTGATGTGTCGATTTAAAACTTACAGTTGGACACCCTAATGGTACTTTGGCTAAAATTAAACATATTGGCAATTTAAAGCTTAATAATGGGGTTGTTTTCTTTGATGTTTTGGTTGCCCTTGAGTAATGTGTTAGTTTATTATCTGTAAATAAACTAGTCAAAGATAGCAAATTAAGGGTTAGTTTTGATGAATTTAAATGCTATATTCAGGATTTAAAGCAAGGCACGGTCTTAGGGACTAGTAGTGAATTTGCTGGTTTATATCTGTTTGATGAGACTGATAGTGTTTCAGTTGTTAGCAATTGTGAGTTTTTTAATTGTTGTATGTCTAAGATGTTTGACATAATAGATTGGGTCATCCTACTAACCAGTTTTTAAATTTGTTAAAGGGTTCTTTGGATTTGAAACATTTTGATAATAATTTACATTGTGACATCTGTCATATGGCAAAACAGATTAGAGAATCTTTTCCTCTAAGTGAACACGTCTTGGTGAACTTGTTCCTCTTGATGTTTGGAGAGCTTATAAACTGGTTAGCAGGGATGGGTTTAAGTATTTTTTTTACCATTGCTGATGACTTTAGTAGATCTGTGTGGGTGTATATGCTTAAAAATAAGGATGAAGTTTTTCAAATGTTTGTTACATATTACAACTTGATTTTTACTCAGTTTAATAAAAGGATTAAAGTTGTTAGGTGTGTAATGGTACTGGGTTTATGAATAAAAATATGAGTGATTTTTTTGACACTATGCGAATTATTCATCAAACTAGTTGTGCATATACTCCATGGCAGAATGGTATTGCTGAGAGGAAACATAGACACTTGCTCAATGTAACAAGGAGTCTCATGTTTCAGGGGGGGGGATTCCTCTTATGTTTTGGTTTGAATGTGTTTTAATTGCTGCTTACTTGATTAGCAAGCTTCCTTCTTCTGTTTTGAATGGAAAATCTCCTTTCTATCTTGTTTATGGTAGAGAACCTAGTCTTCCTCACTTAAGAAGTTTTGGGTGTTTATGTTATGCTATTGTTTAAAAGGAAGTGATAAGTTTTCTGAAAAATCTAAAAATTTTGTTTTAACAGGGTATGCTGGTGGAAAAAGGCTTATACACTTTTTGGGCTTGAAAACAAATGTATAATTTACTCTAGAGATGTAAAGTTTTATGAAATTGTATTTCCATATAAAATGACAATGATGGTATTGTTCTTGAGTCTACTAGTAAGGTTTCAACCTTAAATTTCTTTGATAGTTTTAAGTCTAAAAACACATCCAAACCTTCAAGTCCCTATGATGACGAGGAAGATGAAAATCCTTTGAGTAGAGATGGTGGTCACCCTACTGCTGAGGTGACTGCTAATAATAATAGTCAACCAAATATTGCTAGTCAGCAAACTCGAGATGACTTAGTTGATAGTTTACCAAGTGGTAGTGGTCAATTGCAATTGATTTCAACTCCCATAGGAGATAATGATAATTCTAAGGGCAATTTTGATGTAAACAATGAGGTTCTTGAAAACGTTTTTCATAATGAGACAGAGGAGGTTGGACATAAGAAGTCTAATAGAGTTATTAAGTTTCCTGCTAAGATAGATGATTATGTGCTTAACACTTCTTTAAGATATGGTGTATATAAGCTTTGTAATCATTCTATGCTTGATATGAAAAATTTTGGTTTTACATCTAGTCATAATAAAAATTATGAGCCTACTTGTTATTAGGATGTTTGTAGTGATCAAAATTGGATTAGTGCTATGAATCTTTAAATGCAAGCTTTGTATGAAAATGGTACTTGGGATCTTATTGAACTTCATGTTGGTAGAAAACCTATTAGATCCAAATGGGTGTATAGGACTAAATATCTTTCAACTAGTGAGATTGAAAGATATATAGCCAGATTGGTTGCTAAGGGTTGTAACCAAAGGGAGGGTATAGACTATGAAGAGACTTTCAGTCATGTGGCTAAAATGAGTACTGTTAGATGTTTGATTAATTTGTCTGTTCAAAATGGTTGGAAGTTGTACCAAATGGATGTTAATAATGCATTTTTGTATGGTGACTTATGTGAAGAAGTCTATATGGTTAAACTTTGCTTGATGTTGGTTTTGTTCAATCTATTAATGATCATTCTTTATCTATCAAAACTGATGGCAAAGTTAAGTTGTTTTTGCTTGTCTATGTGGATGATCTTGTGTTAACGGGAAATTCAGAGATTGAAATTGAAACATTCAAAAAGTTCTTTAATAATAGGTTTAAAATTAAACATATAGCCCATCAAGCCCACGTGTAGGATGAGCTATATATACACCCTCCTAGCATGTTAGGAGATGTTGGTCATTAGTTGTTCAATTACACATTTCATCTTTCTCTCATTCTCTCCTTTCTCTCTCTAGCTTTCTCTCTCTAGTTCTTCATCCACCTCCTTCTCTTTAGATAATCATAACACTTGCACAATCTTAAGA
Source organism: Glebionis coronaria (assembly GCA_025667525.1). Lineage (NCBI taxonomy): Eukaryota > Viridiplantae > Streptophyta > Magnoliopsida > Asterales > Asteraceae > Glebionis > Glebionis coronaria. The sequence continues at coordinate 687,941,119 of CM046875.1, read as the reverse complement.
AATTAAGGACCTACAATGACTCATATATGAGTCATGGTGAGTCATATATGAGTCACCATGATTTTGTTACAGAAGAGGCTATATTATTACGCGTATTACAAAAAAACTTACATATGTACAGTTTCATATATGAGTCATCATGACTCATATATGAGTCACAACGGCTCATATATGAGTCACAACGACTCATATATGAGTCATCATGACTCATATATGAGTCACAATGACTCATATAATACAATAGTGTGTGGAAGCATTAGGGTCTACATAATGATCCTGATGTCGGTAACTGAAGTTGGACTAACCTTAAGAGTTTGTGTATTGGATGGAGGTATTTAGATGATGGTTTGATTGGGAAGATATTATCGGGAAGTCCTCTTTTGGTAACTTTGAAGTTGGAATTCATCCACCATGGCATACAACATATGAAGTAGATAAAAGCTGCAAGTAGGATTCCACACACCGGCGTATCTCCATCTTGCAGCTTTTATGCATGCATCTTACTTACTACTCGACAATATAAGGCGCCACACGTACCCTCGTATGTTCCGTTGATAAATAGCCTTGTTCCATCACAACTATGTGTTGGTGGTAACTCTTACATTTTCCAATATGGAAGAGACGACAACAATTACTGCCAGCGGTTCTTCGGGGTTAACGGTATGAATTTATTCTATGCTTTTGACTTTGTTCAATTTTGGTAAAAACAGACGGACCAGGCAGTTTGTTACCAATGTAGCATAAAGATAGCGGGCTGTTAGTTAGCACTTGGCACTGATATATAAAAATAGACGGGACTCGGAACACTATTAGTTGAGGTTTCTTTATATATGTAACTTGTATCTCGTAATAATCTTTTGTTCATGGAGCAATGTGTTAGTACGTATACTTTATGCATGCAAATACATATTTGGTAACTTGCAACCTGTTAAACAAGTTCTTAAAAGTTCTTTGTCGATTTAAGCTGTTACAAAAGAAAGTTGACCTGAATTAATATAGTCCTAAGACAAATGTATCCACATGTTGAAGTAAATCGATTTTTGGTTCTTGATGCATGTGCAGGATTCTTGTTGTGGATTCAACAAGAATGGATGCTTGGTGGCGGTGTCTACGGAGATCTTAATTCCTGATTACCGGTCTTCGGAAGGCGGGAATCTCCTAGATTGTGTCGGGGTTGCGAAGACTCGAGGTATCTGCGAGAGCTTGTATGATGATCAAACTAAATGAAAGAATTAAAAAGATGGAATAAGAGATGAAAAGAAAAGAGGGACGAGGAGTGGAAATTGCTCTCCGTCGGGATATATCAAATTATGAAAACCAATAGGCTGATGATTTGATTCTGATTTTGATCATTTAAGCCAAAATAATCAACTTGTAAATACGCCTTTAAACATTCTCTTAGTTATGAATGTAGGTAACATACAACCCTAGTTCTGGTTTGGAATTTTCTAATATGTGTGTTTCTAAGCTGGCGAATTTGAATCGCCATTATGTGTAATTGGCTGTATGAGACATGTTGTAAAATATTCGTTAAGGGCAAGATTTGAATGTGCATAATTACCTGGTATATAAACGTTAGTGGTGGTTGCTAGCTTTTGTCGAGTCAATTGCTTTGTAATTTACGTTATTTCTATGCCAAGTCAGTTTTGCGTGGTAGTTTATGATGTTTGATACAAATTTTGGCTTGGCGGGAGGTGGTGGCAGTGGTTGTGGACATTGGCCTGATGCAGCAAGTTAGTTACTGGATCGGGTTGGTTCAGTCATTGATCGGAAAACACTTTACAAGGTGAATGCATCATGTATTTTAGCTTACTTCCCAAGTTGATTGCCAGGTTGTTTAGTGAAGATCAAGCAGACTAGCTGGTCATGATTCACCGTATCTCCATCAATCACGCCAGGTTGTTTAATTCCAGTATTGCAGCTAGGTTCATTTGTTAGTTACTTTTACAATTCTTAAGTTCTAGCATTCCTTGCTATTTCCTTCGAAGATTCACAACCAGTGGGTTTACAATCGTGGATGCGTAAACCATGAATTATGGTGTTGGTAACTAACTAGATTGTAAGACAAGCTCCATTAGCAATGTGTGCGTTGACCCCACGAGCATGTTTGTACTGCTTTGGTTAATTTTTACGCGAAATGTGGGTTGTTACTTGTTAATTAGGGGATGCCATGCCACGATGGTTTTTGATAATATAGGGAGTAGAGATGTTGTGGCGTGAATGCTAAGATTGCAGGAAGTTATTTGCATAGGTGAACTGCACAGGTTATAGAAGGCAAAATCAGGTTATGAACATTGTTTTCTCACAAATATGTAAATTCAAACATAGTACGAAGAGTTATTAGCTCTGGTCCGAAAATGAAGATTGTTTTCTCACAAAAATTAAGAGACTCGAATAAGATCAAGTACAACTGTAATCCTAGTACTATCATATGGTTGCAGGCCCCGATAAGCAGAGGCGGAGATAGGCAGGGGTCAGGGGGTCGGCCGACCCCCGAGCGAAAAAATTGTAGTGTAAATTTTCGAAAATTTTCGGGTTTTTTCGATAATTTGACCCCCTAAAAACCATTTTATAGTGTAGTTTATAAAAAGTATTAAAGTTTGACCCCTCGAGCAAAATTTTCTGGCTCTGCCCCTGCCGATAAGCGTGATGGATTCCATGTCGCGCGTACTAATAATAGCCAACACTTGCTGGCAATCAGAGACGGAGCTAGGAATTTGTATTAGGGGGGGCTCGAAATTTGTTTAGACTTGAGCATAGATGAGTTGGAAATTTGTATAGATTACAATGAATGAATTGAATTCAAAAAGACCATATAGAACATGTACCGACGTACTTGTAAACTGAGATTATAAATGTTGCAAATAATTGTTTCGCCCGAAAGACTAAAAATTGAAGCTTGGAACGTATTTAGGACCGTATTTCATACAATTTTCGACACTAAATATACTATTTATACAATGTATCATACCATTTGTAGTAAATTTCTTATTTATAGGCTAAAGTTGTCAATATTAGAAACCTTTTTAAAGTAGTTTGAAAATAAAACTAAACCATTTAGAAATAAAGAGCAAAAACTATAAAACATAAGGGGTGAAATGTAAATGATTTAAAGTTATCATCTTCTACATCTCTTTGAAACCCAGCTCTGTTAATAAGCATTTTTTTTAAATCACCTGAACCAAGCGATTTAACATCCCGTATATATTCAAAGTGGCCCTGCTAGTTGGTCCAGTTAGGGGGGGCAGAGCACCCTCCAGCCCCCCACTGGCTCCGTCTCTGCTGGCAATGTTGGTTTGGTTGCAGCCTTGGTGGCCTTATTTGGTGAGAGAACTACACCTACATTCCCAACTCCACCTCCTCCCCTGCTCCATGGAAGCCATGACCGGTTACACGTAGGATGATTGTTTTTAATGTATGTAAGTATAGTTAATAATCTTATAACTTTTTGGAACAATAGCAATGTGGCCACACTAACGATGGGTTAGTTAAAACTTGTTTTTCATCTATATTTTTTGCGCCGATTTGTTACTTGTGGCTTTGAACAAAGAGTGTTCATGCACGTCAGAGTACGAGTCCAATGCTATATTGTTGTAATATATTGGCTTCTAGAAAAGATGATGTACTCATTTTTAGGACAGTGGCATACAAGTTGTCAACATGGGAAAATATCAAGCACCCACTTGCTTGTGTGTTCAATGGACCAAAGGAGTTTACAAGTAGTATAAATAGAGGATCTTGGAACTCAGTTGAAGCATCCCATTCACAACAGAAAACACATACAAAGTGTTTTGTACTTGTGTCTCTTCTTTCTCCTAGTAATTCTCAAGTGTAACTTCTAGTTTCTACATATTGAAGTATCTTTCCTTGCCCGTGGTTTTTACCCTGTTGGGGTTTTCCACGTTAAATCTCCGTGTCATCTTTTATTGTATTTCATATTTTGGCCGTGAGTTTGCTTAAGTCCGGTGTCACTTTTCTCAACAAGTGGTATCAAGAGCTAAGGTTGGGTGTGTGTATAATTATTTATTGTATGCTCTGTGGTTGCCACTTTATAAGTGGACCTTCCACATCAAAAGATAAATAAGATTATACTCACTTAGAAGGTGTTCGTTACTATTATCAAATAATAGTTGTGTCGAAAAGTAGATTGTGATTATAGCAATGGCGACAAAATTTGAAATCGAAAAATTCAATGGGAGTAATTTCTTATTGTGGAAACTAAAGATGAAGGCTATCCTTAGAAAGGATAAATGTTTAGCGGCCATTGACGAAAGGCCAGCTGAGGTCACAGATGATAGTAAATGGGACGAGATGGGCGGAAATGCTATTACAAATCTTCATCTGGCATTAGCAGATGGAGTTTTGTCGAGCATAGAGGAGAAGAAAAGTGTGAAGGAGATTTGAGATCATCTCGCTCGACTTTACGAGGCAAAATCACTCCACAATAAGATTTTACTTAAGAGGAAGTTATATGCTCTTCGCATGACGGAATCTATTTCGGTGACCGAGCACATTAATAACCTGAATACTCTATTTTCTCAGCTCACGTCGTTGAGTTGTAAGATAGATCAACAGGAACGTGCTGAAATTCTACTTCAAAGTTTACCTGACTCATATGATCAACTTATCATCACTTTAACCACCAATATACTTCCAGACTATCTAGTCTTCGAGGAAGTTGCAGCCGCTGTTCTGGAAGAAGAAAATAGGCGTAACAATAGGGAAGACAGGCAGACCAGTTCAAGACAGGTGGAGGCTTTGGTGGTGACAAGAGGTAGGTCAACAGAACATGGCTCTAATAGGAGTCATGGTAAATCTAAAGCAGGAAGGAAGAAGAATGGTTTAAAGTGCTTCAAATGCGGGAAGCCGGGTCACTTTAAGAAAGATTGTCAGGGTTTAATGACCTCTAATCCTCAAGGAAATGTTGCTAGCACTTCAGAAGATGGTAACGCCCTGTGTTGTGAAGCAGCGGTTGCAAATGAAGGCAGAAAAAGATTTGCAGATGTATGGCTGTTTGATACGGGAGCTACTTTTCATATGAATGCAAGAAGAGAATGGTTTCATCAATATAAACCAATCTCTGGAGGCAGATCTGTGTACAGTTGCAATGATCATGAACTAAAGATCATTGGAATTGGAAGTATCATGGTGAAGATGCATGATGGTACAGTTCGTACTATTCGGGATGTGCGACATGTGGAGGGTTAGAAAAAGAACTTATTGTCCCTTGGACAATTGGATGATCTTGGTTGTAAGGTGGAAATACAAAACAAGATCATGAAAGTCATAAAAGGCGCGCTAATACTTATGATAGGAGAAAAGGTGGCTGCAAACTTATATCAGCTGAATGGAGACATAATAGAGGAAGGAGAAGCATCGCTTGCTTCACATAGTCCAAGTCATAGAGTTTCAGTAACATGGCATCAGAAGCTTGGACATATGTCTAAACAAGGAATGAAGATTCTTGTTGAAAGAAAGCTACTTCCTGGCCTCACAAAGGTTTCTTTACCTTTTTGTGAGCATTGTATTATCAGCAAGCAGCATCGGTTAAGGTTCAAAACATCAAATTCTAGAAGTGGTATAGTTCTGGAATTGGTTCATTCTGATGTGTGGCAGGCACCGGTTCAATCCCTGGGAGGAGCAAAGTATTTTGTATCCTTTATTGATGACTATTCCAGGAGATGTTGGGTGTACCCAATCAAGAAGAAGTCTGATGTATTTGAAGTTTTCAAAGTTTACAAAGCGCGGGTTGAACTTGATTCTGAAAAAAAGATCAAGTGTTTGAGGACGGATAATGGAGGTGAATACACTGGTGATGAATTTGATACTTTTTGCAGGCAAGAAGGAATCAAAAGCCAGTTCACAACGGCATACACTCCTCAACAGAATGGAGTGGCAGAGCGGATGAACAGAACCTTGTTAGAAAGAGCAAGGGCGATGTTGGCAACTGCAAGCTTAGGAAAATCATTTTGGGCGGAAGCAGTTAATACCGCATGTTATGTGATAAATCGTTCGCCTTCAACTGCAATTGAGTTGAAGACACCGATGGAGATGTGGACGGGAAAGCCGGTCAAGTATTCAGACCTACATATATTTGGAAGTCCTGTGTACGTGATGTACAATTCTCAAGAGACTACAAAGCTGGATCCAAAATCCAGAAAGTGTTTGTTCTTGGGGTATGCTGACGGAGTAAAGGGGTATCGCTTGTGGGACCCCACTGCCCACAAAGTAGTCGTCAGCAGGGAAGTTGTCTTTACAGAAGACAAAATTCAAGATAATGAAGAAGGTGATAGCACTACAAGAGCAACTACATTAATACAGATAGAAAAGCAATTTTAGTCGAGTGATTCTTCTGAAGCTGTACCAGAGCACGAAGAAGAAGAGACAACCGAGTCTCAAGCTCCAGCGACGCGTACTCTTAATCGGGTAAGAAACCGTCCGACGTGGCACTCATATTATGTTATGGAAAGCAATGTTGCATATTGTCTTCTTACGTAGGAAGGAGAGCCATCAACTCTTCAAGAAGCACTTGATAATCCAGATGCGTCGTTCTGGAAGGAAGCAATGCGAGAAGAAATTGAAGCTCTTCATAAGAACAAAACCTGGGAATTAGTGCCACTACCGAGAGGTAGAAAACCCATTGGAAACAAATGGGTGTATAAGATCAAGAGAAACGGTGATGATCAGGTGGAGAGGTATCGTGCAAGACTGGTGGTAAAAGGATATGCTCAGAAAGAGGGAATCGACTTCAACGAAATATTTTCCTCTGTGGTCCGAATGACAACTGTTCGGGTAGTTCTGGCAATGTGTGCTACGTATGATTTACATCTTGAACAGCTAGATGTGAAAACTGCATTTCTTCATGGAAATCTTGAAGAAGAAATTTATATGCTCCAACCAGATTGTTTTAAACAAAAAGGAAAAGAGAACTTGGTTTGTAGGTTAAACAAATCTTTGTACGGTTTAAAGCAGGCGCCGCGGTGTTGGTACAAGAGATTTGATTCTTTCATAAGGAGCCTTGAATATAACAGACTGTATGCAGACCCTTGTGCATATTTCAAGAGGTTTGGAAATGATGATTTTATCATTTTGCTGTTATATGTTGACGACATGTTGGTAGCAGGCCCCAACAAAGATCGTATCAGTCTATTGAAGGCTCAATTGGCTAGGGAATTTGAGATGAAAGACTTGGGACCCGCAAACAAGATTCTAGGGATGCAAATTCACCGATATAGAGTTAGTAGGAAAGTTTGGCTTTCACATAAAAGCTACGTGAAGAAAATCTTGCAAAGGTTCAACATGCAAGATTGTAAGCCAATATCAACCCCGTTTCCTACTAATGTCAAGTTATCCTCCAAGATGAGTCCTAGCAGTGAAGAGGAGAGGATGGAGATGTCTCGAGTACCGTATGCATCAGCAGTGGGAAGTTTAATGTTCGTGATGATATGTACAAGACCAGACATTGCACATGTAGTGGGAGTAGTGAGTCGGTACATGACAGAACCTGGTAGAGAGCATTGGGAAGCTGTGAAGAGGATCCTTAGATATCTCAAAGGAACCTCAGATGTTGCATTATGTTTTGGGGAATCAGATCTAATTGTCAAAGGATTTCTCGATTCAGATTATGCAGGTGATGTTGATGGAAGCAAATCAACCACCGGATATGTGTTCACGGTTTGTGGCGGAACAGTAAGTTGGGCTTCAAAACTACAATCAGTTGTGGCTATGCCAACAACGGAAGCAGAATATGTTGCAGCTGCTCAAGCCAGCAAAGAAGCAGTGTGGTTGAAGATGTTGTTGGAGGAGATCGGGCACAAACAAGAGATAATTACTCTATTTTGTGACAACCAGAGTGCCTTGTATTTGGCAAGGAATCCAGCATTTCATTCAAAGACAAAGCATATACGAGTTCAGTATCACTTCGTTCGTGAGAAAATGGAGGAAGGAACCGTGGATATGCGGAAAATTCATACTGATGATAACAGATTATCTGACGAAAGCAATCAATGGTGACAAGTTTATATGGTGCTGATCCTCATGCGGCCTAGCGGAAACGTAAGCAACATGAAAGTGCAAGGAAGGATAACGGTGTGAAGATTGATTGAGCTTCAATCAAATCTTCAAGTGGGAGATTGTTGTAATATATTGGCTTCTAGAAAAGATGATGTACTCATTTTTAGGACCATGGCATACAAGTTGTCAACATGGGAAAATATCAAGCACCCACTTGCTTGTGTGTTCAATGGACCAAAGGAGTTTACAAGTAGTATAAATAGAGGATCTTGGAACTCAATTGAAGCATCCCATTCACAACAGAAAACACATACAAAGTGTTTTGTACTTGTGTCTCTTCTTTCTCCTAGTAATTCTCAAGTGTAACTCCTAGTTTCTACATATTAAAGTATCTTTCCTTGCCCGTGGTTTTTACCCTGTTGGGGTTTTCCACGTTAAATCTCTGTGTCATCTTTTATTGTATTTCATATTTTGGCTGTGAGTTTGCTTAAGTCCGGTGTCACTTTTCTCAACATATATAACTTTTGGCACTATGTCACCCGCAAAGTTTTGACAAGAGGCAGAAGATGGTGCACCAGAAGTAAGATCGTTTGGTCGATAAAATAACTAGCAAACTGACTCAAACTATGCGAGTTAAAACAAATTATTTCATGGAAGATAAAAAATTTAACTTTGTATCCCACATCGGTTGGAGTAGAAATATCTCCAACATATATAAGCAGCACTCAAATACTTAAACTTGTTGGATTCAGTCGCGTGAATCTGTGACCCAAGTGGGGGCATTAAAGTGGGCTCGAAGAGCCACCTTTGAACAGAAAGAACACATGGAAGTTGTTGGTGACGTGGGTGACGGCTCACCCAGAACTAAATACGAATACGTATCCGCTAGTTCTTGGTGAAGCCGTCTGTGCTGACTTTTTAGAGCAGCAGCCAGCCAACGGCCACGGCTTCAGCAACTAGTTTTGGGTGTTCATGGTTCATAAGTTCCCCAACTCCTACTTTTTTGAGGTGTTCCCTATGGGTGGTTTTGGGGTGGGCGCACAACTTTGGCCTTTTTCGTTCAGATGTTGTTATAGCCTTGCCATCCCTTAGGTATACACAAATGAAAGTAACAAATTTGGATGTGAAGGGTTAGGTAACTTATCAGAACAAGTAACTGAGATAATCGTCTTGGCGAGGTTAAGTTGAACATCACATAGTTTGCTCATATCTTTTTGCAACACTCATAAATAATGATATAGTTTGTTAACAATGTTATCTACTAAAAAATTAAAGTCGAAAACCAGAGAGGCTAAGCATATAACCTGACCTCTTATAATTTGGTCTATGTAAGTTTTTTGGTAAAAGAAACCGTTTGGTCGGTTGATGTAACAAGTATAAAGTTTGTAAAATTAACATTAATGAGAGTTTAAAACAGTTATTTGGATGACATGAGAATGCACAGGGGCGGAGCCAGTAAATTTTTTAATACGAATATTTATGTAGCACATAATTTTAAGACATGGTTCATTTAAAAAAAACAGAGATTTTTAGTATATACATACACTACGCGACAAAATTTCATCAGATTTCCGTTCATCCCTATCTCTGCCCCTGTACATACATAAACATAGATAGTAGTCGCGTGGATAGTTAAAAGGCAAAAAAATAAGAAATTTATGTATTAGAAACGTGGGTACGCTAAAACAAGTCATGTGATTTTTCTAACAAAATAATTGTATTGTAACAAATGAAATAACGCTCATGTGATTATTGCCTTGTTTTAACGCTCATGTGTGGTTCACCAAATTGTGTCGAACTTTTATATTTTGTGCATGATGGCGTCGCTAAATTGCATCGGTCAATACCCTCTAAAATTTTTTATTTTATTTTTTATTTTTATAATTTTAGTTATATCATAAAAGTATAAATAAAAAAACGGGGCGAAAATTATGAATTTTGATAAGTCAAAAGCAGTCAAACAAAAAAAATGTTGAGTTATAAGCTGTCTTATCCTTTTAAAAAAGTGTGTACAATTGTTGAAAAAAAATACGGAACAGAAATTATAAAGTTTTACAGCTCAAAATTATAAAATGTAAAAAAATACGGAAGAAAAAAACACAAAAAAATGTCATTTCTTATCAATATATAAAATGTAAAAAAATACGGAAGAAAAAAACACAAAAAAATGTCATTTCTTATCAATATACCATGTATAAGAGGTATTAATGGTAGAAAAAGGTTAGTGGTATGAATAGTATCACCCATTGATTTGAATTCTCTGAGAAGTAGAGTAAATGAAAACAAGAGGAACAAGACAAATTTCATCCGTACATTGTATCCTTCGAATGAGAAACATGCATAGTAAATGATTCCTGACATTCTTCGTAACTTGTTGTGTGAATACTCTCGATTAAAACCAATAGGTAATAACCACTAAACTATTTTTCATACTTTTGGTTCTAAATAGCGTAAGGCGTGGCGTCGCGCCAAAGCCAAGTCTCAAGCTTTTGCGGCTAAAGCGAAAGTTTTGCGTATTAAATACGTGGTTTAAGGCGGCACAAAAATATAATTTTATTTTTATATTTAGTTAGTTTTTATAGAAAACGAGATTAAAAAAACGTTGTAGTACATAATAAATAAGGTTAAACTGCTATTTTTACGTGTAATTTTTGTTAGTTAAAAAAATAAAAAAAAATTAAAGTTGAATGAAAAAAACTCGTCACACCCCACGCCTTTGCCCGCCATATCGCGCCTTTTCACGTCTTTCTCACGCCACGCCTAAAACTCACGCCATGGTTTATATCGTAACGGCGAGTCCACGCCTCACGCCTTGGCAACGCCTTTGCGCCGCCATGGCGCGCCTTTTAGAACCTTGCCTTTTTCTAAAAAGAAAAAAATTAATACCTTTTCATAGTTTTTAGTATCTTAACTTTTTATATTAATTGCACTTTACTCTTTTAACAATAGTGTAATTTTTTTAACTTTGAATTTTAGAAAAAATTACCAAAAAACTATAACTTTTAAAAAAATGACATCGATAATAAAAAAAGTAAATGATTCATTGTGATAACTATAAATCCTTTAAGTTTGATTTGATTTTTTTTTTCCTTATCTCTTTACATTCATTATTCATTACTTGCATATACTTGTGATTATTAGTTTAGTTACACTATCTATCGTTTATATTATGCATAAGAAGCTTTCATATATTTATTCAAGTGTAAGTTTTTGAAAACCCATCCTTAACAAGTAAATATAAGAAACTAGTTGGATATGTAAATCTAGCTTATGTTTTAGAGAGAGAAAGAGATAGAAAGATAGATGATTTCACACACACTTTAGAGAGAAAGTGATTAACTATGTGTAAAATAAAAATGAAACCACACCCTCTCCATTTAAGGAGAGGGTTTATATACCAAGCCCATAAGATTGGCTTGGGCTTACAATTGGGCCGGCCATACAAGCATGGACCGGGCTTTTCCTTGTTTGATATATTAAAAGATATCTAGACTACGAGCTACTACTTAATATATTGTCGGAGTGACCGAATCTTTCTAAATACGTAAAAACGTATTTCCAACAGAAACTATTCGACCCCTTCTAGTTTCTACATATTCAATAAAAGCTTTCATCATTAAATAAGGTTGCTATAAAATACACCCAAATTCTATTAACCGAACTAATGTTTTAAAACTCGGGTTGACCTGGTCGATTGAATCGCTTGATTCGTGAACTCTTTCGGAAATCAGGCCGCATGTAATCGCCGATTTTATGTTGACCCGGATTGACAAGTTGATAAACCCGGCCCGGGTCACGATTTTTTATAGCAAAATTATTTCAAAAGCTTTTTTACATAAATATTTTCAAGTTTTGAAGCTAAATTAAAGAGATGGGTAACTAGTGATAGTTAAAATAAATCAAAACTAATTTAAAACACAAACTTAGAATGTTTTATAATGGTCTATTACAAATTAAAAATATAAATGAAGTGTTTTTCATACCTTTGCTATAATGCTATAAACATAGAACTAAAACTTAAAGCTAATGAATAAAGAGTAAATATTTTTCATCGATTTAAATGGACGTTAGACAAGTTATCAATACTACATATTAAATATACAAAAAAGTTATACATATATATATGAGTAAATTACACCATTCGTCCTTGTGGTTTGCGTTGACCGACAAAGTTCGTCCTTTGACCAAAAATAATGCACCAACCGTCCTTAAATGGGAAACGTTATATAGCGTTGGTCCGTCAGCTTAACCGCCTATATTAACTGTCGTTAACTCATAAAAATAAGGGCAAAATAGTACTTTCCCATGTCACCGAATATTTATTGTTAATTATTTCTCTGATTCAATTATAATTCATAATTTAATACAATATAAGTTCAAATAATATTTACAAGATCGTCAAATCATATAATCACAAAAAAAAAACTTCCGATCCTTAAATTTTATCCTAGAACATCAATACCATCATCTCCATGAGATCTCAGATCCCGATCCATCAAATCATCGTACAAAATTATCACAATAAAACCTAGATCTAAATAGCACATCACAACCAAAACACAAAACTCCACAATCATATTTCACCCATTTCTCTAAAATTCAGATTTATGCAGGTTGTTCTTGGTTGTTTGCTACACTAGCTACAGATGGTCTTGTTGTTGTTATCGTGTGCTACACCATCATTACACAAATACGAAACACATGGTCTTATAGTTGTTCTTGGCTGCCATTTTTGTTTTCTTTTTTTTAAGATGAAAATGGAAGAGATATAGAGGGTTTGAAGGGAGTGGGCGGTGTTATAACCTTAAAAATTCATCAATTGTGTTTGTGGGTTGATCTTATACAGAAGATGAGGTTATGGCGTTTTTTGTAAATCTGAGCTTTTATATACCGCCTGAGGTTAGGGGTTGGGTTTGGTGTTACCGGGGGTGGTGAGGTGACGATGACGGCTGAGGTTGTAGGGTGATGTTGAAGATGATAATGATAATGGTGATTGGTGGTTGTGTGTCAATGATGTGTAAAAAAGATGATGATAGTGATAGGATTATCTTTTGAAAGATTAAATCTATTTGACTTTTTTGCTCTTGTTTTTGTTCTTGATTATTATGATGATGATGATTTTATAAAAGATGATAAATTATGGGATTGAATTTCGTTATTGTTGTCATTCTTATTCTTGATTTTGTTGATTTAAATGTATTTGATTTATGAATATTGATGAAATTGATTAATGAGAATTCTCAGCATCCTTGTTTTTTATTTTTCATATAAACAAATGTAAATTCAAAGAGAAAATAGAAAAGATATGAGACAAGAATAGCATTTTAGTTCAACAAGGGTAATGTAAAAGACTGAAATACCCTCAGTGGGGCCGTGTAAAATACCAATTAATTGGGATGTTAAAAGTAAGGAATTAACGCTACATAACGTTTCTCACTTAAGGACGGATGGTACATTTTTTGGTAAAGGGACAAACCTTGTCGGTTAACGCAAACCACAAGGAGGAATGGTGTAATTTACTATATATATATAACCGGGTTAACTCAACGGTTCAACCGGTTGACAAACCGATCATTTAGCCGACTCAACTAAAAACCTGATCTTTAAAACATTACCACCAAACTATTTTTATATTTTCACTTTTCAACAAAGTCAAAATCATTTAGCTTAATATTTAGTTCATCCATCTCAGAATTATAGTTCAAATTCTTATATTCAGACATCTAAAATTAATAGGCCACGTCTTAAAATAGATAAAGACATATCACTCTCACTTGAAGTTATTATTACGAAAAATAAATAAGCTGTAAATTACTCAGTTAAAGGTAAATTTTGTCTTTGTGTAAAAGTAAATGAAAGTAAGCTAAAAAATAATATTTTTATCGATTAGCTTATTATGAAACGAATAAAATACTTTTTAATTAAAGAAATAAAAAATAAAAAACTCGCAACCCACATTCTCTCTCTAAAAATATAACTTTGAAAGCACAAGGTTTATGGTTAACGTTATAGAAAAAAACCCCGGAAAAATCAAGTATTATGTAACACAAATAAATGTATTTATGGTTAACGTTATAGAAAAAAATCGAAAAAATCTAACATGAACATTTATGTTGGAACAGAGGGAGTTTCCTGGAGGTCTTTTTTTTAGAACGGCGAGTTAGTAGTTAGTGATTCGAGGTTACATTGACATCCAATTGGGCAGTATGCAAGCCTTGAACCTTCTCCTTAGGGGATAAACCCCACTCATGCTTCTTAGTTCGGGCCCCTGAAGGTTCTTGGTGAGACTCGAACTCGAGACCTCTCCAAGAATACCTCCCCAAGGTTACCCTTGGTGGCCAACTGAGCTAGCTCAGTTGGTTTCAAGACCTACCAAGAGCCTTTCAGGCGAAACCGATAAGGAGTCTAACATAACTAAGCAATTTGCATCCTTTCTCGTATCAAAATGTCTTATTCACCAAATGAAAGTCTTGATTCTTCTCCATTTTCCCCAATTGCTTTCAATCCAAATTCACCCAAGAACACTCAAAATCACATTTCTCTTCATTCTAAGAATGTTGATTGTGGAACTTCTTTTCTTCCACCACTAGCTTTTTGTGTTCTTCCTACTTCACATGATAATGTCATGCATCATGGAACATATTGTCATTGTTGTCAATATCAACATCTTGCTATGGCTCATATATACGAGGAGTTGAATTACATCAAGAGTTTCGCGTGATAATTCAGCATGTTGTATGCATATACTAACATACTAACATAATTTAATCTTTTTTTTTATGGAAATGCAGCTTGTTCTAGCAAATCCTATAGGAAGTGTAACGGAAAAGTTACACCAATCAAATAGTTTGGCGTCGTTCGGGCAAAACGGGTTGTATCTCAGGGTTGCTGAAGCCGTGGCTGACATCACGTCTACGTGGAAGTGAATTAATACTGAAGATGAGAAAAGATTGTTGGTGAAGCTGTGGCTGACACCCACGAATTATGTGTCGTAGTGTTAATTTATTTTGAAAATCTCGGTTATTTCTTAAATACACTTGGTACAAAATTGTGTTTGTCGTATTGTTTATCTTAAGGATTCACAGAGTGTTGAGATGTCTCAGAAACAAGTTTTACAAATTAACAGGATCAAAAGGTCTTGGGTTTGACTCCCACTGTGGTCGTGTATTTTAACTGAATCGACCCATTCTCAAGTGAGTGGGTCGAATATATACCTCAAAATAAGCAGATAAGCAGCAAAAATACGCAATACCAAACACTCTCTTAATTATGAGGAGCTAACAGATTATAAAAATTGATCTGGTGTTTTGTTTAATAGTTTGCGGATGATGTTATAGGACTGTGAGGCCATTGAATCATACTGGATTAGATAGAAACATGCGTGGACGAATCCTATGGGAAGGCAAGATCACAGGTTGCCTCCACGTTCAGCTGGTGCAGTAAGGACTTATGATGAAGATGAGAGGAAGTCGTTGGATGGGGGGGGGGGGGGCGCTACCGTAGAGAACTATTAGTGATGAGAATGTTCGTGGGGGGGGGGGGGGGTTCAAGTTCAGCAAGTTTACAGTGCTAGCACAGTTTGTGGGTCTGAGATGCATCCTTCCGCACCTTCAGAGTCGACCGAGAGACCCTTAGTAGCTTATAACCAGGTATTTAAATATGCTTGACTAATGTGCATCTTGTAATATACTAATTTTGTGTATTTATGCTATATGATGGTAGCTATCCTCTGCTCTTAGACTATCCCACATTCGGCAAATCTAGTTTTGGCGGATATTGGAAATGCGAGTTTCAAGGGACATGATCTAGCGGGCCATAGGATACTCATCAGGCATATGAGCGACCAAGAGTGAACTTAAAACCACGATCACAACCTCTTTAGCCAATGGAAAGAAACACAGAAACAGCAAGGTCGGTAAACTCTCGTAAAGCTTCTTTCAACTCTTCTATATAGGGAAATATGTGGAGGATTTTTTTTATATGGTTGTATTTTCGTTGAGGCCGTCAGTTTTGCTCGATTGTTTAGTGTTCATCGGTTCTTCCTATATACGGTGATGATGTTACTATTTTAGTCTTATCTGCATCTGTAGCCACAGTCCACTAATAGTATGTGTGGTTAGCGGCACATAGGGGTGGTCATAGGTCATTTGATTAAGGGCGATGCTGCATATGGGAAATTAGGTCTTTCCAGTGAAATATCAGTTGGTCTGTATCATATTTCGACACAACAGGAGTAAATTACATAAACCATTTCTCATCAGTACTAACCTGCACTTTGTTCGAATTGGGGTCAAGGGGACAGCGTTTGATCAGGGGGTTACATCATACAACCCATTTTAGAAGCATTAAGATGAAGATAAATAATCACGGTCTATATGACATATGTATTGATGATACCATTAATCATGCTGACAGGCTCTAAAAGAGCGAGGGGTTGATGATGTTGCTGTTAATCGGGATATGATCCAGTCTCCTAACAGGTACATATTTGTTACAATGCCTTTCATTCGAAATACTAAAAGGTAGTAGGACTATGACCATGCTCAAGTTTGGTTATTTTTGGCAGGATGAAAACTGAAAATACTAGGGTCGAGAACCCAGGTCTTGCTTCACTTCAAAATGGTAAATCTGAACACCTTGATCATCATAGAACCAAAAAGAATATTGATAGGATAGGTTTCTATCAATCGTGTGCCACCCATCTCCTGGTTCAGCTTCAAGACTACTTGTTAAACGGGTAAAATGTGTCAGGGACTTGAATAAAAGAGTTGACGACGTAGCTAGATTCTTGATCGCCACTATTCTAGCTACTTATATCAATAAAAAGTCAGTGATATTTGTATGTATTGAGCTAAAAAAAGTAGGAGATGGGAATTCAACTTATGAACCAAGAACACCCAAAACTACGCATGATAGTTAGTTCTGGGTGATCCGTCACCACGTCACCAACAACTTCCATGTGTTCTCTGTATTCTTGCTACTCAAAGATGGCCTCTTCGAGCCCACTTTAATGCCCCCACTTGGGTCACAGATTCACGTGACTGAATCCAACAAGTTTAAGTATTTGAGTGCTGCTTATATATGTTGGAGATATTTCTACTCCAACCGATGTGGGATACAAAGTTAAATTTTTTATCTTCCATGAAATAATATGTTTTAACTCGCATAGTTTGAGTCAGTTTGCTAGTTATTTTATCGACCAAACGATCTTACTTCTGGTGCACCATCTTCTGCCTCTTGTCAAAACTTTGCGGGTGACATAGTGCCAAAAGATATATAGCATTGGACTCGTACTCTGACGTGCATGAACACTCTTTGGTCAAAGCCACAAGTAAAAATCGGCGCAAAAATATAGATGAAAAACAAGTTTTAACTAACCCATCGTTAGTGTGACCACATTGATATTGTTCCAAAAAGTTATAAGATTATTAACTATACTTACATACATTAAAAACAATCATCCTACGTGTAACCGGTCATGGCTTCCATGGAGCAGGGGAGGTGGTGGAGTTGGGAACGTAGGTGTAGTTCTCTCACCAAATAAGGCCACCAAGGCTGCAACCAAACCAACATTGCCAGCAAGTGTTGGCTATTATTAGTACGCGCGACATGGAATCTATCACGCATATCGGGTCCTGCAACCATATGATAGTACGGGGATTACAGTTGTACTTGATTTTATTCGAGTCTCTTAATTTTTGTGAGAAAACAATCTTCATATTCGGACTAGAGCTAATAACTCTTCGTACTATGTTTGAATTTACATATTTGTGAGAAACAATGTTCATAACCTGATCTTGCCTTCTATAACCTGTGCAGTTCACCTATGCAAATAACTTCCTGCAATCTTAGCATTCACGCCACAACATCTCTACTCCCTATCTTATCAAAAACCATCGTGGCATGGTACCTAACGTTACCACTGATAAAGAGGAAGGTCAAGATACAAACAACAACCTCAACAAACCCAACGACACTACATCTAGTAGCAACAGATCGAGTAACTCAGGTCACTTCAAAACCTCTAAAGTACCAAAAACAGGAGGCTCTATATTACTCAGCATGGAAGAATTAGTTAAAGTTGGTCAAGCTATGGGGTTCAATATGGGGGGTTGCGAGAAAGATATCACGCGGATAATTGAATCCCAAGGAGATAGCTCGGTTCATCGATGAATTTCTTGTCACTCAATATTAAAGGCTTAGCCTAAAAAGCCAAGAAAGATTGGGTTCGGGAGTTATGTGCCAAACATAGAGTCAACATTTTGGCGTTACAGGAAACAAAAATGGAACATATGGAGTTACCTACAGTTAAAGCTTGTTGGGGTAATCTTGCTTTTAATTTTGTTCATAGCGACTCAGTTGGGATTTCAGGAGGGATCTTATGCGCATGGGATCCCAATTGCTTCTTAAAAAAAGTGTCACGGTCTCGGATTACTTTGTTATCGTCAGGGGTGTATGGAAGTACTCCAACATCAACATTTTACTAGTTGTTGTTTATGCCCCGCATGATAAAAGAGAAAAAGGGATGCTTTGGGATTACTTGTCCTCTGTAGCGAATAACTGGAGAGGGGAAGTGATCATGATGGGCGATTTCAACGAAGTGCGTTTTCCATCAGACAGGTTTGGCTTGATTTTTCATGCCCACGACGCACATATTTTCAATTCTTTCATTCGCAACACAGGATTATCAGAAGTTCCCTTAGGTGGCAATGATTTCACTTGGTGTCACAAATCGGCCAAAAAAATGAGTAAACTCGACCGATTTCTCATCTCTGACAATATGTGGAACTTATATCCGGGTATCACTGCTATTACTCTGGACCGATTCTGTCAGACCATAGGCCCATCCTACTTCGGGAGTCCGTTATTGATTATGGACCATGCCCATTTCGTTTTTATCATCACTGGTTTGACAAAGACGGGTTTACTAAGTTTGTAGAAGATACTTGGGCCTCAGCTTCAGTCGATTATCAGAATGATAATGCAGAATTTGATGAAGAAACTGAAGTTTCTTAAGGGCAAAATAAAGGAATGGAACTCGGTCAATTATACCAATTCCAAAGTCGAGTTAAAACAACTCCATCCAGATCTTCACAAGATAGATCTTCTGATTGACTCGGGACAAGGAACGGACGACATCGCTACCAACAGGATGGAAATCATTAATTCCATCCACAACATCAACAAAAGCAATGCAACCGAAACCTTACAAAAGGCTAAGATTAAGTGGGCAGTGGAAGGTGATGAAAACACTCACTTCTTTCATGGTATTCTCAATAAAATAAGGAAGCAAATGAGCGTTAGAGGCATTATGAAGGACGGTTCTTGGATTGAAAATCCGTCACTGGTTAAAGAAGAGTTTTTGGCTCACTTTCAGAACAGATTTACACGACCTGCCAACAACCACTTATCCATAGACATAGATTTTCCTAATATGCTCAGTCGTGATCAAAAAGAAGAATTAGAATCCGACGTTACTAGAGAAGAAATTAAGAGGGCTGTTTGGGACTGCGGTGTAGATAAGTCTCCGGGCCCAGACGGTTTCACATTTGGGTTTTACCATAAGTTTTGGAATATTCTGGAAAAGGATGTGACAAAGGCTGTTCAATACTTTTTCAAACAAGGTGAATTTCCTCCTGGTTGTAATTCTACCTTCATCCTCTTATACCCAAATTTCCGAATGCAAACTTGGTTAAAGATTTTAGACCAATCAGTCTCATCGGAAGCTTGTACAAGATCGTCACCAAAATCTTAGCTAATAGACTTGTTGGTGTGATGAGTGGTCTCATTCATGAAGTCCAATCTGCATTTGTTTCAGGTAGACAAATCATGGACGGTCCCTTTATCTTAAACGAGATCATGAAGTGGTGTTCACATAAGAAGAAACAAACCCTTATTTTCAAGGTGGACTTTGAAAAAGCTTTTGACTCGGTAATGTAGGATTTTTTGGACGAGGTTCTTACTAAATTCGGATTCGGTATCAAATGGTGTCTTTGGATCCAAAATTGCTTGAAATCTTCCAAAGCATCCATTCTAATTAATGACAGCCCTACGACAGAATTTCAATTCTTCAAAGGTCTTAAACAAGGTGACTCTCTTTCCCCGTTCCTTTTCATTCTTGTAATGGAATCCCTTCATTTATCATTTTAGCGAGTGGTGGATGCCGGTTTGTTCGCAGGTATTAATCTTAACAACACCTTGACCATATCCCATTTATTCTTTGCGAATGACGCGGTTTTCATAGGTAGGTGGTGTGAGAGAAACGTTAATACCCTCACTAAAGTATTGGAATGTTTTCACCGTGCTTCTGGTCTTAAGATTAATATGACCAAAAGTAAAATCACCGGGGTTCACGTTGATCGTCATAAGATTGCTCAAATTGCTACGACTCTCGGACGTATGATTCTTAACTCCCCGTTTAAGTACTTAGGTACCAAAATAGGAGGCAGCATGCATCTTTTTGATGCTTGGCAAGAAGTTATTGACATGGTGAAAGAAAGACTCTCTAAATGGAAGATGCAAACTCTCTCCATTGGTGGCAGATACACACTGCTTAAATCCGTTCTGGGCTCTATTCCTATATTTTACATGTCAATCTACAAAACCCCCGCTCGTGTCATCCAGGATCTAGAATCTATAAGGCGTAAGTTTTTCAACGGGCAGGAAGATAAAAGTAACAAAGCTTCTTGGTTTAAATGGAGCAAAGTCACTGCTCCGAAAGATCAGGGGGGCTCGGGGTGACAAGTCTCTATGCACTCAACCGCGCTCTAATCCTCACGTGGGTGTGGAAGTTTACCACCGATCAACAGTCCCTTTGGACTAGAGTAATCAAAGCGATTCACGGTGAGGATGGAAAAATCAATACTACCACAAATAACAGGTACACTTCCTCATGGCTATCCATTGTTAAAGAAATTCGTGTATTGAAAGATCAGGGGGTGGACTTCACTGAGTTCGTCAAGCTGAAAGTTGGGGATGGCAAAACCATTCGGTTTTGGTCTGATAAGCGGTGTGACCTTGGTACCTTTAAAGACTTATATCCTAGGATATACTCTCTTGAAACCAATAAAGACATAAGTCTTCATGATAAACTGGAGACCCCTAACCTGGAGTTTTCTCTACGTCGAAAAGTTCGGGGTGGAATCGAGCAAACGCAACTTAATGAGGTCATAGCAGCAACTTCCAGCATTACTCTCACTCCTCAAGCGGATAGACACTTTTGGTCCCTTACTAGTAGCGGTGAGTTTACAGTGGCTTCTCTTCGTAAAAAGATTGACCTACAACGTGCTCCTTCAGTAACATCAATGACGAGGTGGGTTAAATACATTCCAATTAAAGCTAGCATCTTAGCTTGGAAAATCAAACACAATGCTTTGTCCTCACGATTTAATATTTCACAACGTGGCCTAGAAATTGATAATATCTCCTGTCCTGCTTGCGATATCAGAGCTGAAACTGTGGCTCACTTATTCTTCAGTTGTGACATAGCGAACCAGCTATACATAAACATATCTCACTGGTGGAACGTTCCTTTTTTGGAACTCAATTCCTATAAAGACTGGTTGAATTGGTTAGTCGCTCTCCGTCTCCAATTCGTCTCAAGGTGATGATTGAGGGCGTGTCTTACACTATGTGGTGGCTTCTTTGGGGATATCGCAACAACGTGATCTTTGGTACTGGTTCTCCTTCAAAGGCGATCTTGTTTGATAATATTGTTTCCACTTCTTTTACTTGGTGTAGGAATAGATGTAAAGCGTCATTCACTTGGAATGATTGGCTTAAAACTCCATATCTTATTTGTGTGTAATCTAGCGTCTTGCTAGTTGTCTTTATTTAATAAATCGCCGTTAAAAAAATCCCCTAATTAACAAGTAACAACCCACATTTCGCGTAAAAATTAACCAAAGCAGTACAAACATGCTCGTGGGGTCAACGCACACATTGCTAATGGAGCTTGTCTTACAATCTAGTTAGTTACCAACACCATAATTCATGGTTTACGCATCCACGATTGTAAACCCACTGGTTGTGAATCTCCGAATGAAAGGAATGCTAGAACTTAGGAATTGTAAAAGTAACTAACAAATGAACCTGGCTGCATGATTGATGGAGACATGGTGAGTCGTGACCAGCTAGTCTGCTTGATCTTCACTAAACAACCTGTCAATCAACTTGGGATGTAAGCTAAAATACGTGATGCATTCACCCTGTAAAGTGTTTTCCGATCAATGACTGAACCAACCCGATCCATTAACTAACTCTCTACATCAGGCAAATGTCCACATCTCCCGCCAGGCCAAAGTCTGTATCATATTGAAGGATGGGGTGGGGATATCTGGTGACCAACTTTGATATGTGCATTTTAAATGAAATTTGTTTGATCCAGGATCTTGTCGATCAAACATCATAAACTACCACGCAAAACTGTCTTGACATAGAAATAACGTAAATTGCAAAGCAATTGACTCGACAAAACCTAGCAACCACCAGTAGCGTTTATATACCCGGTAATTATGCACATTCAAATCTTGCCCTTAACGAATATTTGAAAACATGTTTCACACAACCAATTACACATAATGGCGATTCAAATTCACCAGCTTAGAAACACACATATTTAAAGGTGTATTTACAAGTTGATTATTTTGGCTTAAATGATCAAAATCAGAATCAGATCATCAGCCTATTGGTTTTCATAATTTGATATATCTGGGCGGTGAGCAATTTCCTCTCTTCATCCCTCTTTATCATCTATTCGTCCCTCTTTTTAATCTCTTCTTCCATCTTTTTAAGTCGTTCATTTAGTTTGATCATCATACAGGCTCTCGCAGATACCTCCTCTTGGAGTCTTCGTACAACAGCACTTGCAACCCCGACACAATCTAGGAGATTCCCGCCTCCCGAAGTCCCGTAATCAAGAATTAAGGTCTCCGTAGACACCGCGACCAAGCATCCATTCTTGTTAAATCTACAACAAGAAGCCTGCACACGCATCAAGAACCAAAAATCGATTTACTTCAACATTTGGATACATTTGTCGTAGGACTAGATTAATTCAGGTCAACTTTCATTTCTAACAGCTTAACTCGAAAAAGAACTTTAAAGAACTTGCTTAACAGGTTGCAAGTCAACAAAAATGTATCTGAATGCATAATGTATACTAAACCATTGCTCCATGAACAAAAGATTATTACCGAGATACAAGTTACATATATGAAAAACCCTGGACTAATAGTGTTCCGAGTCTGCCCGTTTCAATATAGAACAACAACAATACCTCAAGGTTGTTGGTTCAAGTCTCGGTGGAGACATGTGAGATAGAAATTGTGAGATAGTTGTGTGAGTTGTAAAAATTGCCGTTCAAAAAAAAAGAACAACAACAATACCAAACCCATCAGGGCGAGTTTTGGTAATGTTTTTTCATATCTCTACTACTTATAAAGGAAAAACCCCAAAACCTTGAATGTTGAAAAATGACTTAATTATGGAATTGTTGAAAAATTTAATGCATAGAAGTTGGATATTAATTATGAAATTGTTGAAAAATTAAATGCACATAAGTTAGATAAAACTAGACGAGTATCCGCGCATAGCGGCGGAATTTGGTTAGTGGCAAATAATTTACAGTATTGCGATATTGTAAGCGTTTCGTGTACGTTCAAAATAAAGCATGAAAAGATCAAATTGAAATTATAGAATGTTTTAACATATGACAATTCAATGCTAGATAAAATAAAGTGTATCAAAAAGCCTATAAAAACTTTTAGTAAAGCTGAAAGTAAAACATTACATCAGAGTTTATGAGCTAACTAATAATACACGTTACTCGTTACGTAAACCCTACATATTATATTAGTTGGTAAACAATTTAGAAAACCGGGTTAATCCGAGTTTACCCGATTTCTCGACCAGGTCGATTTAAAAACCGGGTTTCAAAACATTGAAAAATGGCATCGTTCATAACTTCATATGTTTATTTATTCTCGTTGCACGTCAATAATTCATCTCCAAATGACTTTAGTATGTTCACATAATATAGTTTATATATGCATTAAGATGTTTGAATTATAAATGTAGTATAGATTAGTGGGACCCAAATTTTTCAACCATTCAACATTTTCAACTTTCAACCAAAGGGATACACCCTTTATAATGTAGTATAGATAAGAAATGTTAAAAAATTAAACGATAAACAATTGTATAAGTTACCGGGTCACGAGTTCCACCACCGGATTAATTCGGTCGAGTAACTTGGTCACGGGTTCCACCAACGGGTCAACCCGGTTGAGTCATCAGGTCACGGATCGACCATCGGACCAAGCCGATTGAGTCACCGGGTAACGGGTTCGGCCATCGAGCCAATCTTTTCGAGTCACGGGTTCGACCATCGGGTTAACCCGATCGAGTCACCGGGTCACGGGTTTGACAACCGGGTCAATCCTGTCGAGCCACCGGGTCACCGGTTTCGACCACCGGGTCAATCCTATCGAGTCACCGGGTCATGGCTTCAACCACCGGGACACGGGTTCGACCACCGAGTCAACCCGATCGAGTCTATGGGAACAGGCTAGCCTATCGGTTCAACCTGGACGAGTCACCGGGTTACCGATTCGACCATCGGGTCAATTAATAAATCATTAACTATCTATCGCTAGACAAGTATTGGGTCACGCGTTCGACCATCGAATCAATTAGCATATCATTAATTACATGTCTTTAGGTAATTCCGCTGCTATGCGCGGGTAACCGTCTAGTATGTAATAGTGTGTGTATGTGTTTGTGTGGGAGTCCCGTCTGTTTTAATGTTTCAGTAATAACTAACATCCCTATATTTTTATGCTGCAGTGGTAATGGTCCGTCTATTTTTATAGAAATTGAACAAAGTCAAAAGGAAGGAATAAATTCATACCGTTAACCCCGAAGACCCGATGGTAGTAATTGGTGTTGTCTCGTCCATGATGCAAAATGTAAGCGTTACCAAAAAGATTTAACCACTCCAAAGATTTATATAACCACTCAAGGATGGCCTAGTGGCAAAAAGATTTGTGGCTATCACTCCAAAGGGTGTGAGGTCTCAAGTTCAATTCCCACTAGGTGCAAACAACCTTGAAGTGGCCACGCCAACCTCCTGAAAAGGGAGGGCTTTACCTGGTTTGAGTCTGTGTGGCGGTGGGCTCAGACCCCGTGGATTAGTCGGCCAATGAGTCGGAAATCACGGTTACCAAAAAAAAAAAATGTACGCGTTACCACGAACATATATAGTTGTGATGGAACAAGGCTATTTATCAGCGGAACATATGAGGGCAGCCTTATATTGTCGATTAGTATGCAAGCATAGAATTAGCTGCAAGAAGGAGATACGACGGTGTGTGGAATCCTACTTGCAACTTTTATCTTGCATCCCGACCACTCGACGATATAAGGGTCACCTACTTCATATGTTCCGCTGACAAATAGCCTGTTGGAACCCTTGTCAACTCTAGAGAAAAATCGTGGAGCCATGAAAGCCCCCCTCCCTCCAACTGTTGTTGGTTACGTTGGAAATGACAGTACGCTTTTGGAACCCAAATGAGCTTTTCTCCCGCCCTTGTCAACATCCTGATATAAACAGGATAGAAACTAAGTAACCAAAGTATATTAACTTCCTTCACGATAAAAAACACAATATATTAATGCTGCAATGAAAAATAAATTTAACTTTAGTAATATTATTATTAGTTTGTTACAACATGATATCGAAAGTAAAGCCAAGATACGTTATATTTAAATTTGGTTTATTTCCCTATGAGGCCCACCCATTAAAAAGGGAGATGATTTGCACACTCACAAAATTGATTGGGACACTCCAAAAGATGCATTAAACAGTTGTACTGTAAATATTTAATGCTTTAACTATTTGTACATATGAGTGTCCCAATCAATTTTGAAAGTGTCCCAATCACTTCCCCATTAAAAAGGATGGGTCTAAGGCTGCCCATGGGCTAAGTATGTTTGTTTATTTCCCTCATGAGGCCCAACCATTAAAAAGGATGGGCCTAAAGCAGCCCATGATTCCTCAAATATCCACAATTGTAACCCTAATATTTTTGTTATATATTTGTTGTAACCCTATTCCACATTCGCATATTTCCAGCCGCCATCTCAAAATATTCTCTCTCAAGGTGTTTTAAAAAAGTTTTTTTTAAGGTCTATATGTATTTTTCTCAGATCTGTAATCGGTTTAACTGTTGTTTTTTTTTCTATCAGGTGAATCAATGTTGATCAGTGTTGTCGATGTTTTCTTAGAAATGACGATGTTTCGTACATGCTTTTACACCCAGATTCCTCTGTTTAAAATATCAAGGTATCAAACATTTCGGTTTAACTAATGGCCAATCTATACAACACAATGTATTATATTGCTGACCCACGATTAATGTTTTTTCCTTGTTGGTGTGCAGAACTATTTTGAACTAAACGTGTAATAACCGCATTTGAGAATACATGTAGTATATGTGCTGGCATGTATGGTCTCCAACTGACTAAAGCTCTCGCACTATTTAGCAAAGGCCAATTGACGAAGTTGCTGAATAAGTGTGGAGAGGAACTTATAGGTCACCTGCCGATGCCTTTTATATGACGGTGCGGAAGCAAAAAGTACAAATCAACCCTATTTACATAAGGTAAACATATTATGTTTCTTGGTACCTTGAATCTTTGCAGGTCTGTAGAAGTGTTTTTTTGTAAGAATTATATGTATTTTGTGTAGATCTTTAACCTGTATATATGTTTTTTCTTTCAGGTGAATCAATATTGATTAAAGTTGAAATGGTCGATATTTTGCTTTTTGACCAAGATTTCTCTGTTTAAAATGTGACAACATGTATTATTGTCTTTACAATTTCTTTGTTGAGCTTCGTTATGGATGCGTTGTTTTGTTTCTGTAATTGATCGTTGAACATTCTCAGAAAATAGCAATTGATAAGTTTTGGGCTGACCCTGGTTTGCGTATATAGTGCTTTAGTGTTATCAGATCTTGCATTTGTACACGAGCTATTTTGATTTTTTGAATTTTCAATTTGTTTATGGGTTTGAGATTTAAGTGTGTGGGTCGATGGGTCATTTGAGAACACATGTCTAAACTGGTGTAGTTTGTCAACCACCTTTCCAGGTCACGAGTATTATTGAAATTGCAATGTGTATTTCGATTTATGTAAATAAGGTTTAAATGTCTTAGCAAATTGGCAAGTTTGATGAGATAAAAGTTTAAAACTAAGTACAGTTTGATATGTTCTTTGTTAAGAATAGGTTGATTCAGTTGATGATTTATGAGATTTCATAATCCTAAACAGAAAGAGATCAATGATAATCGACACAGATATTTGAGTGTTAACACTTTGGAAGAAAGTTTTTCCACCTTATAATCAACATACCTGGTGATTTAAGAAATTTCATAAGAGCACGACAAGCACTTCGTTATGCGTATCCCTGCCAAGTAACCTCAATGATTGCACGTTCTTGTGCTTCAGTACTAGCACCTTCATCTTTGCTGCCACTCTCAAGGAGTGTTTTGGATCCACCCATCCGCTGTCTCTCGATACCAAAACACACTAGAACACTCCATATTGCCACCTCTAGTACACAAGGAGATTGAGAGCATTACCTTAAACAAGAGATCGCCAAAAACAACCTCGACAGATACTTCGACGGATACGCCATTTATCATTCATGACGATTTCTAACTTGACCAGTTAATGCTGGTGCATGTTTTAAATCACAGGTTGACTACATCCTTGGCAAGAATCCAAGAAATACGACTTACGTTATGGGTTTTGGGAATCACCATCCAAAATATGTCCACCATAGAGGCGCGTCACTACCAAAGAATAAGATCAAGAACAAGTGTAAAAGAGGATATAAGTTTAGAGACTCGAAAAATCCAAATCCCAGTACTATCATTGGAGCTATGGTTGCAGGCCCCGACAAGCGTGATGGATTCCATGCCGTGCGTACTAATTATAATTACACATAGCCAACACTTGCTGGCAATGTTGGTTTGGTTGCAGCCTTTGGTGGCCTTATTTGGTGAGAGAACTACTAATAAAATTGATAAGAACACTATTTTCTCGGCGGTTCCACCTATGTTTCCAACTCCACCTCCTCCCCTGCTCCATGGAAGCCATGAGCGGTTACACGTAGGATGTTTGTTTTTTAATGTATGTAAGTATAATTAATAATCTTATAACTGTTTGGAACAATTGCAATGTGGTGACACTAACGATGGGTTAATTAAAACTTGTTTTTCATCTATCTTTTTGCGCCGATTTGTTACTTGTGGCTTTGACCAAAGAGTAGTGTTCATGCACGTCAAAGTACGAGTCAAATGCTATATAACTTTTGAGACTATGTCACCCGTAAAGTCTTGACAAGAGGCAGAAGATGGTGCACCAGAAGTAAGATCGTTTGGTCGATAAAATAACTAGCAAACTGACTCAAACTATGCGAGTTAAAACAAACTATTTCATGGAAGATATAAAAATTAAACTTTGTACTCCATATCGGTTGGAGTAGAAATATCTCCAATATATATAAGCAGCACTCAAATACTTAAACTTGCTGGATTCAGTCACGTGAATCTGTGACCCAAGTGGGGGCATTAAAGTGGGCTCGAAGGGGGCCATCTTTGAATAGAAAGAACACAGAGAACACATGGAAGTTGTTGGTGACGTGGTGACGGCATCACCAAGAACTAGTGGATAGTTATTGGTGAAGCCGTCTGTGCTGACATCTCAGAGCAGCAGCCAGCCAACGGCCACGGCTTCAGCAACAACTATCATGGGTGTTCTTGGTTCATAAGTTGAACCCCCAACTCCTACTTTTTTGAGGTGTTCCCTATGGGAGGTTTTGGGTGTTCCTATATTTGGGTGGGCGCACGGTTACAATTTTGGCCTTTTTTGCTCAGATGTAGTTATACCATCGCTAGCCTTGCCATCCCTCAGGTATACACGAATGAAAGTAACCTGGATGGCTAATTAACAAATTTAGATGTGACGGGTTAGGAAACTTGTCAAAATAAGTAACTGAGATAATCGTCTTGGCGAGGTTAAGTTGAACAGCACATAGTTTGTTCATATCTTTTTGCAACCGTCATAAATAATGATATAGTCTGTTAACAATGTTATCTACTAAAAAAATAAAGTCGAGAAGTATGTTAGTGAATTAACCCTCGAGTAAAATTAGATTCGTATCAAATAATTTACAAGGTGAAGCATATAACCTGACCTGTTATAATTTGGTTTGCAGGGTATAAGTTATGTGAAGCAAATCTGCCTCCCCCTATGTGAATTTTTTGGTAAAAGAAGCTGTTTGGTCAGTTAATGACTTTTTATACATGAAAATCAATAACTTGTTAACTATGATCAGATTCAAGCTTTGTGCCACCAATGATATATGCTGTACTAGGAAGCTCTAAACCTCTAGCTGTCGGCCCAGTTACCATAGCCTCGTTGGTGATGGGAACAATGCTAAATGATGCCGTTTCTTACTCCTCGGATCCAATTCTATACCTTAAGTTGGCTTTTACCGCCACTTTCTTTACTGGCCCCTTCCAAGATTCTCTAGGATTCCTAAGGTTATTTTTCCATATTTTTGTACTAATCACATGTAAGTGTTATCCGATTTCATTCAACTGACTAACATACATGATGACCGACGGATTAGGAGTTATAATCGATTTCTTGTCAAAGGCTGCACTTTGGTTTCATGGCTGGGGCAGCTGTCATTGTCTCGTTGCGGCCACTATAAGGGCTACTTGGGATAGTCAATTTCACTAGCACAATGCAAATATTCTCCGCTTTATCTTCTGCTATTGAGCAAAGAGACGAGGTAATTAAGAAACAAATCCTGTGTTCTTAATGTCACAAAGACACATATGTGGAGATTCCATATTCTCATCCTATTACTGACTTTACTGTGATGGGATTTGGCTTTTTGGCCTGTTTGTTGATTACAGGACAAATTGTAAGTATAGTCCATATCGGCGTACATTCTTCTATATTCCGCATTTAAAAGATTCAACAAAAATGTGCAAACTATTTATGCAGGGCTTGCGAAAGCCAAAACTATAGTCACAGCTCCATTAGCATCGGTTATTTTATCAACCTTCTTAGTAGCTCTCTTCATATCAAAGCTTCCTAATATAGCTCCCGTAACAAAAATCTGTCAACTTTTACTAAACTAGTCTTGCAGTTTACAATTTTAACCCAAATGATCTGAAAGTTAAACTTTCTAAACAGATTGGTCAACTACAAAAGGTCTGAATCAACCCTCCTCAAACACGCTGTATTTCCATGGCGAGTTTCTTGTTGTTGCTGATAAAACTGGTGCTGTTACGGGACTATTATCCCTCACAGTAGGTTTTCTTCAAAATGAACTAAAATGCATTGATAAACGACCGATCATGTGTATTTTTAAATGTAGGAAGGGACAGCAGTTGGAGGAACTTTTACGGCTTTGAAGAACTACCAAGTCAATGGAAATAAAGAAATGATAGGGATTGGGCTGATGAACATGGCTGGTTCTTGCTCATCTTGTTATGTTACTACAGAATCGGCTTAACACTTTTATTTTGTTCGGCTTAACACTTTTAAAGTTTACATAATTTCAATGACTAGTATAACTTATGCATTGTATTTACATTTTGGGCGATTTGTAAATTTTGACCCGTTCATCCCATTTGATCGTTAGAGATACAACATAGCCTAAATCGACCCATTCCTAAGTAAGACTAGAGAGTCAAAATGAGGAGAACCAGGAATAAAAAAATAGTACATTATAATCAAATAACTGTTGGCTTTGGCAGGATCATTTCGCGATCAGCTGTGAACAAACAACAATGTCAAACATCATAATGGCATTAACGGTTACTCTTGTTCTTGATTCCCCTTTTTAAATACACCCTGGATCAAATATTTGCTGCAATTATTGTTACCGCTGCGATCGGACTAATTGACTATCAAAGTGCATTCTGTCTTTGGAAAGTTTACAAACTTAATTTCTTAGCGTGCTTATCGTCATTCTTTGGTGTTCTTTTCATGTTAGCAGTTAGTTCCCGTTGGTCTTACGATCGCGCTAATCTTTCCATCTTTCTTTATCGTTGCCAAGTTCGACCCATTTACTTAATTTTATCACAGGTGGGAGTTTCCATCTTCAAGATTTTGTTACACGTGACTCGACCAAACACCAGCGTCCTTGGATGCATTCCTGGCACTCAAATCTATCAAGATCTTGTTCGATACCAAGATGCTCGCACAGTTCCTTCATTTTTGATACTCGGGGTCGAGGCTCCCATCTACTATGCCAACTCTACTTACCTACAAGAAAGGTTAACTATGCCAACCTGAATTCTTGGCCGTTTAGTACTTTGTACACATGATTTAAAGCATACAAATAAGCAATGTAGGTAAAGATATTGGCGTTTAACATCTGCAGGATATTTAGATGTTTAAGGGAGGAGGAAGATAGGATTTCAGCCAATAACGGGAGTCTGCTAAAGTGTGTAATTATCGACATGACTGGTACGTTCTTAGCCGTTTGTCATTTGAGGCATCTTCAAGTCATTTACACAAAAAACGAGCTTCAATTCAAGTCTTCGTAATCATACAGATTTTGGCTAGAAAAGCGATCACTACAAGTTAGATTTAGTTGTGTTTTCGCGTGATAATTCAGTATGCTGTATGCATATAACATACTAACATAATTTACTCTTTTTTATGGAAATGAAGCTTGTGCTAGCAAATCCTACATGAAGTGTAACGGAAAAGTTACACCAACCAAACAGTTTGGCGTCATTTGGGCCAAAAGGGTTGTATCTTAGCGTTGATGAAGCCATGGCTGACATCACGTCCTCGTGGAAGTGAATCAAAACTGAAAAGACGAGGAAAGATTGTCGGTGAAGCCAGCTGACACCCACAAACTTTGTGTCGTAGTGTTAATTTATTTTGAAAACCTCGGTTATTTCTTAAATACACTTGGTACAAAATTGTGTTTGTCGTATTGTTTATCTTATTCTAAGCGTACCCGGTCATTCCGTGTTGGAAATTAACAGAGCAAAGAAGGTTTTAATGAAAGATGGATAATCATTATTGAACCAGAAAGAAGCCTTTTATAGGCATTACATGAGAAACGTGCAAAACAGAAATTCCTACATAATAGGAGACTAATTCATTATAACGACTAGTAAAAACTCAACGGGTCTTCCCTTTATTTTAGGAACTGACTTTGAATCATTGACTTGACTTATTTTTCAACACTCCCCCTTGATTCAAAGTTGCTGATAAGTAACTTATCACGAAATTCTTCAAACTTGCCTCTTGAAAGTGGCTTGGTAAATAAGTCGGCTAGTTGTTGGTCGGTTCTGCAAAACTCGAGCTCCACTTGTCTTTCAGCAACAAGCTCTCGTATGAAGTGATGTTTAATCGCGATATGTTTAGTCCTATTGTGCAGCACCGGGTTCCTTGTCATAGCAATTGCTGACCTATTGTCACAGAAAATCGTAGTAGCACTGTTCTGCGTTTGATTCACGTCATTTAACATCCTTCTTAGCCATATAGCTTGACAAGCTGCTTTTGCTGCTGCAACATACTCCGCTTCGGTTGAAGATAACGCTACAGTAGCTTGCTTCTTTGATGCCCAACTAACTATTCCAGACCCAAGAGTGAAACAATTGCCACTTGTACTTTTCATGTCTTCTTTTTCTCCAGCCCAATCGCTGTCAGAATAGCCAATCAATTCGAACTTTTCTTTCTTTGAATACCAAATTCCATAGGATGTTGTACCAGCAATATATCTTAGAATCCTCTTTGCTGCTCCAAAGTGTTGTTTACTTGGACAATGCATAAACCTAGATACAATGCCAACTGCATACGTTAAATCGGGCCGTGTGTGAGTGAGATATATCAAACGTCCCACAAGACTTCTGAACTTCCTTGCATCTGCCATCCCTGTACCATCATCAGATGTTAATTTCTCACCCACATTCATTGGAGTTCCCACTGTTTTGCAGCCCACCATACTAAACTGGTTCAAAATATCATTAGCATATTTCTGTTGAGATAGAAATATACCATCTGCTCCCTGCTGGACTTCGAGACCGAGAAAGTAGCTCAATTTTCCTAAGTCTGACATTTCAAACTTCTTCATCATAGCCTCCTTAAACTCAGAAATAAGTTGTACCGATGAACCTGTATAAATCATGTCATCTACATACAAACTTACTAGCATAATACCTTGAACTCCTTGTCTTTTCACATATAGCGTCGGCTCATTCGGGCTTCTTTCAAATCCATTCTCATGAAAAAATTCATCTATCTTACTGTACCACGCCCGAGGGGCCTGCTTTAAGCCATACAATGCTTTTTCAAGCTTGTATACTTTACGCTCTTCTCCAGCAATTTCAAAATATTCGGGTTGTTGCACATATACATCTTCCTTTAGTTCCCCGTTTAAAAAAGCAGACTTCACATCAAACTGAAAAATTGTCCATTGCATTTGTGCAGCTAATGCAAGAACAACTCTTACCGTTTCAAATCTTGCCACTGGTGAAAACGTCTCTTCGTAATCTATCCCGTGCTCTTGAACGTGTCCCCGTGCTACCAACCTAGCCTTATGCTTCTGTATTGTTCCATTAGAGTTAAACTTTGTCTTAAAAATCCATTTAAGACTGATTGCTTTCTTCCCGTTTGGCAGATCAACTAGTTTCCAAGTTCCATTCCTTTCGATAGCATCAATTTCTTCTTCCATAGCTTTCCTCCAAACCTCATTATTGATTGCAGATTCGGCATTTTTTGGATCAGTAACAAATAGAGCAAACGCGCAACTTTTTCCTTCAACTTCAAAATGCCGCTTTGGAACATTGCCTCGCTTACTTCTTCGCAATTGTAATTCTTCATTGTCAGTATCTTCTTGAGACGATTCTGAATTAATGCTATCACTAGAAGTGCTACCTTCTGAATTGAGGCTGCCACTAGAAGTAATAACAGGTTGTGACGCACCACTCGGAATATTGACAGAATTCTGCCCATTTTGAGTATTAGTTGGTTGTTCTTCACACATTCCCTCATCTTGTGCTTCTATATTCACACTTGAGCTAGTTGCATTTGTGTTCCAAGCATCCTGCTCATTAAACTGAACATCCCTACTAACAATAATAGATTTTTTATCTACATCATAAAGTCTATATGCCTTGGAGCAAGTCGAATACCCAACAAATATATATTTCTTTGTTTTCTGATCTAACTTGCCTCTACCTAATGGAATTATAGCATAGCAGGTACATCTAAAGATACGTAAATGACTAACAGAGGGTTTTGATTCATACCATGCCTCATAGGGAGTGACGTTCCATACTGATTTTGTGGGAGATATATTGATTAGATAGACAGCGGTTGCTACTGCTTCAGCCCAAAACTCGTCTTCCAAATTCTTGGTTTTAAGCATTGATCTTGCCATCTCCACAATTGTACGGTTTTTGCGCTCAGCTATACCGTTCTGCTCCGGTGTATAGGGTGCTGTAAGTTCCCTCTTAATCCCATGATCATCACAGAATCTACTAAACTCCTTTGAGAGAAACTCCCCCCCTCTATCTGTTCTCAATATCTTCAATTTTCTATCGCATTGATTTTCGGCAAGGGCTTTAAATTTCTTAAAAAAATCAAAAGCTTCTGATTTTGATGTGAGAAAATAAACCCAACACATTCTAGAGTAGTCATCAACGAAGAGCAAAAAATACTTACTGCCCGCAAGAGATACAGTTCTCATTGGACCACATATATCAGCATGAACTACTTCAAGTCTCGCTTCTGCCCGCTTTGCTTTTCCCACTGGAAATGACCTCCTTGACTGCTTCCCTAAGGCACATCCTTCACAAATATGACTCAGTTCCTTGATAACAGGTAAACCTTCTACCATATCCTTGGTATTGAGTAATTGCAGCCCTTTGACATACAAATGGCCATATCGTTGATGCCACACTTCAGTGCTTTCTTGCGTGCAATTCATCATCCCATATACATCTGCGTAAGAGAAATCTACAGGAAACATTTTGTTACTTGTCATTGTTGATTGCAACAACACTTCGCCTGTCCTTCTCTTCACGGTACATACATTATCCTCAAAATGAATAATGAACCCCGAGGCCAAAAGTTGTCCAACACTTAGTAAATTATGTGCTAGACTTGGAGCATAATGAACATTTTGGATAAATCGGTCTTTTCCTTGAACTTGGACAACTACTGTACCGTTGCCTTCAACTCTAACTTGCTTATCATCTCCTAACCGAACCTGTGATTTTAGTGCTTCATCCAGATTCTTAAACTTCTCCTTATCTCCTGTCATATGATTTGA
Organism: Glebionis coronaria; assembly: GCA_025667525.1. Classification (NCBI taxonomy): domain Eukaryota; kingdom Viridiplantae; phylum Streptophyta; class Magnoliopsida; order Asterales; family Asteraceae; genus Glebionis; species Glebionis coronaria. The sequence continues at coordinate 687,905,725 of CM046875.1, read as the reverse complement.
GCATGCGCTATCGAGATACCAAACACCTTTTGACACTAGATTTACATACGTCATGAAGAGGTATTCATCTTCTTCCTCCACATATTGTGCTTGCTTATCTTTGCTCCAACAATCATCTTCTTTATGTCCAGGTTTGTTGCAGTTGGTACACCGAACATAACTCATTCTACCACGACCTCTTGCTCTAAAACCACCTCTTCCTCTGCCACGATTTTGTGAGAACCTTGCATGTTCCCCTTGAACTTGAAGGGCGTGCTCATCTTCTTTAGCCACATTTCTGTTGATTCTTGCCTCATGTGTTTGTAAAGAACCCATGAGTTCATCAACAGAGTACGTTGTGAGATCTTTAGATTCTTCTATCGCTGCAACGACGTGATCAAACTTAGGGGACAAGCTCCTTAGAATCTTTGCAACCACAATCTCGTCAACTATTTTATCACCATATGCTCTCATTTGGCTAACAATACTTGAGATTCGAGCAAGGTATTCTTGTACAGTTTCATTACCCTTCATGACTGCTGATTCAAAATCTCTTCGGAGAAATTGCAATTTAACTGTGATTACCTTTGCAGAACCTTGGTACTCTGTTTTTAGAGTATCCCATGCTTCTTTGGCTGAATTTGCTGCTGCAATCCTTGAAAATATCGTCTCATCCACGGCTTGTTGGATGAAGAACAGGGCCTTCGCATCTTTCTTTGTATTCTCCCTCCTTCCTGCCTCGTCCGCACTTGTTTCTGCTATTCCCTTTTCGACGAACTCCCATAACTCTTGAGATCTGAAAAGTGTTCTCATTTTGATGCTCCAAAATTCGTAGGATTCCCCCTTGAATATCGGAATTTGGGGCTGTGAGACATTCACAGCCAAATTACTTGTTGACATATTTTTGCTGGAATTAGTTTCTTGTTGGTAGAGAAATAAGGAGGGTAACAAATGGGTTTAGGTTGAAACCTGGCTGTGATACCACAATGTTGGAAATTAACAGAGCAAAGAAGGTTTTAATGAAAGATGGATAATCATTATTGAACCAGAAAGAAGCCTTTTATAGGCATTACATGAGAAACGTGCAAAACAGAAATTCCTACATAATAGGAGACTAATTCATTATAACGACTAGTAAAAACTCAACGGGTCTTCCCTTTATTTTAGGAACTGACTTTGAATCATTGACTTGACTTATTTTTCAACATTCCGCGTGTTGAGATGTCTCAGAAACAAGTTTTACAAATTAACAGGATCAAAAGGTCGTGGGTTCGACTCCCACTGTGGTCGTGTATTTTAACTGAATCATTAACTGAATCGACCCATTCTTAAGTGAGTGGGTCGACTATATATGTCAGGGTCCAGTTATGGTATCTGATATGTACACTTAGCCTAAGTAGTCGGTCAAAAGACTTCATGTGTAGTTGAAGCAACATTCGGATGCAGTTTTAGTTTTCTGCTGCATCAATAACACTTGAAAAAAGCAGCTTCGTACCAGCTAATTCTGCTAGTTTTACCTCAAAATTAGCAGATAAGCAGCAAATATAAGTAATACCAAACACTCTCTATATGATGGTAACCGTCCTCTGTTTGTAGACTATCCCACAGTCGCCGAATCCAGTTGTGGCTGATATTGGAAATGCAAGTTTCAAGGGACATGGTTTAGCTGGGCCAGAGGATATTCATCAGGCATATGAGCGACCAAAAGTGAACTTAAAGCCACGATCACAGCCTCTTGAGCCAATGTATATGCAATTCTAGCCAAGCTTCCAAATCAGTACTGTTCTTCAATTGAGGTAGCTCAAGCTTTCTCCAAATCAGTCTCTGATCGATTTTCTAGCCAAAGAGGGCTTCCTGGGCAGGGCCAGATTCCAATTTCTCGGTTAACTAGCGGACCCACTACTAGACCTCATCTTATCAGCGGACACTAGTGTCATACAAAGTATTATTCTTGGATCTTCCAAGGAAGCTCACGACTAGACTCCAACAAAGACTGTTGGTTTAATATGTCCCTTCGGTTGCTTCCATATTCCATTTGATACTCGACGTGGGATGGCATCTTTTAGACTTGACCCCCATGGCTCATCGAGATCACAAAAGAACCAATGGCTCCAAGCAAATGACTACACATATGGTGACGCGATTCAAAATAATGGAAGCATGAAATTAATAAAACCTCAATATAGCTCAAATTTGGCTAGTCTGAAACCAAAATATTGTTAGAATTCAATGTACTAAAATGTCACCATTCACAAAGAAAAACGTTTTATGTGTTGACTTTAGAAAGGTTTGTATCACAATGGCAACCGATTTTGTGTCGGAAACTCAACAAGCAAAGGATTCTCAATCAGATATATAGCTTATGATGAATAGTTTTCAATCAACCAAGTTACCTCGTCGACGAGACACGATCGCTCTCGTCACATTGCGTCGACCGAGTGAGAAATTTCAAATGACCCATCGACCGATTTTGCCACTTATAATTTTAAGCGACTATGGATACTTATCACATACACTACACACACACACTTAAATCTCAAACCCATGACCAATTTGGAACATCAGAAAATAAAAATAGCTTCTGTTTCAATGCAAGATCTGATAAGTAGGTAATTAAGCACTTGTATAAAGTAAACAAGGGTGAGCCCGAAACTTATCAATTGCTATTTTCTGAGAAGGTTCAACTCTCAATTATAGAAACAAGACAAAGTATCCATAACAAAGAAATTTCAAAGACAACAATACATGTTGTCCTATTTTAAACAGAGAAATCTAGGTCGAAAAGCATGTATGAAACGTCTTATCCGACGAAACATGTTGGGGAACAATCTAAACTTCATACCAGACCGAAAGGCCATAAGCTAGGAGAACAAATGGTCGGATCTATCCGAGCAGATCCAATGGTCAGGTAGGTACGTCTGGAGTCTTTCTTAGGACCATTCAAGTTCAAAGTGTGTCAAACGAAGATGTCCCAATAAGCAGTGTAGCAGGTGTCATGCGTCAAGCAGCGCTGGCACTAATGTTGTACCGATGTAACGTCCCCAATGCAATAACAAGAATGCCAGTTCGAGTTGCTGTTGGGCTGACGATCAGTGTCCGTCTGGTGAGCCGACCAGAAATATCATCGGAAGGGATGGGGATTGCATGGAGGTGAAGAATAACCGATACGATAATGGGGATGCCATTCTTTTGAAAGTATGCGGATATGCTCTACGTTACCAACTCTGAACATTCAAATGTGATGGCACCATCCGGTCCAATGGAAAATGCTTGACATCCTATGGTTTTTCCTCTGGAAGTTATATCATGATATATGATTGTTATAGAGCTGTTGGTGATGCCACCAAGTGGATTGTTTATAATAATGGTACCATCAAGAATCCTAGATCAGGCCTTGTCATAGCAGCTGAGGCGGATACCCCATCATTTTGAGTTAAATAAGCTCAACAAGTGAGTCGAACCCTTCAAGGTGAGAAACGCATGTTACCTGCGATGAATTTGTGTATGTAAGCCAATGCTCTTTCAAGTGATAAATATCAAGTAAAACTTACTAAACGCATAGGTCTACATTGGTTAACATTGAGCAGCTATCTAAGATGATTCCTATAATCTGGGATATCTACAAACTAAAATGGATGACATTTCATAACATAGCTAAAAACGAGACGTGTCACTAGTGTATTAAATGATTAAAACCTCATACATCACCATTTCAACTAGAAGTATTAATCTCCAATGCCATTACACTCATTTGAGTTTACTAATATTGGTTGGTAACATACTGTTTACGAATACCCATGAATGTACACATTTCGCTATGATTTTCAAATTCAGGAGGTACCACACAGCAACGTGTTCGTGTATTTCAGCTTGAATATGTTCGTTCATAAAAAATATATATATATATACCTTGAACAAGGCGCATTTTTTCAAGAAATGAATGAATTCGTCTAATATTAGGCCCTGCTTTTACTAGACCTCCTTTGATAAACAATGATATCTTGACCACCTTCTGATAAAATTCAAACGCTGGGGTGTCGAGACACATTGAATTCAGCCTAACCTTCAAACGCCTGTGTTTGATATGTAATATTAGTTTAATCCGATGGGTATTTGTTGACAAAAAGGCAAAGCACACTAAGTGACGCATTAAAATAAGACAATAATAATAATAATAATAATAATAATAAATAATAATAATATAAAAAAATAAAAAAAAATAACAATAACAATAAGAATAACGATAACAATAACAATAACAATAGGATCAGTTTTTAATAGGATCTGTTCATATATTTAATAGGATCAGTTTTGCTATTGCTAAAGGAGTGGGTGTTCCCACTAACTTTTTGTAAAATCCTAGTTATTCTAATAGAGTGATGTTATAATAATAATAATAATAATAATAATAATAATAATAATAATAATAATAATAATAATAATAATAATAATAATAATAATAATAATACCTGTCGGGAGTATTCATAAACAGAAGAATCCAGGTGTAAAACCATGTACAAAACGTCGTCATCTCTAAGAAAACATCGACCAAACCGATTATTTCAGCTTTGATCAACATTGATTCACCTGAAAACAAACAAACATGTTAAAAAAAACTAGATCTGCACAAAATACATATAAATCTGAAAATAAATAAAAACCTTTGTAGTAGTGTGGGTCTTGGCGGCTGGTGGCTATGATACAAGAATGAAAGATTTGTATATGTGATGATATAATGAAAAACCCTAACTTATTCAAAATGGTCCTTCCACAACAACTTTCTTTCATTTCATATTCTTACAGGTAGGGACGAGCACGGTACCGTTCCGTCTCGAATTGGTGGTACCAAATATTTTTCGAACATAAATTAGTGGCACTGGTACCGTACCGAACTGGACCGAAGGTCCGGTCCTCGGTCCAGGGTTTTTGACCAATTCGGTCCTCGGTCCGATCCTCGGTCCAGGGTTTTTGACCAATTCGGTCCTCGGTCCGGTCGGTCTTACCAAAATCTCGTCGATTATGCCTAATAGGACCGGACCGAAGACCGAACCGGACCAAACCGGACCGGACCGTTCCATTTCGGACCGGTCTCGGTCCGGGGTTTCGGACCATTTCGGTCCTCGGTCCGGTCCGGTCCCGTCCCGGACCGATGCTCAGCCCTACTTACAGGTAATATCTCTCAAACGAAAAACCCACGTGCCATATATTAGCTCAACTATACTCTCCACGGGCGAAGCCAGGACCTAACATGTCCGGGTGCACAAATGTTATAAGATACTTAAAAAGTGAATTAGGACGGAGAGTAGAAATATATTTCGATGAACGGGTGCACTTTATATTCATTTGGGAAAATTTGATGTTTTTTTCAAAAATTAAGACTACGTCAAAAAAATCCATAGGTGTCCCGGCACCCGCGGGACACCCATGACTCCGTCCCTGATACTCTCCATTCTTTCTCATGGTTATTATCTTTCCGGTTGATATAATACGCAATAGTTTGTCCAGCCAAAGTTACATATTCAGTAACTTGACTCAGAACAGAAAACAAATTAAGTATCCATGACCCTTTAAAGAGAAAACGAGTCCAAAACTGTGGTAAGTGTCTGCGCATTTCTAGAGGTAGCCAAGACTGAGTCCTGGGATTTCTTATTCCATGACAAGTTTACGTGTCGAGAGTTTCTTTAATACAACAGTGTCTCGTCTTAACAAAAGAAATGGTCACATAGGGTGGATTGGTAACAACCTCAATGCATCTCATCTCGACTACTACTATGCCTTTTTCGTAGTGCTTAACTAGTTGAACTTCATTTTCTTTCTGATAATGGCCAAGTTTTACGTTTTCAAGGTTGAGGTATCAGATTCTATGATCATTAATTCTTGAAGAGGAGTTGAAGTTGAAGTCAGTGCTACTCATCACGAGGTAATCGCTAAGCAAGAAGCTGCATCAACATTCAACTTAACTTGAAGCTAAGGTGGGTCATATCGCACAAAAGTAGTGCCTGGTGAAACCTATGCATTCCTTCCTAAAAGATTAGGATTAAATTCTAGTATATTTTATATACTTATGTATGAATAAAAAACTCAGAACTCAGTACTCGTTATGGGCTATTCATTGCAACATAAGATAGTTATATGGGACGAGGCAACTAAAATCTGCACAATTAGTTGATTTGATGTAGACTACGAAAGTGTATACAAGCTCTCCTCGTCATCGATTTGCTGAGATCATTTGCATCTATCTTATTCTTTTAAGCTGTCAAAAGTTTACACATTTAGTCTTGCTTCACTAGATGGAAAGTTCTTTTCAGGAATAAGTTTGCAACACGATCTTTTCTATGACACAAAACACGTATCATTGTGTTAGGGTCACTGTTGCTCCACCTCCAGGTAGTGGGAGGCATAGGCAGTGTTTGTGGTTGTTCTGAGCTCACTCCCATACCATTAGCTTCACAAGCCACCACGATAAAATCCTCCACCAATTGATGCTCTGTAGACTTTCCCTTAATGCAACCACTCCATCAACCGTTTCGGCCTCTCTATACACCACATCTTCTGTTATCAGGCCTTCTCCATAAGTTGAAAACATGCACCCGCTTCAAATGCTTTAAATCATCTCATGGTCTGCCTTGGTGAAGCATCTGGCGCTTCCCTGTGCAATTAAAACTATAAGGTAAGCTTCAAAAGAAGCCTTCATGATTTCTATTATAGCTAAAGGTTGAGCCTGCTCTGTGACAATAGCACCAATTGCTCTGTAGTCTTTTCCATTAATGCAACCACTCCTTCAACCTTCTCGGCCTATTTATCCACCACGTATTCTGTTTCCCCGGCATTTCCCCGTGTTTCCCCGTTTCCCCGCGTTTCAGAAACGTCATACGCCATCTCGGAGGAGTTTCCGTGCTTCCTAGATGCTTTACCTGAAACCTGCAGCAAGCTAATCAAAAATCGCTTTGTGGCACATGTTGTAGCTTCTCAAGTAATTCTGTCTCTTCTTCTGTAGAATCGTGGAAAACTTTTAGCTGGTCCTTGAAGAATTTTTCGAGAAAGTCCATCTAACAAAAAAAAAGACTAATATAAATAAAATTATACTATTCGAAGAACTGTTCTCAAATCTAGCTGTATCATCTAATTAAGCAAGCAATTTCCATTGTGGTGTATTACAATCACAAACTTACCTCTTTGTCGATCTGTTCATGGTAAATCTGTGTTCTCTGCCTGCTAACGTTGAAAACTTCTTCGATCTTCCTCATCTTCTGAGACAGCAACACGAAAGCGTCTTCAAGTGCTTTGGAACTGCTCTCTTTTTTGGCAATCAATTCCTTATACCCGATCAGCTCCTTGCTCAATTGCTTATATTGATTCACAACCTTTTCTTGATACAACACCAACTCGAAATTCAACTTCTGCTTACCTAAATAAACAAACAGCAGGCAAACGATAATCAAAGGATTTGGGTAACGAGTGCTCTAACTGGTTTAAATCTGTCTAACAGTTTTGAATTTTCACATAAAGGATGAAACTGCATGCCAAATCAAAAACGCTATTGAAACTGTAAGAGAGCATACCAGTTGAGTCCAGGTTTAACACCTCCAAGTCTTGTTCTGTGGCAAGATAGCCATATAACCGTGGCTTACCATCAGAATCCATATGATTTGGGTGATGATTCCAAGCATTTCCACCTAAGCCTCGTTGTTCAAAATGCTTTCCTAGACGTTCTGCCTCTAAATATCCGATAGCAGAATCCTCAAATATCACACTCATCCCCATGTGCCCTTCTGGCCCAAATACAGAAGAGCCTTCCACAGCTCCAAATGAATCAAAGTACTCCAGCAGCTCTTGGGCTCCTGTAACACACTGAAACAGATATACAACTATTATATCAATAGCCATTCATCTAAGTTTAGGAGGAGTTTGGATGTGCGTTTTCAAAGTGATCATTGTGACTGAAATCGAACTAGCACAACTTTCAGGTAAAGCATCTAGGAAGCACGGAAACTCCGCCTTATATGTGGCCTTATAAACTTATTAGTGTTCCAGCTTATATTTTATAAGCCCTTTATTTTTCGGCTTATTTTAAGATTTTTTAGAAATTTATTATATAAATAATAATAAACTTATAAAAACCCATAAGTCTCGAAATAAGGAAAAAGGGCTTATAAAAATATAAATGGAAACACAAATAAACTCATCATAAGCCCACATATAAGTTAAAATATAGTACTTATTTTATAAGCTTATTTGTTTTCCGGCTTATATTTCATAAGCCCTTTATTTTTTTTGCTTATTTTGAGGCTTTTTAGAAGTTTATTATGTAAATAATAAACTTATATAAACACACAAGTCTCGGAATAAGCCAAAAAAAATAAGGGCTTATAAAATATAAGCCGAAACACTAATAAGCTTTATTGAGAATGAGGGTTTAAGACATGCAAAAGGAAAAAAAAAGGATGACGTCACTGACCGGAAAAGATAATAAATACTGTTAGTCTGGATTTATAGAGTGGCTGAAAATTCTGGCTCTGACGTCCTAACAGTTTCGGCTTAGGGCAACCTAACGGATAAAAAACATCCAAGCCAGGTTGAATTGGATCAAAGAACTCGCCAAAAAGTTGAAGCTTCCCACCCTACAATAGTTGTCTGAGTCTAAACCCAAAACAGATAGGAAAAGAAAGGAGTTTATGGGCGAGCTAACACAGATGTTAGTCACTGAAGACATCAAATTACAAGAACATCACCCTCCCCAAAGAAATCACATGTCCAGTCAATGGACACGTACTCACTAAGCCTGAAAGAGGCATGATCTTCATGAATATAGGGGAGAGAGAATCCGATCAAAACTTGGTTTTGGTTCGGTTTTTTATTCGGTCCGGTCTAATAAATATAATTGTTAGGCCTCGAAAACTGAAGTAGTGGTGCTTATTGTCGTAAAACCAAATCGGAATAATCGAATCGAAACTATTTTGGCCAAAACACCAAACCCAAAATGGTCCATTTTGGTTCGGTCTTCCATATGATCATGTCTAATAATAGTTTATTACTATTAGAGGATGAGGTGTTTAAGACCGGACCGACAGTCTGTTGGCTGAAAGATATGGACCAAACACCGGATTGAAGTAAGTTTGGTTTGGTTCGGGTCGGTTTCTCGGTTCGATCCGATGCGAAAACATCATATACAATCACATCTTTTACTTAGGGTGCGTTTGGTTCACAGTATCTTTTGAAGAGATTTGTAATTGGTGAAAAGAATTGTAATTTGAATAAATTTGATTCCGATACGGGGCGCGGTTGGTGGCACTGATGACATCTAACATCCTGCTCCTCCCCGCCCACCTTCTTCCTACTCCTAGGCCTAGCCATCGGTTGGTTGGTGGTAAGTGGTAACTCACGATCACAATTGGATTAGGGTTAGGGTTAGGGTTTCAAATTCAATTGGATTTTTTTGGGGAAAGAATGAATGAATGAATGTTTTATTTTTATTCAATTTTGAGGGGAAAATGGTGTCGTTTGGTTCGGTTTTTATTCTGTCCGGTCTGATAAAATATAATTGTTAGGGGTCGGGATATTGGAGGATGTTGAAGGATATTTAAAATATTTATATTTTAATTGTTCTTAAATATTGTGTTTGGTATAAGTAATTAAAGAAGGGTATTGATATTTACACGGAGAGAATTGATAAATACATAAAAAAATAAAGTCAAATTACTTTAACACCCTTATTATCTGTAAGCATTTGACTTAAGTTTTTACGTCGCCAATAGTACCTTCATTCTTTTTTTCATGTAGTTTCACAATTTAGCTTTTACATCACAACGCCATCACTCCGTCCCGTAGTATAACTTTACCAATTGTTAATTAAGATTATCTTGGAACTGTTGTGAAGAAAGCTGATACTAAAGTTACCAATTCATCTCCATCAGGGGTCCTGAATGGTGAAGTTAAAGTGGCAGCAAAGAACATTGACAAGCAGAAAACTGTAGCTTCTCAATCCAAAAAACAAGGTTCGAAAGTGTCGATGTGTCAAAATCTTAAGGACAGATGTCTAAACACCCAACCTAGTCAAAGGACAAAAGCTTAATTCTTCCACAGGCAGATACCAAGACTTTTGAGAATCCCCGATAATCGGTGAATGTTCCTTCACCATAACTCATCTTTATGATTTGAATGCTTCATTAATGTAGTTGCATGTTTATCATAATTGAATCCTAACAGTTCTCCCAACCTTCATCTAATTGTATGTGGAATTTTCATGTCTCAACCATGGTATTATAGTCCTACATACACAATTACACATGAAGCCGATAGAATCAATCTTTAACAATCATATAGTATCAAAAATGAAACTGAAACTAGAACGGTTTAAAAGAGAGTATGTTTATGTTTATCATAACTTACGATGGTTAATTGTATTATTGTTTTAAACACTTTCATATATTTGATGGCAATAAACATGATCTCAGTTGAGGTGTGTGATTATCCATTAAATCACCATTAATGGTGCCTATTTCTCAACAAACCTAATTAAAAATGAGTTATGATCAATGCATACTAGAAAAAATGGAAGCTTACATGTCGTGGTTCATATTACTCTGACTTCATGTCGTAGTAATAGCTTGGAACTTTAGATTTAAATTCTCATTAGTACGAAAATATAATCTGGAACTCTGACTTCATCTTCGGACTTTGTAAATTTAAACATTCTTAACAGAATGTGTTTCAAGCTCAAGAAAAATCCGATTAAAAGTTTACACAAATTGGTTTTTTTTGGACTATCTATTTGTTTCAAATTCCCTAAATTCTCAAAACGGAGGATATTAGAATTACTCCAAAAGTGAGGAATTTTAATTTACTTTAAAATTATCTTTTATAAACTTTTTTCTAGTCGTTTTTATTCGGGTTTTTATATTTATAAAAAAAAATTATAAAATTAAAAAAATTTGTATAAAATTTATTTTTTCGATTTTTACTTTTTTAAATAGCAAAAATAAAAATACGTTATTAAAAAACTTAAAACAAAACCCGTATGCGTTGTAATCGGTGTATTTTGCATACACCTCATAGCATGTTAATCTAGTATAATTGTACATTTTTTTAGTCGTTATATATGTACTTTGAGTGTGTTTTGTGATTATATAGGTTACGAGCGAAATGGAATAAAATGGCCGCTTTAATTAATTTTTTGGAGAAAAGACATTGTGAGCGCCGATGAATGAAGAAAAAAATATCGAAGAAAAAGATTTGAGCGGGTCGCAATATTTTCGGTTATCTTTTATTTGTCCGGGCTTCGTTCGAGCAATTATTAGTGTTGGGTTAATTTTAATTGGGCCAAAGTTATTATATGTCAAAAGGATTTTAAAAAAATAAAAAAATATATATATATACTTTTGGCCCATTTGGACCCAATGGCCCAATATTTAACCGACATTAATAAGTATAAAAGAAAAAAAAAAGACAAACGAAGGGTGTTTTTTTAGTACAGCCGCAAGGTACAATCGCAAAAGAGAAGAATAGAAAAAAAAATCGATTGAAGATAGATTGAGAGGGTGCGTTTTGACTTTTGGGGCAGTATCAATTGAAAAAAAAAGAAGAGAACAAAGTGAGGTGTATGGTAGGGTGGACTACACAAGATTAAAACCAAAGAGAAAAAAGGTTTTATTTATTTGATGGTGATGTTTGATATGCAGCGGGTCGGGTACACCGCGATGTCCGGCTAATTTTGTTGTAATTCCTTCCGGTAACTTTATTTATGGTTTGATCATTACTTTTGGGTTATCATATTTTTACTACATTGATTTATGATTTATTTATAAATTATTTTTATTGACTTAATATTATGTTTAATTATTTGTGTGAGACAATTTATTGTTAGTTAACGATTCATACTTATTTTATTTAGTTAAAAAAATGGTCGTATAATAAACATAAATTGTACCTAAATAAATTGTTAAAAACATAATTATTGGTTGGATTAATATAAGATTTATTATCGCGAGTCATTGATAAACATAATAAATGCCAACATTAATTCATTCATATTTAGTCAAAATAATCTTTGTAATCGGTTCTAAAAAGTTTCAATAATCCATTAGTGTGATCAACCATAAATATTAGGAGCTGGAAGTGATTGCATTTTTCTTTTAATTGTTTACATCTTATTTTATTTTTCTAGCTTTACTATTAGCTTAATAATTATTTTAATTTTTAATCCGCATTTTTATTATTAAAAGTATTTTAGTTGTTAGATTTCAAAACCAAAACCTTTATTGATCAGTGATCACCCTAAAACTTAAACTAAAACCACATAGTCCTCGTGGATTGATACCCGCTTACCCTATCTAGTATAAGGTAATTAGGTTATTTTTGACCGACACTTCGACGCCGATCAAAAATTTGGCGCCGCTGCCGGGGACTCAGTGAGCTTTTCGTTTAAGTTTTTGTTTATATTTTTCTTTAATAAAATACAAAAATACAAAAAGATTTTATTTTTCTTGTTTTGTTTTGTTTTGTTTGTTTGTTTTGTCTCTTGTGAGTGTGCAGGTTAGTGTATGCGCACACGAAGATCGGGACATACATCACCGTTAGCTTACGATCCTGAGGTTGAGAAAAGTGCAAGGTTAAGAAGGAAGACGTTTCGACAGTTTTCTACTAATCTTGATTTTTCAGGTTTAGCAGAGCTTTTCTCTGAAATGCCAGGTGACGAAGATGTTGGCGGAAGTGCTAGCGGCAGTAGTAGCGGAGAAGAATATCCACCACGGGGCGTTTATTCTTATTCCAGGCCGGGGATCTTCGAGGATCCCTCGCCTATCGTTTATCCGGATCCGGTTAAAGGGGTTACAAGTAACTTCAAGATCCAGCCGAACCTCATAGCAATCTTGCCAATGTTTAAAGGCCGTGAGGAGCCATATGCACATCTACGAGAATTCTTCTCAATTGCTGACACACATCAGGTTAATAACATTACCAAGGATGATGTAAGACTTCACCTTTTTCCTTTTTCTCTTAAAGATCAAGCTAAGGACTGGTTCTCATCTCTTGAGCCAGGTAGTATTAACTCATGGTCTGAAATGCAATCTGCTTTTCTTGAGGAATTTTATTCTATAAGTAAAACTGCTGCCATTAGGAATAAGATTAAATCCTTTCGTCAAATCCCAGGCGAGCAGTTTCATGAAGCATTTAATAGACTTAAGGAGTTATTAAGAACATGCCCTCATCACGATGTTCCAAAATGGGAGCTTGTCAAAGTCTTCTATGATGGGTTGGATTATAACAACCAACAATTTGTGATGGCCAGTGGGGGTATGTTTTTCTCGCGACCTATGGAGGAAGAATGGGAGTTTTTTGAAAAACTAAGCAAAGGTTCTAAGACCCAAGCTTCAGTGGATCGAAACAACCACCCATCGTCCGCCAATTATGTGTCTAACCAACGTGGCACAAATTCTGAAATTAGCGAGTTAAGTAAGAAAGTTGATCTTTTGTTGAAAAATATAGGAAAAGGTATTCTGAATGTGTCTAATGTGTCTAATGTGTCGCATAGTGGGTGTTCAATGTGTGGTGATCCAAGTCACTCTGTCGATAATTGTCAAAGTTGGGGGGCGCCACCCAATGAGGAGGTAAATGGAGTCTATGGTGGTCGTCCACGAAATGACCCATTCTCCGAAAGTTACAATCCTGGATGGCGCAATCACCCTAATTTCTGTTGGAAAGATGAAGACAATCGCCCTAATAATACCCAACAACAACACTATGGTTACAAACCACGGTACGAGGGTGGCGATTCATCTAACTTCCAACAAAATTCTTACAATCATAGGCCACAACAAACATATCCAAATCAGGGCCAAGGCCAAGATGACAACCGTCTCTTGAACCTTGACCGAAAGTTTGATAGGCTTATGGATTCATTATCTACCAACAATCAAGAGATTAATAGAAAATTTGAGGTCACTAATCAAAGACACGAGACCACTACTAAATCTATTGCAGCTCTTGAGAGACAAGTTGGTCAATTGGCGGATCAATTAAGTAAAAGAGATGAGGGAAGGCTACCGAGCTACCCCACCATGAATCCCGCACACAAGAAAAATGGAAATGAGCACGTGAATATGGTGACATCTCTTCGAAACGGTAAAATCTACAACAATGACAAGGGAATTCCAAATTCTCATGATGTCGAGGATTTCGTTACTGATAACGAAATAATTGTTGAAGGTAAAAATTCTGATAATGTTAAGTCCGGTTCTGAGTTGGTAAATGATTTGTTAAATGATATTCCTAAACCAACAACACCGAATCCTAAAGCTACTGAATCTCTCGAAGTTAAGGAGGGTGGTGTGTCCAGCACACCTTACCCTACGGCTTTGGAGAAATCGACATCTGCAAGGTTAGCTAAAAAGGGTCCTCATGCTGAGGATATGTGGGAGACTTTCAAGCAAGTTAAAATCAATCTCCCCCTTATTGATGCTATCAAGCAAATTCCTGCATATGCCAAGTTTTTAAAGGACTTGTGTACTCAGAAGAGGAAGCTGAAGGCGTCTTTGCCTAAAAAGATTGACCTAACTGAGCATGTTAGTGCAGTCTTATCTAGCTCTCTTCCTCCTAAATTCAAAGATCCTGGAGCACCGTTGATTTCAGTTGTGGTCGGAAATATTGCCATTAAGAAGGCGCTCCTTGATCTTGGTGCTAGTATCAACATCCTTCCTGCTAGTTTGCTTGATAAGTATGACTTAGGAACTCTTCGTAAGACGAACACCATTATTTCCTTAGCCGATCGATCTACCAAAATTCCTAGAGGTATCTTAGAGGATGTTATTGTGAAAGTTGATGATTTCTATTACCCAGTTGACTTCTTTGTTATGGACACCGAGTCACAATACAAAGATGTTCAACCGACTATTATCCTTGGGCGCCCATTCTTAGCCACGATAGATGCTAGGATTAATTGCCGGACCGACGCCATGGATATTGCATTCGGTAATAAAAAGATAAGATTGAATGTGTTTAATTCTATGAATTCTCCTACGATGAATGAATGTTACCAAGTAGATGTGATTGACGAGGAAGTCCAAAAGCATGCATCCCGTATGCTTAAGGATGATCCTTTGGAATTATATTTAACTGGTGATAATGAGGAGATTCTTGATGTTGCTGAAGTTCTAGAGATTCAAGAGTGTTTGGTCAGTTCTTTGGACCATCAAAAACCACCTTGGTCTTATAAAGTGGAGTCCTTGCCTTCTACTTTTGATACGGCCACAAAGCCGTCTTTGGAGGTGCCTCCAACTCTTGAACTAAAACTTTTGCCATCCAATCTCAAATATGCTTTTATAGGTCCTAACAATACATTACCCGTTATTGTTGCTTCTGATCTTTCTGAATCACAAGAGGAAGCACTTCTAAAAGTGCTTTCCAAGTACAAAACAGCAGTAGGATGGACGATTGCAGACTTGAAAGGGATCAGCCCTTCATTATGTATGCATCGAATTGTTACGGACCCAGATATTAAGCCAGCAAGAGATGCGCAAAGGCGTCTGAATCCTAATATGAAAGAGGTAGTGAAGACGAAAGTTCTTAAATGGTTAGATGCTGGTATCATCTATCCCATCTCGGATAGTAAATGGGTAAGTCCTACTCAAACGGTGCCTAAAAAGGCCGGAATCACCGTTGTTGAAACCGAGAGTGGGGAAAAACTCACAACCCGACCAGTTACTAGGTAGAGAGTTTGTATAGATTACCGTAAGCTAAATAATGCCACATCTAAAGATCATTTCCCACTACCCTTCATTGATCAAATAGTTGAGAAGCTTTCTGGTAAGAAATTATATTGCTTCTTGGATGGGTACTCTGGTTATAATCAAATACCCATCCATCCTGATGACCAGGCCAAAACTACGTTTACATGTCCTTATGGGACGTTTGCATTTCGAAGAATGCCTTTTGGCCTGTGTAATGCGCCCGCTACCTTTCAGCGGTGTATGATGAGTATCTTTTCTGACATGGTTGGAGAATCTGTAGAGATATTTATGGATGATTTCTCCATCTTTGGTCAATCTTTTGAAAGTTGCCTTGATCAGCTTGAAAGCGTGTTAAAAAGATGCACCGAGACTAATCTGGTGCTTAGTTGGGAGAAGAGCCATTTTATGGTTCGAGAGGGAATTGTATTAGGGCATGTTGTGTCTGAAAGAGGATTTGAGGTTGACCGTGCCAAAGTTCAAGTAATTTCAACCCTTCCTCCTCCCACTACCGTCAAGGGTGTGCGTTCTTTTCTTGGTCATGCTGGGTTCTATAGGCGATTTATTAAAGATTTTAGTGCAATATTAAAGCCTCTTTGCAATCTACTCTTAAAAGATGCACGCTTTGACTTTAATGAATCATGTCTTAAAGCATTCAACATGCTTAAGCAAAAGCTTGTAGAAGCCCCTATTCTGCAATCACCTGATTGGTCGAAGCCTTTCGAGATCATGTGTGATGCGAGTGATTATGTCGTTGGGGCGGTTCTAGGACAGCGGGTCGATAAGAAACCCGTTGTGATCTTTTATGCTAGTAAGACTTTTTCAGAAGCTCAAATGAATTACACCACTACTGAAAAAGAGTTGTTAGCCGTGGTTTTTGCTCTTGATAAGTTTAGGTCTTATATTTGGGGGCATTCTAAGGTGATAGTATTTTCAGATCATAGTGTTTTAAGACATTTGTTGACTAAGAAAGAGACAAAACCGAGGTTGCTTAGGTAGATTTTGCTTTTACAGGAATTTAATCTAGAAATTCGGGATAAAAAGGGGCCAGAAAATGTAGTTGCCGACCATTTGTCTAGAATTATCCCTTCGCCGTTCAACCCTTCTGATGTGATTAAGGAAAGCTTTCCGGATGAAAGTTTATTTAAGGTTTCTAAGGTTCCTTGGTACGCAAATATAGTTAATTACTTAGTAGTTAAAAAGCTTCCGGATTTTTGGTCCAATCAACAAAGAAAATACTTCTTCTCCCAGTTGAAGCATTATTTTTGGGAGGATCCGGAGCTCTATAAGGTGTGTGCTGACCAAGTCGTTAGGAGATGTGTTCCTGACCATGAGCATATGGACATATTGGCTCATTGCCATTCTTATGCATGTGGTGGTCACTTTGGTGCCACAAAAACTGGGCATAAGTCCTGCAAAGCGGTTTCTTTTGGCCGACTATCTTCAAGGATGCCCAGTCTTTCTTGAAAGCATGTATTCGTTGCCAACAAGTTGGAGGGATTTCAAGGCGTGATCAAATGCCTATGAATCCTATACTTGTTGTTGAGATCTTTGACGTGTGGGGTATTGATTTTATGGGACCATTCCCCACTTCCCATGGCAATGTTTACATTTTAGTGGCAGTTGATTATGTGTCTAAGTGGGTAGAGGCTGAGGCTACTAGAACCAATGACCATAGTGTAGTTCTTAAGTTTGTTAAGAAGAATATCTTTGCTAGGCATGGAATTCCTAAGGCTATCATTAGTGATGGGGGTTCCCACTTTAGAACTTTAGATTTGGAAAATTACTGAAACACTATGGAGTTAATCATAGGATAGCTACCCCTTATCACCCACAGACTAGTGGACAGGTGGAAGTATCAAATAGGGAGATTAAACGAATTTTAGAAAAGACCGTTCGTAGTGATAGGAAAGATTGGTCCTTGAGGTTAGATGATGCTTTGTGGGCATATAGGACGGCTTTTAAGACTCCTATTGGTATGTCACCGTATAAGTTGGTATATGGAAAGGCGTGTCATTTACCGGTTGAGATAGAGCATAGGGCTGAATGGGCAATTAAGACTGTTAATCTGGATTTAGAGAAAGCGGGTAGTTCTAGGAAACTTCAAATATCTGAACTAGATGAGATTAGACGTGATGCTTATGAGAGTTCTAGGATTTATAAGGAGAAAACCAAAGCTTTTCATGATCGACACATCACCAAGAAGTCCTTCTTGGTTGGTCAAAAAGTTTGGTTATTCAATGCTAGACTTAAGCTTTTTCCTGGAAATTTAAGAAGTAAATGGACGGGTCCATACATAGTGACTCAAGTCTCTCCATACGGAGCCATTGAAATAAAAAAATATGGTGGGCGAAGAGCCGTTTAAAGTTAATGGACACCGTTTAAAGCCGTATGTTGAGTTAGAAAGTGATCATATGGAAACGGTGGATGTGGTTTACTTGGAACCACTCCAACCGTCTCAATAGCTCATACGAGTTATGTCTGGCTGAAGACGGTAAACTTAGCGCTTCGCGGGAGGCAACCCGTGGTTTGTGGAACTTTGTGGGTGTGTTCACTACAAACCCTCACGAGACAAAACTCGTCCAGTCGGGCTACCGAGTGGTTTAAAGGCTTGTTGCATACGCTAAATGCAACCGTGATTCCTACGAAAGTGAGTTAGGTTTTTGTTTTTTGTGTGAGTTTTATCAAATTGATTTTTAACCAAAATTTCAATTTAAAGTTTTTGCATTAGGGACAATGTAATGCTTTAAGTTGAGGGGGGTGGCACATGTGTTACATGTTTTTGTGTGAAATTTTGGTCAAAATGGGTTAAAATGTGATTTTTGGGAAAAATTGGAAATTTTTAAAATTTTAAACCACATTATAAGAGTCTTGTGCTAATTAGATGTGGAAGTTTCTTCTACATATATGTTTGTTGAGTGTTTGCAGATTCTAAAGATTAGTTTGTGGATGATTTATTGGAGCAAGCTAGAAGATTTGGCCATAATTATCAGGTGCACCTGATTCCATTGTATAATTTGGTTATTAAATTGATTTGATTGTTTGCATGTAGTTAGGCATATGTATAATTAAGTCTCACCTCTTGTTTTAGATTAATGTTTATATTGATTATAGGCGTGTAATAGGTACGTTGGCCACCTGGTTAATTATATGAAACATAAAGTAAATGGAGTTAGTGGGAATGGTTATGCTAAGTGTTTAAGAAGGACAAAAATATTGGTAATCACTTTGGATTATTTGTCATGTAGGATGGTTATTCGTGTATTAGGTTGAATGTGATCTTTTTGATTAAATTTCAATAGTATGATTAAAAATTATGAAATTAACATGCTTGTATATTTTTATTTTATTTTTACACGAGACGGTAAAAGTTAAGTTGAGAGGAGTTAATCGGTGTATTTTGCATACACCTCATAGCATGTTAATCTAGTATAATTGTATATTTTTTTTAGTCGTTATATATGTACTTTGAGTGTGTTTTGTGATTATATAGGTTACGAGCGAAATGGAATAAAATGGCCGCTTTAATTAATTTTTTGGAGAAAAGACATTGTGAGCGCCGATGAATGAAGAAAAAAATATCGAAGAAAAAGATTTGAGCGGGTCGCAATATTTTCGGTTATCTTTTATTTGTCCGGGCTTCGTTCGAGCAATTATTAGTGTTGGGTTAATTTTAATTGGGCCAAAGTTATTATATGTCTAAAGGATTTAAAAAAAATAAAAAAATATATATATATACTTTTGGCCCATTTGGACCCAATGGCCCAATATTTAACCGACATTAATAAGTATAAAAGAAAAAAAAAGACAAACGAAGGGTGTTTTTTTAGTTCAGCCGCAAGGTACAATCGCAAAAGAGAAGAATAGAAAAAAAAAATCGATTGAAGATAGATTGAGAGTGTGCGTTTTGACTTTTGGGGCAGTATCAATTGAAAAAAAAAAAGAGAACAAAGTGAGGTGTATGGTAGGGTGGACTACACAAGATTAAAACCAAAGAGAAAAAAGGTTTTATTTATTTGATGGTGATGTTTGATATGCAGCGGGTCGGGTACACCGCGATGTCCGACTAATTTTGTTGTAATTCCTTCCGGTAACTTTATTTATGGTTTGATCATTACTTTTGGGTTATCATATTTTTACTACATTGTTTTATGATTTATTTATAAATTATTTTTATTGACTTAATATTATGTTTAATTATTTGTGTGAGACAATTTATTGTTAGTTAACGATTCATACTTATTTTATTTAGTTAAAAAAAAAATGGTCGTATAATAAACATAAATTGTACCTAAATAAATTGTTAAAAACATAATTATTGGTTGGATTAATATAAGATTTATTATCGCGAGTCATTGATAAACATAATAAATGCCAACATTAATTCATTCATATTAAGTCAAAATAATCTTTGTAATCGGTTCTAAAAAGTTTCAATAATCCATTAGTGTGATCAACCATAAATATTAGGAGCTGGAAGGGATTGTATTTTTCTTTTAATTGTTTACATCTTATTTTATTTTTCTAGCTTTACTATTAGCTTAATAATTATTTTAATTTTTAATCCGCATTTTTATTATTAAAAGTATTTTAGTTGTTAGATTTCAAAACCAAAACCTTTATTGATCAGTGATCACCCCAAAACTTAAACTAAAGTCCTCGTGGATTGATACCCGCTTACCCTATCTAGTATAAGGTAATTAGGTTATTTTTGACCAGCACTTCGACGCCGATCACGTTGCACAAAAAAATCGGTTCATAATAGCCAAAAAAACATTATTATAAAATTTAGAAAAAAAACTCGTGCGTGCACGGGTATTATAACTAGTACACCCTTATATCATGTTTACTTATTTTCATTCTGCAACGGTATATGATAGGTGTCAAAACACCCATCTTTTCTACCACTTAATTACAATAATAACCGAGCCAAAACGTATATTTTATGTCTTTTATGTCGGAATTATGCGTGGTTTGTGTTTTTGTTGTGATTTAGGACGAAAAGGTGAAAAGTGGAGAAAACACGGAAATTCACGGGCATTTACGGACTTTTATTGAAGAAAAGGATGAAAGACGAAGTCGAGAAGTCAAGAGTGGAAAAAGAACGGAAGTCCGAGACCAATTCTGAAGATTTATCGAAGAAAAAGTCAAAAGACGGAAGTTTATCAAAAGCCGAAGAATTCAAGTCTATTTTATTGAAGAAATTAAAGACGAGTTCAAAAGAAATCCCGAAGCCAAAAGTCCCTTAAGTCCAAGTTTAAAGAAGATTAGAAGAAAAGGACTAATGGTGTAATTAATGAAGAATTAAGAAGAAAGGGCTTAATCTTGCAATTAACAAGAAATGAAGGAGGGGAGGAAGCTTCCTAATCCTCCCCTATAAATAGACCATTAGTGTGTTCATTTATTTTTGTTGGCTAAGTGTGACAATTAGCTCTTCCACCATTTAAATACCTTGTCATTTAATTTCTTGTCAAATTTAATTACCTTGTCTTGCACCTTAAATTCATTTAATTTCAAGTAAGTTTTCATTTAATTATTGTCAATCTTTACTTTATCTTGTCAATCTCTTATCTACCTTTCTTAATCTTTGATTTATGTGTTTATGTTTATGTTCATGTTCATGCTTTTATTTTGATCCAAGTGATTGGTGATTTTTGTGGTTAAAGTTGTTAAATTTCTTGTTTTTAATTGTTTGTTGAGGTTACTGTTGATTCGTTACTGTTTAGTTTAAATCGTTTGTTTTTATTTTGGTTAAATTTGTTGTTAGATCTGTGGTTTCTGTGATTCCCTTGTTCTTCGGGGTGTTTGTTGTGTTTCTGATCTTTCCAGGAAAACTTCCGAACCAAGAAGGAGGGAAGGCTTCATTCGGAACTTCCAAAGTTCCGAGTCAAGGTTTCATCCGGAAGATTTGGGATCAGCAAAAGTTCCGAGCCAAGCTTGTTCATCCGGAACATTCAAAGTTCCGGACGAAGGAAAACTTCCGACTCAAGAACAATTCATTCGGAACTTCCAAAGTTCCGAACCAGAAAAGCTTCATTCGGAACTCAAAAGTTCCGGATCAAGCACTGTTCATTCGGAACTTCAAAAGTTCCGGATCAGTGGGTATTCATTCGGAAGTTCCCAAAGTTCCGAACCAAGAGCTGTTCATTCGGAACTTAAAAGTTCCGAATAAACTTCCGGATCAAGGGGCAAGTTCCGATTCAAGAGGTGTTCATTCGGAAGTCTGAAACTTCCGAATCAAGGGGCTTCATTCGGAATCTTCCGAATCAAGGGTTGATAAGAAGTTCCAGATCAAGGCAAATTTTACAAGTTCCGAATCAGTAAAGTTTCGAACGAAGGATTGTTTTGGATAAGTGACATATTCAGATCAATTTGTTCCGGATCAAGGATTTTGGCAATATTCCAAGCGAAGAAGAATCATTTCAACCGAAGGTGACATTCCGGACGAGTGATTGTTCCAAACGAAGGTTTATTCCGAATGAGCTATATTCAGGTTCTTATTAGTTTTTGTCTTTGATTTTTATTTTCAAGCTTTATTTTTCCTGCCTTTTATTTAATTGCACTTTTTGATTATTTGCCTTAGCTTAATTTTAGTTTTGCCTTAGTTTAAGTTTTAGTAGCGTTTTAAGTTTGCCTTAGATAGATTTAAGTTTACGTCATTTACTTTAGTGCCCTTTAATTTCAGTCACGCTTTTAAATACTTGCACTTTATTTTAATTAGACTTAGATTTATTTTAAGAGCACCTTTACTTTAATTGTTTTGCACCTTTTATTTTAAACACTACAACGACACATCTTTGTTCCACCATAAACAATAGAGTCACACATAGAGAGCCTAGATCAATTCGATTAGACACACTTAAACGAACACTTAATTTTCTTTCTAGGTAAAAGCCTAGTTATCAAATGGCGCCGCTGCCGGCTCTTTTCGTTAAGATTGACGGTTTTCTGTGAGAGACACGTTGCTTTTTTGGGATCCGCTCACTTGTGAACGTTACTTTTCTTGCATAAAAAATTCAAAAAATCATACAAAATTAAAAATTGATAAAAAAAAAAAAAATTAAAAATCTTAAAAATCCAAAAAGATTTTATCTTTATTGTGTATATATATTGTCTTTGCGTTTGGTTTCTTTTTCTTTTGCATTTTCAGGTGTATGCGTACTAGATCTTCTAATTATCAAGAGCCCGAGCCTCAAGAAGATTTAGATATGGCAGGTGTTAACAGCAACAACATTCCACCGAACCTCAATAATAATAATAACAACAATGCTCTTCCACAGCCCGATCTTCGGACCATGGAGGAACTTTGTCAACCAACCATGTTTGGACGAGGAGGACCGATTGCGCCGATGCAAATCAACGCTCCTGAGTTTTCGTTGAAGCACCACATGATTCATCAAGTACAAACAAACCCTTTTAGAGGATTGCCTGATGATGATGCCAACAAACACCTCGACAAGTTCATTACAATCACCCAAAGCATGAAGTTGCCTGGTGCCACAATGGATGTTCTTCGTCTACAACTCTTCCCACATACTCTATCACATCATGCCGAGAAATGGTTTGATCGTCTCCCGAAGAATTCTATTCACACTTGGGATGACATGACTCAACGATTTTTATCGCGCTACTTTCCACCATCCATGGTCACAAGCCTTCGCAATCAAATCAGCGGCTTCATGCAAGACCCTGATGAATCACTTTTTGACGCTTGGGAGAGATATAATGTCTTGATCGATAGATGTCCAAACCACAACATGCTCCATGTGACCTTAATAGACACTTTCTACAACGGATTGACTTTTCGAGATCGTGATACGATTAATGCAGCCGCCGGTGGCACATTCATGAAAAGGAGACCCGAGGAGTGTAGAGAGTTAATTGAGAACATGACTACTCACCACAAAAACTGGGATTCCTCTGCTTCTTCTAGGAACAACCCGAGAGTCAATGTTTCCTCCACCTCAGCAAACCCTGAGATGACCGAACTCACCCGCATGATGGCTGAAATGAGCAAAAGTATTACGCTTCTCGCTTCAAACCAACAACAACAACAAGTTAAAGCGGTTGCTAATCCTTGTGAAACATGTGGCGGTCCTCACTCATACACCGATTGTCCTTCGACACAAGGAAATCTGGAAAATGTGTATGCTGCTTACGGTAATTATTCACCGGAAAATTACCAAGCTAGACAACAAGGGGATCGAAATCTGCTGAGTTATCGATCCAATAACTACCTTTCACCCGGTTTTTCTCCTCAAAACCAAAACCCCGCCAACAACTACAATAGAAGCAACCAAATCCCACCTCGTGCTTCTAACCCTTATCAACCACCCACCCAACAACACCCACCCATTAATCCCGATGTTGATGCCATCATGAGAACTCAATGTGAGCAAATCAAGAATTTACAGAGCCAAATAATCAATTTGAAAGGAGATATCTTGAAGCAAGGAAATGACATTAGAACCGAGGTTCGTGATAATATTCAATCCTCCTTCATCACTCAAACGACTGAATTAAAGACTCTATTGGCTAGTTTCTTGCCCGAAGCTGAACCTTCTTCTTCTTCGGGTTCTCTACCTTCCAACACCGTCACTAATCCGCGAGCTAATGTGAGTGCTATTACTACTCGTAGTGGAGTCACCATCGTAGGACCACCAATCCCACCCCCATCATCTACACCTCCTCCACCACCATGTCTCCCTACTCCCCCTACACCTAGTATTAGTGCACCATTACCGTCTCCGCCTCGTCATGACGATGTATCTCGGAAGGACCCTTCAACATCTCAACCTTTACCAACTACACCTTTACCTTCCGCCTATAAACCCAGAATCCCATACCCTTCTCGCATAGGCAAGACCAATGATCTAACAAAGGGGGACTCTCAAATAACAAAATATATCAATATGATTTCTCAAATGGGCTTCAGCATTAGTTTTCTTGAAGCACTTGTCCACATGCCCAAATTTGTTAAAGCATTTAAGGAATTGCTTAACAAGAAGGAGAAGCTGATTGAACTCGCCAACACACGCTTAAATGAAAACTGCTCTGCAGTTATTCTTAAAGAACTTCCGGAAAAGCTAGGGGATCCCGGTCGTTTTGTGTTGCCTTGCGTGTTCAACAAAACTGAAGAATTTACTGCCCTTGCTGATCTCGGGGCTAGTATTAATCTGATGCCTTTGAGTGTTTGGAAAACACTATCATTACCCGATCTCATTCCAACAAAGATGACTCTCGAACTTGCTAATCGCACTCTCGCTTACCCCGTTGGTATAGCCGAAGACGTATTCATTCAAGTTGGCGCATTTACTTTCCCGGTCGATTTTGTCATAGTTGATTATGAAATGGACCCTCGTATTCCTTTAATACTTGGTCGGCCATTTTTGAGATCCGGACGTGCTTTAGTAGATGTGGCCGAAGGTGAGTTAATCTTAAGAGTCGGGAATGCCTCACAAAATTTCAAAATGGGGACGCCTACAGACAAATCCTTTGGAGGCCGAGAATCAGTGAATATGATTAATGTGCTCGATGACTTTACCGTCTATGACAATCCTCTATTCGATTCTTCCATCGATAATCCACTTTTTGACGATGATATGGATGATTCTTACTCCACTTTGGATGCTTCTCCCATTTATGATTCTCCACCGGTCTTTGATGCTTATGATGATAATGATTCTAGCTCAGATTCGGATGATTTTGATTGTACTTCTGAGTATCCCGAGCTGCCTACTTTCGATGATTTTGATGAGGCTGATACTCTCTCGAGCGATTCTTCACATGATGAAGATCCTCCGCCATCACTCGATCCTACTTTGGACGATTATTCATTTGAGGAAGATTTCTCTGAATTTCTCAACACATACTTCCCTCATGAGAGTGATGCCCCTCCTTTGGACTTTGAAGATTATCGACAGGATTTGAAGCACATTCTGTCAAAGGAGAAGAAACCGGTCGACACCGAAATCCGTTGCACATATGATATGACACCTCTTTGTCCCACTTCTGAGGACGAGGTTGTGCTTCTTTGCGGATCTTCTTCACACTCGGCTGAGCCTGAGTGCTATTTTCCCTTAAAGGAAAAGGTGTTCGACCCCGGTATTGAAGTCTTTAAGCCATCTCAGTATCCACCTGATGAAATAAAAGGAAAAATCTTTGAAACCATTGAAGACATGCTTGCACCTCACCATACTTGCTTCCACCGTGCTCCATCTTTGCTTAAGGGAACCTTGCCACTTCTTTGGCTTGCCTTGTTCGCCTTATGCTTGTGCTATTTGATGGATGAAAACTATGTCTTTGATCCTGGTGGATATGTTTCATGTTTCTTCCGTTAATGATCAAGGTCGAGTCAGGCTCACGACTCGGTTAACAAAAATCAAGCGCTTCTTGGGAGGCAACCCATGCGTCTATCTTTTCGCTTTCTTTATCATAAGTGTAGGGGGACCCTTTGGTTTGCTATTTCCTCTCCTCACTTCTTAATCAGGGATTCGAGCTTCAATGATCCACTCTTGATGATTCTTGACAACCCGTGATTCCGTGTTCTACTTCTTCCCGGTTCTATCCTAAACTCTTTTCGATTCACTATTTTATATTTTCTCAATATTAAAATACGAATCTCTTTAGTTGTCTTTTCCTTAGCAAGATTTAAACAACGTGCACAATGTCCTAAGTGTAGGGGAGTTTATTCCCATATGCTTAAACATTGAGGACAATGTTTATCTTAAGTGTAGGGGGGACTTCTATCGAAGTTAAGTGGTCTTTTCCTTGTATTTGTCCTCATTTTAACCGGAAAATCAATTTTTCGACATTTTTCAAAATTTTTGATCTATTTTGGCCTATTAGTTTTTCCTTTGTATAGTTATTTTCTTTCTTTGCTTGAATAAATGTTTAATAAGTGATTTTAATTTTCAAACGTTGTGAATCTTTTGACTCAATCCGAGTTTACTCTAGCTAGTATCCTTAACGTGTTTAAGTCAAGTTTTGCTAGGCTTTTATATAGGGAGCTATAAAACGCGAAAGTCTTAACTCTCACGGGTTAAGAACAAGAACTTTTCGCAAGTTCCTATAAATGATCCTAGAGAGTCGTTTATCAAGGGAACTTTAAAACGCGAATTCTAAACTTGAAAGAGTCTAAGAATTTGCAAGATCCTATAGGCGACTCGAAAACCCAAAACTTTGATTTAATAGGCTAAGTATCCACGAGTCTCATTACTTGAGATTTTAAATTGTGGAGAACGAGAGATGATAGAGCCAATTATAAGTTCGGTATTCTTTCGTGAATTTATGTGAGTTAATTATAAGCCTATTCTCCCATCGCTTGTTAATAGTTTATCTGCTAATAAATAAGGTTGTACGATTTGAAAAGTTACTTAGCTTCTAGCTCCAGATCGTTTAAAAGTTGATCGGTATGGATTAGAGTTCATAGCCAAGGCATAACTTATTAAAGCCGGACGCGAAGATTGGCGAGTTCGAAAAGGCCCTAACAAGGCATGAGGGCTATATTTTGTTGCTAAAGATCCAAAGTGATGTGAAGAATCATTTATCGAAAATCAATATGAAGGATCGAGACACACGACGTAAAGCAAAACTCCCCAAAAGTCATGGAGAAGTGTATCCGAAAAGACCCTAACAAGGTATGAGGATAAATAGATCTAAGTCATAAAAGGAGGCGGACCGTTGTATATCAAAGTCCAAAATAAAGATTGGAGAAAAATGAAGAAGTCGTGGTCCAAGTATGAATCTCTCAAAACTTCAAGTGAAGAAATTCCTGTATGAAGAGAAGACCATTATTTCATGAACGTCTCTCAAGATTTGAAGTATGAAGTCG
The DNA here is from genome assembly GCA_025667525.1 of Glebionis coronaria. Lineage (NCBI taxonomy): Eukaryota > Viridiplantae > Streptophyta > Magnoliopsida > Asterales > Asteraceae > Glebionis > Glebionis coronaria. Next base: position 687,878,194 of record CM046875.1, on the reverse strand, counting down.
CTGCCAAATATCGGTCCGAGAAAGGTCTCAAATCTCGAAGCGAGTTATGCCAAGATATGAACTTTATGAGGTCCCGAGAAGCAGTTTTAAAAGATTTGGTCCTTTAGCTAACTATTGATTAAATCGTTCACTTTATTTTCAGACCTAATAAACTATCGAAATAAGTCAAACAATGCATCCTCGTGATCATTCAAGACAATAATAAAATATAAGAGATACACCTAGGAATAAGGGAGTCTAAGTGAGTAATTGGCCCACATGAGTTCGTGATAGTCTATTAACTTATAATAACAGTGATCTCGTTTTTAAGCTTGGTTTGGAGAAAGTGAAAACTTGAGGATGATGATTATTCATAACATTTTCAAAACCCAAGGTATGCTTTTGATTTCTTTAATTTTGTATGTTTTTAATTATCTATCTCTTTAATAAAGGCCAACGTGGATTGATTATGATGAAAAGTGTAATCTTGCTTTGTAACTAATGCATTGCACGAGGACATTGCAATGATCAAGTGTAGGGGATTTGATAGATGTGTAAACACCCATCTTTTCTACCACTTAATTACAATAATAACCGAGCCAAAACGTATATTTTATGTCTTTTATGTCGGAATTATGCGTGGTTTGTGTTTTTGTTGTGATTTAGGACGAAAAGGTGAAAAGTGGAGAAAACACAGAAATTCACGGGCATTTACGGTCTTTTATTGAAGAAAAGGATGAAAGACGAAGTCGAGAAGTCAAGAGTGGAAAAAGAACGGAAGTCCGAGACCAATTCTGAAGATTTATCGAAGAAAAAGTCAAAAGACGAAAGTTTATCAAAAGCCGAAGAATTCAAGTCTATTTTATTGAAGAAATTAAAGACGAGTTCAAAAGAAATCCCGAAGCCAAAAGTCCCTTAAGTCCAAGTTTAAAGAAGATTAGAAGAAAAAGACTAATGGTGTAATTAATGAAGAATTAAGAAGAAAGGGGCTTAATCTTGCAATTAACAAGAAATGAAGGAGGGGAGGAAGCTTCCTAATCCTCCCCTATAAATAGACCATTAGTGTGTTCATTTGTTTTTGTTGGCTAAGTGTGACAATTAGCTCTTCCACCATTTAAATACCTTGTCATTTAATTTCTTGTCAAATTTAAATACCTTGTCTTGCACCTTAAATTCATTTAATTTCAAGTAAGTTTTCATTTAATTATTGTCAATCTTTACTTTATCTTGTCAATCTCTTATCTACCTTTCTTAATCTTTGATTTATGTGTTTATGTTTATGTTCATGTTCATGCTTTTATTTTGATCCAAGTGATTGGTGATTTTTGTGGTTAAAGTTGTTAAATTTCTTGTTTTTAATTGTTTGTTGAGGTTACTGTTGATTCGTTACTGTTTAGTTTAAATCGTTTGTGTTTATTTTGGTTAAATTTGTTGTTAGATCTGTGGTTTCTGTGATTCCCTTGTTCTTCGGGGTGTTTGTTGTGTTTCTGATCTTTCCAGGAAAACTTCCGAACCAAGAAGGAGGGAAGGCTTCATTCGGAACTTCCAAAGTTCCGAGTCAAGGTTTCATCCGGAAGATTTGGGATCAGCAAAAGTTCCGAGCCAAGCTTGTTCATCCGGAACATTCAAAGTTCCGGACGAAGGAAAACTTCCGACTCAAGAACCATTCATTCGGAACTTCCAAAGTTCCGAACCAGAAAAGCTTCATTCGGAACTCAAAAGTTCCGGATCAAGCACTGTTCATTCGGAACTTCAAAAGTTCCGGATCAGTGGGTATTCATTCGGAAGTTCCCAAAGTTCCGAACCGAGAGCTGTTCATTCGGAACTTAAAAGTTCCGAATAAACTTCCGGATCAAGGGGCAAGTTCCGATTCAAGAGGTGTTCATTCGGAAGTCTGAAACTTCCGAATCAAGGGGCTTCATTCGGAATCTTCCGAATCAAGGGTTGATAAGAAGTTCCGGATCAAGGCAAATTTTACAAGTTCCGAATCAGTAAAGTTCCGAACGAAGGATTGTTTTGGATAAGTGACATATTCAGATCAATTTGTTCCGGATCAAGGATTTTGGCAATATTCCAAGCGAAGAAGAATCATTTCAACCGAAGGTGACATTCCGGACGAGTGATTGTTCCAAACGAAGGTTTATTCCGAATGAGCTATATTCAGGTTCTTATTAGTTTTTGACTTTGATTTTTATTTTCAAGCTTTATTTTTCCTGCCTTTTATTTAATTGCACTTTTTGATTATTTGCCTTAGCTTAATTTTAGTTTTGCCTTAGTTTAAGTTTTAGTAGCGTTTTAAGTTTGCCTTAGATAGATTTAAGTTTACGTCATTTACTTTAGTGCCCTATAATTTCAGTCACGCTTTTAAATACTTGCACTTTATTTTAATTAGACTTAGATTTATTTTAAGAGCACCTTTACTTTAATTGTTTTGCACCTTTTATTTTAAACACTACAACGACACATCTTTGTTCCACCAAAAACAATAGATTCACACATAGAGAGCCTAGATCAATTCGATTAGACACACTTAAACGAACACTTAATTTTCTTTCTAGGTAAAAGCCTAGTTATCAGTATAAATGTCAATACACAACATTTTTAAGTGTGTCAAAATCTTAAGAAAATATGCAAATCATCTCTTCATAACTAGGCTAAATAGTAAGCTAACACACTAACAACATTAAACTATCACAAATAATCAAAACAATAACAAAACTATATGACATTGCATTTGACTTTAGTCTTTTGCATGATCTTGAGTGATGCACACTTTAACTTACAAAACTCTTTGACACAATTATTGATTTGGTGTTTAGTAGTCTTTTGCAATATTTTCTGTTAGACCTAGAGATTATTAGAATTTTTTAAGGTTTTATTTATTTATTTTGGTATTACTTATATAAGACTATAAGTTATGACTAATGTCACCATCCAACGGATATGAAGGAACTTTTCCATGTATAGAAAATATATTAATTGGTGGCGTTTGAATAAGTTAGTTGATAAAATTCTGAGAATGTCAACTTTGACCCGAATGCATAAGTTTCTTGCTTACTTCTTTAAACTTTCCAAGAAACAAGTTTATATTTTCATTCATATAAAACGCCAAGACTCTATTTCAAAGTTTCATTTCACAATTATCATGAACAAGTGCTTGGCCTCCATAAAACTTTATACCTCATATTTAAAGAATAACCAATATTTTGACAAGATGAGAGAGCTTTGCACCTCCATATTTCCCAACTCTTCATCCAAGCACTCTTGATCATCTTCTCTTCCATTTTGGCGTAGGTAAGTATCCATAATCCATATACACTTGAAGTTTATCTAATAACAACAACAAATTTAGGAAGAACGTACCTTATGACCTATTTTTTTTGGCAAGGTTGCCGAAAAATGCACGATAATATGAGGAACCATATTCATTGGTTCTACATTATGAAGCTTGTTGATATGATGTGTTATGGATGTAGTTGGAGGTACCATAGGAGCAGTGGGAGGAGCTTTAATCGGGTTCAAGAACAAAATGTACTTCTTACAAGATGTAATTCAGGGGGCGGTATCAGGAGCAAACTTGTCTCACAAAATCACTAGGCTTACGTTTGATCAGTTCTTGCAACATGATCATGTTGATGAACATGAGTACTTCCTTCACCTGGTAACTAAATCATGCATATATATGTATATCTTACAAGGCAATATCTTTATCTATATTCGTTTGTGGACACTTTCCAAATAATTTTGATTAAATATTTTGTTGCAGATTGATATCGTAGCAGGAGATTTGGAATCGAAACTACTTCGAGGTCAGGATCATGTATTTCTAATTACCAAGGTAATGACAAAATTTTATGAAACATAAGATGTTAAAATCTCTAGTTAATTAGGAAGATAGGATATTAGCTATACATTCCATAGTTGACTACTAAACCTTCTTCTAATCAAACTCAACTGACCAGGTTGCAAGTTGTGAAAAGCTGATTAAAATTCCTAAGATTGAAATATTAGAATGCGACTTGTATGACGCTTCTGGAAACGCAACTTGTTGTTCGATTTGCCTTGATCAGGTACGTGAAGTTGCACAATAACATAGATGAAGAATATTGTAAGTTTGTAACAACTTACTAAAAATTGTGTTGTTATGCAGGACTTTGCGGTTGGGGATGCAGCTGGAATATTTCCAAAGTGCGAGCACAAATTTCATCCATAATGTATATCACAATGGCTTAACACCTATAATTCTTGCCCAGTATGCAGAAGAACAATATAGTCGACACACAGATTTAATTAACATGTTCTAGATAGACTTCATATTCCATTCATTCTTTTTCTAGACATTCATTCTTTTAGTTTGATACATTTACTACACAAAACGGTATGTCCGCATGTGGCTTTTGCTTTCATGATACTTCTGTGACGACTAAATTTCGTGAACAAGTTTATACAAGATTGACGAAACCCGTAGAGGGAGATATAACTGTTTTAGCATCTATCTAGTAATTAGGAACCTCAAAATAGCTATTATCGAATGGATACTAAAACTATATATCGTGACGCATCTTTCATGGTTTGTGTTTCGTAAGTGTCCTTCTTTCTTTTGTTTGCTTCGTATCTTAACATAAACTCGATCTACTTTTAGGATTCCAAAGAAACATGTTAATTACAACCGATTTAATCGGATGGCAATGCATTTTTGCGTCAAACTGTTGAAAGATTACACAGTGAGGAAATATATTATCGATTAGGGCTAATTTGGAAAGAGGACTAAAATGTACCTGACACTAAAAAAAAGACCTCTCAAAACAAAATTAGCTAATTATTCTATTCAACCTATTCGACTATCACTTGGAGGTGACACATGTCATTGGGGTTAATGATTGGGGTAGTACATGTGGGTCCCCACAAGTACAAACAAGTACACATGGTGTAAGTGTACTTGCTATTCGACCAGTAGTCAAATCGATTATTCAACCCGTACTTTTTATAATAAAAAAATTATTTTTAATAAATTAATACCAAATAGTTATGTTATTCGACTTTGACTTAAATATTATTCGACCTGATACTTTTTATTAAATATAAGGACATTTATGTCTTTTCTAAACTATAATTTATAAAAAAAAAACTTTACTAAAATAACAAGATAAGATATACCCCACAGTGCAATACTTTCTATGCATGGAAAAGAAATAATTTTATCAGTACATATATTCATTACAGATAATTGTCTAACCACTTTATACAACTTTTGATGAAATAATTCTTCATGAAAACCAAACACCTCCTAAATAAACATCCAAAATCTCACCTCATCATCTTCCGAATTCACAACAACATTAACTTTACTAATATCAAATTCTCTTATTCAAACAGATTTCGAACCGGGACTATGCTTAAATATAATCTTTTTATATCTCTCAAAAGCCTCGGTTACAATTGCGTTATTTCCAGAGAGTGAGATTGACAAAGTGGGGTCAACGGTCAACGTTTGGTTACCAGAACTGAAGTGTGAAGGTAACAGCCATAGGTAGGTGACGGATGGGTCATCTGTTAGGTGTGAAGATGATGATGATGATGATGAAAATGGGGTTTTGATGGTGCGTGAACTGGTGGTGGATAATAATGAGAAATATATAAAGATTAGTGGTATAATAGGGTTTTTAATTGGGGATTTTGGTGACATTTTTGGGGAAGATGATGCTGATAATGAAATGAGTGTGAGTAGTGTATGTTGACTTTAAGTTTAAGACAAATGATAATACATGTGTGAGGGGAAAACTTATGTACCACCTTGCTGATGATCTTTCCATTGTTGCCAGAAAGCAACCAAACCACCCAATATCGCCGGAAAGTAACCAAACCACCAACCCATCACCTTCAAACCTACCATTTACCCCCATCAAACACAAATATATTAGCCATCACCAAATCACAGTCACAAACAGATCAGATATTTTTTTTTAAACTAGATCTGAGATTTTTCTATTCACCACCACCCACCGCCGCCTTCAAAACCACCACTCACACCCACCACCCCTATCAGATCTAATAAATCATGTCGAAACTTCTTTTACAACATCGATCTGACCAGAGGCGGAGCCAGGAGGTGGGCACGAGGGGCACGTGTCACCAGAAAAAAATTTAGTATATGCATTTTACAACATCTATCATGTCGAATCTTCTGTTTACAACATCAATAGAGTTTTATGTATTTGAGTAGTTATATTTAAGTTCAATACATAAAACTCCATTAGAGAAAATGTACTATCCTATGATTAGAGAAAATGCCAAGTGTCACCAGTCGAATAGGTCGAATAAGTCAAATAGACTAATTGGCTAATTGATACTCCATTGGACTCTTTTTTAGGTGACCATATGCTTTTGGTCCTCTTTCTAAATTAGATTATTATACACAGTTAATCACTACGATTAACTTATAACATACCATATGATCGGCAAATACTAAAACAATTGTAGTAATGTTTTTTAAATGCATATGCCACCCTAATGACAAAGCCAAATTCTAATCAAACACTAGAGACTTGAACCACAGGCCTAACACATTTGGTGTGCACTTCATACCCACACTCGATGCATTGGTAAGCCCAACCCAAACCTTGTTCGTCGCAATCACAGCATATAAAAGGCCCCCCGCCATTCCCTTGAGACACCAACGTGAGTTCATGGCGATGGCCTGAATGTAGTTCCATGCTAGGGAGATTCTTAGCATCCTCATCCATTTGCTTCTCCAATAGCTCGACCCTTGCCTCAGTAAATGGGTACGCGTCCTCTTCGTATAAGTTAATCAAACTTCTTCCGTTCTTTGTTACAGTTTTCCCATCCGGGCCCAAAATGATCAAAGTAGGAATACCCCGGATATCAAAGTACTTGGTCAGGTCCTTGCTAGTCGAGTCCCCAAATGGAAGGGCTAGCCACGGCATTTCCGTGAACGATGAGTCAAACTCTAGCTCGTTGTGATCGGTCGAGACATAGATGATTTCAAAGTCTTCTTGTTCCCCATTGACATCTTGTTGCATTAGCTTTTGTTTGATCTGTTGGTGTATGGATATCAACTTTGGAGTAAATTTGTGACTTGGGAGGCACCAATGGGCTGAGAAGTAAAGCCCAATAGTCTTGCCAACCAAGGAAGAGACTGGTACCTGCATAATAAGTGTTAGTGTTCTCAAAAACTTGTAAGATTTGAATAGCTGCCACAAGCCATTTATTGGAACCTTGTACGCAGAAGCAATGGTACCCGGGTCTAAGAAATGTAAAACATATCTTTGAGAACCTATCATTCATGTTAGAAAATAATTTACCAGGATACGCCCACGAGATGTGATATAAGTGACACTTATTAATGTTCGTGCTAACCTCTTTGGAAGCCGAATGAGCCAAAAGAAAATCTCGATCATGATTTGTAAGCAGCTTCATCAAAGTTTGCCGATCATGTCTCTCCTTCTCTTGATTCAGCAATTCATCCAACCTCTCATTAGTAAACGGGTATGCTTCAACACCATATCGATATATCAACTCAACTCCGCCATGTAAAACAAATGTACCGTCATCTGGTTGTAAGATGATCAAGCATGGGATCCCCTCAACATCAAACTTCTTGTTTAACGCCTTTTTAGTATCCAAATCAGAAAAGGGAACGGCAAGCCATGGCATGTATGATTCATAGTAGTTGTTGAATGCATTCAAGTCCAGGGACGGAGGTACGTTTAGCCTTGGGTTGGCCAAAACCCACCCCGACATTCTAATATTTGCTGTATCTCAGTATATTATTTAGTTTAAAATTAATCATTAGATAAGAATTGGCCCACCCAAAAATTTAAATGATAAGAACTTAAATATTTAAATTGAGATTGAGACACGAGGATCATAAATGTAGACTAAACATAGTTTAATTTTAAATATGGCACAAATTAATTATGGCATTTCATTTAACCCAGGTTGAAAGCATTATTTTCCCTGTTTCAAAATTACTATTATTTCTTATTAACTTTTTAAGTTATTTTTTCCAACGTTAATTTTAATATTTATAATTGTGTTATATAATATTTGACATAAAATATACGAATGACTGATTTTAAATGGATATTCATTGATATATTTTTATCAAGTATATTATTATGGGAGGTGATTTGCACACTCCAAAAATTGATTGACACACTCAAATTTAGTGTGTCTTGACACATATGCCTTTATATCACTTCTAATCATGTTTACTTTATAAGGGTATATGTGTCAAGACACACCAAATTTGAGTGTGCCAATCAAATTAAGGAGTGTGCAAATTACTTCCCATTATTTAAGGTAAAAGTAAAAAAAAAATATAATTGATAAGTTAATAAAAACAATAAATTAAAATAGATGGTAGAAGCTACAAATTAATTTTGAGCGTATAACTTGTTGCATTTAAGTCCAATTTTAAGATCAAGATTTTATTGCATAAAATAGTCTAGTTTTATTGTGTAAGTCATGTTTTGGACATGAAATAGAATTAGAAGGCTACATTATTTTATTTCGACGATAATGTATGGATCGATCATTACGTGCATATTTGGCCCACCCGGATATGAAATCCTGGCTCCGTCACTGTTCAAGTCTTCATCGGATGAAATAAAGATGATCTCAAACTTTGTGCCTTCTTTTCCTTTGATTTGCTTATATACTTGGATTAAGAGTCTGGTAAAACTTTGGCATTGTGGATACCAATTTGCTGAGAAGTATATACCCACGATTTTGTCTTCAAGATCCGAAATCTTTATCTATAATGAATATATACAATCAATCATACCTACATATTCTTATAATGGTGATTACATGAACCCTGACCGTGCCATACTTATCCACTAATACATATAAATATCACATTCATGGTATGTTATTAACATGTAAGCCCGCCCGGTCATCCCAAACTTACGCTAGTAAGAGGTATTTTTACTGAAACAAAACCCCTTTGACGTTAGGGATATGAAAAAACGGCACCAACTATATGTTGATCGTATAGTCCGCCCCCGTCAATGAAATATGTCACATACTCACATGTATAATTCTGTGTTATTGTGGGCTAATAATGAAAATGTTACTTCTGTATCGTGTGAATTGCTATGAGGTTTTGAGGACTTATATATTCTCCTTGATTGCCAATATGGCAATATACTTGTGCAACTAAATTAGCAACACATATTCACTTGTCTTTACGAAGAACAAATGTTGTTTCTACAATAGATATGGTGTCTAGCAGATTGGTAGCAACTTTTGGTCCCAAAAAATGTGATTTGCTTCCGATGTAGCAAGGGATATACGCGACAAAGTTAAAGTTGATTCTGTTTAAATTGATTATAATTCGACATATCATATATTCGATCGCTACATGCAGCATTAATTCTTTTGATTTGATCATATTGCTAGTTCTTACACAGCTATTTATCGTATGACCCAATAAGGTGACTATCATCAAAAAAATTAGTAGCAACCACAGATATATGATCCAACTTTTGATTGGGATGTCAATTAGGATGAATCATGATCACTGACATATTATCATTTCTGTCCTTGTATCTTGTATGACCAATTAATCATGTAAGACAACTTGTAGCACTATATCCATAGAAACATCCAAAACTAGATCTAAGAAACTGAAGTAAAAACCAGACTTGTTATATTTAAGTTCTACACATACTTGTATATGTGTATATTGAAGACCATGCACCATATATAACTTAAAATCTTGAGGAGAGAATAAAGATAAAAGAAATAACCTGAGCTCCAGTGGGAGAGATGAGAAAGTCACGATAATCCGAGGCGAAAAGAGATGAATATATGTTTTGCTTATTAACGACGACAGTCGATATCTCTGAAGATGTTAGGGTGAACTTTTGGCTCATCGTCTCTGTGTTAATTAACTTTGTCACTTTAAGATAACGAAGAATAAGAGCTAGTAGCATAAACAAAACCTCGAGCTGCTAAGGAGATGTGGACGTTATATTCTTGTATATCATCTTAACATTCACATAAAAAGGCATCTTTTATTTTTGGTGAAAATTTTGGTTTGATACCTCAAATTTTCATCATGTATTTTCTATTTTGCATTTTCTTATACGTACTATATATATTTAACTTTTGGGTAGAGTGTTGTAGGTCATATATATTCACTCTAACTAGGGCTGAGTACGGCAGATCTAAAATTAATCCGGACCGGAAAACTGGACCGGACCGGACCGAATAATTTTGGTCCGGTCCTCGGTCCGGGGTTTTTGATCAATTCGGTCCTCGGTCCGGTCCGGTCCGGTTCGGTCTTACCAAAATCTCATCAATTATGCCTAATAGGACCGGACCGGACCGAGGACCGAACCGGACCAGACCAACCCGGACCGGACCGGACCATTTCGGTCCGGGGTTTCGGACCATTTCGGTCCTCGGTCCGGTCTGGTCTTGGCCGGTCCGGTCCGGTCCTGGACCGATGCTCACCCCTAACTCTAACTATATAAGTTTTATTAACCAACTGTCTTACCTCAGTTAGTCAAGTCAGCAAAGTTTCATTAAGTGGTTTCTTTGGGCGAGGTGTTCTGAAGGTCTTGTATTCAAGACCTGCTAAGGGTCTTTCACGCGAAACGAATAATGAGTCTAATATAACTAGACGAGGGTTCGAAAAAGACATTCTTCCACTTAGATTTCATTGCACGATTCGACCCACTAATATTTGCCGTTTAAAAAAAACTGTATAAGTTTTATTAAAGTTTAAACTTCCATAATAAACAAAAAGAAAATATTAAAATCAGATATGTGATATACCCTTTCAATAGTATAAGCGAAACATATAAAATTGTTTCGTCCTAACACGTAGCATAAACTTATCAATTTTTATTTTAAAAACTTTTTTCGCCATTTTCATGAGAGTGTGTTACCGTGCAAGGGACGCCACATCTTCTTGACTAATAATATTGGTTCGAAAGTGAATATATGATCCTTATCAACTTTAGTACCTTTATGAAAGTTAAAGGTGTAGTTTCTTATGAGCTTGACACGACATAAGTATGAAATGAATATAGCACACGAGTGTTGATTATTTTGGTAGCCATCGTTTTTTAAGCCATTCGTTTAGGGGCGGAGTTAGTAGGGGACTAGTAGGTGCTAAGTTTCTTTCGATCAATTTATTTCACTTATTATTTATATGTATTATAAGTAATTTTTCTACTATTTTGACATTCAGCCTCCCTTATAACTATAACTCGTTGTCTTAAATATAGTTAGCATTCTTTAATTAAAAATCATGACTTGTCCGTACGTTCGTCCTAACTTTACAATAAACGGCCCATTTATGTACGAGGAATTGTGAAAATTAATCATATATAAAGTTTAAAAGGAAATGTAAATTAAAGTCCAAAAAGTCTTTTTCTATTTGATAAGACTAGTTTTCTTCATTACGTGTTATGTTTGTAGGCCATGTACTTTATTTGCGACACACACATATCACATAATCAGATGTATGCTAAAATACCGAGATTACTTTTATTCATTATCGACATTTTGTAGCATCAGGAACAACATTATGAGAGTATATACCTCGACAAAAAGACAATGCTCACCTCAATTTTAACATGTACTGAAATCATGTAAAATTCTTATCACGAATCATATATGATTTTTTTTAAATCATATATGATTTTTTTAAAACATATATAATTTTGAAAAATCATATAATATATTTTATACGAATCATATATGATTATCTCAAAAAAAAAAAGTTTGTCGAAATTTTTTACATGTGCCCCTCTATTAGAAGATGATTTAAGACTCTTTGCAATTGCGTACTTTTTTTTCTTTAACGATTTACTGTTTGTGAGATATTTTTAAAAAAAGAAGATTAAAGTGAATTTGAGTGAATATGATTGATTGATTCGGTATATGCTAAATTACATTTATCTCAAACAAGTGATGATTGATTTCCAGACTAAAAATTAGTATTTAATTACTCTAATTAAAAATAATTATCATTTACGTAAGCAAACAAGAAAAAAAAATGTGTTGCGGTTTATTTTTATATAACAAAGTCAATTCTATTAGATAAAATTTTTATGATTCTAGATGTGATAAAGTTATTGTTTATAAAACGCAGGGGTATGATAAGTAGCTTTACCGCCTCATGTGTAAAGAAAGTAAATATATCAAACGTGAAAAGAATAAACGCGTGTGGATTTTCAACGCATGCTTTCTCTTGTGTTGTTACGTTGCACGATGCGACTCTCGATACATCCTTACCCGCTACAAAACCTCGACTGCTCAACCCCACGAAAGGAGAAACCTCAATCATATCAACGCAAAAAATGTTTTCCTCCAACTCATCCAAAAACCAAAACGTCAACTAGTTTGAGTGTAGACCTTATATCTGACGTGCTAGTCAAAAAATTCACAAGTGCCTCTTTTTTAACGGAGATCTCGACATGCGTAGATATATAAAAAAGAAAGTACCTAACCATATCATGTATGTACTTGAAGCCTAAGAGCTCTTCATAATAAACTGCTTGTTCTCGAAAAAAAAACAAACAAACTTGCCTTGCGAAAAATAAGGGATATCACATTTACCCAGAAATAATGGAATCATGAGGTGATAATTAAGGATCGTGTGATATTTTATCGTTGACAGATATTGTCTGAGCCTCTGTCTACAAGGACACTAATAGAAATTTTCGAGTATGTAGTGGGTGCTGACACACAAAAAATGCTTTCTGTCTCACAGTCATATCAAAGTGGACTTTCATGTCTTTGACCATCTCACTAAAATAGGCATTCGTCAATACGTGTCGGGCTTTAGATAGAGTGGTGTCCTTATTAGTGAAAACTCAAACCACCAAAATAGATGGGTAAAAAAACAAATCTGCATTGTAAGTCTCTAAAACAGTCCTCTATAAACCATAATATTCTCGGTTGACTCACGAAAATCTTTGTCAAAAAGGTTACATCCTCATCTATACAAGTTAACAAGTTCTTAAAACAAAAAAAGAGTTTGCCAACAACCATACATGAATGATGCAAAATGAGCTCACTTTAATGGTCATGTAACTAGTGGAAAAACACTCATCAAAGCAGCATCAATCACTTTCCTCATAGCCAACTCATAATAAAATAATGTATTTATTAATAGCTTTCCTAAGAAGCTTCACACCTAACAACGACGTTCGACTATCGACATGAAATAAACCCTCACGATGCTTCATACCATTACACGAAGGCCAAAACATCTTTGATTTCTTGATATTAAGTTCATAAGCAAACACACGGACCACTTAACTTTATAATGTCTTAAACCCTAAATACCTACTTTGAATCTCTAATAACGGTTTAATCATTAAGCTACTAAGCATGAAGAAGAAGCTTGAAATTATCTATGATCTTGTGGGGGCAAATTCACTCACCTCCACGTCAGCGCTATATCAATTTTTTAACAAACTCACTACAACGCACTCAAACTTACTTTTAGAGGGAATGACACTCACTACAATTGACTACACATTAATCCTATTTTTTTATTAAATATTTTTTATTAGTAAAATAAAAACTTTTATTCATACACGCGGGTAAATGAAAAAGATACACGGGTAAATAAAAACATCACAAGGATACTAAAAACAACACATGGATAAATAAAAACAATACATGAATAATTAAGTTAAAAATCGCGGATAAGTTTATAAAATCTTCCAACAATGAAGATACTTAAACCGGCACATATACTGAGCTTCATAGTCACGCAAGGCGTCATTCATTACATCCTCGTCAGTTGCTCCAGTTATTCGTGTACGAGTTGCGTTGTGGTAACATTCAACAAACCTAGCAACGGTAATCCTTAGGGACTTCCATTTTCCGTTTATGCTATCGTGCGTTCGTTTCCTCGGATCAACTAATCGGTCCTCTATTCTTTGCAAAACCTCGACCCAAAATCTATGATAATTTGTTGTGTCACCTGCCACGGTGTTTTTGGTAACAAAGTTACAAGCGTGACACAGCGCTATTTCTTCCTCGGGTGTCCATAGTATCAGCTCCATTATAGGAAAAAGATGTGAAGAAATGTTAAACAAGATGATGTTTTGGTGTTTGAGGAAGAAGATGAGAAGAAATGGGAAGTAAAAATAGGATTTTATAGGATAAAGTGGGGATAAAAAATAAGTAAATAAGAAAATAGAAAGTGCCGCTAGTGAGTTTGCCCATGTTTTTTATCAGTGCGACATAGTCGCGCGTGAGTTACTTGTCGAGGGAGTGGAAGTCTCGCGTGAGTTACTTGTCAAGGGAGTGAAAGTCATGCGCGAGTTACTTGAACCCACGAGTGGGTTTACTCCCACTCTGTTCATCCTAAGAGACTTTGTCCTTTCACTTTGCAAAGGCGCACGACTTGCTTGATTTTTGATTTTTCTACGGTTCAAGTTAATTATAATGAGTGTGAAGTTCATACTTAACATGTTTTACGCTTTTATATGCAAATATAAAATGAACTAAAGCCAAGGGTGGACTTAGGATTATTAGGTGGGTTAGTAGGGTGAGTAAAAACCCGAAAAATCAAAATCGAATCCAAAATTCAAAAAATCGACCGAAACTAAAAGTCGGTGGTTCGGTTTTTACTTTTCATTAACCGAAAACTACAGTTTTCCGGATTTTTTCGAGCTCCAAAAAGGCTTGAATTGTTGTTTGCCTGTTCATGTTTTCTTTATTTATTGTTTCATTTCATCTATGAGGTGTGATTTCTGGCTTCTGTTTTCATCCAAAAATCGAACCATAAAAAGTGAACCGAATCGAACAGAACCATTAATTACAAAAAATATATATACGTTATAATATAAATAAATAAGAAAACTAAATTTTAAATTAATACATATTTTGAGTGAAATATGAGTAAGATATTTTATCTGAATATTTAGATTTGTATATTTTTTACATGTGTTTACTTGACACTATATTATTACGTATGTGACAATAATCGTTAATGTGTACATTCACTTGCATGTGTGTGCATCTCGTTTATACGTGTGTACTTCTAATATTTTGGATAAACATTATTAGGCTAAGAATGACAACAAAAATATGGAAAAATAACCAAGTTTCTACGTAAAACAAGTTTATTAATCTAAATTGGTCGAATCCAAATATAAAAGTTTTTTCAAAACCCGAAATATCGAAAAATCACACTGGACCCGACTAAAACCCGAAGAAACCGAACTGGGCAAAATAGAATGGTTTTATAAAAATTGAATTTTTCAGTACGGTTACGAATTACGATTATAGGCTAAAACCGAACCAAACCAAACCGTGCACACCCCTAGGTGTTGCACAATTTTTTTGGAAGAATTTTACAAAAATAAATTTCATCAAAAATAATAAAATTTACACGATAAATTTTTTTTAGCTAAACTCAAATTGCACAATAATGATATAAAGTAGCAAAATATTTTATCGAGAGTTGCACACACTATAAATCAACACTTTTTATAATAATATATATTGTTAATTTTAAGATTCACATTAACATGGGATTGATCCGAATGACAGGAAGGGTAAAAAAGAAAACTAATCATTTATAGAGAGAGAAACTAGAAAATGTAAAAACAAAAAGTTTACACAAATGATTATCTTCAACTCTCTTTGTAAGTAAGGTGAGAATATTTATAGTCCGGACACATCTAACTAACAAAATCTAACGATACTAGTCATTACGAAATCAATAGTTGTAATTTCGTTAGTCGTTCGTATTTTAAAATTAACATATATTTAAATGTGACTCGTGATACACCCGAATCTCATGCGAATTTATCTAAAAATAAAACACAATCACGATAACTGATAAGTAGTAACTAGTAACGTAAACTTGTAAATCGAATATTAGGCTGAAGGGAGTGGGTTTCATCCCACGCGTGAGTATCATTCTCTTTAATACTCACTCACGCGCGACTGGTAGACTTGGATTATAATCATAGGGCAAACTAACCAGCGTGAGTTTATTTTTTGTGGCCAGTGTGTTTTATTTTTGGGTGTTTTGTGAATGGGGTATGTTTAAATAATAAAAAATAGGTACTAAAGGTAAGTGTGAGTGAGTTTTAGTGAATATCATTAACTTTGTGAGCGAGTTATAGTTAGTTTGTTAAAAATTGATATAGCGTTAACATGAAGATAAGTGAGTTTGCCTCCACTCCCTTTTAGATAGATTTTGGTGGAAAGTTTGAAAATGAATGAAGAGGGACAACTGTGTGGCTGGTTTGGTTGAATATTGTGGATAGGCCTACAAACAAACACACTTTTGAATGGAAGTGTATTGAGACAACACGCGTCCTTTTTTTATCAAACAAAAAGTATCATTTTTGCTTTTTCCAACAGGCAACGTGTCTATCTCTCCCAAACATTGGGGTTTATGTTTGTTTCTTAGGCCTCAAAATCATTAATTTGTTGAATGTCTGCACGCTGCCACCACATCAATGGATGTAAAGCTGTTTGGTTTAATTCCTTCCTCTCTCATCTACGAGAAGAGCATGATAGCTTCTTTTCCAAGTCCGTGAGAAGCATAAGCCCCAATAATCGAAGTATATGATACCTAACTTCTATGACGCAAACTATTAAAGACGTTTGTAGCCAGGCCTATACTCCCATACAAGTGCTTTATTGACCTACTTATCAGATATTGCATATTTTGATTTTGAAGTTTCAAATTGGTGACGGGTTTGAGATTTAAGTGTGTGTACATGTATGTGTCATAGGAAGAGCATATTGATCTGCTGGTAATTTTTGTGTCATAGGAGCAAAATGATTACATGTTGAATGATGAGGTGTTGAAGGAAACTGATAATTTGAACTCGATGAAGGATTTGTAGCGGGTAATGTGAGGGATGGAACTCGCGCGTTGATCCTAAATGAATACGCAGTATAAGTTTAGATAAGTAGTAGTAAAACTGAAAATGATCAGTGACGTAAATATGTATATGGTCAAGTTCGATAGTTAAAGAACATAACCACAAAAAAGTCCACTGATGTGCTATAGCCTATACTTGGTACTCCCTTGTGTCCCTTGTGCCATTGTAATAACACAAATTGATATATGATGCATCCAACTAACCAGTCCTTCCATTATTTTGAATCACATCGTATTTATCTGATGTAGTCGTTTGCTTGGAGCGACAACAAGATAGTATTGAGGAGATCGTTGGTTTCTGTACTCGTGACATGCATCAAATAAGTTTTCCATCAATTTTGTGATTAAAAAATCTGTAGAAAAAAGACTTGAACTTGAGGAGATCGTTGTTTCCTGTACTCATGGGGGTCAAGTCTAGCAGATGCCATCCCACATCGAGTATCAATGGAGTATGGAAGCAAGTGAAGGGACATATTAAACCAGCAGTCTTTGTTGGAGTCGAGTCCTGAGCTTCGTTGGTAGATCAAAGAATAATACATTGCATGGAATCTGGCCCTGCCCAGGAAGCCCTCATTGGCTAGAGAATCGATCAGTGGCTAACTTTGGGTCAGAGACTGATTTGGAGAAAGCTTGAGATGGCTCAAATGCAGAAGCTGCTTTTCCATAACGGGGTCCAACCGGTGGTTCAGGCTCAACAGGTTTGCGTCATGTTTCTGGTGATGGTGGCCTCTATTGTGGTGGTTGCTGCTGTTCAAGGTCCCTGCTTCTCTTGCGATTCTCGTTTCTCCAGTTGCCTCTTCTCTGAGCATCTGATTTATCTGCATTTCTCCTATCAATATCTTTCCGGTTCTATGATGATCAAGGTGTTCAGGTCTCCCATTTTGAAGTGAAGCAAGACCTGGGGTCTCGACCTAGTATTTTCAATTTTTATCCTGCCAAAAATAACCAAACTTGAGCATGGTCAATTGGTCATAGTCCTACTACCTTTTAGTATTTCAAATGAAAGGCGTTGTAGTGAATATGTAGCTGTTAGGAGATCATATCCCAATTAACAGCAACATCATCATCTCCTCGCTCTTCCAGAACCTGTCAGCTTGATGATTAATGGTATCATTAATACATATGTCATATTGATCGATTATTTATCTTCTTAAACGCTTTCCCCTTGACCCAATTCCAACAAAGTGTAGCATATGATACAGACCAACTGATATTTCACTGGAAAGACCTAATTTTTTATATGCAGCATCGCCCTTAATCAAATGACCTATGCGACCACCCCTATGTGCCGCTAAGCACACATACTATTAGTGGACTATGACTATAGATGCAGACAAGAATAAAATAGTCACATCATCATCGTGTATAGGAAGAACCGAGGAACACTAAACTACCGAGCAAAACTGACGGCCTCAACGAAAATACAACCACAGAAAAAAATGTACATGTATTATATTGTTTTAAGTAACTGCTGTTACAGTTTATCGGGATTTTAAGGAGATCATGGAACAATAACTTTGGAAAAAAAATGTACATGTATTATATTGTTCCTCATTTCATGGTTAATAAGATTATTGATTTAATTTAAATCTAACTTTAACAAAAAAAATGAGCATTGCTATATACTCCTACAACATATACGTACATATCCTCCTACACACACAATAACATTAAATATTTCTTTTCCACTAATTCTCTTTCTGCATCTAAACCGTATGTTCTGACATTTGTCAGGATCCTGTGAGTAGGAAGATTTGTAGGTTGTTTTTCTAGGAGGATATAACATTTTTGTTTGTTTTATAACATAAATGATAGATCTATGTTAAAAAAAATTAGAGAGATGAATTGGGACTGAGATGAGATTCTCTCACCCATTTATATACATATCTATTAGGGGTGTGCACGGTTCGGTTTGGGTCGGTTTTTGGCTAAAACCGAAACCGAACCGATATATTCGGTTTTTAAAAAACCAAAAACCGAAACCGTTCGGTTTTGGGCGGTTCGGTTTTTTCGGTTTGTAATCGGTTTCGGTTCGGTTTTTCGGTTTTTTTTGGTTTTAAAACCGTTTATATTTGGGTACGTCCGATTTAGATTAAAAAACTTGTTTTGCGTGTAAAAATAGTTTTTTTTTTAATTTTCAATCTAAGCCTAATAATGTTTATCTCAAATTTCTAATCTATAATTACACACATATTTTTAAGATAAACACACATGCAAATAAACATGCGTACAAACGATTACTGTCACATATGTAATTATATATTGTCAACTAAGCACAAATATATATTAAACACGCGTATAAACAATGAAATAAATATATTACTCCTATTTTCCTAAAAAAACGAATATTAATTTATAATTTTGATATATTACTTATTTATTTATATTATATTATATTTATATTTTTTATATAATAAAATGGTTCGGTTCGGTTCGGTTTTTACGGTTCGGTTTTTGGATGAAAAACCGAAACCGAACCGAAACTTTTCGGTTTTTGAAACGTAGAAACCGAACCATTGGTTTTTATATTCGGTCGGCTTTTTCGGTTCGTTTTTTTCGGTTTTTCTGTTCGGTTTCGGTTTTTCGGTTTTTTTTGTTCACCCCTGATATCTATATTAGTAGTATTTTCAATTTTATTTTTTCCACATTTAAACAACATTAGAAGATTATGGTTTTTTTAGGTAGATATTGCATATGTTAATGAAAGAGCTTCGATAACATATACAGTACGTTGTAACTTCATCTTTCAAATAAGCTTAATATTTATATAGTTTTAAATTGTTCATAATCATCTATTTATATTATCGTTAACTACAAGTTTATAATCATTAAAATTATAAAAGTTAATATGTAGGTCTTTACTTTCACTATTTTGAAATTTTAAAAGTTTCAAATTATTTTAAAAGTATATCAATATTAGACTATTTTGAAAGATAAAAAATTAAACTTTACAATTGTGAAAAAATAAAACAAAAAAAATTCAATTATGATATATTAATTAACAAAAAATTAGGATATAGTGTTAATTGAGATGTAAATAAAATATGTAAATACTTATTGAGTTAAGGATATAATGGTAATTTAGTGTTGTGTATTGTGTTCCTTTCTTTTCATTCAGTAGCACCCGAAAGTTTCTCAGTGTATGTTTAGAATTGTGACACGTGTAATAAAATTATCTTGATTTAATTATAAGATAGATAGAAAAAGTAAAAAAAAAACAAAAATGTAAATATAAAAAGTTGAAGGTTTTTTTTTACAAACTCTGTTTTTAGCTATTCTCACTTGGGCTTATTGGGCCGGCTGTTGGTCGATAAATACAAACGTTTGAGGGTTTCCCTCCCACCTCTAGTTTCATTTCACATAAACCAAAAACAAAAGAAAACCGGATGGTTCGATTGACGGCAGATTTGATAAAGAAAAGCCGCCGTTTTCACAATGATCGTGGCGAGCATGTACTAGATCTCAAAGGTACCCTCATCTCATCTCTTGTCTTTTTATTTATTTTATCTAATTTAAACCCTAATCTATTTTTATTTTATTTTTTTATTAACAGGAAAAAAGATTTACCTTATCGAAAACCTAGATGCTACTGAGGTCAGTCTACTTCTTTTTAAAAGTGTAAATTATTATGTTAAATTGAAGCATATATATGTATCACTATTTGTTAAACCACTAGGTACCTATTTAACCCAAAACACCATCCTTTTTTAAAACACAAATACAAAACCAGAAGAGCTTATAGTTGTGTAACTGTATGTTAGGGTTTGGTTTTTCAAAGTGCCAATTAGCGACTGCTTCTCAGTCTTTTATTTTTTAATGATAGCGTTAATGTAGGTTAGCGTTGGGGTTACTTGGTTTTTAGTTTTCTGTTCTTTGGTAATGACATTCATATGTTTTCCTGTGTTTACAAACAGGACCAGTTTGACACTATTGACTTGTCACACAATGAGCTTGTCAAAATTGACAATTTCCCCAAGTTAAATCGACTCGGAACGTTGTTGCTTGATATCAACGGTCTTAAGGTCATCAACCCCAACATTGGAGGTATTGTGATGCTCCCCTGATAGGGGCTGTTTATTTTTATTCGTACTTGTTATTTACTACCTTTCACGTGTCAAGTTGTTCACATGTTTTTGAGGATTTTTGGTTAATCTTATTTTCCAGCTCATGGGACTAACTGAATTTCAAAAAAGCTGCTAAGCTCATTTTTATCCAATAAGCCAAAATTTAGCTAAACCAAATCCCCCTTCCTTTTGTATTGGTTACTAGATCAATTAATGTTGTCATACAGGGCATCTTCTGTACCTATATAAATTCATATATGAAATGCGGACTTTATTTTAATAGAAAATGGAAGTACTATCTACATGGCCCAAATCACTGTTTGTGATTTTTATGTAACAATTTTGTGGTTTTTTAAATTTAGAGTTCTTGCCGGAACTGCACACGTTGGTTCTTGCTAATAATCCATTTTATAATTTCGTTGAGATTAATCCGCTGGCATCACTCCCGAAGCTGCAGCACTTGACCTTAGTGGGAAACGAAATCACAACGAAACCAAAGTATCGACTGTATGTTATCCACAAGTTGAAATCTCTTATTTCGCTCGACTCTAAGAAAATAGAAGAAAAGGTTAGTTACATAATTTCTGCACGCTTATGCTTTTGATCGGGATGTGGCATTACTGGGAAAGTGGAAATTTGTGCTGTATTTTTCTTTCCATTGTATTGTTTATCGTGTGAAACGTTTTTATCCGTAGCTTGCTGTTTTTTTTATTTTGATAGAAGGGCATGTATGTGCTTCCGTAAACGTGTTTAGTACTTATCAAATGTGCCCATATTATCTCATCCGTTCTTTGATGATTTATTGTTTTGGAAGTGACACTTTGTGTTCTTATAATCTGTACCCATACACTGCCTCACGGGATTGGGTATGATGTTACCTTAACTGAAACCTTGGTTTTCCATAACACCCATCATTTGTAAGTTTTTTAATTATTTTATGGCAACTGTTTTATCTTTATACCAATTCATTAAGGAGAAGCCATAGTTTGGTGAAATAAAAACTGTGAATGAAGAAAAATAGAGTAGCATAATAAGAACAAAGGCAACTAAAATCGTGTGTTATTAGCCTCTTGGACCTCAGTCGGTTTGATATACTCCTTTGATCCAATACAATGCCCACTATGGATGTGACACACAGGTTTAGAGAGAAGTTGGTGTCGCCCAATAAGACGTAGTCCTTTTAAATTAGGTAAACTATTATTAAGTATGTTTGCGTTATGTACACTAGCAATGCAGTCTTCCAGTAATCGTTACTGGCTGCTTTTATACATAGAAAACTAATGTGTACCTAGTGTATATCATAGGGATAAAATCATAGAACTCTGCTCCATCCTGATCACATTCTACCTTGAAGTTGTGTTGAAAAGAGTTACCTAGTGCAGAAACCGCTATTAGTAAAGTTATAAGTGGTGATAGATTGTTTCGTCCTTCTAGCTAATAATTTGATGATTTGCTTCCAAAGTCTCTCCATAGTATCATAGAGTATTGTTATTTTGTTTTAAACTGAGCTGGACGTGATCATCTCTGAACCTGTTTATGTTTATGACGATCAAGCATGTCAAACAACGTCATGGCATGTCTAGTTCATATGAAATACAAGTAAAAGTTAAGACTGAAGCTCTGTATCATTAATACTCTTCTGTCTTGATATATGATATCGGCACCTTAAATGCCATGATGTGTGTCACGCTTGCATACTTTATATGATATGACTTTGACTTCTGTTTTTTGCTTCATAACTTGATATAGACGACGCAAACCAACCTCTGAACCGACACTTGCTATATGCCATGCACTTTACTACATGCTTAATCTTTATCATGTTTCTATGCTTTTGAGTCGTGCTTGTTTGTCTTCTGCTATTAAGCTCACTTTTAGTGCCTTTTATGAGAAGGTTGTTTGTAATACTTTACTGTTGATAATAGGAGCGAATTGAAGCATCCAAGTTATTTTCATCTAAAGAGGCTGAAAAGATGTATCAAAAAGCATCTCTCGTGCCGTCTTTTAGTCCTAGACCTGAGGATTTTGCCGCTGCAGAGGTATCTTACCTTCTTACAAATCCATCTTTCATCTGTCAAAATAAAAAAAATATTAAACCATCTTTTTAACATGTGTTTGTAAAGTGCGATTACTGTGTTTTCTTATAATAATATAACAGGAGGGGTTTGTGCATTTAATATGCACATGTTGGATGGTTTTATGTTAACATAATATATATTTGTACCGCTTACACTTTGTGCAGGCTAGAATTCGTAATTCCAAAACTCCTAGAGAGGCAGCAAGACATAAAAAGGTGATATTTCGTCTAATCTCAAATTGTAATTAGGAAATGGTCTAATTTCATCTAATGATTGTCTTTCTAAAAAACTACTGATTGTTTGATGTACTAACGCTGATTGGTGGACCAGACTTTGAAGGCTTTCCAAGATCACGATGCTACTGTTGTTCAGAAACTTACTGGAATGAACATATATCCCGCTGATGGTGACAGAGAAGGTCCTACAGGCATGGAGCAGGTACTAAAGTACCATACTAAGATGGGTTTAATTTGATTATGCTCTTTACAAATTCACTGAACTGTTATATGAAAAAGGGGATATAGGGTAAAATTGGTGTGTTTGTTTTTAGTTTGTTTTAGGCTAGAAAGAAATAAGGCAAACCGTTCAAAGTTGTAGAGAGTTAATTTTTTTCAAACTAACAGCCATGGAGCAGGTACTAAAGTACCATACCAAGATGGGTTTAATTTGATTATGCTTTTTACAAATTTACTGACCTCTTATATGAAGAAGGGGATAAAGGGTAAAATTGGTTTGTTTTTTTTGTTTGTTTTAGGCTAGAAAGAAACTAGTTTTAATGCCCGTGCACGCACGGGACTTTAAAATAAAAGATAAATTAAATAATAATTTCGTCATTTTGATTTTATATATATTAAATATATTTTTTTAAAACATTTAATGTTTATATGTTTGATTATGTTTTACTGTGCAATGTGTTAACTAATATAAACTCAGTCTAATTTTTATTTTTCAAATTTCATATTCTTTTTACTTTCAAAATTTTTATTCTAAAAAATAGTTATATCTTATTTTTTTAATCAACAAACCATTTACATAAACCTTACACGCCGTATACTATTTATAAATTCATGATTTTATAATGTTTAATACTATTTTATAAAACAGTATTGAAATTTTAATACTCAAATAGATACGATGCTTATGGACTCACAAGTTTTACTTGATTTTTCATTATGTGATCATATTAATTAATATTTTGAATAAATATTTGTTGCACAAAGGATTTAACTTTGTTTAACTGAAATGTTAGGTAACTGTTTTCTAGACATTGTGTGTTTAGTAACCCATACCGACCTTGGAAAAATATATTTTGTTGTAATATGTAGAATCCCGTCTAATCATTTTCATCTTACACCTATGTCCAAGTTCCTGCATTCATTTTTGTAATTATATTTATGTTAATAATAATTTACGTAGATTGCATTGTTTGACTTTGTTAAGTGTCAAAATACATATAAACAATAATTTATGTTTTTATTTGAATTTTATAATCATGTGATTTATTGATATTTTTAATATAACATATATGTTGTATTTTTTTAAAATATAAATTTTGAGGGTATAAAGTTTAAGGGGTATTTTGTTTATTTTATAAAATTAATAAAATACATGGAAAATTATAAGTTTACATTTAAGTCCATCTAATTACATTTAAAATTCAACCACTAAAGTTTTATTAATCCACTCCTCCTTTTTTAAGTTTTTATTTTCACAAATTTGACACATATATCTTTTTGTGTTTACATCAAAATATTCCATCAAATATTTAATTTTGACCAAATTGAATTCAATTTTGACTTTTCTCCACCAATCACATCGCTTGATTTTGCTTATGTGTCAAAATTAAGTCATTTGATTGGTCCAATTAATTTTTCTACAACCTCCACTTTTTACTAAAATTCTTAAAAAATCTAATTCTTTTATTATATAAATAAAAGATAAGGCGTTCAAAGTTGTAAAGTGTTAATTTTTTTCAATCTAACAGCTTTTGCCACAGGAAGCGCTGATTTTCTTCTTACAATTCTAGTCTTTTTCTTCGATAAATCTTCAGAATACACTTTTGATATTTTGATTTGTCTTTTGTCTTTTTCTTCGATAAAAGCCCGTGAAAGATGAGATAATGAAAAAGGTCAAACAAAACAAGAAAAGAAAGGCTGAAGATGCAGCAGGTGCAACTGCTACAACAAGTGGATCATCCACAGCAGTGGAAACTTCATCCCCAAAGAATTTGTTGGAAAGGTAGTGTAACTCATGTTTATGAAATGCATCAGGAATTCCCGAGATCCACAGATTTGGAGATGGAACAGTAGGTTGAATTTGCAAAACCACATCCGATCATGTTTCTTGTCAAAGTGATTTCACATCTTTTCAGACTGTCCTATTGTTTACTGTTTGGTTTTAAGCATATGATATTCCTTGAATACGTTAGTTCACTACTACAGAAAATAAGCATTTAGTACGGTTTTAAAGGCCTTTTGGTACGGTTTTTGAACCGCACCTAATAATAGCGTACCAAAAAATAAAACATTTTTTATACGGTTCTAAAACCGCACCAGAAAATCATTTTTTCCTACGGTTTCATTAACAACCGCACCAAATACCTTTAGTCTTAAATATACACCGCTGAACACAATAATCGGAAATGGTGTGTCTGTATATGCAACTAAAGAAAATCTCATATAACATTCTCATGAAAATAATGACATCAACTATTAAGGGGTCTCCCAAATATACTCGTTAATTCTCATAAGCGCTACTTTATCAATCTCAAGCACTTTTAAATGGCGTCTTTCATTTCAAAGCTACAAGACAAAAAGAAGTTATTTATTTTTTGCAATAAAATCATCAAAAAAAATAACAGTGTGTGAAATAATAGGCCATGTATATAGTGTAACCCAACTTGCATTTGCGCAGTAGAATCAAGTAATAAGGTTGTGGTGTATGCACGTAAATGTTTTACTATAATTCAATAACAATGTGTTGAGATATAATGAATATTTACCTCTTGACAAAGGGAAGCACTCCAATAGATCAAATGACCAGGAGAATGCTCCGAATCACCATTCCTTTAAACACAAATAAATACATTGTTATACTCGGCCATAATAGACAAGTGAATGATTCAAGTAATCTTGTTACACTGAATTGAAGAGCTGACACAATAGATTATAGTTACTAATATAGCCAGCTACATAAACAAATGGATTCTCCTCTATCGTTAGAATAAAGTTTTACAAATTTGGTTAAGTATTTAAAAAGTGAAATAACTCATATAAATTTTCTCTCGTGTCATTGGGTGTTTCTTTTAGTATTACATCAGTTTAGGTCGTTTTGTTATAAAACTACAAAGGCTAGAGTAACTATTATCCCACATTGATGAAAAGTAAAAGTGGTAATATATTTATAAAGAGAAAGGACAAGAAATAAGTAACCGGAATACTTAATCCCAACAAAAACAAAGATTTGTTGGTTTATGTACTTGTTTTTTGTCTTCTAACTTTGCTTCGGGTGCGATTTATTTTTTTGTCAACTAAATACGGTAAATTTCTATGAGCCAAACTGGCCACCATGGCCATGGCGCCGCCAGTACCATGGGCTGAGTTATTGGTTTTTGGCTGGCTAGCGAGCGTTGTGGGTGATGGCGCGACCCCATGGCGCAACCAACCACACTGTGGCTCGCGCCATGGGCTGAGTAATTGTTTTTTATTTTTAAATTTTTTTTTTTAAATATGACGGTTAGGGCAACGACTAGTTTTTTTTGGGAGTGTTTTTAGACCGTTTGAAGGTAAAAAAAAACCCCTTTTCCCTATTTTTTTACTTATAAATCCTCTCTAAATCTAACAAAAAATTACACCTTCTTCTATAATTCACAGCCTCTAATTTCTATATTATTTATATCCACGATGAGTCAATATCCAAACCAATACCCGAATCAATGGATAAACTATTTTTTATCCGATCCTCAAAATTAAATTCCTACTACTCAACTACCAAATTTGTCTGCTTCGTCTAACCCGAATACTCCCTTATCCACAACATCTAGCACTTCAAGAACTAACCAATTTTCTTCATTCTCCAACTATAATCAACTACCAAATCTTTTTGCTAACTTCCCACAACCAAACCTATTTGTTAATTGTATACCCGAGGCATTCAATTTATGGTTCCAACAATCTCAACAATCGCAAGTCTTCCAACAATCACAACAACAAAATTTCCAAAACTTTCCTCCACACTCTTCACAAGAACCTCAAGAGCCCGAAGAAAACGATGACCCTGAAGAACCCGAAGAACAAGCCGCGGGTCCATCGATGAAAGGTGGGAGAAAGAAAAGTGTTGCTAAAAAAAACTGAAGAAAGCCCCACCGCCACCTCCCGAAGTTGGACCGTTATTTTTGGACCCAATGTGAAGAAGAAGTTTTGGCCGAGTGTTGGATTGAAGAATCCGAATACCATTAGGTCGGGTCCGATAAACCATATGAGGCGTTTTGGTTCCAAATTATGGATATGTATAACGACCGGCTTAAGGATGAGGGTTTTAAACCGAGGAACAAAATTATGTTGACCGGGAAGTGGACGACTTTGAACCGTGAGGTTCATAGGTTTAATTCATTTATGAAAACGCCAAACTTTTGAGTGGAGAAAATCAAGATGATTTGATGACTCGTGTGATGAGTTTGTTTTGAGATGAAAACGGGAACAAGGAGTTTCCACACAAAAGTGTTTGGCTTGTTTTGAAAGACAAGTATAAATGAAAAAATCTTGATTCAACTCGAATACGTCGTGCCCGAGGGAGGTTAGCCGATTTAGATCCGGATCATTTTAATTATGATGAGATCCTTCATCCATCCGGTGTTCCAAGAAAGCCCAAGGTTAAACGCTTCTCAAGCTCATCCGCCACTTCCGGGTCTCAAAAAGAACAATTGGCCAAATTGCTAAAACAACAAATGATATCGGATCGTGATGCTAATAAGGAACGATTGGAACGAGAGGTGGCGGCAAGACTAGAAGTGGTTGAGCTTCAAAAAAGGAATGAAGAATTGCAAATCCTTCAATACGACACAACCGGGATGAGTGCTGAAGACGTGGCGAGGATCGAAATGTTCAAAAATGAGGCGCGCGCGAAATATTTTAATTTTTAAGTTGTATATTTTTAAAGATTTTTTAATTCGTGTTTGTATTTTTTTGTGTTTTTTATTTTGTGTTTTTTTTACTTCGTGTAATTTTATTTTAGTAACTGTATTTTTATTTTAATTAATGAAAAAATAAACTTTTAGTATATTAATTGTTGAATTTAAAAAAAAGGGTGGGGTCACGATAAACCAAGAAAAGTTGGTGTTAACCAGGGAGGAGGTTTGGTGGGTTATGGGGTGTTTTGGTGTTATGGAAGAAAAATTGACGTGACATTACTTTTTGCCCATGGCTCGACTGTACCCGGGCCTTTTAGTATGAGTTTTTTACTTCATGAGAAGAAAATGAGAGACTTTCCGTTATATGTCTGAATATTCAATAGTTTTTCAGTCTCATCAAGCTCGTACTTACACGTTTACCATCGTGTATATAACCAAAGAATAAAATAACCCGTACACTTGAGGTATGTGATATCTCCCCGTCCAATCATGTCTCTTTATGGCATATTTCTTTGCTTCAATATGAAACATTTGCAGAATTGTGGATGCATAGTTTCTTAATGGTAAGCCTAAAACTTAGTGTCGCAATGATAACAATTATTACAGTGTGAAATTTTCAAGTAATAAAGGCAAGGCAAGGCATGATGTTGATATACTTTGTAACGTTCCATTCCTCCAACTGTAGTTCACATGTGTAAAAGCCTTTCCCCCTTCGATATGGGATCCCTTAAGCAATGGAAGCTTTCCCAAAGGTGGAAAATAGGTGCAGGTGGCCTACTTTTGGAGCCGAAGCTTCTTTCAATTGGTTAAAGAAAACATCCGGCCACAGACCGTTAACCACCATAATTATCATTTGTAAAGTGCCCAAGTTTGAGTTCAAATGGAGGGTGTCAATATATTCACGTCTATTGTAAGATGTACTATATAAACAAGGTGTTGCTTCTTTATAAGTTTGGCTTTCTTAGCCTCACTTACATGTTCGTGCTTCAAGCATTCTATTTTAAGACTACCTCGAAGATTTTCAAGTGTTTCAGATCACCAAGAGTACATGACGCGTCTCGGTTTCCTATTAGAAGGTGGCTTAATGATTAAAGAGAAGTCAACTTCCTGCTAATGTGATCAATATCAAAATTTCAGTAGTTGTTCGAGGTTACCTATACCTTGAGGTAGTTTCATTAAACGATGAAAAGAAACTGCTTTCCAAGTTTGAAGTTTTATCAAATTGAAAACTATTTCATGTAACTTGTACAACGGGTTATGTGACACGCTAATGTAGCGTAAGTATTTCAATTAGTCTACCCATCAGAAAGAATTTTTAACATATTGCAACTACGATCTAAAGTTTTCATATACTTGAAGCGGTAACAATACTCATGTGGGAGCGTTACACACGCATGAGGAACGAGAACCTCATGTGGAACTGGGTCGAAAACGTGTAAAATCTTTATGACCTATCCAGAAAAACAGGAACCGTATCATGATGGTCAAATTTTAATATGAAGGTTACGTATATTAGATCATGACATGTCACCATTGACAGAATAGCTAGAGCCTAGTTAGGTTTGGCGTGACGATATATCCAAACTTTAAGTTTCAGCGTGAGATATTGGGACATTTTACAAGGCGTGATTTAAAGTAGAAAACAATATTTTCAGACTTATAACTTTGTATCATATTTTATAATTACATGTGTGGTAAATACTATTAAATTCAAGCACAAAAAATCACTGATAAATACAAGTCCCAATCTAAAATACTAACAAGTCCCCTAAACACTTCAAAAACGTTGGCCACACGTTACGCCTTTGCCCGCCCATTAACACCTCAACCCACACCATGTTTAAAGTCGACGTTTTAATATTTTTTGTAACATAAACGATGCATCTCACGTCTTAGGCCGCATGACGCGATAACATGTTGACGATATCATCTAAGGTAAAGTCAGTCAAGATTTCCACTCTATTAAAATTAGTAATTTGTGAAACACATATGTGATGTGATCTATAAACTTCTATTGTATTATGTTATCTAACGACACATATATTAGTGATTAAAAACAGATGTTGGATGAACCAACATCGAAAGAAAATATAACCAAATGTCATTATATAAGTTGGGTAATAGTCACTTTTATTAGCTTATAGATTACTTTCATACTTTCTTATACGATGTATTATCTTAACTAATTATAAAGGACGGATACATATTGTTGAAAATTGAAAAATTTCCTTTGTGGCTTATGTTGTAAGTTTCACCTATCACCAGTTTGGAAAGTATGTGATATTTACAGCCATGCATTTATCAGCCAAACTTCTTATGTAAGGAACCATGCATAAACACATATGGAAATGTTGAAATATTACTTATCAAAAATTGTTAATCTTTAGAAACTATAGAATCTTAGTTGTAACCCTTATAGCAAAGCTGTTTCAAAACAACATTTGTAAAACCTTTTGAATTTTGAAGACCCGAGTACCACTCTCTCTTTAACCTAATACTCACACCACTAAATCTATTTTACCTCCACCAGTAACCTAACCACCACCACCACCACAGCTGCAATCCCTCTCTATTACCATAGAACCACGACCGTCACCACTTTTATTACCGTCTACCAAACTAATGCCATAGTTTCTTTGGACTTGGTGGTTTTCGTGTGCTAGGTGGGTTTGATGCGTTTGTGGTTGTTTTGAGTTATTTCGGTAACTTTGGTTTGCAAATGAATACTGGGTGATGGTCGGAATGTTGCTGAAGATGGTGGTCTCAGATGGAGCCTGACGATGATACTGCTATAGATGCGCTCAAATCGATTAGAACACATTGCCGCTCAACTCGATCAAGGTAACTAAATCATATCGACGTATTTGTTTTACTTGTTGCATGTTTTTTATGACATGTATTCGATGTATATTTTCTTTTTGTATATGGATTCGTTCTTCATTGATTTGTCTATCTTTTATTTCTTTTCAGTTTTCACTTTTGTCGATGTGATATGTTTATGAATTTTTTACATTTTTGATTCTTGGTTATTGGGTTTGTTTTAATCTATGCAGTAATAATTAGTTTCAGGTTAGGTGGGATGGAAAAGCACTCGGTTCGATCGGCTGGGAAAAATTAGAAGGCTTATACACTTAAATAATCCGTTATCTAAGCAATATAGGTTTGCAAAGGAGACTGGAAATATTCGTTTCTCTGGCAAACCGTTTGGGGATTGTTATATCAACCCAGAGCGATACACAGATCTGTCCTCCCAGCTTCTGAATTCGTTTAATGAAGCAATGGTCACTTCTGTTGCTGAAAATTTGGAAGAAGCTCTTAAGGATGGATCCGTTTCTTATCATGCTTTATACGGGCAACACAAAATCTTAGCATTCATTGCAGGATGCTAAAGTATTTGGTGGAGGTATGAGTTCAGCCAAAGGGATTAGCTTCCAAACTAATACCTCCGCCACGGCAGAACTACATATTTTTCGCTTCTCTTGATTCTTTGATTGACATATGAAATTTCAACTCAGGTTATCTTGTTTTGTATTTTCTCATGAGAAGTTGGTGGAAATATGCAGGGGACAAAAAAAGAAAGAAGACCATGATTTTCGTTTACCTTAGTTTCTTTGGAACAACATATAATGGCAATAACGCAAATGAAAATTCTGCAGACAATGTTCTTCAATATCTACAATCACATCTGCTATTTAAGGTTATAAAAATTGAAGAAAACTCTTTTACTGTGCATAAAAGAAAGAGGTAGGTTTTTGGCATTGAGTTTTGATATTCCTAAATTTCCAAATAGGAAAGCCCCTTGATGTTTACCTTAGTGTGTTTCGTTACATAAGAAGCTAATTTAAGTACATTCTTTTATAATTTTTGGATATTGTCCTTATCATGTTCCTATATGCTATCTGAAACTCCAACGCAATAAACCATTGAACCCTGGGTCTTAGTATATAAAGATGCAGTCCTGATAATCATTTTATATAGTTGCGGATGACGGTAAGTTGATTTCACCAACGCAATAAACCATTGAACCCGGGGTCTTAGTATATAAGAATTCAGAAGATGCGGGCGAATCGTCTATGAAAACAGATATATTCTTCAATCATGTTTGTTTTATTACCCCCTTTATTCATTCATTAGGATGAAAAAATAA
Organism: Glebionis coronaria; assembly: GCA_025667525.1. Lineage (NCBI taxonomy): Eukaryota > Viridiplantae > Streptophyta > Magnoliopsida > Asterales > Asteraceae > Glebionis > Glebionis coronaria. The sequence continues at coordinate 687,845,895 of CM046875.1, read as the reverse complement.
TGTTAGAGTAAGCAAATTGAGACGGTTCAAAATCAAACTTGCCCATCCCTTCTCTTCACCAAACACCACATCTAACCGTTCATTAGGTTGAAAATTGTTTTTCAGGTATGGGCAAACATATACATATCCACTCTCTCTCGCACAAATACATACCACTCTTTTTCTCTCTTACACCCATTCTCTCTCTAAAACCAGATCCATCGCCTCTCCTCTAGATCTTTCTTCCCCATCTCAAAAACAGATCTGACACGGCTATTAGTAAGATCCGGCAAGGCTTGCAAAAACCCATGGTTCAGACATTCATTCATGGAAAATAGCTATGTACTCTAATTTAAAATGACTTATAAAGAAAAATCAGCAAACCATATAATTTATGCTTTTGATCGGTGGTTTTGTTATTTTCAGCTTCTCTGATTTATGGTGTTTAGATCGCATGTGATGATGGATTTGGTTTTCTAAAGATGTTGGTTGCTTTGGGAGATGATATATTGTTCATAATGGAGGTAATCTTCTTTTACCAGAATCAAGATATCTATTTCTTTTTTAATTTAAATAGCTGACAAATGTAAAGTTTAAGTTTGATTAGATCTTTTTAGATAGAGATCTAATTAGCTGACTGTAAAGTTAAAGTTTGATTGTATCTTTTTTTTAATTTAAATAGTTTTCCACTTATGTTGCCGGTTCTAGCTTATTGTACCAGGACCACTGATGCAAAAAAGGTCCAAATTACACCCTGAAGGATGACAGTTTTACAAGAAAAGGTGGCAACGATAGCTCAAGGTTAGTAGGTTTAGTAGACGTTGTAAAATGGGTGGGTCGTGTGGGTTCGACAATTGGTCAAAGCTATCAGGGGTTGAGCCATGTTATTTTTTGTACATATACGTACATATCCTCCTACACACACAATAACATTAAATATTTCTTTTCCACTAATTCTCTTTCTGCATCTAAACCGTATGTTCTGACATTTGTCAGGATCCTGTGAGTAGGAAGATTTGTAGGTTGTTTTTCTAGGAGGATATAACATTTTTGTTTGTTTTATAACATAAATGATAGATCTATGTTAAAAAAAATTAGAGAGATGAATTGGGACTGAGATGAGATTCTCTCACCCATTTATATACATATCTATTAGGGGTGTGCACGGTTCGGTTTGGGTCGGTTTTTGGCTAAAACCGAAACCGAACCGATATATTCGGTTTTTAAAAAACCAAAAACCGAAACCGTTCGGTTTTGGGCGGTTCGGTTTTTTCGGTTTGTAATCGGTTTCGGTTCGGTTTTTCGGTTTTTTTGGTTTTAAAACCGTTTATATTTGGGTACGTCCGATTTAGATTAAAAAACTTGTTTTGCGTGTAAAAATAGTTTTTTTTTTTAATTTTCAATCTAAGCCTAATAATGTTTATCTCAAATTTCTAATCTATAATTACACACATATTTTTAAGATAAACACACATGCAAATAAACATGCGTACAAACGATTACTGTCACATATGTAATTATATATTGTCAACTAAGCACAAATATATATTAAACACGCGTATAAACAATGAAATAAATATATTACTCCTATTTTCCTAAAAAAACGAATATTAATTTATAATTTTGATATATTACTTATTTATTTATATTATATTATATTTATATTTTTTATATAATAAAATGGTTCGGTTCGGTTCGGTTTTTACGGTTCGGTTTTTGGATGAAAAACCGAAACCGAACCGAAACTTTTCGGTTTTTGAAACGTAGAAACCGAACCATTGGTTTTTATATTCGGTCGGCTTTTTCGGTTCGTTTTTTTCGGTTTTTCTGTTCGGTTTCGGTTTTTCGGTTTTTTTTGTTCACCCCTGATATCTATATTAGTAGTATTTTCAATTTTATTTTTTCCACATTTAAACAACATTAGAAGATTATGGTTTTTTTAGGTAGATATTGCATATGTTAATGAAAGAGCTTCGATAACATATACAGTACGTTGTAACTTCATCTTTCAAATAAGCTTAATATTTATATAGTTTTAAATTGTTCATAATCATCTATTTATATTATCGTTAACTACAAGTTTATAATCATTAAAATTATAAAAGTTAATATGTAGGTCTTTACTTTCACTATTTTGAAATTTTAAAAGTTTCAAATTATTTTAAAAGTATATCAATATTAGACTATTTTGAAAGATAAAAAATTAAACTTTACAATTGTGAAAAAATAAAACAAAAAAAATTCAATTATGATATATTAATTAACAAAAAATTAGGATATAGTGTTAATTGAGATGTAAATAAAATATGTAAATACTTATTGAGTTAAGGATATAATGGTAATTTAGTGTTGTGTATTGTGTTCCTTTCTTTTCATTCAGTAGCACCCGAAAGTTTCTCAGTGTATGTTTAGAATTGTGACACGTGTAATAAAATTATCTTGATTTAATTATAAGATAGATAGAAAAAGTAAAAAAAAAACAAAAATGTAAATATAAAAAGTTGAAGGTTTTTTTTTACAAACTCTGTTTTTAGCTATTCTCACTTGGGCTTATTGGGCCGGCTGTTGGTCGATAAATACAAACGTTTGAGGGTTTCCCTCCCACCTCTAGTTTCATTTCACATAAACCAAAAACAAAAGAAAACCGGATGGTTCGATTGACGGCAGATTTGATAAAGAAAAGCCGCCGTTTTCACAATGATCGTGGCGAGCATGTACTAGATCTCAAAGGTACCCTCATCTCATCTCTTGTCTTTTTATTTATTTTATCTAATTTAAACCCTAATCTATTTTTATTTTATTTTTTTATTAACAGGAAAAAAGATTTACCTTATCGAAAACCTAGATGCTACTGAGGTCAGTCTACTTCTTTTTAAAAGTGTAAATTATTATGTTAAATTGAAGCATATATATGTATCACTATTTGTTAAACCACTAGGTACCTATTTAACCCAAAACACCATCCTTTTTTAAAACACAAATACAAAACCAGAAGAGCTTATAGTTGTGTAACTGTATGTTAGGGTTTGGTTTTTCAAAGTGCCAATTAGCGACTGCTTCTCAGTCTTTTATTTTTTAATGATAGCGTTAATGTAGGTTAGCGTTGGGGTTACTTGGTTTTTAGTTTTCTGTTCTTTGGTAATGACATTCATATGTTTTCCTGTGTTTACAAACAGGACCAGTTTGACACTATTGACTTGTCACACAATGAGCTTGTCAAAATTGACAATTTCCCCAAGTTAAATCGACTCGGAACGTTGTTGCTTGATATCAACGGTCTTAAGGTCATCAACCCCAACATTGGAGGTATTGTGATGCTCCCCTGATAGGGGCTGTTTATTTTTATTCGTACTTGTTATTTACTACCTTTCACGTGTCAAGTTGTTCACATGTTTTTGAGGATTTTTGGTTAATCTTATTTTCCAGCTCATGGGACTAACTGAATTTCAAAAAAGCTGCTAAGCTCATTTTTATCCAATAAGCCAAAATTTAGCTAAACCAAATCCCCCTTCCTTTTGTATTGGTTACTAGATCAATTAATGTTGTCATACAGGGCATCTTCTGTACCTATATAAATTCATATATGAAATGCGGACTTTATTTTAATAGAAAATGGAAGTACTATCTACATGGCCCAAATCACTGTTTGTGATTTTTATGTAACAATTTTGTGGTTTTTTAAATTTAGAGTTCTTGCCGGAACTGCACACGTTGGTTCTTGCTAATAATCCATTTTATAATTTCGTTGAGATTAATCCGCTGGCATCACTCCCGAAGCTGCAGCACTTGACCTTAGTGGGAAACGAAATCACAACGAAACCAAAGTATCGACTGTATGTTATCCACAAGTTGAAATCTCTTATTTCGCTCGACTCTAAGAAAATAGAAGAAAAGGTTAGTTACATAATTTCTGCACGCTTATGCTTTTGATCGGGATGTGGCATTACTGGGAAAGTGGAAATTTGTGCTGTATTTTTCTTTCCATTGTATTGTTTATCGTGTGAAACGTTTTTATCCGTAGCTTGCTGTTTTTTTTTATTTTGATAGAAGGGCATGTATGTGCTTCCGTAAACGTGTTTAGTACTTATCAAATGTGCCCATATTATCTCATCCGTTCTTTGATGATTTATTGTTTTGGAAGTGACACTTTGTGTTCTTATAATCTGTACCCATACACTGCCTCACGGGATTGGGTATGATGTTACCTTAACTGAAACCTTGGTTTTCCATAACACCCATCATTTGTAAGTTTTTTAATTATTTTATGGCAACTGTTTTATCTTTATACCAATTCATTAAGGAGAAGCCATAGTTTGGTGAAATAAAAACTGTGAATGAAGAAAAATAGAGTAGCATAATAAGAACAAAGGCAACTAAAATCGTGTGTTATTAGCCTCTTGGACCTCAGTCGGTTTGATATACTCCTTTGATCCAATACAATGCCCACTATGGATGTGACACACAGGTTTAGAGAGAAGTTGGTGTCGCCCAATAAGACGTAGTCCTTTTAAATTAGGTAAACTATTATTAAGTATGTTTGCGTTATGTACACTAGCAATGCAGTCTTCCAGTAATCGTTACTGGCTGCTTTTATACATAGAAAACTAATGTGTACCTAGTGTATATCATAGGGATAAAATCATAGAACTCTGCTCCATCCTGATCACATTCTACCTTGAAGTTGTGTTGAAAAGAGTTACCTAGTGCAGAAACCGCTATTAGTAAAGTTATAAGTGGTGATAGATTGTTTCGTCCTTCTAGCTAATAATTTGATGATTTGCTTCCAAAGTCTCTCCATAGTATCATAGAGTATTGTTATTTTGTTTTAAACTGAGCTGGACGTGATCATCTCTGAACCTGTTTATGTTTATGACGATCAAGCATGTCAAACAACGTCATGGCATGTCTAGTTCATATGAAATACAAGTAAAAGTTAAGACTGAAGCTCTGTATCATTAATACTCTTCTGTCTTGATATATGATATCGGCACCTTAAATGCCATGATGTGTGTCACGCTTGCATACTTTATATGATATGACTTTGACTTCTGTTTTTTGCTTCATAACTTGATATAGACGACGCAAACCAACCTCTGAACCGACACTTGCTATATGCCATGCACTTTACTACATGCTTAATCTTTATCATGTTTCTATGCTTTTGAGTCGTGCTTGTTTGTCTTCTGCTATTAAGCTCACTTTTAGTGCCTTTTATGAGAAGGTTGTTTGTAATACTTTACTGTTGATAATAGGAGCGAATTGAAGCATCCAAGTTATTTTCATCTAAAGAGGCTGAAAAGATGTATCAAAAAGCATCTCTCATGCCGTCTTTTAGTCCTAGACCTGAGGATTTTGCCGCTGCAGAGGTATCTTACCTTCTTACAAATCCATCTTTCATCTGTCAAAATAAAAAAAATATTAAACCATCTTTTTAACATGTGTTTGTAAAGTGCGATTACTGTGTTTTCTTATAATAATATAACAGGAGGGGTTTGTGCATTTAATATGCACATGTTGGATGGTTTTATGTTAACATAATATATATTTGTACCGCTTACACTTTGTGCAGGCTAGAATTCGTAATTCCAAAACTCCTAGAGAGGCAGCAAGACATAAAAAGGTGATATTTCGTCTAATCTCAAATTGTAATTAGGAAATGGTCTAATTTCATCTAATGATTGTCTTTCTAAAAAACTACTGATTGTTTGATGTACTAACGCTGATTGGTGGACCAGACTTTGAAGGCTTTCCAAGATCACGATGCTACTGTTGTTCAGAAACTTACTGGAATGAACATATATCCCGCTGATGGTGACAGAGAAGGTCCTACAGGCATGGAGCAGGTACTAAAGTACCATACTAAGATGGGTTTAATTTGATTATGCTCTTTACAAATTCACTGAACTGTTATATGAAAAAGGGGATATAGGGTAAAATTGGTGTGTTTGTTTTTAGTTTGTTTTAGGCTAGAAAGAAATAAGGCAAACCGTTCAAAGTTGTAGAGAGTTAATTTTTTTCAAACTAACAGCCATGGAGCAGGTACTAAAGTACCATACCAAGATGGGTTTAATTTGATTATGCTTTTTACAAATTTACTGACCTCTTATATGAAGAAGGGGATAAAGGGTAAAATTGGTTTGTTTTTTTTGTTTGTTTTAGGCTAGAAAGAAACTAGTTTTAATGCCCGTGCACGCACGGGACTTTAAAATAAAAGATAAATTAAATAATAATTTCGTCATTTTGATTTTATATATATTAAATATATTTTTTTAAAACATTTAATGTTTATATGTTTGATTATGTTTTACTGTGCAATGTGTTAACTAATATAAACTCAGTCTAATTTTTATTTTTCAAATTTCATATTCTTTTTACTTTCAAAATTTTTATTCTAAAAAATAGTTATATCTTATTTTTTTAATCAACAAACCATTTACATAAACCTTACACGCCGTATACTATTTATAAATTCATGATTTTATAATGTTTAATACTATTTTATAAAACAGTATTGAAATTTTAATACTCAAATAGATACGATGCTTATGGACTCACAAGTTTTACTTGATTTTTCATTATGTGATCATATTAATTAATATTTTGAATAAATATTTGTTGCACAAAGGATTTAACTTTGTTTAACTGAAATGTTAGGTAACTGTTTTCTAGACATTGTGTGTTTAGTAACCCATACCGACCTTGGAAAAATATATTTTGTTGTAATATGTAGAATCCCGTCTAATCATTTTCATCTTACACCTATGTCCAAGTTCCTGCATTCATTTTTGTAATTATATTTATGTTAATAATAATTTACGTAGATTGCATTGTTTGACTTTGTTAAGTGTCAAAATACATATAAACAATAATTTATGTTTTTATTTGAATTTTATAATCATGTGATTTATTGATATTTTTAATATAACATATATGTTGTATTTTTTTAAAATATAAATTTTGAGGGTATAAAGTTTAAGGGGTATTTTGTTTATTTTATAAAATTAATAAAATACATGGAAAATTATAAGTTTACATTTAAGTCCATCTAATTACATTTAAAATTCAACCACTAAAGTTTTATTAATCCACTCCTCCTTTTTTAAGTTTTTATTTTCACAAATTTGACACATATATCTTTTTGTGTTTACATCAAAATATTCCATCAAATATTTAATTTTGACCAAATTGAATTCAATTTTGACTTTTCTCCACCAATCACATCGCTTGATTTTGCTTATGTGTCAAAATTAAGTCATTTGATTGGTCCAATTAATTTTTCTACAACCTCCACTTTTTACTAAAATTCTTAAAAAATCTAATTCTTTTATTATATAAATAAAAGATAAGGCGTTCAAAGTTGTAAAGTGTTAATTTTTTTCAATCTAACAGCTTTTGCCACAGGAAGCGCTGATTTTCTTCTTACAATTCTAGTCTTTTTCTTCGATAAATCTTCAGAATACACTTTTGATATTTTGACTTGTCTTTTGTCTTTTTCTTCGATAAAAGCCCGTGAAAGATGAGATAATGAAAAAGGTCAAACAAAACAAGAAAAGAAAGGCTGAAGATGCAGCAGGTGCAACTGCTACAACAAGTGGATCATCCACAGCAGTGGAAACTTCATCCCCAAAGAATTTGTTGGAAAGGCAAAGAACTGCAAGGAGAATGAAAAGAATGGAGAAAGTAGTGTAACTCATGTTTATGAAATGCATCAGGAATTCCCGAGATCCACAGATTTGGAGATGGAACAGTAGGTTGAATTTGCAAAACCACATCCGATCATGTTTCTTGTCAAAGTGATTTCACATCTTTTCAGACTGTCCTATTGTTTACTGTTTGGTTTTAAGCATATGATATTCCTTGAATACGTTAGTTCACTACTACAGAAAATAAGCATTTAGTACGGTTTTAAAGGCCTTTTGGTACGGTTTTTGAACCGCACCTAATAATAGCGTACCAAAAAATAAAACATTTTTTATACGGTTCTAAAACCGCACCAGAAAATCATTTTTTCCTACGGTTTCATTAACAACCGCACCAAATACCTTTAGTCTTAAATATACACCGCTGAACACAATAATCGGAAATGGTGTGTCTGTATATGCAACTAAAGAAAATCTCATATAACATTCTCATGAAAATAATGACATCAACTATTAAGGGGTCTCCCAAATATACTCGTTAATTCTCATAAGCGCTACTTTATCAATCTCAAGCACTTTTAAATGGCGTCTTTCATTTCAAAGCTACAAGACAAAAAGAAGTTATTTATTTTTTGCAATAAAATCATCAAAAAAAATAACAGTGTGTGAAATAATAGGCCATGTATATAGTGTAACCCAACTTGCATTTGCGCAGTAGAATCAAGTAATAAGGTTGTGGTGTATGCACGTAAATGTTTTACTATAATTCAATAACAATGTGTTGAGATATAATGAATATTTACCTCTTGACAAAGGGAAGCACTCCAATAGATCAAATGACCAGGAGAATGCTCCGAATCACCATTCCTTTAAACACAAATAAATACATTGTTATACTCGGCCATAATAGACAAGTGAATGATTCAAGTAATCTTGTTACACTGAATTGAAGAGCTGACACAATAGATTATAGTTACTAATATAGCCAGCTACATAAACAAATGGATTCTCCTCTATCGTTAGAATAAAGTTTTACAAATTTGGTTAAGTATTTAAAAAGTGAAATAACTCATATAAATTTTCTCTCGTGTCATTGGGTGTTTCTTTTAGTATTACATCAGTTTAGGTCGTTTTGTTATAAAACTACAAAGGCTAGAGTAACTATTATCCCACATTGATGAAAAGTAAAAGTGGTAATATATTTATAAAGAGAAAGGACAAGAAATAAGTAACCGGAATACTTAATCCCAACAAAAACAAAGATTTGTTGGTTTATGTACTTGTTTTTTGTCTTCTAACTTTGCTTCGGGTGCGATTTATTTTTTTGTCAACTAAATACGGTAAATTTCTATGAGCCAAACTGGCCACCATGGCCATGGCGCCGCCAGTACCATGGGCTGAGTTATTGGTTTTTGGCTGGCTAGCGAGCGTTGTGGGTGATGGCGCGACCCCATGGCGCAACCAACCACACTGTGGCTCCCGCATTGGGCTGAGTAATCGTTTTTTATTTTTATTTTTTTTTATTTTTTTTTGAAAATATGACCGTTAGGGCAACGACTAGTTTTTTTGGAGTGTTTTTTTGACCGTTTGAAGGTAAAAAAAAACCCTTTTCCCTATTTTTTACTTATAAATCCTCTCTAATCTAACAAAAAATTACACTTTCTTCTATAATTCACAACCTCTAATTTCTATATTATTTCTATCCACGATGAGTCAAAATCTAAACCAATACCCGAATCAATGGATAAACTATTTTTTATCCGATCCTCAAAATTAAATTCCGACTACTCAACTACCAAATTCGTCTGCTTCGTCTAACCCGAATACTCCCTTATCCGCAACATCTAGCACTTCAAGAACTAACCAATTTTCTTCATTCTCCAACTATAATCAACTACCAAATCTTTTTGCTAACTTCCCACAACCAAACCCATTTGTTAATTGTATACCCGAGACATTCAATTTATGGTTCCAACAATCTCAACAATCGCAAGTCTTCCAACAATCACAACAACAAAATTTCCAAAACTTTCCTCAACACTCTTCACAAGAACCTCAAGAGCCCGAAGAAAACGATGACACTGAAGAACCCGAAGAACAAGCCGCGGGTCCATCGATGAAAGGTGGGAGAAAGAAAAGTGTTGCTAAAGAAACCTGAAGAAAGCCCCACCACCACCCCCGAAGTCGGACCGTTATTTTTGGACCCAATGTGAAGAAGAAGTTTTGGCCGAGTGTTGGATTGAAAAATCCGAATACCATTAGGTCGGGTCCGATAAACCATATGAGGCGTTTTGGTTCCAAATTATGGATATGTATAACGATCGGCTTAAGGATGAGGGTTTTAAACCGAGGAACAAAATTATGTTGACCGGGAAGTGGACGACTTTGAACCGCGAGGTTCACAGGTTTAATTCATTTTATGAAAACGCCAAACTTTTGAGTGGAGAAAATCAAGATGATTTGATGACTCGTGTGATGAGTTTGTTTTGAGATGAAAACGGGAACAAGGAGTTTCCACACAAAAGTGTTTGGCTTGTTTTGAAAGACAAGTATAAATGAAAAAATCCTGATTCAACTCGAATACGCTGTGCCTGAGGGAGGCTAGCCGATCTAGATCCGGATCATTTTAATTATTATGAGATCCCTCATCCATCCGGTGTTCCAAGAAAGCCCAAGGTTAAAAGCTCCTCAAGCTCATCCGCCACTTCCGGGTCTCAAAAGAACAATTGGCCAAATTACTAAAACAACAAATGATATCGGATCGTGATGCTAATAAGGAACGATTGGAACGAGAGGTGGCGGCAAGAATAGAAGTGGTTGAGCTTCAAAAAGGAATGAAGAATTGCAAATCCTTCGATACGACACAACCGGGATGAGTGCTGAAGACGTGGCGAGGATCGAAATGTTCAAAAATGAGGCTCGCGCGAAATATTTTAATTTTTAAGTTGTATATTTTTTAAGATTTTTTTAATTCGTGTTTGTATTTTTTTTGTGTTGTTTTTTTATTTTGTGTTTTTTCTATTTCGTGTAATTTTATTTTAGTAATTGTATTTTTATTTTAATTAATGAAAAAATCAAGTTTTAGTATATTAATTGTTGAATTAAAAAAAAGGTGGGGTCACGATAAACCAAGAAAAGTTGGTGTTAACCAGGGAGGGGGTTTGGTGGGTTATGAGGTGTTTTGGTGTTATGGAAGAAAAACTGACGTGACGTTACTTTTTGCCCATGGCTTGACTGTACCCGGGCCTCTTAGTATGAGTTTTTTTCTTCATGAAAAGAAAATGAGAGAATTTCCGTTATATGTCTGAATATTCAATAGTTTTTCAGTCTCATCAAGCTCGTACTTACACGTTTACCATCGTGTATATAACCAAAGAATCAAAGAACCCGTACACTTGAGGTATGTGATATCTCCCCGTCCAATCATGCCTCTTTATGGCATATTTCTTTGCTTCAATATGAAACATTTGCAGAATTGTCGATGCATAGTTTCTTAATGGTAAGCCTAAAACTTAGTGTCGCAATGATAACAATTATTGCAGTGTGAAATTTTCAAGTAATAAAGGCAAGGCAAGGCATGATGTTGATATACTTTGTAACGTTCCATTCCTCCAACTGTAGTTCACATGTGTAAGAGCCTTTCCACCTTCCATATGGGATCCCTTAAGCAATGGAAGCTTTCCCAAAGGCGGAAAATAGGTGCAGGTGGCCTACTTTTGGAGCTGAAGCTTCTTTCGATTGGTTAAAGAAAACATCCGGCCATAGACCGTTAACCACCATAATTATCATTTGTAAAGTGCCCAAGTTTGAGTTCAAATGGAGGGTGTCAATATATTCACGTCTATTGTAAGATGTACTATATAAACAAGGTGTTGCTTCTTTATAAGTTTGGCTTTCTTAGCCTCACTTACATGTTCCTGCTTCAAGCATTCTATATTAAGACTACCTCGAAGATTTTCAAGTGTTTCGGATCACCAAGAGTACATGACGCGTCTCGGTTTCCTATTAGAAGGTGGCTTAATGATTAAAGAGAAGTCAACTTCCTGTTAATGTGATCAATATCAAAATGTCAGTAGTTGTTCGAGGTTACCTATACCTTGAGGTAGTTTCATCAGACGATGAAAAGAAACTGCTTAACTATTTCATGTAACTTGTACAACGGGTTATGTGACACGCTAATGTAGCGTAAGTATTTCAATTAGTCTACCCCATCAGAAAGAATTTTTAACATATTGCAACTACGATCTAAAGTTTTCATATACTTGAAGCGGTAACAAAACTCATGTGGGAGCGTTACACAAGCATGAGGAACGAGAACCTCATGTGGAACTGGATCGAAAACGTGTAAAATCTTTATGACCTATCCGGAAAAACAGGAACCGTATCATGATGGTCAAATTTTAATATGAAGGTTACGTATATTAGATCATGACATGTCACCATTGACAGAATAGCTAGAGCCTAGTTAGGTTTGGCGTGACGATATATCCAAACTTTAAGTTTCAGCGTGAGATATTGGGACATTTTCCAAGGCGTGATTTAAAGTAGAAAACAATATTTTCAGACTTATAACTTTGTATCATATTTTATAATTACATGTGCGGTAAATACTATTAAATTCAAGCACAAAAAAACACGGATAAATACAAGTCCCAATCTAAAATACTAACAATTCCCCTAAACACTTCAAAAACGCTGGCCACACGTTATGCCTTTGCCCGCCCATTAACACCTCAACCCACACCATGTTTAAAGTCGACGTTTTAATATTTTTGTAACATAAATGATGCATCTCACGTCTTAGGCCGCATGACGCGATAACATGTTGACGATATCATCTAAGGTAAAGTTAGTCAAGATTTCTACTCCATTAAAATTAGTAATTTGTAAAACACATATGTGATGTGATATATAAACTTCTATTGTGTTATGTTATCTAACGACTCATATATTAGTGATTAAAAACAGATGTTGGATGAACCAACATCGAAAGAAAATATAACAAATGTCATTATATAAGTTGGGTAATAGTCACTTTTATTAGCTTATAGATTACTTGCATACTTTATTATATGATTTATTATCTTAACTAATTATAAAGGACGGATACATATTGTTGAAAATTGAAAATTTTCCTTCTTTTGTAAGCTTCACCTATCATCGGTTTGGAAAGTATGTGATGTTTACAACCATGCATTTATCAGCCAAACTTCTTATGTAAGGAACCATGCATAAACACATATGGAAATGTTGAAATATTAATTATCAAAAATTGTTAATCTTTAGAAACTATAGAATCTTAGTTGTAACCCTTATAGCAAAGTTGTTTTAAAACAACATTTGTAAAACCTTTTGAATTTTGAAGACCCGAGTACCACTCTCTCTTTAACCTAATACTCACACCACTAAATCTCTTTTGCCTCCACCAGTAACCTAACCACCACCACCACCACAGCTGCAATCCCTCTCTATTACCATAGAACCACGACCGCCGCCACTTTTATTACCGTCTACCAAACTAATGCCATAGTTTATGTGGACTTGGTGGTTTTCGTGTGCTAGGTGGGTTTGATGCGTTTGTGGTTGTTTTGAGTTATTTCGGTAACTTTGTTTTGCAAATGAATAATGGGTGATGGTCGGAATGTTGCTGAAGATGGTGGTCTCAGATGGAGCCTGACGATGGTACTGCTATAGATGCGCTCAAATCGATTAGAACACATTGCCGCTCAACTCGATCAGGGTAACTAAATCATATCGACGTATTTGTTTTACTTGTTGCATGTTTTTTATGACATATGTATTCGATGTATATTTTCTTTTTGTATATGGATTTGTTCTACATTGATTTTGTCTATCTTTTTTTTTTCAGTTTTCACTTTTGTTGATGTGATATGTTTATGAATTTTTACATTTTTGATTCTTGGTTATTGGGTTTGTTTTAATCCATGTAGTAATAATTAGTTTCAGGTTAGGTGGGATGGAAAAACACCCGGTTCGATCGGCTGGGAAAAATTAGAAGGCTTTTACACTTAAATAATCCATTATCTAAGCAATATAGGTTTGCAAAGGAGACTGGAAATATTCGTTTCTCTGGAAAACCGTTTGGGGATTGTTATATCAACCCAGAGCGATACACAGATCTGTCCTCCCAGCTTCTGAAGTCGTTTAATGAAGCAATGATTACTTCTGCTGCTAACAATTTAGAAGAAGCTCTTAAGGATGGATCCGTTTCTTATCATGCTTTATACGGGCAACACAAAATCATAGCGTTCATTGCAAGATGCTAAAGTATTTGGTGGAGGTATGAGTTCAGCCAAAGCGATTAGCTTCCAAACTAATACCTCCGCCACGACAGAACTACATATTTTTTGCTTCTCTTGATTCTTTGATTGACATATGAAATTTCAACTCAAGTTATCTTGTTTTGTATTTTCTCATGAGAAGTTGGTGGAGATATGCAGGGGACAAAAAAAGAAAGAAGACCATGATATGATGGCAAGAACGCAAATGAAAATTCTGCAGACAGTGTTCTTCAATATCTACAGTCACATCTGCTATTTAAGGTTATAACAATTGAAGAAAACTCTTTTACTGTGCATAAAAGAAAGAGGTGGGGTTTTGGCATTGAGTTTTGATATTCCTAAATTTCTAAATAGGCAAGCCCCTTGATGTTTACCTTAGTGTGTTTCGTTACATAAGAAGCTAATTTAAGTACATTCTTTTATAATTTTTGGATATTGTCCTTATCAGGTTCCTATATGCTATCTGAAACTCCAACGCAATAAACCATTGAACCCTGGGTCTTAGTATATAAAGATGCAGTCCTGGTAATCATTTTATATAGTTTCGGTTGACGGTAAGTTGATTTCACCAACGCAATAAACCATTGAACCTGGGGTCTTAGTATAAGAATTCAGAAGATGCGGGCGAATCGACTATGAAAACAGATATATTCTTCAATCATGTTTGTTTTATGGTGTTAATTGTGCAAACGGATTTTGTTTGATTCAAGAACAAAAAAAAAATCCTATTTGCAGTTTGAAAACATAAGTTGTTATTGTATCTTTGTGCAAGTGATTGGTTTTTGTTGACGGGCAAATGGTTTTAGGTGTCTTATGAAGAACATTCTTGATGATATTTGAATAAAACGAGCTGCACACATAATTTATGGAGTCGGCTTACAGGGCATTAATTTAGGGACTACATTCGGGTATGGCTAACGAGATATTATGTGACTTTCATTATGCATAGCTATTTCTAAGGATTGTTTAATACGACTACGTTCGGGTATTGCAATTATTACATTGGCTTGATTTATATCTCAGAATTCTATTATTTCTATAATAGTATACTACATAGCACTGTAGTCCATAGGAGTTAAAAAAAATCATATTTATGTTTAGTGTTTAGATAGTATCTCCATATCAGACTGGAAATTGAGACTCAATTCACTTATTATATCCCGATGTGGATTTTGTGACTTGATTGCAGGTGCTCGATTTGCAAGGGTTACTTTGTACATTTTACTGTGTGGTGTTCTCCTTTTTAGAAGGTATATCTTTAATATATTTTTTACGAAAGAAGGTCGTTCATTTGATAGATAAAGAACTTGGCTTCGAATCATCGGGACCCCGGTTTGGCATAAAATGTTCATGCCGATAGAGATGTGAGAAGGCGTCGCATTATCAATTGCACAAGCATTTCTGTCGTTGAAAATAATGAGTCCAATTTTGCATCTTATGAATGTAAATACTTTTCCTTGTATACTTTCTTTTTACAAAACTCATATTTTTATTGAAATACATATTGTAATCATATTTTACATTTTAATTTCTCAAAACGGGTCACCCTGTCTAAGTTACCACTTGAATATAAAGAGATCGTTCCATAGTATACATTTACTATGCAGATGTGGTGGAGGTATGAGTTCAGGCAAAGCCGCTTTGGAGAGAGACACTAAAGTGAGTTTTTTTTCTTTAAGGTGGTGTTTTTATGAGTGTCCATTAACCTTAATTAGTTGATACTTGTAGGTCTTGGCTTTCGAAGCTGTTAAAAATCAAAGAAGTATGGTGAACATTATATCTACAGGTAATGCATATCACACACTTTGTTGCAGATTTTTCTATTTTCTATATTATAAACTTATATGTTCCGCGATCTCAAACCATGTTTGGATTAGTTTAATTCATGGGCCTATGGGTTCATTCATATTTAGAAAATCTCACGAGCTGCATTTTGTTGGTTTATGAGATTATTTGGTTAAGCTTTTGTACTTGAAGAAAAAAAGGCAAAAAAAGAGTTTGACTGATTTGGGTTTGATAAATTTATAAATCAATTAGATTGTGGCCGGACCTACGTTGCTTCCTTATCCAAACCAAATTTTTACAACCAATAGATCAGTAGAAATAATGTTTACAACCAATAGATCAGTAGAAATTTGTCGTACATAGAAATTTATATTTTATGTGTAATCTTTTTACGCACACATATCCCATGAACCAGATTTTTATCAAAACTAGACGAGTATCCGCAGGTAATGAGATTTAGACGATGTTTTTGTCATTGTGTGATCTGCAAGTACTGGAAAGATCAGTTTGCCATTATACAGTTTTAAACTCTTAACTACTTGAGATTAGTTTTAAAATTATCATGCAAGTTTTTTCCATTTATTCTTTAGATTACTAATTTCAACAAATCTTCAAACTGAAACAACCATTGGACCAGTGATCATGACATTGGTCATTACAATAATAATGTTAATTTGCTCCTATACAAATTGGCTATGACAATTTAAGAATGTTGATAATGAAATTTTGCTACGTTACTTTTACAGGTGTTGTTGGATATGTTTGAAGTGTTGGATATCCTTTTGTTTCTATATTAAAGCGATATGAGTGGAGATGTGTACCCTGCAATAGAAGATACACGATTGTATTTATGTTAGACGAACCGATACTCTTGAATCTCAGTTTTAGAGGGTTACATATGCGAACGTTGAATGTGAATTTTATGGCGTCCAAGTCTGTCATTTCTCCTATTTTCCCTCAACCAACTTACAAGACACAATATCTGATTTCGTTGTCTGCGACTTCTTATATTGTTATTCTAAGCAAGAAAAGTTTGTCAATTTGAAGATCCGACGCAGCGGAGCGCGGGTCTTCAATACTTGTTTGTAGTATAATCCGATAACCCTAATACCCCGCCCCGATAAGAC
Organism: Glebionis coronaria; assembly: GCA_025667525.1. Classification (NCBI taxonomy): domain Eukaryota; kingdom Viridiplantae; phylum Streptophyta; class Magnoliopsida; order Asterales; family Asteraceae; genus Glebionis; species Glebionis coronaria. Next base: position 687,829,062 of record CM046875.1, on the reverse strand, counting down.
TCGACCTTAATACCATCCGCACCCAATAACCCTATACCTATCTTGTTGGGTTTCTAGTGTGTTCTTAGAAAGTGAAACGTGACTCGATCTGACAAGACTTGATAACCCGACCCAATGACACCCGTGTATGGAATAGGCATAAGAACTTAAAATAATGGTTTTGTTTATATGAAAGAGACACAACTGTAGATATTATTTTCTCTCGCTAACATAGTTAGAGGATCATTAACATTAGAGTGCACAAGTGTGTATTTACCAAATGTCTTTACATGTCTTTTGATATTAATTTTTTTTGTTTGAGTAGAATAAGCACATGTTGCAACGGTTTATCATTTGTTCTTAAGAAATTCCCGCCGCTATGCGCGGGTACTCGCCTAGTATATACAAATGACAAAATCTTTTTAGATCGTCTTTCGTACACTAAAGAAAAAAGAAAGGTAAGAGCTTTCGTATTAAAAAAGTATTTTTTATAAAAAACAATCTCTTAATTAATTAATTTTTTACTTTTAATTTTTTAAAAACAACATAAAAGTTTTTTTATTTAACAAAAGCTTTTATTAATTAGTTTTTATTTTTCAATAAGTTGGTGGAGGAATATGATGGAGAAAAAAACATAAAAATATAAGTGTTCCATTTGTGAAAAAACAAAAACTTAAAAAACATGATGTAATTAATAAAATTTTAGTGGTTAAATTTCAAATAAATTAGATGGAGTTAAGTGAAACTTATAAATTTTTATATTTTTTGAATAATTTAAAAAAAATAAACAAATACTCTTACACTTTTATATCATATGTAACTCGTATATACACGGGGACGGGGCTTATAGCTTCTTAGAAAAACTATAAAACCATATCTTGGACCAAAAAAACAAAGAAAAACAAGACCTAAACATAACATGTACGTATATTGCCAAATGTTTTTTTTGCCGCGGCCTCACGTTTTCCCCATCATTTTGGAATGTCAACTACAGCGCAAGAGCCCAAAACGCGAGCGACAGTGTGGGATTCGCGTTATGAAGGTTAGGTTATGGCCATGGCTTGAGCCATGGTTTGCCATACCGACTCTAAGAGATAATTTGATACAAATCTAAACACATATTATTTCTTTCCTTTGCAGCGCGCTGTAGTATATCTCTATTTGGTTAATGACATAGTTTCATTTAAACAATAACGGTATTTGAAGCTCGTTAAGCCGAGTCATATGATCGACATAACTACTCCCGTTCAGTTGTGGTTAGTCTTTGATATATGGATATGCCCTTAAGGCGAGTCACATGAGGGATACATAACTACTACTCCCGTTCTATATATACGGTCAATCATTAATACCTCTAAATCATTCATAGTTAGATCAATTATTTTATGTAAAAACATTCATAGTTTCTACTTACATAAACAATATGATTCTCTATTTCACATGCCAATATAGACCCCAACAAGACATACACGATGGGTGTTGCCTTGCGTTTTAACCAGTGTTAAACTATCTATAAGGAGAACATGGCCGTGTTTCCAAGTATTACAAGTCATTTCTTCTCCAAGGTTGTGAACTCGTGATGCAAATTCACTCAAAGGAATACTCTGAAAGATCATGCATCGTAACGTGTTTATCCGTTTTGATCTTTCTAAAAACGTAAACTTAATATGACACGTATTTAACTACCCCATTAAATGCAAATTGTACATGTACTATTTAAAAATCTCAATTCCATACGACATAGTGAGTAGTGTGCTTAAAAATTGGTTGTCTGTTTTATATAGTTTGATTAAACTGGACCTAATTGTTTAAGATTACTATTCTATTGCCGCCGGTCCTTCATTTGTTTAAATTAATCTTGACCGTTTAAAATACATCAAAACTAAATCTTGACCATTCCAATTATAACATTATCCATGTCAACAAACTTGAGCCAAATGGGGGAATTACTCTTATCCTACGAGGATGTACAATGATCCTTTTGAAGCCTGATACATTAACTTGAGAAAAATACGGATGTTTCAATACTCATCAATATCTCTACATTAGATAAAGTCAAATAAAAATTTATCCTTATTCAACTTTAAAACCCCACTTTTGACGCCACAAAAATTACCATGTACAAGCTTTATATATAGACGCACATTTGCCCTTCATTTCATTCATATCATAACACCCTCAACCAAAATGAAGAACGTAATGTTATTAACTTCATAGTTTCTTTTATCTTGCCACGATTGACTCGTGTTCAATATGCAACAAAACAGTATATAAACGGTATCTTTTTTCATCTCTCGGTCGGAGCTATGCTTTGGCTAACTGTGGCTGTATGGCACGTGTCACACACGGTTGTTGGCAAGGAAGTATAATTTTTTAGTGCTTTGGATACCTCGGGTGTATTTCAAGAAATAAAAGGCACACGATAGAGATCAAAGAGTTAAAAACTTGCATAATTTTGTAGTGCTTTGGCTCTTTTTATCGGACTTTTGGTGAGTTTTTCTTCACTTTCTCATCTTCTCTTTTTAGATCTGTGAAAATATGGATTTTTATTTGTGTAATTTTATTTTTATTTTGGGTTTTTAGTTTTAGGTGTTTGCATGCATTTGTGAGGTTCTCCAGTATGTAACACATGTGTATGGAGTAGTATTTTGGTTAGTTTTCTTTTGTTTGTAACTTTGAAATTGATAAGTGCGAAACAAGAAAATATAACACGATTGTGTTAATTGTTTGATTCATGATGTCACTTGGGAAAAGATGGCATATGTTGTTTTGGAAGCATTAATGAAGATTTTGTTGTTTTGGTTGTTTTTGAAGCATTAAAGAAGATTTGAAGATTTTTGATGGATATTTAAGACCTATAAGATGAAGATGTGGGTAACAAAATCTTGAAGATTTAGAGTTATATCCAAACTTTTTTTTTTTCTAAATTTTGGCGTAAAAGATTTGAATTATTTATATTATTGTGTAAAATTGCTCAAAAGAAGAAATAGTTAAATGCTATTGTTATTCATTTCAAGCATATTACAGTATATGTTTATTTATTCTTATTCAGTATAGTAAATTTGCTTGATCTAAAATTTGGTGTTTTGTTATCATTATATTTATTAACAGTCGAATAGTTATAAAAGCAACATTGGCAATATAGGGGAGAGTAGGTGAGAGGTATGTTAGAAATTGAGTTGGCGTATAAGTCGTCAAAATATTTTGCTGTAATTTATTAACATGAAAATAAGACAATAAACGATAATAGTACCTATTGGGGAATATAGCATAGGTAGTTAACTTTTGGTGAATACAGATCAATCGTGTTTGACGTGTTTGAAAAAAAAGACTGAATTGTTTTTGACATGTTTGACAAAATTAAAAATATTTTCAGATGAGATATAACATATTAGTAATTGTTGTTACCCAGCATTTGCAATGTTCCGTATGCATCAAAATGGTACTCCTAAAATCAAATGAAAAGATCTCAAATTCTCAACCCAAAATATCTAAAACAAGAATTCTGATTTGTGTTATCTTGCATTGTGACCGTGAAACGTGCTAAATTTAACTTCCGTCTCAAAATTATATTTCACATTTTATTTTTGGGTGTCCCAAATTAATTGTTCATTTCTATATATATATATATATATATATATATATATATATATATATATATATATATATATATATATATATATATATATAGAGAGAGAGAGAGAGAGAGAGAGAGAGAGAGAGAGAAATTTTAGATCGAGATTATTACATTACCTTTAATTGAAATTATAATTACAAACTCCAAAAGATTTTAAATTAATCGATTAAACATAAGATTGTTACAAAATAAATAAATAAATAACTGTAATTATTATGTTTTTTAATTATGTATTTTTTATCGATAGGGAATAATATTTATACATACATCTGTTGATATATAAATGCATGCATATATGCGAACGTGAATGTACGTGTGTATAAACAAGCTTGAATTGGGCCTTTGTTTTTTTGGAGAAATATATCAGCAGCATAGTTGCATAACAATTTTTAGTGGCTACTTTTAAAAGTTTTCGGTTCACTTTTATTATATGAGTTGATTCATTTGGGATGATAAAAAACGTTTTTGAGGTTTGATAAAGAACAAAGTCTTTATTAGCTATGCAATTATAGTAGAATTTGTGTATTGTCGTAGTACAATGTGTTACATAAGTTTTAGTAATATTCATATATTGTTTGTGTATGCTGAGAACTTTATTTTCAGTTGTCTTGTGCATGGTTTAATAATTTTTTTAATACACTCCCAACAAGTTTATAGATTTTTTTTAAATTATTAAATCATTATACCCGGGCAACGCACGGGTATTGTACTAGTTGTAGATGGTCAGTCAATCAAAGTTTTAACACACTCCTCCACCATTTCTCAAACCAATGTGAGATTCTAAGCTGTCAAAGTCAGTCATATAATTACCAGACGCAAACAAAGACAAACCACAAAATGTTATACTCTTACTCGTAATATTTAAGTTTTTAATAAATGTTTTTAAATTTTTGTTTCCAAAAATATCAAGAAACATTAATATCGAAGATAACTATTCTAAACATCTAAGTAACACATACATTGTGGTATATAAACAAGAATAGTTTCTTTTCTTTGATCTATGTGGGATTGAAATCAATCATGCTTTTGACAACGCATATCTTACATTTGTAGCAATGTCAATTCCATTTCATTTGCTTGTATCTTGCAAATACACGCCAATACATGATGGTTGTCTGATCGAGTTTACCATTTTCAGGTACGATTACAAAATGGGACAAGTGCAACCCACTGTGTGCTATGACTTTGGATAACGAAACACAACCACGTGAGGGGATTTGTGTTTAATCCACTTGTACACCATACGGGTGAATACAATCCGGGTTCTTCCTCTTCTTCCGGTTGACATTTTTCACGAACCACATAAGTACCATGGTACAAAAGCAACTACCATTTCTGGTAAAGTATAATGCTAATCAGCTTCATATTTGGCTCAACATTCTCAACTTTCTACTTAAATGGCTGACTCGTTGCTTTACATAAATTGAGCTTGAAAACAAATAATGTAAAAAGATAACTCTCTATGTTTTTTTTACGTAAAAAAGTAAGAAAGATAAAATTCTTCTTTTCTTAAGTTGTGTTAAATAAAAATAGAAAACAAAGTGAAGATACGTACATGATTTCTTTAGTTGTTATTTTACTTTGGTTTTTTTATGTCTAAGGATATAGTTTTGCTAACAAATGTGGCTAAAAATATTTCGTCTTTCCAAGTATATACGTAGCCTTTAGGTTTTAAGAATTTTTACAATTTACAAGAGCTATTCGAATGGTTGTGTAAAAAAGTAAGCTTATAGTAATATGCAACGTGGGCACAATATAACTTAACTTATAGAATGACTATTATCCAACTTATATATAGATATTTGGTTATATTTTCTTCCGATGTGGGACATTAACTCCTCCACCTAACAATTGAGTCGCTAATATATGATGGCGCTAAAACATGAGGCGCGACGCTTACATTACAAAATAGATTAAAGCGTCGACTTTAAACGCAACGTGGGTTGTCACGTTAAAAGCCAGGCAAAGACGTAAGCGTGACACGTTTTTTTAATGTGTTTAGGGGATTTTCTAGTATTTTAGATTTGGACTTTGATTTACTAATATTTTTTATTGACGCGTGGATTTAATAATATATGTCACCCATATAATTATAAAATATGATACAAATCTATAAATATTATTTGTTGCCTTAGTCACGTCTTAAAAACATGATGTCGTAACGCTTCACGCTAAAGCTTATGTCGTAACGCTTCACGCTAAAGCTTCAAGCTTGGATATGCCGCTATAACATACTTCACACTTTTTATAACCTTATCGACTAGGCTCTAGCTATTCTTCATGTCAAGATCTAATATACGTAACATATTTTTCCTATCTTTTTTTCCTAAGGAATAGTTTTCCTAAAACCATATGTGTTGGAATTATGCTCTGTTTGTTTAAATTGAAAAGTTTAACTTTGCAACTCGAATTCTTTTGTGATTGTGCAAGCCTCTATCGCTATCGATGTTCCTTATCTTAAATTTCCAATTCCGCTTCAAGTGTATATAAGAAAATTGTAGTTGTTGGCTACTATGTTTTTGCAAAATGCTTTGTCCACTACCCGACTAAGTCTCTTATCATTTTCAAAGTATAACTTGGGCGGGGACGCGTATTCGAAGGCGAGCGACCACAAGCTAAGGTAGACCACCATAGTCGACAAGTCTCCCTTTTTCATAGGGGCACGTTCTCGAATGTGATCAACCACAAGTTTGACCATCCAATAATGTTTGTGTCTAAAAATGGCGAACATTCGTATTGGGATGTGTTCTCGAAGGTGACCGGCATTAAGGTCAACCTAAGTCGATCAATCTCCATTTTTTCATAACAGGCCACGTTTTTGGAGTCGTCTGACAACAAATTCGACAATATTTAAGGTTTGTGTAAAAAATTGATCGACCATCTAAGCCCATTATTGAAATTATGACCTAATCTGCTAACCCTTTCTAACATTAAGGACTTATTGTGGCTTATTTTAAAGTTTCAGTTGGTGGTTTGGAGTTCCTGTACACTTGATCTAACAAAGAAGGACTAAAGATGGATATTGCTATTTTTTGTCTCTTGGATTCACAAGCCCATGTTCCCAACCCACTTCTTCCAACGGCTATACAAGCCCATTACTTTCTTATCATATGGGGGAGCGTCTCTTTTGATTGGTCATATCTGCTCATTCAATAAGTTTGTTTTACACACATACTCTCTCTTTTCTTGTTCTCTGAAACCCTAGTTTGATTCTTTCAGTTTTACTGTATTTTGATTTGAAAGACTATTATGATATAGATAATAGGGCTGCATGTGATTAACACTGGTAGCCTTTGTTTTTTATTGATCTCTTTTGTTTTCATGAAAACTTGTTTAATCTGAGAAAAGTGTTTTGGGAACTCTTGATTCATGTTTTTCTACATGGTATTAGAGAGACGGGTTTATAAAAATCGTTGAATTTTTTTAAGGTTTGATAAAATTTGGGGGTTTTTTGTTTATACACGCTTTTTGGATAGATCTGCTATTGAGATAGCTCAATCTGTTAATATTACTTCTTGATCTTCTTTTTGGTACCTTAATTTTTTTGAAAAAAATTAGGGTTTTAGAGATCTGATTCTTTTTGTCATACTTGTTACTTATTCATCATATTCGTTCCATTTGAGTGATTTTCCCTAATTTTCCTTTAGAAAAAAAATTAAAGTTTCACTGTTTTTACAGAAATCATTGATTGGTGGTGGTTACTTTGGTGGTTTGCTTGATTGGTTCGTTGATCTGTTCGATTGGGTCATTTTCACTAATTTTTCCCGAGAAGAAAAATTAGGGTTTGTGGCTGGGAGGTTCTGTTACGTCCTAGACTAGGTGAATTTAGGAGTAATAGTTCGATTGTGCTTGCTGGGCCCGCTGTAACACCCCTTATACTCTATTTTTTTATTGCTAAGTGTTTTTTGTGTTTCTTTCTATTCTTATTGATTATCTCTTGGGTTGGGTGTCTTTACTTTTTTCTACCCTTTATATTTGACCCTCACTCATGTCTTGCCCTTGACCTGCCACCCTTGAGTGGTTTAGAAGCCTGGAAACTTAGTTGACAGTGTTGTGAGTTGTTTTTTTGACCCTTGACTTTTTTCACCATGTCTGACCATGATCAGTCTGTACATGGTGATGATGATACTTTGAGTGTGACTGATCCAGTCACACTCATTAGTAAACTTGATTTGAGTGACCCATTGCATTTACACCCTAATGACACAACTGTGTTGACTGTTGTCTCTGTTAAATTAAAAGGGAATGAAAATTATCAAGTATGGGCTATTGCCATGTTACTTGCTTTGGAAGGTAAAAACAAAATTGGTTTTATTGATGGGTCTTGTAAAAGATCCTTAAGTGATGAGATTTTGGGGAAACAATGGGACAGGGTGATTGCTTTGTTCTTGGTTGGATTTTAAATTCCATCTCTAAGGAATTATTACTTGGTCAAATTTTTTCAAAAAAGGCTAAATTTGTTTGGATAGAACTTAAAGAGACTTATCATAAAGTTGATGGGTCTACGATTTTCAATCTTCATCATAAAATCAACACTCTTAAGCAGAATGGGTCTAATTTATCTGATTACTATCATAAATAGAATGCTTATTAGAAACACTATGATGCTATGATTGAATTGCCTAATTGCTTGTGTACTGTTGCTGGTGATTTTAAGAAACATAATCAATTGTTGAAACTGATGCAATTTTTGATGGGTCTTGATGATTCTTACATGAGTATTAGGAGTTTTATTCTCTCTAGAGAGACTTTTCCAAATGTCAAGGGTGCTTATGCTATCATCTCTAGTGAAGAATCTCATAGAGTTTCTTCTGGCACCCTTACTGGGTCCTCATAAAGGACTCAGGCATCTGCTTTTCTTTCTAATGGGCCTGCTAGAAACAATGTTCAAAGATCTCAGAATACTAGTAATAGTAATTTTAGACCTAATTATGGTAACAATGGCAACATTAGACCTAGCTCTAGCACCACTGGATTTAGACCTAATACTCCAAACAGTAATGTGTTTAGACCATATGGTAATTCTAATGCTGAAGTTGGTTGTGAAAACTGTGGTTATAATGGTCATACCACTGATAGATTCTTTAAACTCACTGGTTACCCTAGTGACTTTAGTAAGAAAAATGGGGGAAACTTTAAAGGAAAAAGTGTGTCCAACAATTCTGTTGGGACATTTTCTTCTTCTGGGTTTACTGATGAACAATTGTCCACATTGCTCTCTCTCATAAAGGATAACAAGGGTACTACTAATGATTCTAGAAAAGGGGTTCATGCCAATATGGCAGGTATTTACTTTAACAATAGCAAGGTTTTTAATGACAATTTTGGGAAATTCTTTGTTCCAACACCAACATCAAATCTAAACTTGGGTATAATGGGAAGGTTGTTGATTCTAGGGCTAATCAGAATATTGCCAATAATGACACTAAATTGGATAATGTGTTTGATATTTCTCACCTTAACATTAGAGTGGCTCACCCCAATGGGACTGAATCCATCATATCTAAAATTGGCAACCTTAAACTATCAAATGGTTTAGTTTTGTTTGATGTTCTTGTCATACCTGATTATTGTGTTACCCTGATATCTATTCATAAACTTGCTAAAGATAATAAAGTCTTGGTTGTTTTTGATGAGAATAAATGTTTTTCTGTGAATCAGGATTTGAATCTCAAAAATGTACTAGGGACTGGTAGGCAATGTGGTGGTCTTTACTATTTAGATATAGAAGTTACTAAATCTGTGAGTCATCTAAATGTGCTTACCTTCTCCTTGTCTAAACATGATTGGCATGTTAGATTAGGTCACCCTACTGACCCTGCTCTAAATGCTCTTAAAACTCATTTGAACATTACTAATTCAGATCAAACTGATTTTTGTGAAATTTGTCAAAGAGCTAAACAAAATAGAGAACCATTTCCCTTAAGCGACCATAAAACAAAATTTCTTGGTGACATTATGCATTTAGAATTGTGGGGTCCTTATAGGGTGACAAAATAGAGAACCATTTCCCTTAATTCAGATCAAACTGTTTTTTATAAACTTTATAGTCTTTATAGACATCAGTTTTTTGTTTCTAGAGATGTTAAATTTTTTGAATCTATATTTCCTTTTAAGGTTGCTATTTTGAATAAGAAGAATAATAATGAAAAGTTTGATGTGTTTCAAAAAGATAAAGTTTTAATCTTTCTTTACTTGGAAAATCTTGAGCTTCCCGATGATGAGGAGAGAGTATCAAATGAACATAATGGTGACAATGAGTCACCAAGTGATAGCAGCCCACCCTGGAGTCTTTGTGACAATGGAAGCATTGCCCCAGGCAATGACACTAGAGATGCCAGCCCAAATGGGATAGAGGCATCCACACTTTATGACAATCAAGTTTCTGAAGGAATATTAGAATCTAATCCAAGTATTCCTTTTCATGGACAAAACTTAGGTGCCATTTCTAATACTAATGCTCAGGAGGACCACGGCCTAAGAAGATCTTCTAGACCTTCTGTTTTTTCTAAAAACTATAATGACTTTGTTGTTAACTCAAAGGTTAAATATGGGATTGAAAAATTTGTTGGGTACTCTAGACTCAAGGGGGATGTTTTGTGCTTTGTTAGTGAATTAAATAGAAATAGTGAACCTAGGAATTTCTTTGAAGCATCTCAAAACCCTCATTGGGTGGATGCTATGAACTTAGAATTTGCTGCTTTACTAGAGAATGACACTTGGGACTTGGTTGAGTTACCTCTTGGTGGGACTGCTTTGAATTCTTAGTGGGTTTGGAAAATTATGTTTAAGTCAAGTGGTGAAATAGAAAGGTACAAGGCTAGACTTGTTTCTATGGGTTGTGGTCAGAAGGAAGGAATTGATTATGAAGAAATATTCTCTCCTATAGTTAAAATGGTCACTGTTAGATGCTTGATTAATTTAGCTGTTAACCAGTCTCAGCCTATTTACCAACTTGATATCAACAATGCTTTTTCATACAGAGAGTTGGATGAAACTGTCTTTATGAAACCTCCCCAAGGTTTCTATACTGGAAACAAAAATCTAGTTTATAGATTGAAGAAGTCCATTTATGGACTTAAACAATCTCCAAGAGAGTGGAACTCTAAACTTACTTCTGTGCTTGTTGAAAATGGATTTGTCCAAAGCAAATCTGACTACTCTCTTTACACAAAGTCTGATGATAAACTATTTATTGTTGTGCTTGTTTATGTGGATGATATCATTGTTACTAGTAACAATCAAAAGGAAATTGAGAATTTTAAAACTTTTTTGAAAGGAAAATTCAAAACCAAGGATTTGGGAAACTTGCAATATTTTTTGGGAATTGAGGTTATTAATACTAATTCTGGAATCTGTCTAAATCAAAGAAAGTATGTGTTGGATCTTTTGTCTTAATATGGTATGTTTGCCTGCAAACCATCTAAGACTCCACTTGTGTCTAAGCTTTGCATTTCGAATGAAGCTTAAGAAATTGACCCCTTTCTTGATAACATTGTTGACTACCAGAAACTAATGGGCAAACTGATTTATTTGACCAATACCAGGCCTGACATTCATATGTCGTATATTGTTTAAGTCAGTTTATGCACTCTCCCTTGAAGTCTCACCTCAAAATGGCCTTTAGAATTTTGAGATACTTGAAGGGGTCACCAGGTCTTGGTATTCATATAGCCAAAAATTCTGGTATGTCTCTTAAAGCTTGTTCTGAAGAAGATTGGGCTAAGTGCATTGTCACAAGGAGGTCTGTGACTGGTTATTGTGTGTTTGTTAATGATAATTTAGTATCTTGGAAAAGTAAGAAGCAACATACACTCTATAAATCCTCTACTGAAGCAGAGTATAGGGCTCTTGCTTTAGTCACTAGTGAGGTCATTTGGATCCTAAAAGTATTGGGTGATTTAAAATATCATAACCTTTTCCTGTGGATCTACATTATGACAATAACTCTGCTATTACGATTGCAGTCAACCCTGCTTTTCATGAAAGGACTAAACACCTTGAACTTGACCTTCACTTTGTGAGAGAACAGATTCTAAATGGTGTTGTTAAAACAGTTAAAGTGGACACTGCAAATCAAATTGCAGATGTCCTGACTAAAGGGTTGGACATTGGTTTGCATCAAAAATTTGTCAAGAAACTTGGGATGATAAACATGTATGGGTTATCAGATTAAATGGGATGTTGAAATTATGACCTAATCTGCTAACCATTTCTAACATTAAGGACTTATTGTGGCTTGTTTTAAACATTCAGTTAGTGGTTTGGAGTTCATGTGCACTTAATCTAACAAAGAAGGACTAAAGATGGATATTGCTGTTTTTTGTCTCTTGGACTCACAAGCCCATGTTACCAACCCACTTCTTCCAACGGCTATACAAGTCGTTTACTTTCTTATCATATGGTGGAGCGTCTCTTTTGACTGGTCATATCTGCTCATTCAAGAAGTGTGTTTTACACACATACTCTCTCTTTTCTTGTTCTCTGAAAACCTAGTTTGATTCTTTTAGTTTTATTGTATTTTGATTTGTAAGACTATTATCATGTAGATAATAGGGGTTGCACGTGATTAGCACTGGTAGCCTTTATTTTTTTATTAATCTCTTTTGTTTTCATGAAAACTTGTTTAATCTGAGAAAAGTGTTTGGGGAACTCTTGATTCATGTTTTTCTACACCCACAAATCTTAATTTTTTTGTAGCAGTACGCGTTCTTAGAGTCGACCATAAAAATAATGAGAAATTTATGATGGCATAGACAAATCGAAATAATTTGTGCTACCTCAACGTGTCACATAAACCGTTGTACAAGTAACGTGAAATAGTTAGCGGTTTGATTAATCTTCAATCTTTGAAGCATGTTTCTTGTCATCGTGTGATGAATCTACCTCAAAGTATAGGTAACATCGAAAAACTAATGACGTCTTGATATTGATGATAGTAGCAGGCTAAAAACAGTACGAAAAGAGATTGGGAAGTTGACCTCTCTTCAATCATTAAGCCACTTTCTCATAGGAAATGGAGATGCATCATGTACTCTTGGTAATCTAGAACACCTTAAAATCTTTGAGGTAGTCTTATTATAGAATACTTTATAAAGCATTTGGGACCTTCTTAAAATAGCAAGGCTGAAAATTCAGACTTTTTTTCTTACTAAATAAAGCAAGTTGTTGATATATTCATCAACATTATATACTATAACCCTTTCTAACAACCTTTTGTAACAAACTTTTGTAACAACCTACTTAAATAACATTTTTTCTTTTAAAATTGAAAAATCTTTTTATTTATTTATTATTTTTATAATCTAATTTCACCATATTTTCTAAAATGTTATGCTCTTTTATTCAATAATATCCATTTTGCTATATTTTTATTAACTATTATTTTTTTTGAAACTTAGAGGTTTTTTTCGATTTTTTACAACTTTAAAATACAAACTTAATGGATAAAAGATTAATATTTGTTAGTCTCAAAAAATGATTATGAGTACTCGCCGCCGCATTGCGCGGGTCCATGCTAGTAATATTATAAAACATTTGGGACTTTTGTAACAAACTTTTTTTGGCTGAATTTTAAGACTTTTTCACTTAATATATGAATCAAGTTGTTAAATATATATCTTCCTCTTAAAAACTTTTTGTAACAACTTTTTGTAACAAACTTTTATAACAATATAATATCAATTTCATTAAATTTTATTAACTTTTTTTTATTTCCTTTTTTAGCGGGTTTATTTTGCTTTAACTTTTTTACCATTTTAAATTAATGTAAATACGAACTTGATAGGTAAAATAGTAACATTTGTTTGCTTCAAAAATCGTCATTAAGTACTCGCCGCCGCTTTGCGCGGGCACTGTACTAGTATTATAGAATGCATGCTTGAACCAGGAACATGTAAGTGAGGCTAAGGAAGCCAAAATTGTAAAGAAGCAACACTTTGTAAATATAGAACATCTTGCAATAGACGTGATTATATTGACACCTGCATTTTAACACAAACTTGGGCACTTTACAAATAGATAAGTATGGTGTTCAATGGTTTCCTAGTTAGCCTAGATGGGTTTTTTAACCAATCTAAAGAAGCTTTGCCTCCAAAAGTGGTCCAACTGCACTTGTTTGCCGTCTTTGTGAAAGCTTCTGTTGCTTAAGGAACTCCACATCGAGTGTCTTAAGGCATTTAGACATGTGAATTGTAAGTTTCTTGTTGTAGATGGATACCTACGAAATTAATGCTCATAATCTAATGGGCAATATAGAAAAAGCATCATCATTTCCAAAGCTGCAATAAATTGGTGTCACTACTATACGACGATATGGTTTTGAAGCAAAGAAAGATATATACGATAAAGAGAAAGGAGTGGAGAAAAAACATAAATGACCTAATCCCAACAATTTTATTGGATTTTGGTAATTTTTGTTTATTTATTTCTTGTCCTTTATGGTTATAAAGATGCCGCCACTTTTAATTTTTAACTATGTGGGATAAATTTGTATTATTATTCCGAGGACTAGTTGATCAAAAGACAAAGAAGAACACATATATTAAAAAAAATTCCGTACAATGTAACTTCTTAAAGCTTACTTCCATAGTGATCTTGTTCTCCTAGGTTCCCCAATCTAATTCTATAATAAGTTTTGAAGCTTTGCGTTGTCAGGAAGGGGCCACGAGTTTGATAAAGATTGGAAGGTTATCGGGAGGAAGATATCCAATAATTGCAAGGGTTTGCCTCTTGTTGCAAAGACCCTGGGGAGTGTGATGATGTTAAAGCACACCGAACACGATTAGGATCATGATTTCAATGACAAAATATGAAATGGCAAGTTGAATATGAGTCTTTTGACCCCATTGTTGGTGAATTGTCACTACTTGCCAGCCATACAACACATTTTTTGTTATTGTGCTACCTTTCGTAAAGGTTCAATGATATGTGAGACTAGGTTAATGGAAATAAAGAATCGTGGGTACTTGGATAGATTACCGTCATCTAACCATCATACATGAAAACAATGCTACATTTGCCAACTTTACTATGATCACTTTTCCTCATGGTTTATAGGTAACGTATGATAATCATAATCTTGGAGCTAGAATTATTTTCGACAAAACCATGTCATCAACATGTTAAACTCTTTGCTCCTGTTATGTTCCCGTATAAGAATATTCGAAAAACATTTCAATCCATACACAAACTACATATACTACCAGAACAAGTAACAACACATAAAATCAAACTTCTAGAAGAATAACTAAAGCTTGACTAATTGAATCACTGTTGTGGATTTATTAGACTTATAACAACTAAACTTAACCGGAAAGTGAACAAGAGTGGATCGACTCTATTGTACCATTACCTGAAGTGACGCGTGGGTGAACTGGAACTTGTTTATATAAATCATTAGCATATAGGAGTATACGTTTGTTGTGCTTTCATTGTTTTTTGCTTTTTTTTGGGTAGTACTTGGTTTTGTGACTCGACATTACGAGCCGACTAATCCCAGGGCGACTACCTTTCGGATAGCGTGGAGTCATGTTTGGCTTTTTAGTTTCACTACATCGGGTTAAATTGCTTCTAAAGTTGCACGACTGATGTGTGGTCATCATTTGCTTTGATGATAGAAACATGCACTGATAGTGATAAAAATTGGTTGTTTGATATAAAAAATGATTTAGTGCTGAATCTGAATGACTCATTACTCTGTTTGAACTTATATTTCAAGATTTCATTATTGGTTTAAAAATGTAGGGATTAAGGACTCTACATTATGAAGTTCATTAGCATGCCATTCACTTATGGCATCTATGTAAATCATGAGTAAACGAACGTGATTTTTTCTGCTAAATTACCCATACAAGACAATCATCTTACTGGTATTTCTCGTAACCAGTTCCTAAATCCTCGCTTCTCGCATGAACAACAACATATTTAGATTTTAAGAAAAATTACTAAGTTAGCCATAACCTTTATATTAAAATTTGTCACACTATACACAAACACAATAACATGAGAATTAAACATAAACACAACTCAAAAACATTTATTTCCCCTTTTTTCGAGTTGTTGGTTTACGTTGTCTTTGTTGCATTAATTTGTATGTGAAAATTGTGGAAGAGTAGATCCGTTAGCCTCTTTGGAAATGTTTTACAAGAGTACAATGTTTTCATAGCCCAGTCGTAGTCGATCGTGTTAAGTTTATATTTAAAGCGTTTGCAACTATTCTTGTGGGAAACGGTGCATATTTTTATTAAAACAATAATAAAATTAACAGAAAACAAAGAACAGAATTAAATAACAAATAAAATTGAAAGTAGTAAAACTAAGACGAGGCACGTGTTTAACACGCTTCCCTTAAAACAGATTCGCCGTCTGTTTCCCAGGGTACAACGTCCAAAGCTGTTGTACAGCCGGACTAGACAAACTTGCCTAAAAGATCACGGAAGCCTTCTGCGTTTCTGATCGAGAACTGCTGGAAAATCGTCTGGTAATGGAGTATGAAAAGCTGCGTTTTTCTGATGATTTAACTGAATGAGAAGAGGTTATATTTATACTGAAAACTTGACTTGTTCTCAAAGAAAAATATATACCAAAGTCAGGAAAATCTGTTATAACTTAAACAGATTTCCTGTCTCTTTAACACATAAAATATTCTGTGAATAACTTATGTATCTATTCCTAAAATACATATACAGAATTTTCTGGAAAAAACAAATCGAATTCGCAGCAAAAAGCAAAAAAGATACCGAAATCTGCCCGCACCCAAGCCAGTTTTCGGAGCTGCATTCGTGTCCGCAGGTCGCGCGCTCGTGCACAAGTTCAGTAGCTTCGAACCCGTTTTTGGCCTAGAAATCCCACTTTCTGCACCCCCCCTGCGCACGCGTAGGCGTGGGAGTAAAAACCCACAAATGAATATTGTAGGGTAGAAACTAGGATTTCCTTATAAACATGTTTTCACTTCATGTTTCAAGCGATGTGGGACAAATATTTTTCCAAATATTGTGTTTCACGTGACTCACTTTGAGACACGATATCTCATTCATATTAACTCCATATTGGACATACTTTAGCTCGCTGCGAAGCTCTCTTCGAGGAGAACGCAAAGCTAATAAGTACTACGAATATATATAACATATACATATATTAAATTATGTCCAAAGTATTGCAAAAACCATATTTTGCAAAACATTTTCCAACAATCCCCCACATGAATGGGAATCGGTCGAAAACACGAAAGTTTCGACAAAATTTCTGCGGTTAAGTCCTGCATAGGATAGGTAGGTGTAACCCTTTGAACCTTCCCTTGTGAGATGCACTTAGTCTCCTAGATCTGAGTAGACGCGATGTCCTTGAACTCAGCCTCTGTTTACGTAGACGACAATACACACTCACACAAGACTCTCCCTGACCTTGTCAAGTCCTCATAGTCGTGTTCGTTATGGTCATGAACACTCGCCTGGTTCTGCAAGAGCTCTTAGAAATTACGCCGCCACAATTTCCTTAGAAGCGACCCCACTTCTCTCTCACATAGGTGATTTCATCTTGAATCATTAAAAACATATGTTTTATGATTTCATCTTGAATCATTATGCTTTATGATTTCATCCTGAATCATTAAGCCATATGTTTAACCTCTCAATATGTCACATTGTTCTAGGAATGGACTAGGAAAGTTACTGTATTAAGTAACTCCCCCACATTGATGTGACTTCCCCTACATTTCTATGATTAGGTTGTCCTATTGAACCCAGATCTTGGGATCTCCAGTCAACTGGGTTAGGTTTTCCTTCATAGAAACTCATTCCTTTAAGGGCTTTAGTCCCATTCCTTTAGACGACTTACTAACTAACTCTCTACTTAAGCCTTTCGTAAGCGGATCCGCGATGTTATCCTTTGACTTCACATAGTCAATTGAGATAACTCCTGTTGAGAGTAGTTGTCGTACCGAATTATGTCGACGACGGATATGTCTAGACTTTCCATTATACATTATGCTATGAGCTCTGCCAATTGCCGATTGACTATCACAATGTATACTAATGGCCGTTACCGGTTTAGGCCACCTGGGTATGTCCTCTACGAATTGACGTAGCCATTCCGCCTCTTCTCCGCATTTATCTAACGCGATAAATTCTGATTCCATCGTGGACTTAGCTATTACAGTTTGCTTGGAAGACTTCCAAGATATAGCGGCCCCTCCCAGTGTAAACACATATCCACTGGTTGATCTAGAATCCTTTATGTCAGATATCCAATTTGCATCACTGTATCCTTCAATAACAGATGGATATCTAGCATAATTCAGTCCATAATCACGACTGTATCTCAAATAATGAAGTACCCTAGTCATAGCTTTCCAATGTGCATCACCTGGATTACTAGTATATCTACTCAGTCTGCTAACAACATATGCTAAGTCAGGTCGGGTACCAGTCATCAAATACATTAACATGCCAATAATTCTTGAATACTCTAATTGGGCAACACCTACGCCTCTATTTTTAGATAGATGCAAACTGGTGTCTATTGGAGTTCTAGCTAGGCCGGAATCCCCCGCATTATGAGTATTAAGAATTTTGTCCACGTAATGTGCTTGACTTAATACAAGTCCACTTTGAGTTTGTATGATCTTTATTCCAAGGATCACATCAGTCAAACCCATATCTTTCATGTCAAACTTTGATTTCAACATGTCTTTAGTAGACTTGATCATCTTGTCGTTACTGCCAACGATAAGCATATCGTCGACATAAAGACACAAGATTACATATCCACTATTTGTGTCTTTGACATAAACACACTTGTCGCATTCATTAATTTTGAATCCACCCTCTAGCATGGCGTGATCAAACTTCTGATGCCATTGTTTTGGAGCTTGCTTTAAGCCATACAATGACTTAACAAGCCTACAAACTTTGCTCTCTTGTCCAGGAGCCATGAAACCCTCGGGTTGGTTCATGTATATTTCTTCTTCTAAATCTCCATTTAGAAAAGCCGTTTTCACATCCATTTGGTGAACTTCTAAATTTCTTAATGCGGCAATAGCAAGAATCATCCTAATAGAAGTTATTCGCGTAACAGGCGAATAAGTATCAAAGTAATCTAGACCTTCGCGTTGTCTAAAACCTTTGATCACCAATCTTGCTTTGTACTTATCAATGGTGCCATCAGCTTTCATCTTCTTCTTGAAGATCCATTTATAGGCTAGTGGTTTACAACCAGGAGGTAAATCCACGAGCTCCCAAGTATGATTTTGTAAAATAGACTCTATTTCACTATTAATCGCTTCTTTCCAGCGAGGCCCTTCCGAGGAATTTACAGCTTCTTGATAAGAAGTGGGTTCATTTTGTACCATAAAAGAGACAAAATCGGGTCCAAATGATTTCTCGGTTCTCGCCCGTTTGCTTCTTCTAGGTTCAACCTCTTCTTCCTCAGGTTGATCTTGTCTCTCATCTTGGAGATCATTATCATCGCGTTGTCTCTTATCTTGGACAACTGCATCATCCATTCTAGATGTGCTTCCATTTTCCTTCTTTAAACAAGGAAATATGTTTTCAAAGAAGGACGCATTCCTTGATTCCATAACTGTGTTCTTGTGTATATCTGGATTTTTCGAATCATGTACAATGAAACGATACGCACTACTATTCTTAGCATATCCAATAAATATACAATCCACAGATTTAGGTCCAATCGTTTGGGTCTTAGGTGTCGGCACAGCTACCTTGGCTAGACACCCCCACACTCGTAAGTACTGGTATGATGGTTTTCTTCCCATCCACAGTTCATATGGGGTTTTCTCTTTATCCTTACGAGGTATCTTGTTTAAAAGATAAGTAGCCGTTAGAATGGCTTCCCCCCACATGTCCCGGCTCAAACCAGAACTTAACAACATGGCATTAACCATCTCTTTCAAGGTACGGTTCTTCCTTTCGGCAATACCGTTTTGCTGAGGTGAATAAGGAGCAGTAAACTCATGTCTAATTCCATGTTTCGCACATAGATCAGCAAAAGGAGACACATATTCACCTCCTCTATCACTTCGTACAACCTTGATTTTCCTACCAAGTTGATTCTCAACTTCGGTTTTGTATAGAACAAACTTGTCTATAGCTTCATCTTTACTTTTCAACAAGTAAACGTAGCAGTACTTTGTGCAATCATCAATAAACGTGATGAAGTACTTATTGCCACCTTTTGTGGGTAGTGATTTCAAATCACATATGTCTGTGTGTATCATATCAAGTGGTTCGGTTTTTCGTTCAACCGATTTGAAAGATGATCTTGTAAGTTTGGCCTCGACACAAGTCTCACACTTATAATTTGAATCAATATGAAAATTTGGTATGCCATTAAATTTAATCAAACGACGCATTGAATTAAAATTAACATGTCCAAGACGGCCATGCCACATTAGAAGACTCAATCAAGTAAGCAGAAGAATTCATTTTATTGATATCACTCTTAACAACTATTACATTGAGCTTAAACATACCATTCAAGGCATACCCCTTACCAACATACATTTGATTCTTAGAAATTACAACTTTATCAGACTAAAAAACAAGACGAAAACCAAACTTATTCAAAAGCGATCCGGACACAAGATTCTTGCGCATCTCCGGAACATACAAGACTTTAGTCAACTTGAGCTCTTTCTCGGATGTCATCTTCAAAATAACATCTCCTTCGCCCTGCAGTTGCAGAGTTGCCCATGTACAGCTTCTCTCCATTGTCAACCGCTCTGAAAGAGTGAAACATACTCTTGTCAGCACACACATGACGGGTTGCCCCAGTATCAACCCACCAATCATTATTATTAGAACCTACCAGGTTAACTTCAGAGATCATGGTAACGACATCAGACACCATAGCAATCATGTCCACATTATCATTCACCATATTAGCCTCGCGTGGAGTCATCCGCTTTGGCGCTTTGCAATTAGCAGCACGATGACCTGGCTTGTCACAGTTGAAGCAATTTCCTTGGAACTTCTGCTTCGCAATTCCAGCCTTAGGAGCAAGGTACTCAGACTTCCCTTTGCTCTTCTTGTCATTCTTCCCTTTTCCAAAGCTCTTGCCTTTAGACTTTGAAGAAGACGAACCATGCTCAACCATATTTGCCTTGGCAGAATCAGGTGTATAAGTGTTTTTCTGAGCCAGCTTGTTGTCCTCTTCAATACGAAGACGAACAACCAAGTCTTCAACAGTCATCTCCTTTCGCTTATGCTTCAAGTAGTTTTTAAATTCTACCCAGCTTGGAGGTAACTTTTCAATGATAGCAGCAACTTGAAAAGTTTCACTCAAAGTCATACCCTCAGCATGGATGTCGTGTAGCAAAACCTACAGATCTTGAACCTGAGTTATCACACTCTTTGAATCAACCATCTTGTAATCCAAAAAGCGAGCTACCACGAACTTCTTTGTACCAGCATCCTCAGTTTTGTACTTGCGTTCTAACGACTCCCATAATTCTTTGGCAGTCTTAGTCTTGCAGTACACATTGTACAAAGAGTCCACCAAACCATTTAGAATATAGTTGTGACACAAGAAGTCTGAATGTTTCCATGCTTCAACAGCTTGCACGGCTTGTTGATTTTCGGGTACACCTTCTTTAGGAGGTTCCACCTGAGGTACAGTCTCCTTTAAGAACTTCGCAAGGTTCAAAGTAGTGAGATAGAAGAACATCTTCTGCTGCCACCTCTTAAAATTTTGTCCATTGAATTTTTCTGGTTTTTCAGCATGATTAGCAACTGTGTGTGTAACTGGCGCAGCAGTTACTTTCACAGTAGTAGTTGCAGGAATTTCAGGAGTGCTAGTAGACATTCTGAAAGATCAAACAAGATCAAAACACAAACAGTTAGACAACTGTTATAAATCTGTATATAAGAAATTCAATCGTGATCTCTATATACTTGTAGTGGATCTGCTTCAAAGAAACTCAATCTTGGTTTCAATGAATCAGATGTAATTATCAAACGTATTAGTTTAACAGAAACATAATCTTGGTTTCAATAAACTGATTAGAACAACTGCTAAAAAAAACCTTAACTGTTAATTAAAATATGTAAATTAAAACTGATTTCCAGTGAAACTCAGTCCTGGTTTCGGTAGAAACAGTTTATAAATAAATCTGATAAAATTATTAATCTGATTTAATAAAAGTTTTAATTCTGTTAAACAGAATCTGTTTTAAGATTGTGGGAAACGGTGTATACTTTTATTAAAACAATAATAAAATTAACAGAAAACAAAGAACAGAATTAAATAACAAATAAAATTGAAAGCAGTAAAACTAAGACGAGGCACGTGTTTAACACGCTTCCCTTAAAACAGATTCGCCGTCTGTTTCCCAGGGTACAACCGGACTAGACAAACTTGCCTGAAAGATCACGGAAGCCTTCTGCGTTTCTGATCGAGAACTGCTGGAAAATCGTATGGTAATGGAGTATGAAAAGCTGCGTTTTTCTGATGATTTAACTGAATGAGAAGAGGTTATATTTATACTGAAAACTTGACTTGTTCTCAAAGAAAAATATATACCAAAGTCAGGAAAATCTGTTATAACTTAAACAGATTTCCTGTCTCTTTAACACATAAAATATTCTGTGAATAACTTATGTATCTATTCCTAAAATACATATACAGAATTTTCTGGAAAAACAAATCGAATTCGCAGCAAAAAAGATACCGAAATCTGCCCGCACCCAAGCCAGTTTTCGGAGCTGCATTCGTGTCCGCAGGTCGCGCGCTCGTGCACAAGTTCAGTAGCTTCGAACCCGTTTTTGGCCTAGAAATCCCACTTTCTGCACCCCCCCTGCGCACGCGTAGGCGTGGGAGTAAAAACCCACAAATGAATATTGTAGGGTAGAAACTAGGATTTCCTTATAAACATGTTTTCACTTCATGTTTCAAGCGATGTGGGACAAATATTTTTCCAAATATTGTGTTTCATGTGACTCACTTTGAGACACGATATCTCATTCATATTAACTCCATATTGGACATACTTTAGCTCGCTGCGAAGCTCTCTTCGAGGAGAACGCAAAGCTAATAAGTACTACGAATATATATAACATATACATATATTAAATTATGTCCAAAGTATTGCAAAAACCATATTTTGCAAAACATTTTCCAACAATTCTTACATACAATGGCTATTTTATTGATACCGTCTCAGATATATTTTCAACCGAAATCAAGATCAACGATATCAATAATTTGATAAGGTAGTCTCTTTTTCAATATACAGAAAGAAAAACTAAAAAACGGATGATAGAACTATTTTGAGGATTAAAATGGACACCATGGTTTATGATTTCGCTTGTATATATATGCGAAACGAGTGCTTGATGGTCACAGACTCATAATAAAGTGGACCAAAACGATGACTTAATTAAGAACGGAGAGACATTACCCTGATATGTACATCATACAGGAAGAAAATGCTACATTTGATGTTCGTCCCAACTGTTTAGAAAGGATTTACACCTTTTTTATTTAGTCGAGAGACATTACCGTCACTCATCATACACGTACACAATGCTACATTTCATGTTCCTCCCAACACTTTTTTTTTGTAAAGGGGCTTAACCCCGATAAAATATATTACACCAAAAAATGAGTTAATTACAATGGAATGCGGCGAAGTACCACATTAACAGAAAGGCTTTACACAATTTTCCACAGGAGGTTCTCGTTCCTTATGATTGTGTAATACTCACTCACGACTATCACGACTGCTTCAAGTATCTGAAACATTACATGTTAGTCAATATGTTTAAAGTTTTACCTCATGGTAGATTTGTGCTACCTTAACTTGTATATAAACATTTGGTTATATTTTCTTCCGATGTGGGCCAACTGCACTTGTTTGCCGCCTTTGGGAAAGTTGTCATTGCTCAAGGAACTCTATATTGAAGGTCTAAAGGGTCTTACGCATGTGGATTATGAGTTTCTTGGTCTATCATTAACTCATGATTAGGGACGGACCTAGGAATCTGTATTAGGGGGTCGAATTATTTTTGATAATAACATGAACAAGTTTCAAAAAGGTCACCAGATAACTTAATTGTTTAAATATTCATATAAGTAAGGTAGACCATATAAAATGACGAGACTGAGCATTACTTTGCTTAACTGAAGGATATACTTTGATGCAATGAGTTTCGAAATATCCTAAATAAACATATATGCTTTAGTGAATGAAAATATGGACTAATACAACTGCTTTTTGTGAAAGATATTAAGTGATGCTAATATTTTAAAAATAACGAAATTGGTTGAGGTTCTTTTCAAAATAAAATAAATGCATAGAACTGCGAGAACCACCTTTTTACTCTTAAAATGCACATGTTTTTTTATCATGTTAGTTCAAAATGTAAACATGTATGGATTCTCATCGTGTTAGGTCATTAGATACATGTATTCAAGGACCATGCACATGTATTTTGTTTCGTCTGTATCATAACTACCTTCTCGATGGATAATATAAAAACACATGTTCACTCTTCATATCGCTCATTATACTCGGATTTATAACCAATAAAACAATTATTAAACGTATAATTTAAACAATACGAAGAAAATACATATGCATTATTAAGAATAAAAGGTGGTTCTCGTAGTTTTGTACATTTTATTGGTTCTGAAAAGAACCTTACAAGTGTAAGGTTATTTTCAGAACCAAATAAATGTACAGAACTGCGAGAACCACCTTTATACTCTTAATAATGCATATGTATTTTCATTATTATGTTTGAATTAACATTTAATAATTGTTTTATTGCTTATAGATGCGAGTATGATGAGCGAAATAAAGAGTGCACATGTGTTTTTATATTATCCAACGAAAAGATAGGTATAATACATACAAAATAAATACATGTGCATGGTCCTAAAATACATGTTCCTAGTGTCATACGACAATGAAAATTCATGCATTTCTACCTAATGAACTAACCCAATGTATATACATGTGAATTTTAAGATTAAAAAGGTGGTTCTCGTAGTTTTATACATTTATTTGGTTCTGAAAATAACCTCACCCATCATAAAGTGAAGGGGTAAAATGGAACTTTTAATTAAAAATAGTAAACGTAACCAACAATGAAAGTACTACCAACAACAAGGCACTGACAAAACTAAATATGTTTCTTTGTTTTCGACTTCATCTTCCTCACTACTCAAAACTCCTCATCTTCATCTTCCTCACTACTCAAAACTCCATTAAAACTAAATCTGTTTCTTTGTTTTCGACTCGCAATATCATGATTCAGCATGTTGTATTTCTTTTATATACATAATTTTGATATAACAGCACTTCGAGCCCCCCTCAAGTACTAGGTTTTTTCTGAGAACCACTCAACAATCTGTTGGTCCGCCACTGTCGGGGGGACTGAGCACCCTCTAGCCTCCCACTGGCTCCGTCTCTGAGTAAGATGATTGTAACTTGTAAAGGAACGTACATAAGAAAAAAATAACATAGTGAACATGATGTTCTAAAAAGGAATTAAGACGAGGATGATATCGCAATTGGTCCTTTTTATTTTTTTATACACAATCCTGTGCCATTTGTATAGTGAAAACTTCAAAGTGATACACGAACATGAATCCATGTATGTTGCGATATATAAATTAGTATAGAATCACTTCTTTAACCAATGTGGGACTCAAAATTTTCAATTCGATCCCACCTCACATGTATATAGACGCCAATACATGACTTGTGTTTACCTCGTGACTTAGCAACTGTGCCAAATTATAATCACTCCGCCAAATTAAACACAACGACATCATTTCAAAATTTGAATGCTTCTTTTTCGATACCGGTTGAGGACTTGAGAGGAGGCTTGAAGTTGATGCACGTAAATTTCTTTGTTTCTTGAATGACTGACTTGACGTTTAGCGAAGTCAGAAAGTTTGACACGTCTAGCTTTATACGGCTTACAAAGCTTTTTAATGCCCTAATCGTATTAAGAAATTCCTTGTTAAGAAATGTTTTAACTATTTTTAGAAAATAAAAGTCAAGAAATCATATAAACTTACCTCCCGTTTACGACGAAGTTGTTGAGCTTAACAACACTAAGCAACTCCTTGTTAAGAAAAGTCTTTTTAGAGAAAACAGTCATGAATTTATACTAATTTTACTCTTGACTCATTACGTACTTGTCATGCTTAACAACTCCGGTTTTGTTGAGCTTAACAAGACCGGTCTTGTTGAGCTTAACAACTATGTTCATACCCAGAGATAAATTCACACTAATACCAACACGCGAGACTTGTGTACATTGCGATATATAAGCAAGAACAGTTTTTTTTCTTTGATCTATGTGGGATTCAAAGTAGTCAAGCTTTTCACAACCAGTTGACGGGTTCCAGCCCACACCCTCACACACACCACAAAATGTGGAATTCTTAGTTGTCAATGTGGGCTTTTCTTGAGGAGAGTCACGCACGGGAAGCTTTATGATGGCATACAACATGTAGATTGGCTTGGAATACGGCTTCGTGTGATTTAGGGGCTATTGGCCATTTCTTGGTCTTTTGGCTCATTGATGTATATTTTAACAACAACAAAAACACCAAAAACATATGTTGTTAACATACTCCTTCAATTCTCTGCTGTATATGGTAACGATCAAGTCGTTCTTACAATTAGGGGAAATTAAATATGGGGTCTATATATGCAAGCATAGTGAGACACACTTGTCAGGGGTTTCGGGAAATTGTGGTCAATGTGAGTCTCGGTGACGTAATAGTCAACTTCAAATGGTATAAATGTGGTTTATGGAAACTAAGTCCCACATCGGTTAGATTGAAGAAGTTGTGGCAGTTTATATAGTAAAAAGATAGACACATCATTTTCCTTTAGGATCAAATAAGAAGATTAGTTAAAATAAGAAGAATAAGAATAAATTTCAGCCAATCATTTCAAAATAGGTTTAAGGGCATTTTTGTCAAAACTGTTTCATAAATTGAAGGACTAAACAGATCCAAAAAATCTTTAATTAAAAGCTACGCTATCAATATTATAACGGTTAATGAGAAAGACCAAAACGTGTTTGCCATTTTTATACATCAAAAGCCAAAACTGAATATAAACTTAGATGCATTTAATGAGTTTGAACAATAAAATTAGATGTACTTCAGATACCTACACCATTTTTCGTTCTCTTCTCGATTAACATCTTGAAATTATGACAGGATTCTGATGCACGTATTTTAATTAAGAGCAATGCTAAATCTTCCTACTATATCCTACTACTTATCTTCCTACCCACATCAAATTATAACATGTGTAATCCACTCATTCTCTTTCTTAATTTCATCCATTGATCATTCCATTTGTCAAAATCATATAAGTAGGAGAATATGTAGGCACTTGAAATAGGAGGATAAATCATTTTCCTTTAATTAAAAGATGCACATAGATTTATTTAATTATCATAAATTTTAATTCAATGGAATATCAGATGCATTAAATATCCCATGCATCATTTTTCCTCTATTGTTTTCCAATGTGAATGACATGCATCCAACTTAGATGCACCAATTTGTTTTCCCAACAACAATACATTTATTAGGTTTTAATATTTTGATAAGGTTACTCGATGATAAAAATAGAAAAAGAAAGAAAGATGCATGATCATAAATAATCATGGTTATAAATAGCGTGAGGCGTAGCGTAGCAGCATATCCAAGCTACACGTTTTAGCGGCTAAGAAGTTTTAGCGTTTGTAAAGCGTGGCTTGTAGCGGCATAACATATAAAAATATTTATATGTTTTATCATATTTTAATATTATATTTATATTTAGTTCACATTAGGTGTTGTACATAATAATTAAAATTAGGAAACTCTCCCTACATGTAATAATAATCATTTTCTAGAGTTAAATTCAAAAAAACACCGCAGCTTATGTCGTAGCGCGCCTTAACCTATAGCGTTGCGTGGAGGCCACGCCTCAAGCTATAGCGCGCCTTAGAGCGAGCTATAGCGAGGTATTTAGAACCATGTAAATAATGGACGCTCAAAATTGTTACATAAATGCGTGAACTTTAGTAATAGTAAAGATGCAGGAGCTTCATTAAATGATGATGCACCATATAAAAATAAAGGGCAAGGTTATTAAGACCCCCCCTTTTTTACAAACCATACCCCCCCTGTTTTTTCTAATTTTTTTATTTTTTTTTATTTTTTTTTTATTTTTATAATTTTGTATTTGTTATAAAACTGTGAAACTGAAAATGCGGAAAAAAAATAATAAGTTTTTGTAACTCAAAAATATAAAACAGACAAAAAACGCGGAACAGAAACTGATAAAAACTGTGTCTTACTGAAGCAGAAAGGGGACAAACGGAATCTTAAGTACCTTTTTGGTACTTTTTAGTGGGGTAGGGGGGTACCAATAGGGGTACCCAATAATAAAAGTTCGATGCTAGAATAAAGATGCATGCATTTAAAAGCTTGGTTAGATTCTAATTCATTCAATGGTGATATAAATATGTTAGTTCTAAATAATGATGGTAGAGAATCTGTATCTTCAAATACATAGAGAAAACGACGGTATGAATATTAGTTTAGTTTACTTTTTTGCCCTTGAACCTCCAATAAAAGCTTATCTTATTTACATTTCTGCCATTCCTCTAAATTAGCCATTGATTTGTTGATTTAATGGCTCAAATCTCTTCTTATTCTTCATATTATAAATATACTTCTCATTAGATCCTCACTCTCTCTTAGTCAGGTAACTTGCTCTTTCACTTTTTTGGTTTAAGTTTGTATCCAAACGATGGCGTTCTCTTATCGAACATGATATTTCTCTTATTATCAAAGATGAAGCGGCTAATCTCACTCTTCGCCGTATCCTCGACCAGCCTTCTGGTATTTTTCTCAAAAAGTCTACATACATAGATTATGATTGTTCGTCACATAGTTATACTGGATATTCGCATTCCCTTATTCGCTACCAACTTCACTTCTGGCCTTCTAATAGTACGTAATGATATTCAGATTTTAGATTCGTGCAATGGTTTGCTTTTATGTCATGCTGGTAACACTAGGAAGTTATTTGTTAACAATCCATCCATTACTGGTATGTTTAAGGTGCTTCCACAACTCGATAATGTGTCATATTATAGCGGTTCCATAGAAGGTGATTTGAAAATGGCTTTTGATCCTACTAAATCACGTCACTATAAAGTTATTTATAATGACAGGTATTCTGTTGAAATACACACTTACTCTTCAGAAACAGGCCATTGGAGTCTTTGTGGGGAGCAATTTCTGCCACGTAGTTTATATCGTTTTCATGAGGGAGTATATTGGAATGGTGCAATTCATTGGATAAACGGTAATCATATTCGTGATGACTTTTTCAAGTTAGATATCATGAATGAGCATCCACATTTAACATCCTTACGAGTCCCATTAACCTTATATAGGAATGTTCGTAATGAATGTTGGGTGTTCAAGTCTGGTGGTTGTTTGTTTCTTGTTGGTAAGGGTGATGCTCGTTCCTAACATTTTACTATTTATGAGAAGAGGAATATATATTCTGAATGGTCCCGCAAGTAAATCGTTAATGTTGATGACATTATAAAGCCGTATCGCGGAAGGTGGAGTATTTGGAGAAATCTTTTTTGTATTGTTTTAGGGAGAAAGAGAAGAAGATTCTTTCCTCGTGATTGAACCAGATAAAAAGGTTACACTATACAAAATCGTGTCAAAGACTCTGAGCACAATCTCTGAAGTGGGACCAAATGACGGTGTTGGTA
Organism: Glebionis coronaria; assembly: GCA_025667525.1. Classification (NCBI taxonomy): domain Eukaryota; kingdom Viridiplantae; phylum Streptophyta; class Magnoliopsida; order Asterales; family Asteraceae; genus Glebionis; species Glebionis coronaria. The sequence continues at coordinate 687,799,671 of CM046875.1, read as the reverse complement.
GGTGCTTTCCGCTCATTCCATCATTTGCTACTGTGTGATCCGTCTTTCTATTTCAGGTATGATTTTACGAAATTACATGCTCGGTTATAATGTTAACGCTGCAATTACTTAGCTATCTTATTGCTCAATTTGTTCTCTGGATTAATATGGTCAAACTCTATGATGATAGCAGAGCGTTTTGAGATTGAACACATATTGCTATGTTATGATGCCCATAAACAATTGTGTTCAAAGACATGGAGCACTATACAAGTTCGAATTATAAACTGTTACTAAGAATAAAAAGCATGCTAAGAATAAAAAGCATGCTAATGTAGTAGTGTTCATCAAAAACCTGTTTTGTTTTGGCACTGTCTTAGTAGATCGTCTAAGAATAAAAAGCATGCTAACGTAGTAACTTCCAGAATTTACTTTGTCCTTGGTAAGTAGTAGCTGGTTATTAAGAATTTTGATTGATGCGGATCACAAAAAGCCTCTCTTCACGCAGTCAAATGCAACCAGCTTCGAAAACCACAAGACACCATATAATTTGTGATGTCTTAAGCTCGAAACACTAAGTTGATTTAATATGCCTCCTACATATGGAGGTGTTTGGTATATGAGTGTGGGAATGGATTACTCCCAATATAAAGCTGTTGTTAAGTGTCGAGTAAACATCCCTTGGAATAAAAAAGGGAATGAGTCCAATAGATCCAACCTAAGGTCAGAGTTGTGCTTATACATATTAGTTCATGGCTTAACTACTATGCCCCTCACATACTACACTTATCCCTCATTGTCGAACACCGCAACTTTTTATTCAGTTTAATTGACATACATTTGTCATCACTTCATTTGTAGTGGTGTATGGGGTTGTCACTGTCGATTTCATTTGTCTCCCGCCATCTTCGTTTCTCCCTTCTTGATTTATCGTCAATCAAGGGTTAGGGTCGAAAATTTCGACCCTAAATACAAAGGGTATTCGACCCTAAATTTTAGGGTCGAAATATTCGACCCTAACTGCTCGACCCAAAAAATTTGACCCTAGTAAACTAGGGTCGAAATACACTATGTAATTTAGGTTCGAAAAAATGGGGCCCACAACTTTTCAGCAAAGCTTTTGACCAAAATTTAGGGTCGAAAGCCTTTGTAATTTAGGGTCGAAAATTTCGACCCTAAATAATATCCACGTGTAATTTAAAAAACATTGTGAAAACGTTTTTTTTTTAATTTATTAAATTAGGGTCGAAATTATCTTTCAATTTTAGGGTCGAAAATTTCGACCCTAAATATTATCCACGTGTAAATTAAAAAAACATTGTGAAAACGTTTTTTTTTTTTAATTTAATAAATTAGGGTCGAAAACTTTTTCAAGTTTAGGGTCGAAAATTTCGACCCTAAACATTTTATATAGATTTTTTTGCAGAAATCATGTGTGCAGGTATGGTTTAGGGTCGAAAATTAGGGTCGAATTTTCGACCCTAAGACTTAGGGTCGAAAATTTCGACCCTAACTATATAGTTAGGGTCGAAATTTCGACCCTAAATGGTTCCTGGGCAAAAAAAAAAACTGCATTGTGCAGCTTGTTTCCAGATTTTTTTTCCGGCATTTTTTCCGGAAAAATCTATATTTCAACAAATCCACAATATTACAAATCACTAAACAGTACAATACTAATAATTTACAATACGTTAAATAGCCAAAACGTTAGAATACATTTCACCAAATCCTTATTTCACAAATGTAACAAGTCTAAAATTATTACACATCACAATAAATCCATGTTTCACAATTTAACAAGTCTTAAGTTATTAAACAAAATAAAAAGTCTAAAACCAACAACAACTCCTAATCTGAATAGTCCCCGGCCTGATCATCATCCCCCTCATCAGCATCCGAGTTAATTAGCTCATTATCGGACATGTTGTTGGCATTCTCAAGATCTTGAGCCAACTCGTCGACGGTCCGAGTATCATTTTGATGAGGATTTAGGCTGACGGTATAGTTGGGACTTTCCCGAGAGTTAGAACTCGAGGGGCCAGTGGTGTTGACAACGGGTCGATTACAGTTGTTGAAACTGTTATTTTGGGTAATTGGAGGTTGGAGTGGGTTGAGTGGAGCATTATATGGAAATCCGGGAGGGGGAGGAATACCACGGAACTGGGGCATAACAGGGACCTAAGACATACCAGGGAACTGAGGCATACCAGGGAACTGAGACATGCCAGGCATAGAAGCGAATTGGGGTGGCGGTACAAAAGGGTTATTAGGTCCGGTATACCCTCGACCCACATGTGAAGTATAATGAGAAATCAAGTGATTTAGGCAGGCGTTGTTTACCTCAGCATTTTGTTGCGCCACACTAGCATACATATGGGCCAAATTAGCCCGTTGTTGCGCCTCCTCGGTCTTCCTCAACAGCTCTTTTTCTTGCTCATGCATCCTAAGTACCTCCGAGAGTTTTTCTCGAGTCACTCCCTCACTATAAGAACTACTCCCGCATCCATATGAGGTACCACCACCCGACAACTTCCTGCCACTGCCGACGATATTTTGAGTGTTGCGGCTCGGATTTACTAGATCAATTATTTCTTGATCACTTTTGTACTGCTCAGCATCGCAAGAAATCGCTTCTTTTATGGCCATCATTCTCGACTGTGAAAAAGAAAGAGAAAAAAAGAAGTTAAAAACAAATAAAAATATGTTATTAAAGCATGTATAAATTAAATTACTTACATATCTGTCTTGATTTTCCTCGGAAATAGTGCCATTCTTGTTTGTGCGTGCCCTCTTCCAAGTTTGTATAAGGTCCTCGTAAGCCTCATGCTTGACTTTCTGTACAATATCAAATAAATTAATAACAAGATCTTTACCAAAAAAATTAATAACAAGATACAAATAAACAATATAAAACTTTTAAATGATCACAAAAACTATAACGATTCTTACATATTCGTTCCTTCCTTGAGCGAATGATTTTTTCCCTTGATGTGTAGAAACTTTGTTTTTCGAGCGGTTAACTGTATTAACTTCACTTCTCCTCACCCGACTCGGGTGGGACCAATACCGACACAAATCAAGCCACTCCCTTGCTGATCTGTTGCCCCATGTAGAACTCGATGGGGGCAGTACAAGCGCCGCTTCCTCGGCCGAATCATGGATAGAATAATAGTCACGCTTTAACTTGTTCTTATTTTTGCGCCAAAGTAGCCTCAACTTACAGTTAATTCCAGTTTTTATCCTTTCTACCACTACATATGTTATCCCGCCATAAGTCACACTATCACGACTATCCAACCAACCCGTCAGGTTGAAATAGGTCTACATGTAAACATATGCATTTAAATAAACAAACAATTTTCAACCAAAACAGTTAATAAGACTAGATGTAACGCAAACAATTAATACCTCAAGGGTAGGAAAGATATGGGTTTTGAGGTGCAATGGTATCTCTTCCCACTCGCAAGCAAGTGGAAGTGGTCGGACTGTTTTGCCCATCAGAGAGCTCAACATCGCAGCATTATCGCCAAACGGATGGAAGCTATTAAGATCATAAATATCAAATGAAACTGGCAGAGGTCCTCCATGCGCCCTATGCTTCCTCCTTAGGCTCGTATTAACCGTAACCATATGTGGTATCGGGTCACCTGCAAAGATTAGTTATTGAAGTTATTGATTCGTGAAAATTCAAACACACTTAATTAACAATAAGAGTTGACATAAAATAAAAATAAATCACAATTTCTTACTTTCGCAATTGCCAGGTACGGATTTTGTAGGTCGTCTAGGTGGAGTACCATCAGCATCCCTACCGTGTGATCTACCACCTACACACGCCATCTGTAATATAACAAGTACATGAACACACAATTTCGTGGACCGGTTAATGCTAATACACAAATTCATAAAAATTTACACATTTAAACATATAAGAACAATTCCATTAAAAAAATTACACATCTAAAGATTAAATCATTGTTTCATTCAATTTACAACTTAAGATCAATTATCACAATCTGAATCATCGCTAGATAAAACTTCTTCAACAACATTATTAGGGTTCACTTCATCATCATCAGACATTTCAACATCATCATCATCAAGGGCATGTGCAACGTCATCATCTTCATTATTGATTAGATCATCATCGTCTTCATTAACCTGTGTGGCGGACACTTCTGCCGATTCGTCATTCAAACTCAAATTTGTATCCTCCAAACAAGTCAAACCAACATTCAGCGTAAAATTTGATGAACTGCTACCATGTATAACATCTTGATCGGACTCTTCAACATCGCCATGATAAACATGTTCGACCACCTTCCAACCCTTTGGTTTTCTAGCAAGGTCTTCAAGGTAAAATACTTGTGATACTTGTGTCGCAAGAATGTATTGGTTATTTTTGTGAAATTCCTTATTAGTCAAAATATGATGTATGCCCTGCTCAATGTAAGAACGTCTATTGCGTTTCGTACAATTTGGGGGGTTAATGGTGTCAAACCATTTACATCGAAAGAACACAACCTTGCGGTTCCCGATATAAGTGAGCTCCAGAATTTCTTCGAGTTAACCATAATACATCTCTCCATCAAGCCCGGCTGTTGAAACACCGCTGCATTGAGTGGTGTGAAGTTTATCGCGTTCATGTATCACAAACCTCACACCGTTAACTACGCAAGCGGGGTATGTACATGCACTAGTATGTCCACATGCCAAAGAGAATAACTCTTCATTACAGTCGCCTGTCGTTTTTTTACACGAATCTACGAAAGAGATACAAACATATTTAGATATATGAGCAATAACTCCAAGGTAATATATCTAATGTATTTACCTTGTGACTAAACCAGGTGGGAAACCTCGTTTCCACGTTATCAGGCGATTCTCTGCAAAAGTTCATGATATTAGGATAAGTCATCCCGAAAGAAGATTTTTTTAAATATAGATAAGGAAGAAACATACTCTTTGTAAGCCAAGATGTCTGATTCGATTTCAGGACTGTTGTTAAGTATATACCATACAACTGCCCGCGTAACATCTAAAATCATATGAATATCTATGACTCTACCCATCAGTTTGCATGCGGACCGGAACACCTGGAATTTATCTTTTTGTTCAGGCAAACCGTCGTCATTCTTGTCAAGACGGTTAAATCTCGTCTCGACATCCTCAGCAAGATAACGCGAACAAAAAGTTAATGCTTCTTCTGCAACATAACCCTCCGCAATAGAACCTTCGGGCTTTGCTTAATTTCAGACATAATTCTTTAGCTTATTCATGTATCTTTCAAATGGATGCATCTACCTGCAGCGAATGAGGGTACCTAGAATAGCCTCATCAGGTAGATGTACAACCAAATGAGGCATTATGTCAAAAAAAGCAGGAGGAAAGATTTGCTCTAAATTAATCATCACACTGATCAATTGGTTTTTAGCTTTTACCATGTCCTCCTCCGTCAAAATTCTAGAACAAAGCTGCTTAAAAAACAAGCAAAGCTGGATTATAGGATCTGCAATGTTTTTGGGCAAGTATTGTTGTACTCCGTAAGGAAGTAACCGTTGCATCATTATATGACAGTCATGAGATTTCATGCCCGTTATATTGTCATAATTAGCGGTGACTTTTTGCTTAAAGTTGGATCCAAACCCATCAGGTAGTCTAACTCCTTTGATGAATTTACAAAAAAGTTCCCTGTTAGCTTTGGTCAAAGAGTACTTTGGATGAGGCTTCTAAAACTTCCCGTTTCCTTTTGGAACTAACCACAACTCGGGTCGAACTCCCAATTTTTCCAAGTCTTGCCTTGCCTTTGTCGTGTCTTTGGATTTATCGTTTTGTAACAAGATATTCAGTATTGCCTCAAGCACATTCTTTTCGATGTGCATGACATCCAAATTGTGTTTTAGTAGAAGAAAGGGCCAATACTCAAGCTCCCAAAAGATAGAACGCTTAGTCCAATTCAATTCAACATTTCTATTAGGAGGTGGGTTGGTTTTCATAATTTTTGGATGCTTCCCCGGCTTACGACTCAAGAGGCTATTGATTTGTAACTGGATATCTATTTCGGTAAACTTTCCCGGTTTAGGCTTCCGTTCGGCTTTACCATGGAATTGCCTAGTTTTACTCCTTAGATAATGATTTGTTCTTAACCATCTTCTATGACCAACATAAACGATTTTGTTCTTGATAGCCATCGATGGAGTGTCCTTGTTACAAGTGGGGCATGCGTAGTAGCCTTGCCCAACCCACCCAGAAAGACTACCCCGAGCTGGAAAATCATTGATGGTCCATAAAAGCGCCGCTTTCATATCGAAATAAGTACCCGTAGCAGCGTCTTTCGTCCTGACTCCTTTCCATAAATCTTTGAGTTCTTTAATCAAAGGCGCCAGGAAAACATCAATATCTTTTGCAGGTGATTTAGGGCCGGGAATTAACATCGTCAACATTAAAGAAGTTTCTTTCATACACATCCACGGTGGTGTGTTGTATGCTGTCAATATGACCGGCCACATGCTGTAATTTTGACTCATAATGCCATAAGGATTAAAACCATCAGCAGCCAACCCTAATCGAACGTTTCTAGGGTCACTAGAGAAATCAGGTAGCATCATGTCAAAAAATTTCCATGCTTTACCGTCACAGGGGTGATTCAACTTGCCATCCTTAGACTGTCCAGTAGCATGCCAAGTCATCCACTTTGCTATGTGTTTTGTGTTGAACATGCGTTGAAGTCTAGGTTTTAACGGAAAGTAACGCACCACCTTGTTTGCAACCAACTTCCCCTTTGTTTTCTTGGGGTCTTTATATCTACTCTCTCCGCAGACTGGACAATTATCCCTCTTTTTGTTATCCTCTGATCCCCAATATAAAAAGAAATCGTTTATACAAGCATGAATCGATTCGTATCCTAACCCGATCTTTCTGTATGTCTTCTTGATTTCATAGTATGACGATGGGAAATTGAAACCTTGACTACGGGTACAAAACTTCTGGAGACAAGATAGAATCTGGTTAAACCCGACATCACTAATTTTATTTAAAACCTTGATGTGTGCAATCTCTGTTGTAAATTCCAATGTAGTCAAATTGGTAAGCGTGTGCAACTTTTGGGTGGACCTACTAAGTAACTCTTCAAACTCGTTATTAGGACCCGTTGTTTGATCAGGTGGAGTTTGAGTCAGAGGAGTTTGAGTCGGAGGAGTTTGAGTCGGTGGAGTTTCGACATTAGTTACAGAAATATCTTCTAAGAACGTATTCATGTCAAGGTGTTCAGGTGAATGTGATACTGGTGTAGGAAGCGGAAGAATCGGTTCACCGTGATATTTCCAAGTGGTATAATGTTTGTCCCACCCGTGTTGGGATAAGTGTACCTTAAGAGTGTGGAGGTCAACCAATCTCTCACAGTTACAACAACGTTTACATGGGCAACAGATCATTTGTGTGATGGGGTGCACAAATGTCTTACAATGCTCGAGGAAGGTGAAAAGACCGTATAAAAATTCATCGGAGTTACGATTGAATATAGTTGTCCAACTCTTATCAATTATCATAACTGCGTTGCAAATAAACATTATTCAAATAAATGATTTAATTAAACACCTTAAAACAAACAATCAGGAATGTTTTTTCACCTACTAGTGCACTATGGAAGGCAATCCTAACCCACTCTTTGAATGTTTCGTCTCATATATGAATGCGTATAACTGATTTACTATTCGAGAATATTTCGGCAGCATTTCCCCTCTACTCCCCAAATATGTGTTTAAAGACATATTCGTAGGAGTAAAAGGAGAAACGCTGTCGAAATCATCTCAAATAATAAACCAGTTATACGCATTCATATCCTAAATGAGACAAAACATTCAAAAAGCAGTCCCAAAAATGGGGACTTTCCGAAATTAATTTCTAATAAATTAATTTCGGACGGGTTTTCTAAGGTTGATTAATTTCGGACGGGGATTTTCCAAAATTAATCGACTAGAATCCTAAAACAATCCTAAAATTATTTACTACAAAAGACTAACAATATATAATATAATAAACATATGCATAATATTAATTACACACCTCGGTCACGGGTGAAATAAACAAAGATAGAAAGATAGAAAAAGAGGTCCGGATGAGGAACTTGTCCCGACTGTCCCGGTGCTAACCAAACACAAACATAAAATAAAAAAAATCTAAATTAGTTGGTTTCCGAGATTTTATCTAATTTGAAACAAACACTAAAACAATTTCAAAAAAAAACATTACCTTTTATACGACTGTGATTCGGGAATTCGGTTCTCGACTCGCTTCCCCGCTAACTCGGCTGTGACTCGGGTCTCGGCTACGACAAACATATCAAAAAAAATTAAACTTGTGCCTATATATATATGCCGAAATCCCTATATATATATATTAAGCCCTATACTAAGCCGAAATCAACTAAGCCTCAACTAAGCCTAAATAAGGCGAAATCAATTAAGCCCCTATATTAAGCCAAAATCACAAGCCCATATATAATTCAAAATTAAGCCGAAATCACACTAATTAAATAAGCTCATAAGTCTAAATATAATTAAACAAAATTTAGCAAAATAAAATAAGCTCATAAGCCTAAATATAACCTGTGGTGGCTACTGCTGCTGCCTATGGTGGTGATGGCTACTGCACCTACTGCTGTTGGCGGTGGTGGTGGTGGTTGCTGCTGCCGTGGTGGTGGTGGTTGCTAGCCAAAAAGTCACATTTAGCAAAATTAATAATTAAACAAAATTGAAAATCAAACAAACAATAAGATTTAGTATAATTAAACAAAATTAAATCAATTACCTTATGGTGGTGATAGGAATGGTGTTGTCGGTGGTGATGGGAATGGTGGTGGTTATGCGAATGGATGGTTGTGGTGGGAAGGAGTGGTGGTGCGAAGGAGTGGTGGTGATGCGAATGGTGGTGGTGCGAAGGAGTGGTGGTGGTGCGAATGGTGGTGGTGATGTGAATGGTGGTGGTGGGAAGGATTGGTGGGAAGGATTGGTGATGAAGAATGAAGATGGTGGTCGGATTGGTGGTGGTCGGATTGGTGCTCCCGTTTTTTTTAAGGAAGATGAAGATAGAATGAATGAAGTCTTGTGGGTAAAGTTGTGGATAGAATTTAGGGTCGAAATTTAGGGTCGAAAATTTCGACCCTAATATTTAGGGTCGAAAATTTCGACCCTATTTTTCGACCCTAAATATAAAACGTGAATTTTTTAATTCTGGTATGGAATTTTAAAATTTTCGTGAAATTTTTTGAAAATAAAAAGTTTTAGTGCCAAATTTAGGGTCGAAATTTCGACCCTAAATTTCGAAACTATAATAGTTTTAAATTAAAAATGTTTTAAAAAAATCAATAAATAGAGTTTTTAAATTACTAAATTATTAACATAAAATATTAACAAATTATTTTGTTTATATAAAAAATTAATAAGTATCACTAATATATTTTATTTATGTAAATTTATTTTATAAATTACAATAATTACGTTTTAAAATAGTAAATTTCGAAACGAGAATAATTTTAATTTTAAAATGTTTTAAAACATTAATAAATAGAGTTTATAATTACTAAATTATTTATATAAAATATTATCAAGTTATTTTGTTTATATAAAAAATTAATAAGTATCACCAATATATTTTATTTATGTAAATTTATTTAATAAATTACAATAATTACGTTTTAAAATAGTAAATTTCGAAACGAGAATAATTTTAATTTTAAAATGTTTTAAGACATTAATAAATAGAGTTTATAATTACTAAATTATTTATATAAAATATTATCAAGTTATTTTGTTTATATAAAAAATTAATAAGTATCACCAATATATTTTATTTATGTAAATTTATTTTATAAATTACAATAATTACGTTTTAAAATAGTAAATTTCGAAACGAGAATAATTTTAATTTTAAAATGTTTTAAAACATTAATAAATAGAGTTTATAATTACTAAATTATTTATACAAAATATTAACAAATTATTTTGTTTATATAAAAAATTAATAAGTATCACTAATATATTAACAAGTCAATAGGGTATCGTATAACATGATATGAGTCAATATGGTATCGTATTACATGATATGAGTCAATATGGTATCGTATTGCATGATATGAGTTAATATGGTATCGTATTACATGATATGAGTCAATAGGGTATCATATTGCATGATATGAGTCAATAGGGTATCGTATTACATGATATGAGTCAATAGGGTATCGTATTACATGATATGAGTCAATATGGTATCGTATTGCATGATATGAGTCAATATGGTATCGTATTACATGATATGAGTCAATAGGGTATCATATTGCATGATATGAGTCAATATGGTATCGTATTACATGATATGAGTCAATAGGGTATCATATTGCATGATATGAGTCAATATGGTATCGTATTGCATGATATGAGTCAATATGGTATCGTATTACATGATATGAGTCAAGAGGGTATCATATTGCATGATATGAGTCAATAGGGTATCGTATTACATGATATGAGTCAATAGGGTATCATATTGCATGATATGAGTCAATATGGTATCGTATTGCATAATATGAGTCAATATGTTATCGTATGACATGATATGAGTCAATAGGGTATCATATTGCATGATATGAGTCAATATGGTATCGTATTGCATGATATGAGTCAATATGGTATCGTATTACATGATATGAGTCAATAGGGTATCATATTGCATGATATGAGTCAATAGGGTATCGTATTACATGATATGAGTCAATAGGGTATCATATTGCATGATATGAGTCAGTATGGTATCGTATTGCATGATATGAGTCAATATGGTATCGTATTACATGATATGAGTCAATAGGGTATCATATTGCATGATATGAGTCAATAGGGTATCGTATTACATGATATGAGTGAATAGGGTATCATATTGCATGATATGAGTCAATAGGGTATCCTATTACATGATATGAGTCAATAGGGTATCGTATTGCATGATATGAGTCAATATGGTATCATATTGCATGATATGAGTCAATAGGGTATCGTATTACATGATATGAGTGAATGTGGTATCGTATTGCATGATATGAGTCAATAGGGGTATCGTATTACATGATATGAGTCAATATGGTATCGTATTACATGATATGAGTCAATAGGGTATCATATTGCATGATATGAGTCAATAGGGTATCGTATTACATGATATGAGTCAATAGGGTATCGTATTACATGATATGAGTCAATATGGTATCATATTGCATGATATGAGTCCTTATCATCACAACCACCAGCATTGGAGGGAAAACATTGGAGGGAAAACATTGGAGGGAAATTATTGGAGGGAAAATGTTAACAATTTCCCTCACTTTTTAGCATAAAAAGAGAACCACACACTCCTTATCATCACAACCACCAGCAGATCACACACACTTATCATCATAAACAAATTGTTATTATTTACATGTTGAAGCATGAAGCTTTTCCGTGCAGGTGTCGACATGGAGATGTAGTTCTTCGAGAATCGTGGACAACTGAAAACTTTGGTAGACTGTACTATGCTTGTCCACGTTCACGGGTTCAACCTCCAGTTTTATATGGATGCAATTTTTTTTGTGGAAAGACGAACGCGTCCAACTACTAATCAATTCTCTTGGAGGTTCAATGAGCTTTTCTCCTCCAATCTCTTCTTCAAGACCTTCAACGAGCTTTTCGACTCCAAGCTCTTCTCCCAGACCTTCAACAATTCCAGTTTCTTCTCCAAGTTCTTCAGTGTGTGCAAACTGTGGGCGCTTGAATGGAATGATAATGGTACTTGAGCGTACGATAGAGTTGTACCGCAACTCCGATAGGCACACATTGGATTCAGCTGCACTACTTCACGACCTTTACGATGACATGGGGAACCTTAGTTTGAACTAGTTTGTGATGTGTTGTTTTCCGTGTTTATGAGTCTAATATCGTTGTAATATCAATGTTTAATTAAGCGCGTGTTTAAGTGTCCGTGACGAATAAAATTATGTTTAGGAGTGTTTGGTTCTGTGATTAATTAGTATTCTAGCTTGAATCATTGTGAGAATTTAGTTTGTTTGAGTCACAAAATTTAGTTTAAGTCTGTTGTGTTAGGTTTTGCAGTCAAAAGTTCAGTCAAAAGCATTTTACTTCAATCAAATTTTGCTCAAACTCATAAATAAAGGAGCCTTTTTTATTCATACAAACATACAAGTACATTTCAAACACAAAAACCATAAAAGATGCAGAAGCATCATTATACATAACAACATGTGTTAGTATGGTTCTTATTCTATATGAACAACAATTAATAATTAGATTAAAAGAGACACAGTCTTAACGAATTCCTTCATTAAACTTTGCTCAAACTTATAAATAAAGGCTCCTTCTAAGCATTTACGAATGCTTATTTATTGATCCTTCATTTTCTTAACGAATTCCTCCTTCTCAGTCATTCTTGCTGTTGTATCTTTAATTAAACCTTCCAACCGACTTGAGGTTTTCTTATCCTTCTTTTGAGTATCTTTCAATACTTTAGCGCATTTCTTTAAGATATATATATCTCCAGCACGTTCTAATTCCTGGATAAACTGTTGTCTTTCTTCAACAGCTTCATCTAAAACCTCATGTAAACGTTCAAGTTTCAGACCAAAACGTTTGTCCGCTTCGGCAGATTGTTCAAAATATGCTACCATTCGATCAGTCCATTTATCTGAACCAGCAACTTCTTTTAATTCTTCTAACCTTTCTAACCAGGCCATTATTGTTGTTTTTTTAGTATTGGAAAACTGAAATGAGTGATTATTGGAGGCAAACTACAAACAATTAAATAGCAAAACAACTACCCAATATGGATGGCACACATACATCTATTATCATCTTCCTGTTCACAATGGGTACATAATGAAAGCACTAAAACTAGTACCATCAATAGTAGGACTAATGAAAGCACTAAAATAATGGGTACACAATAGGTAACCAGCTTGATCTTTCTGGATTTGTGGTGTAATTGATGAACTTGTTATGTTCTTGTAGTTTGCTAAGTTGTTTGCACAGCTTTAATAATTACGAAAAAAATATTTTTTGCAATTAAAACACATTACCATTGAAAGCATTATTTTAAAAGCATTCAGACTAAAAGAAAATTTTAAAAATATATTTAATAATTTAGGGTCGAAATTTCGACCCTAAATATAAACCGGGAATTTTTAAATTTTTCGTGAAAATTTTTGGTGTGAAATTTTAAATTTTTCGTGAAAATTTTAAAAAAATTTAAATTTAGGGTCGAAATTTCGACCCTAAAATATTAAATATTAAAAATAAATTTTTTTAAAATTATTTTTAATTATTAAAAATATATTATATAATACATAAATTAAAATTATTTAAAATTTTAAATTTAAGATCGAAATTTTGACCCTAAAATATTAAATTTAGAAATAAATTCTTTTAAAATTATTTTTAATTATTAAAAATTCATTATATAATACATAAATTGTAATTATTTAAAATTTTAAATTTATGGTCGAAATTTCGACCCTAAATTTTTTGGGCCCACCTGCTTTTTGACCAGCCCTTTTGGGTTGAAAAATTATGGGCCCCCATCTTAATTTAGAGTCGAAAATTTCGACCCTAAATTAGGTCCGACCCTAAACCCACATTTTGTTGTAGTGTTTATTGTTATTTTGTTTAGTTTAGTTATGTCTTTTTGCATCTTATAAACAATCTAAATAATATTTGAGGAATACATTGGTGTTGTGTTTGTGTATGAATATATAAGGGATACAACGGTTTTATTTTTTACACTGTGAATATGGTAACATACTAACATCTATGACATGATGGTTGACTTTCTCTATTTGATCCTCCTGTCACTCTTTGGGTATCGAATTATCACCTTTTGACACTAAAAATGATCATCTAAGGTTAAAATAGAATTTTTGAATTGAGAAGCACATATATATTCATCATTTCTAAATTCTTAAAGATAAACTATGAATTCACCATGTACTAAGCTTGTTCTTTTCCATATGCCTTCAGGTTTTGAACATCACGCGGTAGAGGAGAAAAGATTTGTCATCTACGGAATTTTTGTTAATTTTGTTTAGTAGATGACTGTAGTTATGACGCAGTAAGTATTTATTATTAGCTGTAACTCAGAGGATTAAAAAATAAGAACGAGTATTCCTCATTATTGTCTGTCTGCAGCCCAGTATCGTAGTATCTTGTTTTCCTCTCTTTTTGGTTACTTTTTACCAGAAATATAATCTCATTCTCCATTATATTCGGGTCTGCAGCCCAGTATCGTAGTAAATTTATTGTTTTACCTTTAAATGGCAGAAGTTCTACCTCCACCTGGTTGGACCTTTTTGTTCATTGTGTAAACTGTTTTAAATTTTGTTGCAAGAAACATCGTATATCAGATGTCTTTCCTTCGCTACCGTGTATTTCTTTGTTTTGGATATGGCCTGGTCAGGTTGGGTTTCACGTATAGTCTGCTTGGATGTGGTTTCATGTCTTGAAGATTTTCTTCAAAGTCGTGTATTGCTTTTTGGTGTTGTCCAACTCTTTCTTTTTTGCCCTCAATCCACATGGATTAGTCACAAACTATCAACAGTATAATACTAAACACCACCTCAAATCCATAACAAATTGTTTTACAACCTACGCCACACCCATCCCACCATATATCTCCAACGAGACATAAAAAACCACAAATTCCCATGTGTTGTCTGTTTCTTGTTTACTTATGGTTAAAGCAACTATGTTAAAAGAAAATGTGCAAAGATAGTTTAATTAGATTAGAGAGTACTCCTTAATGTTAGAATGTATAAACCCCATGTCTATTATATTACGCTTTATTCATTCACCATTTATAATGGTGATTACAAATATGAAACCCTAATGGACCCTAAACCCACAAGCCGGGCCGGGTCATACTTATCTACTAATACTCCCCCGCAGTTCGAGCGACGAAATCGCGAAAGCTCGGACTGAAGGAAAAGAAATAAAAGAAAAACAAAATAAAATAATGAACCTATATAAAAGGGGATAACCCAAAATATCCCCTACTCCTACTTGTTTACGGATAATCAATGTATCCGAAGGATAACCAAAGTATCCCAACTTAGTACGGATAACCAAAGTATCCGAAGGATAACCCAAAGTAGCCCGATTTTTTTACGGATAACCAAAGTATCCAAATGATAACCCAAAGTACCCCATTTCTTTTATGGATAACCAAAGTATCCAAAGTATCCCACACAATTAAAAAAAGTTTTTTTATGGATAACCAAACTATAAAAAGATAAGTTTTTTTTAATAATTAAAACAAAACACTAATATAAAAATAAATAAAAGAGGACTACCGTAGAAGAATTTGATAGGAACCAAAGACAAATTAAACCTCCCATTCATACAAAACCATTATCTTTATCTTTAGATCTATTATCTTTCAGTAATAAAACATCACCAATAACCTTTTCACATATTCCCCATGTTACAATAATGAAATTGTAACACACATCAGTTTCCTAGTCCACACCAACAGCAACATGAACCTTATGTATCGTCATGAATATTAGCCCATATATGATCGATGACTTCTTAATGGGTGGGTATGAATAGATGTTTTGAGGTGTTTGGATACCAACAAAGAAGATCAAAACAAAAGAAAGTGTAGCGGATTTTTTTTTAGATCGAGGCATCAACTTGTTTTTTGATACTGATGAAAAAAGTAGGGATAGGGATGGACAAGATGAATGAACAGCGAAAGTATTTTTAGGGATTACGGACTGTGTTAGAGAATAGATATGGCTCAAGCCTGACTTATGGGTTGGGTTTATTAGGGTTTGCTACTCTATATATTGTGTGGAATAATAATGTATTACTTACGGGTTTATTAACCATTTAACATGGTATCAGAGAGTTAGATCCTATACCCATTGTCTTCACCTTATCACCACACACCAATTCAAAAAAAAAAGTCGTGTACGTTTTTTTTCCGATCCCAGAAACCACCAATAACCAAACACCGGACATCAAGCCTAAAAAATAAAAGTTTTCCAATCTTTTCATCAATAAAAAGAAACTTATCAAACGTGTATGTTTTATGCCAACAATTATGAGAGGCATTAAGTCATTCGTGGTATTCTTGATCCTCTATTGTCTTGTCCTTTTTTTTACTTTGTTTGTGATATAGATAATAGATCCATGTATTTGTGTCATGTGTGATTGATTGTGAAAAAAAAAGTTAGTCGTATTATTTGTTATTACGTGTGTTTTGATCAATTGTCTATTGTCTGTCATGTTTCTTCGATAACGACTTTAAAATGTTAATCTTCCACTCAACTCTACAAAATACCTAACTCGTGTGTTTCATCTTCGTGTGTTGGTGATTTGTGCTAAGGTCACAGATCCACATAATTGTCTTTTTGGTTGGATGTTTGTGCTAAGGTCACAATCCACGATTGGTGTTAATGAAGAGGAATCGGATGTTGTGCAGGGCTTAATATATTTATGTTGGCCTGATTGGAGTTTAAGATGATGAATCGGATGATGCGGTGTTTTTTAAAGTTTCATTGTTTTTATTTTGTATTTGTTTGAGCTCCAGTCCGAGCTTTCACGATTTCGTCGCTCGGACTGCGGGGGAGTATTAGTAGATAAATAGGCACAATCCCGGTTTGTGGGTGTAGGGCCTATTAGGGTTTCATGTAATCTCCTCCTATATATTGTGGTTAATAATAAAGTTACACCAACGGGTTTCAATGTAGTGGTATCAGGCCATAACCCGGTCTAACCCTAAAAACGCTTCCCGTTTCACACACCAAACCCTAACCCTCTAATAATATACACGGCAGAAAAAGTAATCGTCTCCTATTCTTACTGCCGTGTAGTTATTATTTGGTGCTAGCTGCTTTGTTGTTTTTCCTTAAATCACAAGATCTGATGCTTAGTATTATCAACCTATCAACATGATATGTTTGACAAAAAAAAAAACAGCAGATCATTAAAAAAAGATGAGACTTTGCTTGTATTGGTGACTTCCACTCTTTATGCGTATGTTTTTTTATTAATTTGTTAGGGAAACCGAAAAAATCCAAAAAAAAAAAAACTTCGGCCGCATTTCTTGATCCTTAAAACCAGCCTCAATAAAAACCTTCGAAACATTATGCCAACCACACAACCAAACTTCCACTGTTATTTTTTAGTCATAACCCCACTTGATCTTCTCTTTTTTAATTTTTAATAATGGTGTCTCATGATTGTGGCATCCAAAATCGAGTGATGCTACCAATCCAAGGCAATAGTTTTTATAATGGCGTCTATCAGACTCTTATTGTTTTTTTTTGTTAAGGTTGTTTTGGTTTAAAAAAAGTTATTAATGTTTTGTTATTTATGTTGGTATGCTTCTTCGATCGATCTGTTCTAAATTTCCGATCTATCGTTCAACTCTACAAAATAACTAAACTTTTTTGTTTCATCTTTCTGTGTTGGTGATTTGTGCAAAGGTCACCAATCCACATGGTTGTCTATTTAGTTGGATGTTTGTGCAAAGGTCACAATCCACAATTGACGTTTATGAAGAAGAATCAAATATTGTGTAGGGTTTTGTGGATTTGTGTTGATTTGGTTTGAAGTTTTGGAAGATCAACCGGAGGTGCAGGGCTTTATTAATGTTCCTTTTTTTTCCTATGTTTTTTTTGTTTCTTCTCTAATTTACTTTTCCAATTTTAGAATGTATAAAACCCATGTCTATTATGCTTTATTCATTCACCATTTATAATGGTGATTACAAATATGAAACCCTAATGGACTCTAAACCCACAAGCCGGGCCGGGCCATACTTATCTACTAATACTTAATACTTTTCAAAGCATGTTAAGCAATCGCGTAAAAGAAACAGCAGAAGTTACATATCAGCAAAAATGTGATAAGTTTTGGAGTGTACAGCATCAAGTCTCAAGGCAGCAATCGCTGCTGCAACAGCCGTAATAGTAAAGAAACAAACATTGAGCCAATGCCATGCCTTCTGTAGGTTTTCTTCTTTTTCTTCGCCACTAGATACATGTGATTCGCAAGAATAAATGTAAGTAGGAATGTACTGATAGCCCCTGCTAGACCCATGAAGTCTCCAAGAAAGCGCAGTGCTGCTGCTACGAAAGACGTCATGGGGTGATATAGGCCCCTCTCACCATGAATCGGAATGACAGATTCTTAATGGCAGATATGCGCCTCAACCAAACAAACCCTTGCGTCAAATTCTAGAAGCTAACGCCTTAGTTCAGATTTATTTTTTTATGATGTTGATAAGCGTCGTGTGCAACTAAAGCATCAACGAAACAATCCTCCCCTCCCCTCCAAAAAAATCCTACCTACGCTCCGCTCCTGAACAATGCGTAACAATTTTTGCATTTAATTGAAACACAAAGTCGATCATGCTTATTCATGAAGAAAGAATCAAACTTGCACACAGAAGATCTAATAAGAATACAAAACCTTGTTGTGAACAACCCACGAACAAACTCCTCACCACACTCACAACCAAAAAGTATCTAAAGGTGATGATATATTTTTGTAATTTTTAGTTAAGGAACCGATTATTCTAGCTTATATATCAATATTTTTTAATATTTTCATTGGATGTGAGACGTAAACTCCACCAAACAACATCTAGTTTCACGACTATTTCGTCCTTGTAAATACTATATCGGATTCGAATCGCTGAATAATATAAACACAAATTACATGAAAAACAAAACATAGCTCGGAAAAACATTTGTTCCCGTTTTTCGGAGCTGTTGGTTTACGTTCTTATGATGCTTTCATTTATGTGTGGAAAGTGTGGAAGAGTGGATCGATATGGCTTTTTAGATATGTTTTAGAAGATCGTAAAATGTTTTCACAGGGCTAGACGATCGTGTTAAGTTTATTTTGGACCAATTTGCAACTAAGTAAAAGTTGATATGGGATACATCATATACATGTAAACCTCTTCAGTTGCACGGCAAAAGCATTAATCGTGCATGAACCAACTCCTCGTGATGCTGTCTGTCATACAAGCAAAAGTCAGTGATGCTGAAAAGAAACATATTGAAAAATGAAAGAATGGGTTAGAATTCGTATGTTGACCGACCGGGCACTAATATACATCAAAAAAGTCAAACTCTCTATACAATGATATGCTTGAGATGAGATGATCTTGTTAATAATAAACCTAAGAAAGTGTTATGAGTGACGTAAGATCACATGCTTATAATGCTGTCACCACTTTTACTTCTTGCGGGGCAAGTTATTACTAGTTGAACAAAATTTTCAATGTACAATAATCCCGATCACTAAGTAGATTAAAGCCAAGAAGAACAAATAGATTAAAAATTCATTTGTATCATGTAAAACCTATCTTACTTGGATGTGGCCATGGTTATTTAAGTCATGGTTATACTGTATCGATGCGCGTCCACCAAAGGAAATAATAACAAACTAGTGTCTATCAATGAAACTGGCAGTAGCAAAGGTATTCTGGATGCTCGTCATCGTCTTTGCCTTTGGCACATTATGAATAAGGTCCCACGGAAATTAAGTGGCACACTATAAAGACTGTAAACCCCTGTGAACGAATTTGTGGAACGTCTTGATTTTGAAGATGGTTAATTAAATTGATTAAAGATCAAAAGTGTTGGGTGCCCGAAATATTTTGAACCGGCATGTCTACGACCCAGAAAAGTGAAGATGTGAGTGCTTTTTTCGATGGATATCCGTAAAAACATCACAGATGCCACAAACATTAGAAACAATCTACTCCGTATAAGCTACATATTTTCTTTATATGTAACAAACTTATATATAAACATCCCGGTAATAAGCTCAACAAAACTTTGTTGTTTGTTAAGAATAGGTAATAAGCTCTTTACTCATTCTTTGTCATTTGTGTTTATAAAGATGTCATCACTTTTAAATCGACTCGGTCAAGTCACTAAGTCCGAGTCAACCCGAGTCAATCCGGTTATTAAAAAAATATTTTAACTTCTGTACATTGAACATATAAACTATATACCAACCAATATAATATGTAAAAATAAAATTCCGTCGCAAATACGTAAAATTTACGTATTCTTTAATAAAACCTAAAAAATCGAAATCCCGCCGAGTCTCGAGAACCGGGTTCCCGAGTCACCCCAAACCCGGCGGGTCTAGCCGGGTTTCGAAAATGTGAAAATCAATTCAATATGATCTATTTTTTTTACCATAACCAGGTCAACAGGTTTACCCGACAAGATCAACACGAATTTAGAAACATTGGTCAATACTCATATGCTCCTAAATAATGTTTTAGCCTTTCACAGCAGGCTGCATTGATCCAACACATTGACCCATCGTTTCCCTTCATGGCTGAATTTTCATTTTTGGGATACTACCAAAGTTTCATTTATAGACTTACATTTTAGAAAGATACAATAAAAAGATAAACAAGTTTATTGCTCAAGTTTCAAGAATAAAACATCTTGTAAGTGTGGAGTATTAAAAAGTGTGAAATATTAAAAAGTTCACACATGAAAGTGTGAACTTTTAAAAAGTTCGCACATAAAAGTGTTATGTATTAAAAATCTTCACACTTAAAAGTGTGAAGTTATTTGTTTACCTAATTTGTTCACACCAAGAACACTAATAAAAGGGTGAACTTTTAAAATTCGTATATTTTAAAATGTGAACAAGTGGCATAATAAGTGTGAAAAATCAACTAATTTGTTGTAGTGACTGCGCGACTAACAGTATATAAAAACATACGGTTATCATAGGTAAGGGTGTGGAAAAAGTCGTCCCGACCCGACCCTGAACC
The DNA here is from genome assembly GCA_025667525.1 of Glebionis coronaria. Taxonomy (NCBI): domain Eukaryota; kingdom Viridiplantae; phylum Streptophyta; class Magnoliopsida; order Asterales; family Asteraceae; genus Glebionis; species Glebionis coronaria. Next base: position 687,778,836 of record CM046875.1, on the reverse strand, counting down.
CGAATAAGTCTATTCGGGTCGGGTCACTCGGGTCCAAAAACTTATTCGGGTTTACTCGAGTTTTAAATAGGTCGGGTTCGGGTTTATATTTTTTAGCTTTGACCCGAATTGACCCGACACGACTTGACCCATACCCGACCAACCCGACTCGACTAACACTTTTTACATTGTGAATATACTTAAATAAGCCACTTTTTAGACTTTTTACTTGTATTCGGGTTGAACTGAACCCGAATTGACCCGAGTTTTAATTAGGCGTGAGTTCGGGGTATGATTTTTATAACCTCAACCCGAGTTGACCCGATTCGAATGACCTGGAGCCGACCGGGTTATTAGTTATTTTTGGAGCAAGTGGAGTATTTTTGGTGATTTGTTAGAGAAGTTTTAATCGGTGTATTTTGTGTATATTTCATAGCATATTAATTTAGCATAATTGTATATTTATTTGTTGTTATATATGTACTTTGAGTGTATTTTGTGATTATGTAGGTTAGGTTATACGCGAAATGGAATAAAATGGCCGCTTAATTAATATTTTGGAGAAAAGACATGGAGAGCGTCGATAAAAAAAGAAAAAATATTGAAGAAAAAAATTTGAGTGCGTAGTAATATTTTTGGTCATCTTTTATTCGTCCCCGGGCTTCGTTTGAGCAATTTTTGGTGTTCGGCTATTTTTTATTGGACCAAAGTTATTATATTAAAAGAAAAAAATTAAAATTAAACAAAAAGAAAGGCCCATTAGCCCAATTAGAGTATATGATTCGTTGATGGTCAAGGTATTATATATATTGCATATGAAAGCAAAAGAAAAGGGTTGTCCTTGGAGAAAACAGCCGCACATTTGGGGACCCCATATCATCTTTATTAGCCACTGGTATCAAAGGGGGAGATCCATAAAGAAAAGAATTAAATTGGTTTATGCTATCGCACAATCGTCGAGATAGAAAACAAAAGGAAAAAAAAGCCTAGGATTTTATTTTTTTCATTCGAGCGGTAGAAAAAAGATGAAGAGTGGTATACAGTGGGTCGGATGTATCACGATATACTGCTAATTTTGTTGTAATTTTTTTTGGTAACTTTATTTATTGTTTAATCACTACTTTTGGATTATCACATTTATTTTACATTGATTTATAATTTATTTATAAATTATATTATTTGATTTGGTATTATGTTTAATGATTTGTGCTAGACAATTTATTATTAGTTAGCAATGCATACTTATTTTATTTAGCTAAAGAAAAAGATGATTGCATAGTCGATATAAATTGTACCTAAATAAATTATTATAACATAATTATTGGTTGGATTAGTATAAGATTTATTATTGCGAGCAATTGACAAACATAATAAGTGCCGAAATTAATTCATTTATAATAAGTCAAAATAATGTTTGTAAACGAGCTAAAAGTTTTGATAATCTGTAGTGTGATCAACCATAGATAGTGGAAGATTGAAGAAATTGCATTTTTCTTTTTTTTTCCTATCCTTATTATATTTTTCTAGGTATATTATTAGTTTAATAAGTATTTTAATTTTTAATCATCATTTTTATTATTAAGAGTATTTGAGTGAATTAGATTTTAAAACCAAGACTTTTATTGATCAGTGATCACCCCAAAACTTAAATTAAAACCACATATTCCTCGTGGATTCGATACTCGCTTACCATATCTAGTATAAGGTAATTAAGTGTATTTTTTATCGGTACTTCCACGGTGATCAAAATTTGTTCGTTTGAGAGGTGTATGTGTTATAGTAGCGTTAACATTAGGTGGTGGTCGATAACACGTGCTATAACATTGACTACACCTAGATCCTGTTCGTTGAGATATTTCGGCCCATTGTCATTAGGCCTTTAGCCCGTTTGTGTTATTTCTAGATCCTTCCAATATAGCTTACATGGTTATCACAACCTCTCTAATTATAAAACCCTAATCCTAAAATCTAAGTTGTCGTTTCTTTCATTCAACAACATAATTCATTCACCTTCTTGCTTGCCTCCTTTCATTACCGACGAACAAAACAAAACATATTAATTCACCTACATGCTTGCCTGCTTCCATAAAGTCACGCAAGGAATATGATATCATCTTTGGGTCCACAAACTCTATGCTTAGCAAAGAGTTTGCCAAGTTTATGCAGGATAAATTCCAAATGAGTGCCATGGGAGAACTAAACTTCTTTTTAGGGTTACAAGTTCAGCAGAGGAAAGATGTGATATTTATCTCACAAGACAAATATGTGGCTGAGATTGTAAAGAAGTTTGGCATGTCTGAGGGAAAGAAGGTGTCCACACCAATGGACAAGGATCATCCGTGGGGCAAAGATGGTCCTGGAAAGCTTATAGATGTCCGGAACTACAGGTCTATGATTGGGTCTCTCATGTATCTCACAGCATCAAGACCTGACATCATGTTTGCAGTTTGCTTATGTGCAAGATACCAGGTGGCACCAACAGAGTGTCATCTATTTGCTGTAAAGAGAATTTTTAGGTATCTAAAGTGCCATCCAACCTTAGGACTTTGTTATCCCAAAGAGTCACCATTTGAGTTGATTTCCTACTTAGATAGTGACTATGCTGGTGACAACAATGATAGGAAGTCTACAACAGGTGGATGCCAATTTTTGGGAAGCAGACTTATATCTTGGCAATGTAAGAAGCAGACTATTATGTCCACATCAACAACTGAAGCTGAGTATGTAGCAGCTGTTGCATGTTGTGGTCAAGTACTTTGGGTTCAGAATCAACTACTTGATTATGGGTATAACTTTCTTAAAACCAAGATATTTATTGACAACAACAGCACCATTTGCATTATTAAGAACCTTGTTTTTCACAGCAAGACTAAACATATTGATATAAGACATCATTTTATCAGAGATTGTTTTGAAAAAGGATTAATTGTCCCTGAGAAAATTGATACAGAACTTAATGTTTCTGATCTTTTAACAAAAGCTTTTGAAGTGGGGAGGTTTCAGTACCTGGTTGCAGGTAGTGGAATGGTTTCTCCTTAAAAATTGATGTCTATTATGTCTTGTATGTCCAGGGTTGCTTTATTGCTGTTGTTGTATAAATGTTAGTCAATTTTTCCATCGTTTTTTATTCCACTGCTTTTGAACAAAGATCCCCCTACTGGGGGTTCATTCCCCTGCTAAGAGAGTTTTTCTCTTTAACCGAGTTTGTTCTTTTTAAAAGTGGTTATATATGGTTTTAGACTAACAATGCAGAGATCCAAATGGTGCATACTACATTCATTGGTGAATCAGGTATATGCTCTATGTTTAAGGGGAGGTTAGGTCACACCTTTAGGACACAGGGTATCCTTAGGATGCTCATATATGATCTTAGATCATATCCATTGGTGAGTAAGGGTTCAGGGTGATGAAGACTTGCTGCAAAGCTTGTCCGAATTTTGAAACCTTGAGGCAATGTAATGGGTACTTGTACTTCTATATCAAAACAGCTTGCTGTTTAGGTACAGATGTGTGGTACACATTGCCAAGACTAACTGACAATAGGTAAGGGAAAAGGTAGGGATGGTGACTAGGGTATGCTTATTTTCTTGGGTTGACCAGGTACAGGGTGACTTATGTGTTGACTTCTTGTGCTTAGACCTTTGTTGAATAGAGGACTCTTGAGTTTCTATGTATCTATCTTGTGTATACAAGTGTGTGCATTAGAGCAGAGCTAGTTAGCGTTGGTCTCTCCATGATTAGTCTAATACCCCTAGGAAAGTTTCCCCTGCTTTCACCTTTTGATTCCCCTGCTTAATTAACATTCCCCTGTTTGACCGTTGACCGACAATACCGTTACCCTGCTTATAGCCGTTGGGCCTGCTTACTAAAATTTTGGTTAGGGAATATTCTATTGTTTTTAAAAGATATTTAAGGCGCTTTCTTCGCTGATTAGTAATCTTTTCTTTATTATTTCAAATAAATTACTTTTTTTTATCAAGATTTATCTTTGATATTTTTGCAATTTGAAAATTTGGTCCAATCACAGCTCTTCAATTCGCCTATAAAAACTTAATTCCCTTTACCAGCAGGTCCATCTCTCTCCTTCGACTAAATCCCACCTAACTCTCACCATTATAAACCTTCAAAACGTTTTCAACCTTTACCATGCCTCTCAAAATTGCTGCTAATCATAATCAAATTGCTTTATTACATGATGAACCAGTAGAGTTTGTTGATGCTATGGCCTTTCTAAAATCCTCGTATTTTAGAGTGGCCCTTCTCATCAACCCTAGGATTTACACCTCACACATTCAGCAGTTTTGGTCTAAATCCATGACCAAAACAGTGAATGGATAGGTCACAATTCAAAGCACTGTAGATGGTCATCCCAAGGTGATTTCACTTGCCTCCATCAGAGACAACCTCCTTCTTGATGATGAGGATGGGATAACTAACCTACGTGAGGCTGACATCTTTGAGGGTCTTGTTAAATTGGGGTATACTCTTTCTGCTGACCAAAAATGTAAGTTTGCTAAAGGTCAGTTTGCCCCACATTGGAAATATTTGATTCATACAATTTTACAATGTTTGTCACCTAAAACCACTGCTTTCAATGAATTTGGTAGTGAGATAGCTTCTGCCCTGATTTGCTTAGCAACAGGGAGGAAGTATTGTTTTTCTCAAATGATTTTCAAATGAATGGTTTAAAATGTTTCAAGCAATTCAAAGTTTTGTATGTACCCAAGGTTTATAGAGCTTTTGCTGAATATGAGTAAACATGGTCCAATCACACACAAAAACTACTTTTCAGCAACCAAGCATACTACCAAACTGTTCACCACACTTCTTGCGCCATCCCCACAATTTTCTGGCAGGTCCATTCCACTCACTTCAATTATGATAAAACAAATCATACATGAAGAAGCCAAGACAAAAACAGCTACACACAAACCTTCTGATTCCCCTGCCAAGAAACTACACCCTGTCAGTACTCTACCCGCCGCTAATCTACAACATGAAAGGATATCTAAATCCAGGTTTGCCAGGTCTCCCTTGCCTGGTGAATCTTCACAAGTAGCAGAGAGGAGAGCCTCCAAGAGTTTGGAGCAAACTGAGGGTTTGGCTGCCACTACTGTCTCATCCTCAAGGGGTAAGCAGGATAGTAACACCATCAGTAAGTCCTCTCCCTCACTCAATGATATCCAAAAAGGGGAGAAATCCCTTTCTAGGGTTGAGAGCAGCATGAAACCTATGACCATTTTGGAATTGACGAAAATGTGCATGAGCTTGAAAAGGCAGAATGTACAACTTGTACAAAATGTCAAAAAGCAAGGTCAGGTTATCAATAACTTGGAAACCAGACTTGCCACACTTGAGGGGAGGAGAAAGCCCAGACTTATCATATCTACAGATGAGGATGCTTCCAAAGGGGAGGAAGTTCCTAATACAGAAGAGTCTACTCAGTATTATTCATATCCTGGTGGTGTACAAGGAAAGATAGCAAGTGCTGAGAATGGGATTGAGAAATGAAGTGCTGATAAAGGAAGTGATAAGGGGAGTGCAACTAAAGAGATTGCTCAAACATTGCTAACTATGGGCAATTAAGAAGAAGCCCCTGCTTCAAAAGTTTCCCTTGCTATTGCTGATCCCACTGCTGTAAGTCATTCCCCTGCTAAGCCTATTACTCAAACTTTTGCTAGAAAAATAGAAGGCAACCAGCTCAGAAGGGAATTACAATTAAAGAACCTGCACCTAAAGTCAAACCAGCACCAGCAGTGGATCCAAAAGACAATGGAAAAGGGATCATGGTTGAACTGCCCAAAAGGAAATACAAGCATAGAACTCCTGAACAACAAAGGGCTCAAGAAGCACATGATGCACAGGTAGCTCTCAGGCTACAACAAGAGGAGATTGATATGCAGGATCAGAGAATGCAAAAGATGAGGCCTAAAGAAATGCTCAAGCAGGTTGAAATTATGCATAGGGAGTTGGATGACAAGGTGCCTCATGTTCAAGAGTTTCTAGATCAATGGGAGAAGGAGTTAATAAATGCTCCTTTGGAAGACAAGTATGAGTTGACTTGCCTTGTTTACAAATATCAAGCTGAATATCTGGAAAGGAGAGCAAATCAAATTCAGAGAGAGAAATATTTGAGTTATGAGAAAGGGATACTTGAACACTACAAAGTTTTGCTCAAGAGACATAAGAAGTGGAAGGACAGGTATTTCACAGATATGAGTTTTGAGGCTATAAAAAGAGCAGTCAGACCAGTATTAAGAGAATATGATGTGGAAGACTTGATGACTATGAACTCTCCTGAGGAAGTTGAGTATCTTAGGAGGCAAAGTGAAGTGTTACAGAAAGCTAGGGAATCCAAAAAAGAAAGGCTGAAGGAAAAACTTTGGAAACTACACAAGCAGGTGCATCATCCCAAGCAGGTGCATCATCACAAGCAGGGGTATTACATCAAGCAGGTGAAAGTTTTCCAGCAATTGAGAGGTCTGTACTTAATGTACAAAGAGCAACCAAAAGACTCAAGAGAATGGAGAAAGTTGGCATAGTTACTAAGGAGTCTCAACGTCATTCAAATGAAGAAATTGATAAACAGCTAATTGTGCAGGAAAATGAAGATATCTCACCTAGTGAACTTGGAAAGAAGTTTGCTATAATAGAATACGTTGTTTATGAACACAAAGGGAGGACTTGTTGGAAGCTTACAAGAGCTGACAATACATCACAGACATTTCTAAGTCTATATGTCATGTTTCAAACCTTGGATAGTGAGGACTTAGAAGATCTGTGGAAAATTTTGAAAAAGACTTTTGCTGCAAAACCTCCTACCATGGATGGTGTGGAGAAGGATTGGGTGATCTGGGAGTGCATGCATAGGATGTATAAGCATGAGTTATTTGATCCTATATTTGATGCAGTGAATAAAGGAAATTTGTTGTATTGGAAGCTGTTTACCAATTCTGGGGTCTATGAGATAGTAATGGAAGGAGTAAGTGTGTACTTGATCAATCATCGTTATTATCCCTTCACTCAGGAGACCTTAAAGAAATTAGCACAGGCTAACTTGATTGTAGATGCTAAAACGCCTGTTGCTTATGATCTAGTAAGGATGATGCATAGTCAGATTTGGCCAGAAAGTTTGTAAGCACCCTCATCAACTAGTATTTATTCAGAAACTTGTCTTTAGAAGAAAGCACAAGTTTAGGGGAGGATTGTTGGGAATAAATCTATGTATACTTGTTACCCCTGCTAGTTGGTCATTCGTCCCCCTGCTAGAGTAAGTTCCCCCTGCCAAATAACAAAGGCAGGGGGATTGGTTCCCCTGCTGAAGTCAAAGGCCCTGCCGATAGAGATAAACTTGGAATAGATTTTTACGCGTTTCTGTTACTACTCTGATAGGTGTGTAAACACCCATCCTTTTACCACTTAATTCTGGCTAAAACAAGACCAAAACACGTATTTAATATCATTTGTTTGGAATTATGTGTGGTTTTTGTGTTTATTGTGTTTTTAGAGCTAACCGGATGAATATTAAAGAAAACATGGGATTGCACGGGTTTTATCAAGGAAAAAGACTAAAGACGAAGTCTATTGTCCAAGAGATGCAAAAGATTTGAGGTCAATGGGCCTATTTGAAGATTTATCGAAGAAGAGGACCAAAGATGGAAGATTTACATATGTCGAAGAAACTCAAGTCTAATTAACGAAGAGATTAAAAGACGAGTTGAATTTAATCGACGACGAATCCCGAATCAGAATCGAAAACGTCAACTTTTCTGAAAAGACGAGAAGACAAGAAGAAAGGGAGAAAGCCCAATCACCAACCAACCACTAGGACTATAAATAGATTTCTCCCTTCACATTTTAGGGAGTTAGCTTCATTTGTTCTTTTTCCAGTTCGTTGTTCGTAACATCACAAACACCATTAGGGTGTTTGGTGATTTTTTCATTTTTCTTTCAATCTTGTAGGTGTTTAATCTTTACTCTTGTTACCTTTACTTTAATCATTCAATTCCAATCTTTCTATTCATCTTGTTCTTCATCATCTTTTTATTGCAAGTTCTTAAGTTTTTATTTGATTCAAGTTTGATCTTAAAAAGTTGTTAATTTAGTGTTTTTATTGGTGGGATTTATTACTTATGGTATTTAAATGATGTGTGTTTGATTTGGTAAAACCTTTTTGAGTATTTTGGTGTTTAGATTGATAAAACGTGTCTCTGTTACTGCTACTGTTCTTCAACCCAGGATTTTCCGAATAGACAAATTTGTGCTTCCCTTATTCGGAATATTAGTTATTCCGAATAGGACTGTTTCCATTTCCTTTACTCGGAATAATTTTCCGCATAGCCAAGTTTATTTTTTTCCTTATTCGGAATATCTCATATATTCCGAATAGCCCAGTTTTCCGAATAGCATCATCTTTCCGCATAAGCCAGTTTTTCCGAATAGAGATTTATATTCCGCATAGGGCCACTTTTTCCGAGTAAGGTACTTTTCCGCATAGGACATATTTTATTCCGCATAGTAAAACATTCAGCATAGAGCACATTATTCCGAATAGTTCAATTTTTCCGCATAGGCTTGTTTGATTTTCCGAATAGCACTTTATTCCGTTTAGACTTACATTCCGCATAGGTCATTTTCAGTAAGGGTATTTTTCTGCTTTATCATTTAATTGTTTTTGATCTACTGTTTCTGGCTTTAATCTTTATTTACTTCATTTATTTAGAATAGAAAACCAAATCCACTTTTTGTCACCAAGAACAAATCTTTCCACTTTTAACTGAGATCAATTCGAGAGGATTCCGAGAAATATTTTGAACCCATAGCAAAAACCTTGTATCAAATGGCGCCGATGCCGGCTCCTCTCGTTAAGATCAAAAGTTCTTTGTGAGAACTTGGATTTTGGGATCCGTTCCCCGTGAACGTTACTTTTTCACAAAAATTCTCAAAAACACTAAAAAATATAAAATTTTCAAAAATCCTAAAAAGTAAAAAACCAAAAAAAAACCAAAAATATTTTTGTATTGTTTTTGTCTTGTTAGTTCTTTTGCAGGTGTATGCGCACTCGATCCACGTCATATTAAGAGCCCGAGCCTCTCGATCACTTAGACATGGCCGTTGTACCACCTCCAAACAATAATAACAACAACAACCCGCCTTTCAACAACATGAACAATAACAACAACAATGAGCCCCTTCCGGATAATCGCCCAATGATTGAACTGCTGCAAGCTCATGTCGATGGCAACACGGATCCAATTGTCATACCTCCAATTGCCGCCAACAATTTCGAGCTAAAATCAGGCTTTATCCAGATGGTCTCCGCTCAACCATTCTTGGGACGAACCATTGATGATCCACACGACCATATCAAGAGATTTCTACAACTCACCAACACGGTCAAATTCAATGGGGTTCCACAAGAGGTTATAAGGTTACAACTTTTTCCCTTTTCTTTAGAGGGACAAGCCCGGCATTGGCTTGCTAAAGAACCGCCACAAAGTATTCTCTCGTGGACGGATTTGGAAACAAAGTTTATCAATTACTTTTTTCCACCCTCTCGTACTACCGCTTTGCGGAATGAGATTATAAACTTTGAACAAAAGTACGATGAGTCGTTCAGTGAATCTTGGGACCGTTTTAAAGATCTTTTAAGAAAATGCCCACAACATGGTTTTACCAAAGTACATCAAATCAATACTTTTTACAATGGTTTAAGCATGAGTGACCAAGATTCACTGAATAGTGCATCGGGGGGTAATCTATTGGCTAAGACTTCCAATGCTGCTTGGGATATCATTGAGAATAAATCTCGTGTGCAAACCAAGAGTGTTCGGACCAATGTCGCTAGTGCTAGCACTAATGACAACGACAAGCGATTAGACAAAATCACTACTCTTCTTGAATCGCTTGTCACCCACACCGTCAGCAACAACAACAGCAACAACGCCAAAACTGCTCAAGTGAACGCTGTCAGCCAACCTTGTGAAATATGTGGTGGTCCTCACTCTTACACAACTTGTACCGCCACCCAAGATTACCCTGCTGAGAATGTGAATGCGGCATATGGCACCTATCCTCAACCTGCTTATCAAGCTAGACCCCAAGGTGACCGTAACTTGCTTAGCTACCGCAGCAACAACTATCTTTCACCACCTGGTTTCCCTCCTGCCAACCCAAACCAACAACAAAACCTTAATCGCCCTCCTCAACAACAACAACAACCTCGACAACCATACATCCCACCTCACAAGCAGCAACAACCGCCTCAACGAAACAACCAAGTCTACCAACAACCTGCTTACCAACCACCTGCATACAATGCTCCTCCCAACCAACCCACCGCTCTTCACCAAGAAGTGGAAACTTATATGAGGACTAACGATGCGATAGTGGGAAATCTTTAGAGAGAGGTGCTCAACCTGAAAGCAGATTTGGTCAAGCAAGGAAACGATTTGAGAGCAGACATGAGAAACACGTTGGATAGCCAAACTAATGATTTGAGGAACATGATGGCTAGTTTCTTCCAAAGTAGTCAACCCTCTTCTTCGGGTACTCTTCCGAGTAACACCGTTGCAAATCCAAGAGGGGAGATGAAAGCAATCACCACTCGAAGTGGCAAAGGTACCAAGGAACCCGAGCTTCCTATACCTCCACCGGTGGTTGTGACTAAGGAGAACGAGTCACCAGCTCCTATTCATCACCCTTCTCCTTCCCCAATTTCTCCACCTCTTCCTTCTACCCCTGCTCCACCCGTGGTAGTGAGTGATCCTATTCCCCTAAAGCCTTCCTCTTCTTCCAATATACCTTATCCTTCAAGGTTGAGGAAAGAGAAGCAAAAGAGCAAGGATGATATTCAGGTTTCGAATTTCCTTAAAATGTTCAAACAACTGAATTTCAATATCTCCTTCGCTGAGGCTCTCGCTCACATGCCCAAGTATGCAAAAATGTTTAAAGATCTTTTGAGCGACAAGGAAAAGCTCCTCGATATTGCCAACACCCAACTTAATGAGAACTGTTCTGCAGTGCTCTTAAGGAAATTGCCAACCAAGCTTGGTGATCCGGGTCGTTTTCTTATCCCTTGCAATTTCCCGGGAGTAGAGAATTGCATGGCCCTAGCCGATCTAGGTGCCAGTATTAATCTCATGCCTCTAAGTGTTTGGAAGCAATTATCTCTCCCAGAGCTAGTCCCCACCAAAATGACTTTGGAATTAGCCAACCGTACGGTTGCTTATCCAGTGGGGATAGCCGAAGACGTCATTGTAGGAGTCGACAAATTCACCTTTCCTGCTGATTTTGTTGTCGTCGACTACGAGATGGACCCCCGTGTGCCACTAATTGTTGGTCGTCCATTCTTGAGGACCGGTCGCACTCTCATCGATGTTGAAGCCGGTGAGCTTATCATGAGAGTGGGTGACGATAAAGTAGTCTTCAACATGGGAAAGTTGTCTAAACAGCCTTATTCATATGAGAGCGTTAATTGTATTGACGTTCTTGATGAGGCTTGTGAAGCACACTTTATTGATGCTTGCAAAAGTATTCCTTATTCTCTTCCCAATGTTGAGACCGTGTCCTCCATTGATTCATCGTTGTCTCTATTTGGAGATAGTGATTTATTTTGGAACAATCTTGAAGATACCATGGGAGATGCGAATTTAGCTACTAATGATTCTCCCACCGAGGGGGATGAAGACATGAATTTATTTGACAATCTTCTCACTGACGACAATCCTTCTCCTCCATCTCCCACGGTTATTGCTATCGATACCACGACTTTGAAAACGCCTCCCGTCGAAAATCCTCCGGATTTGGAACTTAAGGAGTTGCCGCCACATCTCGAGTACGTGTTCCTTGACGACAACAAGAAGTCACCCATCATTATTGCAACGGATTTGAAAGATGAAGAGAAGACTCGCCTCGTTGCCGTGCTGAAAGCTCACAAGAAGGCTATTGCTTGGAAAATTTTGGATATTCGTGGAATTGATCCTCACTTCTGCACGCACAAAATTCTCATGGAGGACGACTATAAGCCCACTATTCAAAGCCAACGAAGGGTGAATCCAAAGATACATGAAGTCATCAAAACAGAGGTTCTCAAACTTCTTGATGCGGGTATGATTTACCCTATTTCGGATTCACCTTGGGTTAGTCCAATCCATTGTGTTCCCAAGAAGGGCGGAATAACCGTTGTTCCCAATGAACACAACGAGTTGATTCCCACTCGTCTCGTTACTGGGTGGAGAGTTTGTATAGACTACCGCAAACTCAATGACGCCACGAGAAAGGATCATTTCCCTCTACCTTTTATGGACCAAATGCTTGAACGCTTAGCGGGTAATGAATATTACTGCTTTCTTGATGGTTTCTCGGGTTATTTTCAAATACCCATCGATCCCCAAGATCAAGAGAAGACGACATTCACTTGTCCCTATGGCACATTTACGTACAAAAGAATGCCTTTTGGCTTATGTAATGCGCCCGGGACTTTCCAAAGGTGTATGTTAGCTATCTTCCATGACATGGTTGAACAAACCATGGAAGTCTTCATGGATGATTTCTCGGTCTTCGGGGATTCTTTCTCTTCTTGCCTTGCCAATTTGGAACGTATGCTAAAGAGGTGCGAAGACACTCGTCTGGTTCTAAATTGGGAAAAATGCCATTTTATGGTAAAAGAAGGCGTCGTGCTTGGACATAAGATCTCGAAAGCCGGTCTTGAAGTAGACCGTGCTAAAGTCGATGTTATCGCTAAGTTGCCTCCACCTTCAACCGTGAAGGGTGTGAGAAGTTTTCTGGGTCATGCGGGCTTCTACCGTCGATTCATCAAATATTTTTCTCAAATCGCTCGCCCGATGACCCACCTCTTGGAAAAAGATACTCCTTTTATCTTTTCCAAAGAGTGCCTTGAAGCCTTCAACACACTTAAGGATAAGCTAACTAAGGCACCCGTCTTGGTTACCCCTAATTGGGAGCTTCCCTTTGAGTTGATGTGCGATGCTAGTGATTTTGCTATTGGAGCGGTTCTTGGACAAAGAGTGAACAAACACTTCCAACCGATCCATTACGCTAGCAAGACAATGACGGGGGCACAATTGCATTATACGACAACCGAAAAAGAGCTTTTAGCTGTTGTCTATGCTTTTGAAAAATTCCGCCCCTATCTTGTCCTTTCCACCACCATCGTGTATGCCGATCATTCCGCGCTGAAGTACTTGTTGACAAAGCAAGATTCCAAACCAAGACTTCTTCGCTGGGTTTTGCTGCTCCAGGAATTTAAAATCGAAATTCGCGATAAAAAAGGAGCTGAAAACCTAGCCGCGGACCATCTCAGCAGACTTGAGGATCCATACCAAGGGGATCATCCGAACAAAGAAATCAATGATTCTTTTCCCTTGGAGACCTTAATGTCTATAAACTCGAAGCCGAATGAAACCCCGTGGTTTGCGGACTTTGCAAACTACTTGGCGGGTGGAATTCTCAAGGAAGGGTTGACGTCCCAACAAAAGAAGAAGTTCTTCACCGACATTAAGACTTACTTTTGGGACGACCCTTACCTATTCAAACAATGTGCCGCCTGATTATCCGCCGATGTGTTGATGGATCGGCAGCGTCTGAAATTCTTGATGCTTGCCACAAAGGACCCACCGGTGGTCACTTTGGTCCCAACTACACCGCCAAAAAAAGTGTTTGATTCGGGATTTTATTGGCCCTCCATATATCGTGATGCTCACGATATGGTTAAAAAATGTGATGCTTGCCAGAAGCAAGGCAAAATCACACATAAAGACGAGATGCCTCAGAATTTCATTCAAGAGTGTGAAATTTTTGATGTTTGGGGTATCGACTTTATGGGGCCATTCCCTTCTTCTAAAGGAAACAAATACATCCTTGTAGCCGTTGACTACGTTTCAAAGTGGGTCGAAGCCAAAGCTTTACCCACTAATGACGCAAGGGTGGTTTGTAACTTTTTGAAAGCTCTATTCGCTAGATTCGATGTGCCTCGTGCCATTATTAGTGATCGTGGGACTCATTTCTGCAATGACCAATTTGCTAGAGTCATGGCTAAGTACGGTGTAAACCATCGTCTTTCCACAGCCTACCACCCACAAACTAATGGCCAGGCTGAAATATCCAACCGAGGACTTAAGCGAATTCTTGAAAGGACCGTGGGAGAGCATCGTGCCGCATGGGCTGATAAACTTGATGATGCTTTGTGGGCTTTCCGTACTGCTTACAAGACCCCGATCGGCTGTACGCCTTATCGTCTTGTGTACGGGAAAGCGTGCCACCTCCCCATTGAGTTGGAGCACAAGGCTTATTGGGCCTTGAAGTGGGCTAATTTTGATATAAACAAAGCCGGTGACCTACGCAAGATCCAACTCAATGAGCTGAATGAACTTCGGAATGAGGCTTATGAAAATTCTTTGATCTATAAGGAACGAACTAAGCTCATTCACGACTCCAAGATCAAAAACCGAGAGTTCCATGTTGGAGACAAAGTCTTACTTTTTAACTCTCGGTTGAAAATCTTTTCGGGCAAGCTCAAATCTCGTTGGTCCGGCCCATTCACCATTGCCCAAATTTTTCCATATGGTACTCTCAAGCTCGCTCAACCTAATGGACCGAATTTTAAGGTGAATGGCCAACGAGTGAAGTTATACTTTGGTGAGGACACCTCTCAGGAGGTGCTTCCATCCCTCACCACGTTCCCCATGAACTAATTTTGGGTCGAGTCAGGCTCGTGACTCGGTTATAAAAAACAAGCGCTCCTCGGGAGGCAGCCCAAGTATCTATCCCTTTAACCCCCTAAGTGTAGGGGTGGACCTATTTTGGTCGTTTGTGTTTGTGTGGTGATGTGATTACAGGGATAACTGCAATCTTGGAAATCTTTGAAGAACCGTGCTCCCGTGTTATCCGAAATCCGGTTCTATCTCTCAACTATCGTGATTCAATTTTCTTCATACTCACATTTGAAATTGACCACTTTAGTCGTCTCTTCCTTAACTCGAGTTAACCAACGTGCACAATGTCATAAGTGTAGGGGAGAATTTTCCCACATGCTTAAACATTGAGGACAATGTTTATCTTAAGTGTAGGGGGGACCTCTATCGAAGTTTTAAGTGGACTTTTCCATGAAAATGCCTTCATTTAACCGGAAAATCATCTTTTTCAACATTTTTCAAATTTTTAATTAACTTTGGCTATTTAGTCGTAATTTTTAAATTTTTATCGTCGCAATAAAGTCAAAAATATTAATAAAGTGGTGTAGCTAGTTTAGAAGTCTTTGATACATTAGGCCCGTTGCGTTTATTTTGACTCAACCCGAATAGACTTATCCAAGTTTATTCTAGCTAGTATCCTTAACCATGTAGACCTTAATCGGTTTATTAGGCTAAGTATCCACGAGTCTCATTACTTGAGATTTTAAATTGTGGAGGACGAGAAATGATAGAGTCAATTATAAGTCAGTATTCTTGCGCAAGCTCACTTGGTGTAATTATTTGCCTATTCTCCCATCACTTGCTAATAATTTATCTGCAATAAGTAAGGTCGTACGATTTGAAAAGTTACTTAGCTTCTAGCCCAAGATCGTTTAAAAGTTGCTCGGTAATGACGAGAGTTCATAGCCAAGGCATAACTTATGAAGCGGGGCGCGAAGATTGGCGAGTCCGAAAAGGCCCTAACAAGGCATGAGGATTCCATTTTATTGCTGAAGATCCAAAGTGATGTGAAAATCATTATTCCTAAAGTCAATATGAAGGATCAAGACTCACGACGAAAAGCAATCAACTCCCATAAAGATCATGGAGAAGTCTATCCGAAAAGACCCTAACAAGGTATGAGGATAAATAGATCCAAGTCCGAAAAGGAGGCGGATCGTTGTATCTCAAAATCCCAATTAGAGATTGAAGAAATAATCATGAAGTCGTGGTCAACAAAGTTGGAGTACCCCTCAAAAGTCTCCAAGTGAAGAAACTCTATTATGATGAGAAGACCATTATCTCAAGAACGTCTCTCGAAGATATGAAGTATGAAGTACATGCCCAATATCGGCCCGAGAAAGGTCTCAAATCGTGAACCAAGTTATGCCAAGATATGAACTTTTTGATATCCCGAGAAGCAGTTTTAAGAGATTTTGTCCTTTAGCTAACTATTGATCAAATCGTCCTACTTTGCTTTCAGCCTAAATAAACTATCGAAATAAGTCCAAAAATGCATCTTCATGATCATTCTAAGACAAAAATAAAATATAAGAGATACACCTAGGAATAAGGGAGTTTAAGCATTTAATTAAGCCATGTGTGTAAGTGTTTGAATTGCTAACTTATAATAACAATGATCTCGTTTTTAAGCTTAGTTTGGGGAACGTGAAACTTGAGGGTGATAAATCTTCGCAGCACCAAAGCCCTAATGTAAGTCATTGATTTCTTTACAAGTTATTTCCCTGTAGCTATTTTCAAGTGAAAATGGTTTTCTATCCCTTTGTTACCTTTAAAGTTTCATTTCTTTAACTTTTGTTTAGTAGAATTTAAATAAGGCCAAGGTTGATTAATTATGAGAAAAGTGTAAACTTGCTTTATCACTAAGCATTGCATGAGGGCATGGCAATGGTTAAGTGTAGGGGATTTGATAGGTGTGTAAACACCCATCCTTTTACCACTTAATTCTGGCTAAAACAAGACCAAAACACGTATTTAATATCATTTGTTTGGAATTATGCGTGGTTTTTGTGTTTATTGTGTTTTCAGATCTAACCGGATGAATATTAAAGAAAACATGGGATTGCACGGGTTTTATCAAGGAAAAAGACTAAAGACGAAGTCTATTGTCCAAGAGATGCAAAAGATTTGAGGTCAATGGGCCTATTTGAAGATTTATCGAAGAAAAGGACCAAAGATGGAAGATTTACATATGTCGAAGAAACTCAAGTCTAATTAACGAAGAGATTAAAAGACGAGTTGAATTTAATCGACGACGAATCCCGAATCAGAATCGAAAACGTCAACTTTTCTGAAAAGACGAGAAGACAAGAAGAAAGGGAGAAAGCCCAATCACCAACCAACCACTAGGACTATAAATAGATTTCTCCCTTCACATTTTAGGGAGTTAGCTTCATTTGTTCTTTTTCCAGTTCCTTGTTCGTAACATCACAAACACCATTAGGGTGTTTGGTGATTTTTTCATTTTTCTTTCAATCTTGTAGGTGTTTAATCTTTACTCTTGTTACCTTTACTTTAATCATTCAATTCCAATCTTTCTATTCATCTTGTTCTTCATCATCTTTTTATTGCAAGTTCTTAAGTTTTTATTTGATTCAAGTTTGATCTTAAAAAGTTGTTAATTTAGTGTTTTTATTGGTGAGATTTATTACTTATGGTATTTAAATGATGTGTGTTTGATTTGGTAAAACCTTTTTGAGTATTTTGGTGTTTAGATTGATAAAACGTGTCTCTGTTACTGCTACTGTTCTTCAACCCAGGATTTTCCGAATAGACAAATTTGTGCTTCCCTTATTCGGAATATTAGTTATTCCGAATAGGACTGTTTCCATTTCCTTTACTCGGAATAATTTTCCGCATAGCCAAGTTTATTTTTTTCCTTATTCGGAATATCTCATATATTCCGAATAGCCCAGTTTTCCGAATAGCATCATCTTTCCGCATAAGCCAGTTTTTCCGAATAGAGATTTATATTCCGCATAGGGCCACTTTTTCCGAGTAAGGTACTTTTCCGCATAGGACATATTTTATTCCGCATAGTAAAACATTCAGCATAGAGCACATTATTCCGAATAGTTCAATTTTTCCGCATAGGCTTGTTTGATTTTCCGAATAGCACTTTATTCCGTTTAGACTTACATTCCGCATAGGTCATTTTCAGTAAGGGTATTTTTCTGCTTTATCATTTAATTGTTTTTGATCTACTGTTTCTGGCTTTAATCTTTATTTACTTCATTTATTTAGAATAGAAAACCAAATCCACTTTTTGTCACCAAGAACAAATCTTTCCACTTTTAACTGAGATCAATTCGAGAGGATTCCGAGAAATATTTTGAACCCATAGCAAAAACCTTGTATCATACTCCTTAATACTTTCCAAGTTTGTTAGTAGTGATCTTGTACGTGAGTCCTTATGCCTATAAAAGGACTCACTAGGGTATCATGCAAAGCGTGTCTTTCTCTATTGTCTTTCATTTCATACTTTAAGGTTTTTGTAACCCTAATACCATTACTGGGTATTCGTATATATTTTAATATATTAAAGTTCAACGTTTGCTTTAATCATTTTATTCTTGTGCTAAACACTATATTCCGCATCTTGTTTAGTTACTCTGCCTTGCAAAGTTTCTCTAGTGTTAGATTGAATTTATTCTTTCTATCACAACCCTTAAACAAGCTATTAAGGTTTAAGATCTGAGTTTGGGATCAACAGAGACTACGAGACAATGTCATATACTTAAATTTACTTTTAATTCTATCTAGCCATCAGCAAAATGATTTAGTGATTAGACATAGTGATTTTTTTACATGAAGTTTGAGTTTAAATTTAAATGAGTTAACATCATAGGGTGACCATGAAATAACTTCAAAACTGGTTATATATAAATTTGAACTAAGTAGTACGATTTAAACATAAAAGTGCTATAGAACTTCGGTTTTCACCGGTCTTGCCTTGCTCAAGTTTCAAGCTTGAATTTCAGAAAGTGACATATAGTCGCGCCATGTTTTTTTTGAACGGACAATGTATTAAAATGAAGCTAGCAAAAAAGCTAAAAGGTTTTACAAAGAAAGAAAATTAGAATTTTGTATCCGGGTGATCCAGTCAATCTTGGATTTTGTATAGCGATTTATTAAAAAGGTCGCACCATTACATCTAGATCTCTATGCATTTAAGAGTAAATGTGATAAACTTTTTTCTTACTCAAGTCTCTTTGGTTTATAAATACACGAAGATCTTAGAGGAGGAACATGTGGCTATACCTTTAATACGAGCTAATGAAATAGAATGACATCGCATCATACTGTTTCCAATAAGCATTCAGTTTATGATAATAATTAAACAAGTATGATTCTTAAATCAACTTTTAGTAAAACAAAACCCACCACAGAATAAAGCTGGTATGGGTCTATTATCTAACTGATAATATTTTTACAAGATTCAAACAGAAAAACAAGATTACAAAATATCAAGATGATCTCAATCACGCAGAACAATGAACTGATAACTATGTGTAAAACGAGAGATAAAAATAATGGTGTAAGTTGTGAGGAGAGCTCGGTTTGACCAACTTAAATACACCACTCCTATAACTTTCACTCTTTGGCAATCGCAGCCCTTCAGCTTCCCTCAACTTGACACAAATTCCCCTTCATATTTCTTGCAGCTACAACTTAAGTCCTTGTACACAAATAACAAACAAACAAACAAACCTGCAAACCAGGAAAAGATCAATACTTTCAACAGTTCCCACTACATTTTAGTATATAAACTAGCATAGCCCACTTTCCTTAGCCATTATGGGACTCAAATCTGTCAAGGTTATCAATGTGATAACCCACTTTACGAGACACACATTCACACATTACAACAATATCCTCATTAGGGATGTCAAATCTGGTGGGTTTGTAGTTTCTCGATCAAAATGACACTAATCGCGCTATAACACGTAAGGTTCTCAAGAAGTTAGGCTGCATTGTATATCAACGTACCAGATGGTGATTTTTGATCTTTATGTGCATGATCTTGACGAATTTAAAGTGGTGTCAATAATTAGAAAGACCCATAACCGGAACTGGCCTTTGATTGTACCTTTAGCCGCGATTGTGGATGATGGATTTCGGGAAAGATGCATACAAATCGGAATCAATGGAGTACTTGAAAAACCTGTTGTTTTACAAGGAATCTCATGAGAGTCTTGACTCATGCCACCAATATTTTTTCTATGTCTTCCCCTGTTTTTATACTTGACTTCTACTTATTATATTCCAAAAATATGACGTAGTTTTTACTAAAAATACAAAGTTGAATGAACATAAATTTGCTATTTAGGCTATATCTAACATCAAATAACGACATGTATATGATAAATCTCGTTCAACTCGAGCAATCCTTTGATAAACTTGGTTCATATATTTCATAGTAAAATCAAGTTCATTTGCAAAAAAAGTCAAAATAAATTCATTTAAAAGAATATTGTGTAAGTTTATGTGGTTTTAGATCATACAAATATTATGTTAACTATGTTTTTTTTTGGTAAAGATTATGTTAACTATGTTAAAAATTTAACAACTTTATGCTTATCCATACACAAACGTCTCATTTGCCTTTTGGTATACAAACGGCCACAACTTCTTGTATTTAGCCGATGTGGGACTCAACTTCGGTGAAACATATTGACATCACATGTCATCTCACCCACACGCTAATCACAATTTCATATACAGACACTAATGCACGACGAGTGTAGGCTGTTTTTAGTTGGAGAAAAGTTTTTTTATTTTCTTTCTTTCGTTTTTTTAGAATGGAGTAACGTTTCTTTCTGTAGAGAACTTTAAACTTAAGTTTTCTAAATAGTTATAAAATGAGAAGCCAAGTTTTCTGTTTTCAGTAGAAAATTTTTAAAAAATATTTTATTTTTTATAAAAATTTTCTAAAAAACATATTATTCTTAACCAACTAAACACATCATAAATTTGTAAAATAAATAAAAAGACCCAAAACCCTGTGATTTTTTCTCCATTGTGCGTAGTTTACAAGCGTCACCCCACAATCAAATGATCAAGCTAGAAATTAATATTGTAATATTCTTAATTACGACGTATGCTTGTTTGAACATGTTTCTTGGAAGCTTGATTGAGCATCTTTGTAATCACTTGCATATAGACGCCGGTACATGAGTAAACTTGATCGAGTAGTTGACGAAGCATTTTGCACACATGCACAAAAAAACAGCGGCTACTTATTCTTGTTAAAAAAATCTTACCCTTTCTCTTTGTAGAAAAACATGAATCAAGAGGCCTCAAACACTTATACTTTTATTAAACAAGATCAAACAAAACAAACAGAATGATAAAAATCTAAAGACTACCATTGCTACTCACGTGTAGCCCTATTATTTACATGATAATAGTTTTACAATCAAAAGATAACAAATGGAAAGATTAAACAAGTTTCTGAGATCAAGTGTTTGAGAGAGAGAGAGAAATGACTGTGTGTAAAACACACAGATGAATAATGAGGCGATGTAAACAAAGTGATACGCTCCCCTCGAGTATATGAAAGAGAGTTGGGTTGTTATAGCCATTGGGTAATGGGCTTCATAATCCATGGGCTTGAGTCCAGCCAACGAAAATGAAAACATCCAGCTTTAGTCCCTCACTTCATAAAGCCAATGCACCAAGAGTCCAAATATATAACTAGAAGAAATACAAACAACATAGTAAGCCCTTCTTGTAACAAATGGTTAGCAGATTAGGTCCAATATTTTAACATCCCCTCTTAATTTGATAATCCGTACAAGTTTATCATTCCAAGTTTGTTAACAAACTTTTGGTGTAGTTCAATGTCCAACCCTTTGGTCAGGACATCTGCAATTTGATTTGCAGAGTCCACTTTGACAGTTTTTACAACACCATTTAAAATCTTTTCTCTAACAAAATGAAGGTCAATTTCAAGATGTTTGGTCCTTTCATGAAAAACAGGGTTGGCTGCTATCTTAATAGCAGAGTTACTGTCACAAAATAGATTCACAGGTAAAAGATTATAGCAATTTAAATCTTTCAAAATCTTTCAAAATCTTGACACCAACAGTGTATACAATGTCGCCTCACTTCTGGAGAAGCTTAACTGTTATAGCACGATTGGTGTGGTCCTCGATCATTGTAAAACAGCAAACCCACCCGATTCGTCATCCCTAATGAGGACGTTGTTGTAATGTGTGAGTGTGGGTCTCATAATGTGGATGATCACATTGATAACCTTGACATCCCTATTGAGGACGTTGCTTATGTTCTCTTTCATTCCAACAGTATGTGTTCAAGTCCTAAATGTTGTGTTTTGCCATTTATTTCTTGATGCTGTATGATAAACTTTTGTACTCAAGTCTTTTTGGTTTACGAATGCATGAAGATCTTAGAGGAGGAACATGCGATGCGACTATACTTTGAATACATTACAAGGTGCAAGGTGATGTCCTATATTTGTCAATTGGATCAGACACATTGTGTATCGGGGTCTACATGCAGCTAATGAAACGGGATGACATTGCTATAAATGTAAGATACCAGTTGTGACAAGCTTGACTACTTTTAATCCCACATAGATCGATGAAAAGAAACTATTCTTGTTTATATACCACAATGTACACGAGTCTCACATGTTTGGGGTATTCTAAAGTTGTCTCTCTTTAGAAGTGGAATTGTTAACCTTAATAGTGTCGATTCTAAACATGGGCAAATATATACGAATTCTTTAACTTTTTTTCATTAGAAAAACGTAAAAACTTTTGTTGTTTGTAGTTTTTGTTAGAAACATCACTTCATTATTCAATATTATATTTTCTGCTTATATTACTTTAAATTACAACACATTCAAAAAAATTAGAATAAAAACGTGTTGAAGTGTTGTTGAACCTTGAACAGCTAGGCTTAAAGCTCAAAATTAAGAAGATTAACATACACCTTTAAGTTATACGAGTAGTATGTAACATCAATTGAATATGTTTTTCTTCTTTTCATTATCGTTAATATATGGCAATCCTTCATTCTCGTTGATTAAAGGTTACTATTCAAATAATCATTGTTTCTGACGCTCTTAAAGAACTCCAAGCAGCTATCTTGGAAAACAACCGTTCACCGGCACCCTGAATATCTTCAAGGTTCAAACCCTTGAGTATCTCTTACTCGATCACTTTCAGGTTTATTCACTTGTGCATATCCACCAAGCATGCCATCATCTGATGTCTATACTCCATAATCACACTCACCATAAAATAACACAATCGTTACAATTTTTAGGCCCGACTCCAAAAAGTCCCAAGTTAGAATCCACTGCACCCATCCGCACTCCCATCATCTTTGCTACTCTTCTTTATTTAAAATTGAATTGGTTTGAATCCTTATGGCCTATATTTATCTTACTTAAATCAGTTTGCGTTGCTCGTTACAAAATTCAATTACATGGGTATCCGCGATGTATTGCGCGGGTATCCTACTAGTCTCCTTAAAGGCATGCAGCCCCATCTCCAAGATCCACGGCCCAACAACCCATAGAAAACTAGTACAACTAATTAGTAGCATAAATGCCCCTTAATGACTACTTGTAAGGTCAGCGTATTGTAAAGTTAGCGTATTTGGCCTAATTGTCTTGAAATTAAAGGTTAACTTTTTTTTATAAAAATGTATTGTAAATATGTAATATTTATTTATTTTAGTTATAAATAAAATTTTAATTTTAATTAGAATTGTTAGAAGTTATTATATTTAGTTTTAAAAAATAAAAATAGAAAATGGTGGGCCGCCATAAGACCATAATTCTGGTGTTAACCAAGGAGTCATTATTCTGGTGTTATAGAGATTCTAGTGGTATGAAGTGAGATGCTAACGTGACACTCAATTTTTATAACAACACACCACAACATCAAACCACACCCTATGCTCTTACCATGGTGTGTTTGTTAGGTCCTAACACGAGGCAAATTATGAATTCTTGACTTTTTCATAATAAGATTTTCTATTTTGTGTGAGTGTAGGGTAACTTTAAATAATGAACATATATTTCTATTATAACTAACATGGTTTATTTTTTTCTCGACATTATCAATATTGAACATATACTCCTATTATAACCATTTAAACCATAATCTCATAAGTCACCGTTTTTAATGGGTAAAAAGGTGAAAATCACCTACACCTCACCTATATTAACCGGTTAATATCAATTATCATTTATATATTATCCACGTAGATATACACATCACATAACTCACTCCACTTGTGCATCTAGTGATTGGGATCATTGTGCAACATGATTTAAGAATTTTGTTATAAAAGTTATCCCACATAGACACAAACTAAAAATGATGACATCTTTATACGCACAAAAGATAAGCAAGAAGCTAGAAGTGTTTATAAACCCGGGAAAGAAAATAAACACAAATTTGTCGAGTTTATGTACATCTCTTTTTGTCTTTTAACTATCGCTATTTATACATGTTTCTTTCTTGAAAAGCAATTTCTTTTGAATGAATGTATGATGAATAATTTATATTAACAAATAATGTTTTTATATAACTTTGGTAAGATTCACATCTTACATGTGAGTGTATAAGTTAATATAGATTATCTATCCTACAAACATAGATTGTTCATTTACTTTTTTTTATTAATATTACAACTTAAAGAATAAGTATTTTAAAAACTTTTTTGTAGCAAAACTAAATTAAAACTAAGGATTTACAACAACTAAACAAATCATGTAAGTACCTTTGAACAACTCTACACTTACTGGACGACTTTTTTTTATTATTTGACACCAAATATACGACCAATTTTTTTATATAATTGTCGTTTAAAAAAAACTATACGTCTTACTGGTTGCTTTTGGCTTTTTATATATAATTGTTGGTAAAAAAACTAGTACAAATTTTTCTTGAAATATGGGTTAATCTTTAAGCAAAAGGAGTGTAATATGATCATTTTGCAAACAAACAAGTAGAGTGTCTATTTGTTCACGGTGTAGTTGCTTTAACATTTTTTTAATTTCTCTAACAAGTTATATGTCACGACATAAAGCAATTCAAATGAGAATTGAGGCATTTAAAACAAAGTTTAAGGATAAATATGACTTTCATTTATCTCACCACATGGGTGAGTGAATAAACCTAGATTGATAGAATGAAGTTACATTCTACTTAAAAAAGATATTATAATTATTTCTTTAACTAATGAAATAATCTTGGATTTTTTAAAAAGCACGACTTTGTGTTGTCTACGAAAAAACTAAAAACAATTAGCGAAAAAAGGAAGAAAAGAGTTGGACTTTTTCGTAAAAACAAAACATTCAAACAAGAAACATAAAAGTCGAGTCGTTGCAAAAAAAACCTCGTGCACAAAAGACATTTGGCAATATACGTACATGTTATGTTTAGGTCTTGTTTTTCTTTGTTTTTTTGTCCAAGATATGGTTTTATAGTTTTTCTAAGAAGCTATAAGCCCCGTCCCCGTGTATATACGAGTTACATATGATATAAAAGTGTACGAGTATTTGTTTATTTTTTTAATTATTCAAAAAATAAAAAAATTTATAAGTTTCACTTAACTCCGTCTAATTTATTTGAAATTTAACCACTAAAATTTTATTAATTATATCATGTTTTTTAAGTTTTTGTTTTTTTCACAAATAGAACACTTATATTTTTATGTTTTTTTCTCCATCATATTCCTCCACCAACTTATTGAAAAATAAAAACTAATTAATAAAAGCTTTTGTTAAATAAGAAAACATTTATGTTGTTTTTAAAAAATTGAAAGTAAAAAATAATTAATTAAGAGATTGTTTTTTTATAAAGAATACTTTTTTTAATACGAAAGCTCTTACCTTTCATTTTTCTTTAGTGTACGAAAGACGATGCAAAAAGATTTTGTCATTTGTATATACTAGGCGAGTACCCGCGTATAACGGCGGGAATTTCCTAACGACAAATGATTAACCGTTGCAACATGTGCTTATTCTACTCAAACAAAAAAATTAATATCAAAACTTGTAAAGACATTTGGTAAATGCACACTTGTGCACTCCAATGTTAATGATTCTCTAACTATGTTAGCGAGAGAAAATAATATCTACAGTTGTGTCTCTTTCATATAAACAAAACCATTATTTTAAGTTCTTATGCCTATTCCATACACGGGTGTCATTGGGTCGGGTTATCGAGTCTTGTCGGATCGAGTCACGTTTCACTTTCTAAGAACACACCAGAAACCCGACAAGATAGGTATAGGGTTATTGGGTGCGGATGGTATTAAGGTCGAGTCTTATCGGGGTGGGGTATTAGGGTTATCGGATTATACTACAAACAAGTATTGAAGACCCACGCTCCGCTACGACTGATCTTCAAATTGAAAAACTTTTCTTGCTTAAAATAACAATATAAGAAGTCGCAAACAAAGAAATCAGATATTGTGTCTTGTAATTTGGTTGAGGGAACATAGGAGAAATGACAGACTTGGACGCTATAAAATTCACATTCAACGTTCGCATATGTAACCTACTAAAACTGAGATTCAAGAGTATCGGTTCGTCTAACATAAATACAATCGTGTATCTTCTATTGCAGGGTACACATCTCCACTCATATCCGCTTTAATATAGCAACAAATGGATGTCCATCAGTTCAAACATATCCAACAACACCTGTAAAAGTAACGTAGCAAAATTTCGTTATCAACATTCTTAAATTGTCATAGCCAATTTGTGTAGGATCAAATAAACATTATTATTGTGATGACCAATGTCATTATCACTGGTCTAATGGTTGTTTCAATTTGAAGATTTGTTGAAAGTAGTAATCTAAAGAATAAATGGAAAAAACTTGCATGATAATTTCAAAACGAATCTCAAGTAGTTAAGAGTTCAAAACCGTATAATGGCATACTGATCTATCCAGTACTTGCAGATAACACAATGACTAAAACATCGTCTAAATCTCATTACCTGCCGATACTCGTCTAGTTTTGATAAAAATCTGGTTCATGGGATATGTGTGCGTAAAAAGATTACACATAAAATATAAATTTCTATGTACGACAAATTTCTACTGATCTATTGGTTGTAAACATTATTTCCACTGATCTATTGGTTGTAAACATTATTTCCACTGATCTATTGGTTGTAAAAATTTGGTTTGGATGAGGAAGCAACGTAGGTCCGGCCACAATCTAATAGATTTATAAATTTCTCAAACCCAAATCAATCAAACTCTTTTTTTGCATTTTTTTCTTCAAGTACAAAAGCTTAACCAAATAATCTCATAAACCAACAATATGCAGCTCATGAGCTTTTCCAAGTATGAATGAACCCATAGGCCAATGAAATAAGCTAATCCAAACATGGTTTGAGATCGTGGAACATATAATTATATAATATATAAAATAGAAAAATCTGCAACAAAGTGTGTGATATGCATTACTTGTAGATATAATGTTCACCATACTTCTTTGATTTTTTACAGCTTCGAAAGCCAAGAAAGTAAAAAAAACTCACTTTAGTGTCTCTCTCCAAAGCGGCTTTGCCTGAACTCATACCTCCACCACATCTGCATACTAAAGGTATATCAAGGAACGATCTCTTTATATTTAGGTGGTAACTTAGACAAGGTGACCCGTTTTGAGAAATTCAAATGTGAAATATGATTACAATATGTATTTCAATAAAAATATGAGTTTTGTAAAAAGAAAATATACAAGGCAAAGTATTTACATTCATAAGATGCAAAATTGGACTCATTATTTTCAACGACAGAAATGCTTGTGCAATTGACAATGCGACGCCTTCTCACATCTCTATCGGCATGAATATTTTATGTCTTTCCTGTTGGCAAAGTGTGCTGAAATGATTGTTCCAGCTTTCCTTAGCGAAAGAGAAGAGGAACTCATACATTCCAAAAAGGGGAATGCCAAACTGGGTCCCGATGATTCAAAGCCAAGTTCTTTATCTATTAAATGAACGGTCTTCTTTCGTAAAAAAATATATTAAAGATATACCTTCTAAAAAGGAGAACACCGCACAGTAAAATGTACAAAGTAACCCTTGCGAATCGAGCACATGCAATCAAGTCACAAAATCTACATCGGGATATAACAGTTGTAAGTGAATTGAGTCTCAATTCCCAGTCCGATATGGAGATACTATCTAAACACTAAACATAAATATGATTTTTGAACTCCTATAGACTACAGTGCTATGTAGTATACTATTATACAAATAATCCAATCCTGAGATATAAATCAAGCCAATGTAATAATTGCAATACCCAAACATAGTCGAATTAAACAATCCTTAGAAATAGCTATGCATAATGAAAGTCACATAATATTTGGTTAGCCATACCCGAATGCAGTCCCTAAATTAATGCCCTGTGAGCCGACTCCATAAATTGTGTGTGCAGCTCGTTTTATTCATATATCATCAAGAATGTTCTTCATAAGACACCTAAAACCATTTGCCCGTCAACAAAAACCAATCACTTGCACAAAGATACAAACAACTTATGTTTTCAAACTGCAAATAGGATTTTTTTTTTGTTCTTGAATCAAACAAAATCCATTTGCACAATTAACACCGTAAAACAAAAATGATTGAAGAATATATCTGTTTTCATAGACGATTCGCCCGCATCTTCTGAATTCTTATATACTAAGACCCCGGGTTCAATGGTTTATTGCGTTGGTGAAATCAACTTACCGTCAACCGCAACTATATAAAATGATTATCAGGACTGCATCCTTATATACTAAGACCCAGGTTTCAATGGTTTATTGCGTTGGAGTTTCAGATAGCATATAGGAACCTGATAAGGACAATATCCAAAAATTATAGAAGAATGTACTTAAATTAGCTTCTTATGTAACGAAACACACTAAGGTAAACATCAAGGGGCTTGCCTATTTGGAAATTTAGGAATATCAAAACTCAATGCCAAAAACCCACTACTTGCTTTTATGCATAGTAGAAGAGTTGTCTTCAAATGTTATAACCTTAAATAGCAGATGGAGTACATGTGATTGTAGATATTGAAGAACACTGTCTGCAAAATTTTCATTTGCGCTCTTGCCATCATATGTTGTTCCAAAGAAACTAAGGTAAACGAAAATCATGGTCTTCTTTCTTTTTTTGTCCCCTGCATATTTCCACCAACTTCTCATAAGAAAATACAAAACAAGATAACCTGAGTTTAAATTTCATATGTCAATCAAAGAATCAAGAGAAGCAAAAAATATGTAGTTCTGTCGTGGCGGAGGTATTAGTTTGGAAGCTAATCGCTTTGTCTGAACTCATACCTCCACCATTAGCATCTTGAAATGAACGCTAAGATTTTGTGTTTCCCGTATAAAGCATGATAACAAACGGATCCATCCTTAAGAGCTTCTTCCAAATTTTCAGCAGCAGGAGTGACCATTGCTTCATTAAACGACTTGAGAAGCTGGGAGGACAGATCTGTGTATCGCTCTGGGTTGATATAACAATCTCCAAACGGTTTGCCAAAGAAACAAATATTTCCATAGTCTCTTTTGCAAACCTATATTGCTTAGATAACGGCTTATTTAAGTGTATAAGCCTTCTAATTTTTCCCAGCTGATCGAACCGAGTGCTTTTCCATCTCACCTACCCTGAAACTAATTATTACTACATGGATTAAAACAAACCCAATAATCAAGAATCAAAAATGTAAAAAATTCATAAACATATCACAACAACAAAAGTGAAAACTGAAAATAAAAAAAAAGATAGACAAAATCAATGAAGAACAAATCTATATACAAAAAGAAAATATACATCGAATACATATGTCATAAAAAAACATGCAACAAGTAAAACAAATACGTCGATATGATTTAGTTACCTGATCGAGTTGAGTGGCAATGTGTTCTAATCGATTTGAGCGCATCTATAGCAGTACCATCGTCAGGCTCCATCTGAGACCACCATCTTCAGCAACATTCCGACCATCACCCAGTACTCATTTGCAAACCAAAGTTACCGAAACAGATCAAAACAACCACAAACGCATCAAACCCACCTAGCACACGAAAACCACCTAGTCCACTGAAACTATGGCATTAGTTTGGTAGACGGTAATAAAAGTGGCGACAACCGTGGTTCTATGGTAATAGAGAGGGATTGCAGCTGTGGTGGTGGTGGTGGTGGTGGTGGCGGTTAGGTTACTGGTGGAGGTAAAAGAGATTTAGTGGTGTGAGTATTAGGTTAAAGAGAGAGTGGCAATTGGGTCTTCAAAATTCAAAAGGTTTTACAAATGTTATTTTGAAACAGCTTTGCTATAAGGGTTACAACTAAGATTCTATAGTTCCTAAAGATTAACAATTTTTGATAATTAATATTTCAACATTTCCATATGTGTTTATGCATGGTTCCTTACATAAAATGTTTGGTTGGTAAATGCATGGCTGTAAATATCACATACTTTCCAAACCGGTGATAGGTGAAACTTACAACAGAAGCGACAAAGGAAAATTTTCAATTTTCAACAATATGTATTCGTCCTTTATAATTAGTTAAGATAATAAATCGTATAAGAAAGTATGCAAGTAATCTATAAGCTAATAAAAGTGACTATTATCCAACTTATATAATGACATTTTGTTATATTTTTTTGGATGTTGGTTCATCCAACATCTGTTTTTAATCATTAATATATGAGTCGTTAGATAACATAATACAATAGAAGTTTATAGATCACATCACATATTTGTTTTACAAATTACTAAGTTTAATGGAGTGGAAATCTTGACTGACTTTACCTTAGATGATATTGTCAACATGTTATCGCGTCATGCGGCCTAAGACGTGAGATGCATCGTTTATGTTACAAAAAATATTAAAACATCGACTTTAAACATGGTGTGGGTTGAGGTGTTAATGGGCGGGGCAAAGGCATAACGTGTGGCCAGCGTTTTTGAAGTGTTTAGGGGACTTGTTAGTATTTTAGATTGGGACTTGTATTTATCAGTGTTTTTTTGTGCTTGAATTTAATAGTATTTACCACACATGTAATTATAAAATATGATACAAAGTTATAAGTCTGAAAATATTGTTTTCTACATTAAATCACGCCTTAAAAAATGTCCCAATATCTCACGCTAAAACTTAAAGTTTGGATATATCGTCATGCCAAACCTAACTAGGCTCTAGCTATTCTATCAATGGTGACATGTCATGATCTAATATATGTAACCTTCATATTAAAATTTGACCATCATGATACGGTTCCTGTTTTTCCGGATAGTTCATAATGATTTTACACGTTTTCGACCCAGTTACACATGAGGTTCTCGTTCCTCATGCTTGTGTAACGCTCCCACATGAGTATTGTTACCGCTTCAAGTATATGAAAACTTTAGATCGTAGTTGCAATATGTTAAAAGTGCTTCCTGATGGCATAGACTAATTGAAATACTTTCGCTACATTAACGTGTCACATAACCCGTTGTACAAGTTACATGAAATAGTTTTCAATTTGATAAATCTTCAAACTTGGAAAGCAGTTTCTTTTCATCGTCTGATGAAACTACCTCAAGGTATAGGTAACCTCGAACAGCTACTGACATTTTGATATTGATCACATTAGCAGGAAGTTGACTTCTCTTCAATCATTAAGCCACCTTCTAATAGGAAACCAAGACGCGTCATGTACTCTTGGTGATCTGAAACACTTGAAAATCTTCGAGGTAGTCTTAAAATAGAATGCTTGAAGCAGGAACATGTAAGTGAGGCTAAGAAAGCCAAACTTATAAAGAAGCAACACCTTGTTTATATAGTACATCTTACAATAGACGTGAATATATTGACACCCTCCATTTGAACTCAAACTTGGGCACTTTACAAATGATAATTATGGTGGTTAACGGTGTGTGGTTGGATGTTTTCTTTAACCAATTGAAAGAAGCTTCGGCTCCAAAAGTAGGCCACCTCCACCTATTTTTCGCCTTTGGGAAAGCTTCCATTTCTTAAGGAATCCCATATCAAAGGTGGAAAGGCTCTTACACATGTGAACTATAGTTGGAAGAATGGAACGTTACAAAGTATATCAACATCATGCCTTGCCTTGCCTTTATTACTTGAAAATTTCACACTGCAATAATTGTTATCATCGCGACACTAAGTTTTAGGCTTACCATTAAGAAAACTAAGCATCCACAATTCTGCAAATGTTTCATATTGAAGCAAAGAAATATGCCATAAAGAGACATGATTGGACGGGGAGATATCACATACCTCAAGTGTACGGGTTCTTTGATTATTTGGTTATATACACGATGGTAAACGTGTAAGTACGAGCTTGATGAGACTGAAAAACTATTGAATATTCAAACATATAACGGAAAGTCTCTCATTTTCTTTTCATGAAGAAAAAAACTCATACTAAGAGACCCGTGTATAGTCGAGCCGAGGAGCTCGAATCGTGGGCAAAAAGTAATGCCACGTCAGTTTTTCTTCCATAACACCAAAACAACCCATAACCCACAACTTTTCTCGGTTTATCGTGACCCCACCCTTTTTTTTAATTCAACAATTAATATACTAAAACTTGATTTTTTCATTAATTAAAATAAAAATACAATTACTAAAATAAAATTACACGAAATAAAAAAAAACACAAAATAAAAAAAAATAACACGAAAAAAATACAAACACGAATTAAAAAATCTTAAAAAATATACAACTTAAAAATTAAAATATTTCGCGCGCGCCTCATTTTTGAACATTTCGATCCTCACCACGTCATCAGCACTCATCCCAGTTGTGTCGTATCGAAGGATTTGCAATTATTCATTCCTTTTTTGAAGCTCAACCACTTCTAGTCTTGCCGCCATCTCTCGTTCCAATCGTTCCTTATTAGCATCACGATCCGATATCATTTGTTGTTTTAGCAATTCGGCCAATTGTTCTTTTTGAGACCCGGAAGTGGCGGATGAGCTTGAGGAGCGTTTAACCTTGGGCTTTCTTGGAACACTCGATGGATGAGGGGTCTCATCATCATTAAAATGATCAGGATCTAAATTGGCTAACCTCCCTCGCGCACGACGTATTTGAGTTGAATCAGGATTTTTTTCATTTATACATGTCTTTCAAAACAAACCAAGCACTTTTGTGTAGAAACTCCTTGTTCCCGTTTTCATCTCAAAACAAACTCATCACACGAGTTATCAAATCATCTTGATTTTCTCCACTCTAAAGTTTGGCGTTTTCATAAAATGAATTAAACTTGTGAACCTCGCGGTTCAAAGTCGTCCACTTCACGGTCAACATAATTTTGTTCCTCAGTTTAAAATCCTCATCCTTAAGCCGATTGTTATATATATCCATAATTTAGAACCAAAACGCCTCATATGGTTTATCGGACCCGACCTAATGGTATTCGGATTCTTCAATCTAACACTCGGCCAAAACTTCTTCTTCACATTGGGTCCAAAAAGAACGGTCTGATTGCGAGGGGTGGTGGTGGGGCTTTCTTCAGGTTTTTTTAGCAACACTTTTCTTTCTCCCACCTTTCATCGATGGACCCGCGGCTTGTTCTTCGGGGTCATCGTTTTCTTCGGGCTCTTGAGGTTCTTGTGAAGAGTGTTGAGGAAAGTTTTGGAAATTTTGTTGTTGTGATTGTTGGAAGACTTTCGATTGTTGAGATTGTTGGAACCATAAACTGAATGCCTCGGGTATACAATTAACAAATGGGTTTGATTGTGGGAAGTTAGCAAAAAGATTTGGTAGTTGATTATAGTTGGAGAATGAAGAAAATTGGCTAGTTCTTGAAGTGCTAGATGTTGCGGGTAAGGGAGTATTTGGGTTAGACGAAGCAGACGAATTTGGTAGTTGAGTAGTCGGAATTTAATTTTGAGGATCGGATAAAAAATAGTTTATCCATTGATTCGGGTATTGGTTTGGATTTTGACTCATGGTGGATAGAAATAATATAGAAATTAGAGGTTGTGAATTATAGAAGAAGGTGTATTTTTTTGTTAGGTTTAGAGAGGATTTATAAGTAAAAAATAGGGAAAAGGGGTTTTTTTTACCTTCAAACGGTCAAACACACTCCCTAAAAAAACTAGTCGTTGCCCTAACGGTCATATTTTCAAAAAAAAAAAAAAAAAAAAAAAAAAACGATAACTCAGCCCATGACGCGAGCCACGGTGTGGTTGGCTGCGCCATGGGGTTGCGCCATCACTCACAACGCTCGCTAGCCAGCCAAAAACCAATAACTCAGCCCATGGTACGGTTGGCGGCGCCATGGCCATGGTGGCCAGCCAAGCCATGGCTCACTGTAGCCGGCCCTCTAATATAAATTTTCCGTATTTAGTTGACAAAAAAATAAATCGCACCTGAAGCAAAGTTAGAAGACAAAAAACAAGCAGGGGTATTACATCAAGCAGGTGAAAGTTTTCCAGCAATTGAGAGGTCTGTACTTAATGTACAAAGAGCAACCAAAAGACTCAAGAGAATGGAGAAAGTTGGCATAGTTACTAAGGAGTCTCAACGTCATTCAAATGAAGAAATTGATAAACAGCTAATTGTGCAGGAAAATGAAGATATCTCACCTAGTGAACTTGGAAAGAAGTTTGCTATAATAGAATACGTTGTTTATGAACACAAAGGGAGGACTTGGTGGAAGCTTACAAGAGCTGACAATACATCACAGACATTTCTAAGTCTATATGTCATGTTTCAAACCTTGGATAGTGAGGACTTAGAAGATCTGTGGAAAATTTTGAAAAAGACTTTTGCTGCAAAACCTCCTACCATGGATGGTGTGGAGAAGGATTGGGTGATCTGGGAGTGCATGCATAGGATGTATAAGCATGAGTTATTTGATCCTATATTTGATGCAGTGAATAAAGGAAATTTGTTGTATTGGAAGCTGTTTACCAATTCTGGGGTCTATGAGATAGTAATGGAAGGAGTAAGTGTGTACTTGATCAATCATCGTTATTATCCCTTCACTCAGGAGACCTTAAAGAAATTAGCACAGGCTAACTTGATTGTAGATGCTAAAATGCCTGTTGCTTATGATCTAGTAAGGATGATGCATAGTCAGATTTGGCCAGAAAGTTTGTAAGCACCCTCATCAACTAGTATTTATTCAGAAACTTGTCTTTAGAAGAAAGCACAAGTTTAGGGGAGGATTGTTGGGAATAAATCTATGTATACTTGTTACCCCTGCTAGTTGGTCATTCGTCCCCCTGCTAGAGTAAGTTCCCCCTGCCAAATAACAAAGGCAGGGGGATTGGTTCCCCTGCTGAAGTCAAAGGCCCTGCCGATAGAGATAAACTTGGAATAGATTTTTACGCGTTTCTGTTACTACTCTGATAGGTGTGTAAACACCCATCCTTTTACCACTTAATTCTGGCTAAAACAAGACCAAAACACGTATTTAATATCATTTGTTTGGAATTATGTGTGGTTTTTGTGTTTATTGTGTTTTTAGAGCTAACCGGATGAATATTAAAGAAAACATGGGATTGCACGGGTTTTATCAAGGAAAAAGACTAAAGACGAAGTCTATTGTCCAAGAGATGCAAAAGATTTGAGGTCAATGGGCCTATTTGAAGATTTATCGAAGAAGAGGACCAAAGATGGAAGATTTACATATGTCGAAGAAACTCAAGTCTAATTAACGAAGAGATTAAAAGACGAGTTGAATTTAATCGACGACGAATCCCGAATCAGAATCGAAAACGTCAACTTTTCTGAAAAGACGAGAAGACAAGAAGAAAGGGAGAAAGCCCAATCACCAACCAACCACTAGGACTATAAATAGATTTCTCCCTTCACATTTTAGGGAGTTAGCTTCATTTGTTCTTTTTCCAGTTCGTTGTTCGTAACATCACAAACACCATTAGGGTGTTTGGTGATTTTTTCATTTTTCTTTCAATCTTGTAGGTGTTTAATCTTTACTCTTGTTACCTTTACTTTAATCATTCAATTCCAATCTTTCTATTCATCTTGTTCTTCATCATCTTTTTATTGCAAGTTCTTAAGTTTTTATTTGATTCAAGTTTGATCTTAAAAAGTTGTTAATTTAGTGTTTTTATTGGTGGGATTTATTACTTATGGTATTTAAATGATGTGTGTTTGATTTGGTAAAACCTTTTTGAGTATTTTGGTGTTTAGATTGATAAAACGTGTCTCTGTTACTGCTACTGTTCTTCAACCCAGGATTTTCCGAATAGACAAATTTGTGCTTCCCTTATTCGGAATATTAGTTATTCCGAATAGGACTGTTTCCATTTCCTTTACTCGGAATAATTTTCCGCATAGCCAAGTTTATTTTTTTCCTTATTCGGAATATCTCATATATTCCGAATAGCCCAGTTTTCCGAATAGCATCATCTTTCCGCATAAGCCAGTTTTTCCGAATAGAGATTTATATTCCGCATAGGGCCACTTTTTCCGAGTAAGGTACTTTTCCGCATAGGACATATTTTATTCCGCATAGTAAAACATTCAGCATAGAGCACATTATTCCGAATAGTTCAATTTTTCCGCATAGGCTTGTTTGATTTTCCGAATAGCACTTTATTCCGTTTAGACTTACATTCCGCATAGGTCATTTTCAGTAAGGGTATTTTTCTGCTTTATCATTTAATTGTTTTTGATCTACTGTTTCTGGCTTTAATCTTTATTTACTTCATTTATTTAGAATAGAAAACCAAATCCACTTTTTGTCACCAAGAACAAATCTTTCCACTTTTAACTGAGATCAATTCGAGAGGGATTCCGAGAAATATTTTGAACCCATAGCAAAAACCTTGTATCAAATGGCGCCGATGCCGGCTCCTCTCGTTAAGATCAAAAGTTCTTTGTGAGAACTTGGATTTTGGGATCCGTTCCCCGTGAACGTTACTTTTTCACAAAAATTCTCAAAAACACTAAAAAATATAAAATTTTCAAAAATCCTAAAAAGTAAAAAACCAAAAAAAAACCAAAAATATTTTTGTATTGTTTTTGTCTTGTTAGTTCTTTTGCAGGTGTATGCGCACTCGATCCACGTCATATCAAGAGCCCGAGCCTCTCGATCACTTAGACATGGCCGTTGTACCACCTCCAAACAATAATAACAACAACAACCCGCCTTTCAACAACATGAACAATAACAACAACAATGAGCCCCTTCTGGATAATCGCCCAATGATTGAACTGCTGCAAGCTCATGTCGATGGCAACACGGATCCAATTGTCATACCTCCAATTGCCGCCAACAATTTCAAGCTAAAATCAGGCTTTATCCAGATGGTCTCCGCTCAACCATTCTTGGGACGAACCATTGATGATCCACACGACCATATCAAGAGATTTCTACAACTCACCAACACGGTCAAATTCAATGGGGTTCCACAAGAGGTTATAAGGTTACAACTTTTTCCCTTTTCTTTAGAGGGACAAGCCCGGCATTGGCTTGCTAAAGAACCGCCACAAAGTATTCTCTCGTGGACGGATTTGGAAACAAAGTTTATCAATTACTTTTTTCCACCCTCTCGTACTACCGCTTTGCGGAATGAGATTATAAACTTTGAACAAAAGTACGATGAGTCGTTCAGTGAATCTTGGGACCGTTTTAAAGATCTTTTAAGAAAATGCCCACAACATGGTTTTACCAAAGTACATCAAATCAATACTTTTTACAATGGTTTAAGCATGAGTGACCAAGATTCACTGAATAGTGCATCGGGGGGTAATCTATTGGCTAAGACTTCCAATGCTGCTTGGGATATCATTGAGAATAAATCTCGTGTGCAAACCAAGAGTGTTCGGACCAATGTCGCTAGTGCTAGCACTAATGACAACGACAAGCGATTAGACAAAATCACTACTCTTCTTGAATCGCTTGTCACCCACACCGTCAGCAACAACAACAGCAACAACGCCAAAAACGCTCAAGTGAACGCTGTCAGCCAACCTTGTGAAATATGTGGTGGTCCTCACTCTTACACAACTTGTACCGCCACCCAAGATTACCCTGCTGCGAATGTGAATGCGGCATATGGCACCTATCCTCAACCTGCTTATCAAGCTAGACCCCAAGGTGACCGTAACTTGCTTAGCTACCGCAGCAACAACTATCTTTCACCACCTGGTTTCCCTCCTGCCAACCCAAACCAACAACAAAACCTTAATCGCCCTCCTCAACAACAACAACAACCTCGACAACCATACATCCCACCTCACAAGCAGCAACAACCGCCTCAACGAAACAACCAAGTCTACCAACAACCTGCTTACCAACCACCTGCATACAATGCTCCTCCCAACCAACCCACCGCTCTTCACCAAGAAGTGGAAACTTATATGAGGACTAACGATGCGATAGTGGGAAATCTTCAGAGAGAGGTGCTCAACCTGAAAGCAGATTTGGTCAAGCAAGGAAACGATTTGAGAGCAGACATGAGAAACACGTTGGATAGCCAAACTAATGATTTGAGGAACATGATGGCTAGTTTCTTCCAAAGTAGTCAACCCTCTTCTTCGGGTACTCTTCCGAGTAACACCGTTGCAAATCCAAGAGGGGAGATGAAAGCAATCACCACTCGAAGTGGCAAAGGTACCAAGGAACCCGAGCTTCCTATACCTCCACCGGTGGTTGTGACTAAGGAGAACGAGTCACCAGCTCCTATTCATCACCCTTCTCCTTCCCCAATTTCTCCACCTCTTCCTTCTACCCCTGCTCCACCCGTGGTAGTGAGTGATCCTATTCCCCTAAAGCCTTCCTCTTCTTCCAATATACCTTATCCTTCAAGGTTGAGGAAAGAGAAGCAAAAGAGCAAGGATGATATTCAGGTTTCGAATTTCCTTAAAATGTTCAAACAACTGAATTTCAATATCTCCTTCGCTGAGGCTCTCGCTCACATGCCCAAGTATGCAAAAATGTTTAAAGATCTTTTGAGCGACAAGGAAAAGCTCCTCGATATTGCCAACACCCAACTTAATGAGAACTGTTCTGCAGTGCTCTTAAGGAAATTGCCAACCAAGCTTGGTGATCCGGGTCGTTTTCTTATCCCTTGCAATTTCCCGGGAGTAGAGAATTGCATGGCCCTAGCCGATCTAGGTGCCAGTATTAATCTCATGCCTCTAAGTGTTTGGAAGCAATTATCTCTCCCAGAGCTAGTCCCCACCAAAATGACTTTGGAATTAGCCAACCGTACGGTTGCTTATCCAGTGGGGATAGCCGAAGACGTCATTGTAGGAGTCGACAAATTCACCTTTCCTGCTGATTTTGTTGTCGTCGACTACGAGATGGACCCCCGTGTGCCACTAATTGTTGGTCGTCCATTCTTGAGGACCGGTCGCACTCTCATCGATGTTGAAGCCGGTGAGCTTATCATGAGAGTGGGTGACGATAAAGTAGTCTTCAACATGGGAAAGTTGTCTAAACAGCCTTATTCATATGAGAGCGTTAATTGTATTGACGTTCTTGATGAGGCTTGTGAAGCACACTTTATTGATGCTTGCAAAAGTATTCCTTATTCTCTTCCCAATGTTGAGACCGTGTCCTCCATTGATTCATCGTTGTCTCTATTTGGAGATAGTGATTTATTTTGGAACAATCTTGAAGATACCATGGGAGATGCGAATTTAGCTACTAATGATTCTCCCACCGAGGGGGATGAAGACATGAATTTATTTGACAATCTTCTCACTGACGACAATCCTTCTCCTCCATCTCCCACGGTTATTGCTATCGATACCACGACTTTGAAAACGCCTCCCGTCGAAAATCCTCCGGATTTGGAACTTAAGGAGTTGCCGCCACATCTCGAGTACGTGTTCCTTGACGACAACAAGAAGTCACCCATCATTATTGCAACGGATTTGAAAGATGAAGAGAAGACTCGCCTCGTTGCCGTGCTGAAAGCTCACAAGAAGGCTATTGCTTGGAAAATTTTGGATATTCGTGGAATTGATCCTCACTTCTGCACGCACAAAATTCTCATGGAGGACGACTATAAGCCCACTATTCAAAGCCAACGAAGGGTGAATCCAAAGATACATGAAGTCATCAAAACAGAGGTTCTCAAACTTCTTGATGCGGGTATGATTTACCCTATTTCGGATTCACCTTGGGTTAGTCCAATCCATTGTGTTCCCAAGAAGGGCGGAATAACCGTTGTTCCCAATGAACACAACGAGTTGATTCCCACTCGTCTCGTTACTGGGTGGAGAGTTTGTATAGACTACCGCAAACTCAATGACGCCACGAGAAAGGATCATTTCCCTCTACCTTTTATGGACCAAATGCTTGAACGCTTAGCGGGTAATGAATATTACTGCTTTCTTGATGGTTTCTCGGGTTATTTTCAAATACCCATCGATCCCCAAGATCAAGAGAAGACGACATTCACTTGTCCCTATGGCACATTTACGTACAAAAGAATGCCTTTTGGCTTATGTAATGCGCCCGGGACTTTCCAAAGGTGTATGTTAGCTATCTTCCATGACATGGTTGAACAAACCATGGAAGTCTTCATGGATGATTTCTCGGTCTTCGGGGATTCTTTCTCTTCTTGCCTTGCCAATTTGGAACGTATGCTAAAGAGGTGCGAAGACACTCGTCTGGTTCTAAATTGGGAAAAATGCCATTTTATGGTAAAAGAAGGCGTCGTGCTTGGACATAAGATCTCGAAAGCCGGTCTTGAAGTAGACCGTGCTAAAGTCGATGTTATCGCTAAGTTGCCTCCACCTTCAACCGTGAAGGGTGTGAGAAGTTTTCTGGGTCATGCGGGCTTCTACCGTCGATTCATCAAATATTTTTCTCAAATCGCTCGCCCGATGACCCACCTCTTGGAAAAAGATACTCCTTTTATCTTTTCCAAAGAGTGCCTTGAAGCCTTCAACACACTTAAGGATAAGCTAACTAAGGCACCCGTCTTGGTTACCCCTAATTGGGAGCTTCCCTTTGAGTTGATGTGCGATGCTAGTGATTTTGCTATTGGAGCGGTTCTTGGACAAAGAGTGAACAAACACTTCCAACCGATCCATTACGCTAGCAAGACAATGACGGGGGCACAATTGCATTATACGACAACCGAAAAAGAGCTTTTAGCTGTTGTCTATGCTTTTGAAAAATTCCGCCCCTATCTTGTCCTTTCCACCACCATCGTGTATACCGATCATTCCGCGCTGAAGTACTTGTTGACAAAGCAAGATTCCAAACCAAGACTTCTTCGCTGGGTTTTGCTGCTCCAGGAATTTAAAATCGAAATTCGCGATAAAAAAGGAGCTGAAAACCTAGCCGCGGACCATCTCAGCAGACTTGAGGATCCATACCAAGGGGATCATCCGAACAAAGAAATCAATGATTCTTTTCCCTTGGAGACCTTAATGTCTATAAACTCGAAGCCGAATGAAACCCCGTGGTTTGCGGACTTTGCAAACTACTTGGCGGGTGGAATTCTCAAGGAAGGGTTGACGTCCCAACAAAAGAAGAAGTTCTTCACCGACATTAAGACTTACTTTTGGGACGACCCTTACCTATTCAAACAATGTGCCGCCTGATTATCCGCCGATGTGTTGATGGACCGGCAGCGTCTGAAATTCTTGATGCTTGCCACAAAGGACCCACCGGTGGTCACTTTGGTCCCAACTACACCGCCAAAAAAAATGTTTGATTCGGGATTTTATTGGCCCTCCATATATCGTGATGCTCACGATATGGTTAAAAAATGTGATGCTTGCCAGAAGCAAGGCAAAATCACACATAAAGACGAGATGCCTCAGAATTTCATTCAAGAGTGTGAAATTTTTGATGTTTGGGGTATCGACTTTATGGGGCCATTCCCTTCTTCTAAAGGAAACAAATACATCCTTGTAGCCGTTGACTACGTTTCAAAGTGGGTCGAAGCCAAAGCTTTACCCACTAATGACGCAAGGGTGGTTTGTAACTTTTTGAAAGCTCTATTCGCTAGATTCGATGTGCCTCGTGCCATTATTAGTGATCGTGGGACTCATTTCTGCAATGACCAATTTGCTAGAGTCATGGCTAAGTACGGTGTAAACCATCGTCTTTCCACAGCCTACCACCCACAAACTAATGGCCAGGCTGAAATATCCAACCGAGGACTTAAGCGAATTCTTGAAAGGACCGTGGGAGAGCATCGTGTCGCATGGGCTGATAAACTTGATGATGCTTTGTGGGCTTTCCGTACTGCTTACAAGACCCCGATCGGCTGTACGCCTTATCGTCTTGTGTACGGGAAAGCGTGCCACCTCCCCATTGAGTTGGAGCACAAGGCTTATTGGGCCTTGAAGTGGGCTAATTTTGATATAAACAAAGCCGGTGACCTACGCAAGATCCAACTCAATGAGCTGAATGAACTTCGGAATGAGGCTTATGAAAATTCTTTGATCTATAAGGAACGAACTAAGCTCATTCACGACTCCAAGATCAAAA
Organism: Glebionis coronaria; assembly: GCA_025667525.1. NCBI lineage: Eukaryota > Viridiplantae > Streptophyta > Magnoliopsida > Asterales > Asteraceae > Glebionis > Glebionis coronaria. The sequence goes on along the minus strand of CM046875.1, from coordinate 687,736,688 downwards.
ACCGAGAGTTCCATGTTGGAGACAAAGTCTTACTTTTTAACTCTCGGTTGAAAATCTTTTCGGGCAAGCTCAAATCTCGTTGGTCCGGCCCATTCACCATTGCCCAAATTTTTCCATATGGTACTCTCAAGCTCGCTCAACCTAATGGACCGAATTTTAAGGTGAATGGCCAACGAGTGAAGTTATACTTTGGTGAGGACACCTCTCAGGAGGTGCTTCCATCCCTCACCACGTTCCCCATGAACTAATTTTGGGTCGAGTCAGGCTCGTGACTCGGTTATAAAAAACAAGCGCTCCTCGGGAGGCAGCCCAAGTATCTATCCCTTTAACCCCCTAAGTGTAGGGGTGGACCTATTTTGGTCGTTTGTGTTTGTGTGGTGATGTGATTACAGGGATAACTGCAATCTTGGAAATCTTTGAAGAACCGTGCTCCCGTGTTATCCGAAATCCGGTTCTATCTCTCAACTATCGTGATTCAATTTTCTTCATACTCACATTTGAAATTGACCACTTTAGTCGTCTCTTCCTTAACTCGAGTTAACCAACGTGCACAATGTCATAAGTGTAGGGGAGAATTTTCCCACATGCTTAAACATTGAGGACAATGTTTATCTTAAGTGTAGGGGGGACCTCTATCGAAGTTTTAAGTGGACTTTTCCATGAAAATGCCTTCATTTAACCGGAAAATCATCTTTTTCAACATTTTTCAAATTTTTAATTAACTTTGGCTATTTAGTCGTAATTTTTAAATTTTTATCGTCGCAATAAAGTCAAAAATATTAATAAAGTGGTGTAGCTAGTTTAGAAGTCTTTGATACATTAGGCCCGTTGCGTTTATTTTGACTCAACCCGAATAGACTTATCCAAGTTTATTCTAGCTAGTATCCTTAACCATGTAGACCTTAATCGGTTTATTAGGCTAAGTATCCACGAGTCTCATTACTTGAGATTTTAAATTGTGGAGGACGAGAAATGATAGAGTCAATTATAAGTCAGTATTCTTGCGCAAGCTCACTTGGTGTAATTATTTGCCTATTCTCCCATCACTTGCTAATAATTTATCTGCAATAAGTAAGGTCGTACGATTTGAAAAGTTACTTAGCTTCTAGCCCAAGATCGTTTAAAAGTTGCTCGGTAATGACGAGAGTTCATAGCCAAGGCATAACTTATGAAGCGGGGCGCGAAGATTGGCGAGTCCGAAAAGGCCCTAACAAGGCATGAGGATTCCATTTTATTGCTGAAGATCCAAAGTGATGTGAAAATCATTATTCCTAAAGTCAATATGAAGGATCAAGACTCACGACGAAAAGCAATCAACTCCCATAAAGATCATGGAGAAGTCTATCCGAAAAGACCCTAACAAGGTATGAGGATAAATAGATCCAAGTCCGAAAAGGAGGCGGATCGTTGTATCTCAAAATCCCAATTAGAGATTGAAGAAATAATCATGAAGTCGTGGTCAACAAAGTTGGAGTACCCCTCAAAAGTCTCCAAGTGAAGAAACTCTATTATGATGAGAAGACCATTATCTCAAGAACGTCTCTCGAAGATATGAAGTATGAAGTACATGCCCAATATCGGCCCGAGAAAGGTCTCAAATCGTGAACCAAGTTATGCCAAGATATGAACTTTTTGATATCCCGAGAAGCAGTTTTAAGAGATTTTGTCCTTTAGCTAACTATTGATCAAATCGTCCTACTTTGCTTTCAGCCTAAATAAACTATCGAAATAAGTCCAAAAATGCATCTTCATGATCATTCTAAGACAAAAATAAAATATAAGAGATACACCTAGGAATAAGGGAGTTTAAGCATTTAATTAAGCCATGTGTGTAAGTGTTTGAATTGCTAACTTATAATAACAATGATCTCGTTTTTAAGCTTAGTTTGGGGAACGTGAAACTTGAGGGTGATAAATCTTCGCAGCACCAAAGCCCTAATGTAAGTCATTGATTTCTTTACAAGTTATTTCCCTGTAGCTATTTTCAATTGAAAATGGTTTTCTATCCCTTTGTTACCTTTAAAGTTTCATTTCTTTAACTTTTGTTTAGTAGAATTTAAATAAGGCCAAGGTTGATTAATTATGAGAAAAGTGTAAACTTGCTTTATCACTAAGCATTGCATGAGGGCATGGCAATGGTTAAGTGTAGGGGATTTGATAGGTGTGTAAACACCCATCCTTTTACCACTTAATTCTGGCTAAAACAAGACCAAAACACGTATTTAATATCATTTGTTTGGAATTATGCGTGGTTTTTGTGTTTATTGTGTTTTCAGATCTAACCGGATGAATATTAAAGAAAACATGGGATTGCACGGGTTTTATCAAGGAAAAAGACTAAAGACGAAGTCTATTGTCCAAGAGATGCAAAAGATTTGAGGTCAATGGGCCTATTTGAAGATTTATCGAAGAAAAGGACCAAAGATGGAAGATTTACATATGTCGAAGAAACTCAAGTCTAATTAACGAAGAGATTAAAAGACGAGTTGAATTTAATCGACGACGAATCCCGAATCAGAATCGAAAACGTCAACTTTTCTGAAAAGACGAGAAGACAAGAAGAAAGGGAGAAAGCCCAATCACCAACCAACCACTAGGACTATAAATAGATTTCTCCCTTCACATTTTAGGGAGTTAGCTTCATTTGTTCTTTTTCCAGTTCCTTGTTCGTAACATCACAAACACCATTAGGGTGTTTGGTGATTTTTTCATTTTTCTTTCAATCTTGTAGGTGTTTAATCTTTACTCTTGTTACCTTTACTTTAATCATTCAATTCCAATCTTTCTATTCATCTTGTTCTTCATCATCTTTTTATTGCAAGTTCTTAAGTTTTTATTTGATTCAAGTTTGATCTTAAAAAGTTGTTAATTTAGTGTTTTTATTGGTGAGATTTATTACTTATGGTATTTAAATGATGTGTGTTTGATTTGGTAAAACCTTTTTGAGTATTTTGGTGTTTAGATTGATAAAACGTGTCTCTGTTACTGCTACTGTTCTTCAACCCAGGATTTTCCGAATAGACAAATTTGTGCTTCCCTTATTCGGAATATTAGTTATTCCGAATAGGACTGTTTCCATTTCCTTTACTCGGAATAATTTTCCGCATAGCCAAGTTTATTTTTTTCCTTATTCGGAATATCTCATATATTCCGAATAGCCCAGTTTTCCGAATAGCATCATCTTTCCGCATAAGCCAGTTTTTCCGAATAGAGATTTATATTCCGCATAGGGCCACTTTTTCCGAGTAAGGTACTTTTCCGCATAGGACATATTTTATTCCGCATAGTAAAACATTCAGCATAGAGCACATTATTCCGAATAGTTCAATTTTTCCGCATAGGCTTGTTTGATTTTCCGAATAGCACTTTATTCCGTTTAGACTTACATTCCGCATAGGTCATTTTCAGTAAGGGTATTTTTCTGCTTTATCATTTAATTGTTTTTGATCTACTGTTTCTGGCTTTAATCTTTATTTACTTCATTTATTTAGAATAGAAAACCAAATCCACTTTTTGTCACCAAGAACAAATCTTTCCACTTTTAACTGAGATCAATTCGAGAGGATTCCGAGAAATATTTTGAACCCATAGCAAAAACCTTGTATCATACTCCTTAATACTTTCCAAGTTTGTTAGTAGTGATCTTGTACGTGAGTCCTTATGCCTATAAAAGGACTCACTAGGGTATCATGCAAAGCGTGTCTTTCTCTATTGTCTTTCATTTCATACTTTAAGGTTTTTGTAACCCTAATACCATTACTGGGTATTCGTATATATTTTAATATATTAAAGTTCAACGTTTGCTTTAATCATTTTATTCTTGTGCTAAACACTATATTCCGCATCTTGTTTAGTTACTCTGCCTTGCAAAGTTTCTCTAGTGTTAGATTGAATTTATTCTTTCTATCACAACCCTTAAACAAGCTATTAAGGTTTAAGATCTGAGTTTGGGATCAACAGAGACTACGAGACAATGTCATATACTTAAATTTACTTTTAATTCTATCTAGCCATCAGCAAAATGATTTAGTGATTAGACATAGTGATTTTTTTACATGAAGTTTGAGTTTAAATTTAAATGAGTTAACATCATAGGGTGACCATGAAATAACTTCAAAACTGGTTATATATAAATTTGAACTAAGTAGTACGATTTAAACATAAAAGTGCTATAGAACTTCGGTTTTCACCGGTCTTGCCTTGCTCAAGTTTCAAGCTTGAATTTCAGAAAGTGACATATAGTCGCGCCATGTTTTTTTTGAACGGACAATGTATTAAAATGAAGCTAGCAAAAAAGCTAAAAGGTTTTACAAAGAAAGAAAATTAGAATTTTGTATCCGGGTGATCCAGTCAATCTTGGATTTTGTATAGCGATTTATTAAAAAGGTCGCACCATTACATCTAGATCTCTATGCATTTAAGAGTAAATGTGATAAACTTTTTTCTTACTCAAGTCTCTTTGGTTTATAAATACACGAAGATCTTAGAGGAGGAACATGTGGCTATACCTTTAATACGAGCTAATGAAATAGAATGACATCGCATCATACTGTTTCCAATAAGCATTCAGTTTATGATAATAATTAAACAAGTATGATTCTTAAATCAACTTTTAGTAAAACAAAACCCACCACAGAATAAAGCTGGTATGGGTCTATTATCTAACTGATAATATTTTTACAAGATTCAAACAGAAAAACAAGATTACAAAATATCAAGATGATCTCAATCACGCAGAACAATGAACTGATAACTATGTGTAAAACGAGAGATAAAAATAATGGTGTAAGTTGTGAGGAGAGCTCGGTTTGACCAACTTAAATACACCACTCCTATAACTTTCACTCTTTGGCAATCGCAGCCCTTCAGCTTCCCTCAACTTGACACAAATTCCCCTTCATATTTCTTGCAGCTACAACTTAAGTCCTTGTACACAAATAACAAACAAACAAACAAACCTGCAAACCAGGAAAAGATCAATACTTTCAACAGTTCCCACTACATTTTAGTATATAAACTAGCATAGCCCACTTTCCTTAGCCATTATGGGACTCAAATCTGTCAAGGTTATCAATGTGATAACCCACTTTACGAGACACACATTCACACATTACAACAATATCCTCATTAGGGATGTCAAATCTGGTGGGTTTGTAGTTTCTCGATCAAAATGACACTAATCGCGCTATAACACGTAAGGTTCTCAAGAAGTTAGGCTGCATTGTATATCAACGTACCAGATGGTGATTTTTGATCTTTATGTGCATGATCTTGACGAATTTAAAGTGGTGTCAATAATTAGAAAGACCCATAACCGGAACTGGCCTTTGATTGTACCTTTAGCCGCGATTGTGGATGATGGATTTCGGGAAAGATGCATACAAATCGGAATCAATGGAGTACTTGAAAAACCTGTTGTTTTACAAGGAATCTCATGAGAGTCTTGACTCATGCCACCAATATTTTTTCTATGTCTTCCCCTGTTTTTATACTTGACTTCTACTTATTATATTCCAAAAATATGACGTAGTTTTTACTAAAAATACAAAGTTGAATGAACATAAATTTGCTATTTAGGCTATATCTAACATCAAATAACGACATGTATATGATAAATCTCGTTCAACTCGAGCAATCCTTTGATAAACTTGGTTCATATATTTCATAGTAAAATCAAGTTCATTTGCAAAAAAAGTCAAAATAAATTCATTTAAAAGAATATTGTGTAAGTTTATGTGGTTTTAGATCATACAAATATTATGTTAACTATGTTTTTTTTTGGTAAAGATTATGTTAACTATGTTAAAAATTTAACAACTTTATGCTTATCCATACACAAACGTCTCATTTGCCTTTTGGTATACAAACGGCCACAACTTCTTGTATTTAGCCGATGTGGGACTCAACTTCGGTGAAACATATTGACATCACATGTCATCTCACCCACACGCTAATCACAATTTCATATACAGACACTAATGCACGACGAGTGTAGGCTGTTTTTAGTTGGAGAAAAGTTTTTTTATTTTCTTTCTTTCGTTTTTTTAGAATGGAGTAACGTTTCTTTCTGTAGAGAACTTTAAACTTAAGTTTTCTAAATAGTTATAAAATGAGAAGCCAAGTTTTCTGTTTTCAGTAGAAAATTTTTAAAAAATATTTTATTTTTTATAAAAATTTTCTAAAAAACATATTATTCTTAACCAACTAAACACATCGTAAATTTGTAAAATAAATAAAAAGACCCAAAACCCTGTGATTTTTTCTCCATTGTGCGTAGTTTACAAGCGTCACCCCACAATCAAATGATCAAGCTAGAAATTAATAGGGCAAATGACTTAAAAATGCATCTAACTTGACACTTTTTTGCGTTTTGTGTAGTAATCTTTTTTCTTTCCCATTATGGTCATCAAACTTTCAAAAGTCGATCATTCTGTGTATTTTGCGACCATTTTACCCTTACTTTCTCGAAATTTTGAAGGGTAAAATGGTCATTTTACATGGTAAAATAGTGACAAAATACACACAATGACCTACTTTTGAAAGTTTGATGACCATAATGGGAAAGAAAAAAGATGGGTACATAGAACGCAAAATAGTGTCAAGTTAGATGCATTTTTAAGTCATTAGCCCAAATTAATATTGTAATATTCTTAATTACGACGTATGCTTGTTTGAACATGTTTCTTGGAAGCTTGATTGAGCATCTTTGTAATCACTTGCATATAGACGCCGGTACATGAGTAAACTTGATCGAGTAGTTGACGAAGCATTTTGCACACATGCACAAAAAAACAGCGGCTACTTATTCTTGTTAAAAAAATCTTACCCTTTCTCTTTGTAGAAAAACATGAATCAAGAGGCCTCAAACACTTATACTTTTATTAAACAAGATCAAACAAAACAAACAGAATGATAAAAATCTAAAGACTACCATTGCTACTCACGTGTAGCCCTATTATTTACATGATAATAGTTTTACAATCAAAAGATAACAAATGGAAAGATTAAACAAGTTTCTGAGATCAAGTGTTTGAGAGAGAGAGAGAAATGACTGTGTGTAAAACACACAGATGAATAATGAGGCGATGTAAACAAAGTGATACGCTCCCCTCGAGTATATGAAAGAGAGTTGGGTTGTTATAGCCATTGGGTAATGGGCTTCATAATCCATGGGCTTGAGTCCAGCCAACGAAAATGAAAACATCCAGCTTTAGTCCCTCACTTCATAAAGCCAATGCACCAAGAGTCCAAATATATAACTAGAAGAAATACAAACAACATAGTAAGCCCTTCTTGTAACAAATGGTTAGCAGATTAGGTCCAATATTTTAACATCCCCTCTTAATTTGATAATCCGTACAAGTTTATCATTCCAAGTTTGTTAACAAACTTTTGGTGTAGTTCAATGTCCAACCCTTTGGTCAGGACATCTGCAATTTGATTTGCAGAGTCCACTTTGACAGTTTTTACAACACCATTTAAAATCTTTTCTCTAACAAAATGAAGGTCAATTTCAAGATGTTTGGTCCTTTCATGAAAAACAGGGTTGGCTGCTATCTTAATAGCAGAGTTACTGTCACAAAATAGATTCACAGGTAAAAGATTATAGCAATTTAAATCTTTCAAAATCTTAAGAATCCAAATGATTTCACTAGTAGTAGAAGCAAGAGCTCTATACTTAGCTTCTGTAGAAGATTTAGAGAGAGTGAGTTATTTCTTACTCTTCCAAGATATCAAGTTGTTGTTCAAAAAAACACAGTAACCAGTAACTGACCTCCTTGTAACAATGCATTTAACTCAGTCAGCATCACAAAAGGCATTAAGAATCATACCTGAGCTTTTGACAACTTGAATCCCAAGACCAGGACTTCCCTTTATGTATCTCAAGATTCTAAAAGCAATTTTTAGATGAGACCTTAAAGGGGAATGAATAAATTGACTCAAACAATGCACAACATAAGAAATGTTAGGTCTAGTATTGGTCAAGTAGATTAACTTACCCATGAGTTTCTAGTAATCAAAAATGTTATCAAGAAAAGGGTCATTTTCAGATTCCTCATTAGAGATTGATAGTTTAGACATTAAGGGTGTCTTAGTTGGTTTGCAAGCAAGCATCCCATATTCAGACAAGAGATCTAACACATATTTTATTTGATTCAAACAAACCCCTGAATTTGTGTAGATAACTTCAATCCCCAAAAAAATTGAAGTTTTCCCAAATCTTTAATTTTGGATTTTCCTTTCAAAAAATCTTTAAAACTGTTAATCTTCTTTTGATCATTACCATTAACAATAATATCATCAATATACACAAGAAAAACAACAAACAACTTATCAATATTCTTAGTGTAAAGAGAGTAATCTGATTTGCTTTGAACAAACCTATTTTCAACAAGCACAGATGTGAGCTTGGAGTTCCACTGTCTTGGAGACTGCTTAAGACCATAAATAGATTTTTTCAATCTACACACAAGATTTTTATCATCAGTGTAAAACCCTTGTGGGGGTTTCATGTAAACGGTTTCATCAAGTTCACCATATAAAAAGGCATTGTTAATATCAAGTTGGTATATAGGCCAAGACTGGTTAACGGCTAAATTAATCAAGCATCTAACAGTAACCATTTTCACAACAGGAGAAAAAGTTTCCTCATAATCAATTCCTTCCTTTTCACCAAAACCCATAGCAACAAGCCTAGCTTTATACCTTTCTATTTCACCACTAGATTTAAACTTAAGCTTCCAAACCCACTTGGAATTCAAGGCATCTCTACCATGAGGCAATTCAACTAAATCCCAAGTATCATTTTCAAGAAAGGCAGCAAACTCTAAATTCATAGCATCAACCCACTGAGGGTTTTCAGAGGCTGCAAAGAAATTTCTAGGTTCACTATTCTTATTCAATTGGGTCAAAAACACAAGGCATCACCTTTAATCCTAGAATATCACACAAATTTTTCAATCCCATATTTGACTTTTGAATTGACCACAAAATCATTATTGTTTTTGGAAAAATAGAAGGTCTAGAAGACCTTCTTATCCCTTGATTTCCCTGAGCATTAATATTAGGATTGTTACCCAAGTTTTCTCCCATGCTTTGAACATGAGAAGGAAGACTATGGTTAAACTCCCAAGTACCCTCAGAATCATGATTGTCATCAAGTGTGGCAACCTCATTCCCATTTGAGTCGGCATCTGTGGTATCATTGCCTGAGGCAAAGTGTCCACTGCCACCAAAGCTCATCGGTGGGTTGCTAGCACTTGGTGACCCATGGTCACCATTATGTGCATTTTTTACTCTCTCATCATCATAGGGTAACTCAGGGTTATCTAAATCAAAAAAGGTCAAAGCTTTATCATTTTGGAAAACATCAAATTCTTCATTATTATTCTTTTTATTCAAGGTACCCTCTTTAAAAGGAAAAATAGATTCAAAAAATTTGACATCTCTAGAAACAAAGAATTGATGTCTGTCAAGACTATAAAGTTTGTAACCCTTTTGAGAATTAGAAAAGCCCATCATAACACATTTTTCAGACCTACTGGACAATTTATCATGACTATTTAAAATAGTAGCAAAACAAAGACATCCAAAAGTTCTAATATGAGAGAGATTTGGGGATGAATTATAAATCATCTCATAAGGAGATCTATCATTTAGCACACAAGAAGGTAATATGTTAATAAGATAAGTAGCAGTTAGAATACATTCAGTCCAAAATCTCAAGGGTATTCCTCCCTGAAACATAAGGCATCTATTTACATTTAACAGATGCCTATGTTTCCTTTCAGTAACCCCATTTTGTTGTGGAGTGTAAGGGCAAGATGTCTGGTGTATAATTCCTTGATTATGACAGGAATTTTGAAAACTATGATTAACAAATTCAGTCACATTGTCACTTCTAAAGATTTTGACATTTCTTTTAAACTGTTTATTAACAGATTGAAAAAAATTTCAATATAAGTCCCAACTTCATCTTTTATTTTAATCAAATACACCCAAACAGCCCTTGTAAAATCATCCACAACAGTCAAGAAATACATATGACCAGTGTGACTGGTCACCCTATAAGGACCCCACAAATCTAAATGAACAAGATCACCAAGAAATTCAGTTTTATGATCACTTAAAGGAAATGGTTCTCTAGTTTGTTTAGCTCTTTGACATATTTCACATAAATCAGTTTTAACAAAGTCAGTTATGTTCAACACATTTTTGAGAACACTTAGAGCAGGGTCAGCAGGGTGACCTAATCTAATATGCCAGTCATGTTTAGAAAGAGAGAAAGTAGGCACACTGAAATTATTCACCATCTTAGTACCTTCTATATCTAAATAGTAAAGACCACCACATTGTCTACTAGTCCCTCAAACAGTTTGGTGATTCAAATCCTGATTCATAAAAAAACATTTATTCTCATAAAAACCAACCAACACTTTGTTATCCTTAGCAGGTTTAGGAACAGAAATAAGAGTCACACAATAATCAGGGATGACAAGAACATCAAACAAAACCAGCCCATTTGAAAGTTTGAGGTTACCAATTTTGGAAATAAAAGCTTCAGTCCCATTAGGATGAGCCACTTTAATATTTAAGTGTGAAATATCAAAAACATTGTCCAATTCAGTTTCGTTATTGGTCATATGTTGATTAGCCCCAGAATCAACAACCTTCCTATTATAACCCAGCTTTGTTTTGATGTTAGTGTTCGAACAAAAAAATCTTTCAAAGTTATCATTAAACACTTTGCTATTGTTAAAGTAGATACCTGCCATATTGGCATAAACCCCATTTTGAGAATCAGTAGCAGAATTCTTGTTATCCTTAATAAGAGAGATCAAAGTGGTCAATTGTTCATCAATGAACCCTTATGAAGAAGGTGTACCAACAGAATTGTTGGGCACATTTTTCACTTTATAATTTTGCCCCCCTTTTCTTTTTCCAAAGTCACAAGGATAGCCAATGATTTTAAAGCATCTATCAATGGTGTGCCCATTATACCCACAATTCTCACACACAATTTCAGCCTTAGAATTAACATTAAGTTTATACCCATTGTTGCTAGAAGCATTAGGTCTAAAACCGGTGGTGCTAGAGCTAGGTCTAAAGTTACCATTGTTGCCAAAGTTAAGTCTGAAATTACCCGTTTGAGAATTCTGAAAATTTTGAGGTCTTTGAACATTGTTTCTAGCAGGCCGATTAGAAAGAAAAGCAGATGTCTGAGTCCTCTGAGAGGAACCAGTAAGAGTGCCAGATGCAACTATGTGAGACTCCTCACTTGAGATAATGGCATATGCACCCTTAACATCTGGTAAAGTCTCCCTAGAGAGAATAGAACTCCTAATACTCATATAGAAATCATCCAGACCCATCAAAAATTACATAAGTTTCAACAATTGGTTATGTTTCTTAAATTCACCATGTGCTGACTCCTCATGGTCATACATGGTGAAGGGTAAAAAAAGGTCAAAAAGAGAACTCACTAAACTACAACAAAGTTCCCAGGAATCCAAACCACTCAAGGGTGGCAGGTCAAGGGCAAGCAGAGAGTGAGGATCCAAATAAAAGGTAGAAAAGTAAAATACTACCAACCCAACACAAAAAAAAACAGATAGCAACAATAAACACAAATAAGCAGATAGCAAGCAACAAAAAGAGAAGGAAAGAGTAGAGGGGTGTTACAGTGCTCTTAACCAAAGCTCAATCGAACTGTTACACCTAGATTCACTTAGTCTAGGAGTAACAGAACCTCTAAATCACAAACCCTAATTTTCCTTCGAGGGAAAATAGAGAAAATGACCAAAGAACAACAATCCAGCCACAAAGATACAAATCCCACTTAGGAAATCACCACCAAGCAAGAACCCCTTCAAAAGAAATGAAACTCTAATTTTTTTTTCAAGGAAAATTAGGGAAAATCACTTCAATCGAAAGATAAAGGTACCAATCGTCCGAAAAAGTAACCAGATGATATGAAACACCAGATCTGAGAAACACTAATTTTTAAAACAAAAATTGAGGCATCAAAACTTTGAATCAAAAAATAATATTAACAGATCCTGCTATCTCAATAGCAGATCTAATAAAAAAAAGTATGTATCGTAAAAAACCCCCAAAATTTTTAAAACCCTAAAAAAAATCATCGTTTTTCAGTAACCTGTTTCTGATACCATGTAAAAAAACATGAATAAAGAGGCCTCAAACACTTATACTTTTATTAAACAAGATCAAATAAAACAAACAGAATGATAAAAATCTAAAGACTACTAGTTCTACTCACGTGTAGCCCTATTATCTACATGATAATAGTTTTACAATCAAAAGACAATAAATGGAAAGATTAAACAAGTTTTTGAGATCAAGTGTTTGAGAGAGAGAGAGAGAGTAATGACTGTGTGTAAAACACACAGATGAATAATGAGACGATGTAAACAAAGTGATACGCTCCCCTTGAGTATATGAAAGAGAGTTGGGCTGTTATAGCCGTTGGGTAATGGGCTTCATAATCCATGGGCTTGAGTCCAGTCAACGAAAATGAAAACATCCAACTTTAGTCCCTCACTTCATAAAGCCAATGCACCAAGAGTCCAAATATATAACTGGAAGAAATACAAACAACATAATAAGCCCTTCTTGTAACAAATGGTTAGCAGATTAGGTCCAATATTTTAACACTCTTCTCCCATAAATCAACTCTCATTATTTAAACATGCTATTTCTTCACCATCCAACTCAAAAGATAAGACAAATTTCCCGAAACCAAAACACCATCAACTTGGCGCCAACAAAAAATCTAAACAAAACATATTACGTTTTTAGTCTGTCTGTTTTTTTGAATCACTAAATTAGCTTGGATAGAAGCAAGTGTTGTGAGGAGTAACTAGTTAATGTCTTGTTCAACTTTGTTGGGGTGGAGTGTCCATCCCATATAGATAGAAATGATAAACAGATGTTTATATATAAGTTTGATAATATTGGCTTTATAAAGTTTTGGGCAATTTATAAGTCACATTTATATTATCTAGCCTATAAATTGTTCTTTCACTTTTTAGCAACACTTTAGCTTGTACGAAAGCAATTAAAATGAAATAAAATGCATGATGCATGATTCGTTAAAACTATTATCTCCGTCACAAAACTATTGTCCACTATTCTATTTTGGGTTGTCCTAAAATTATTGTTCAATTCCAAAAATAGATAGATAGAGGAGTTAGTTCGAGTTTACCATATTATCCTCACTTGATGTTATTATTACAACCAATAAAGAAGTATGGAATAATTAATTAAGGGTAAAACTGTAAATCTGTAAAAAGTAAGAGATAGAAAACTGTAAGAGTGATGTTTTTCTAAAATTGTGTGTACTTTGTTTGTGAACAATAATTTTGGGACGAAAGTAGTAGTAAACAAGCCATGTGTTTTTCAGAATTTGTGACTAGGGGTGTAAACGATCCGAGCCGAGTTTTAGGTTAATCGAGCTTGGCTCGAATTTTTTTTATGTGTTCCAAGCTCGGCTCGAGCTCGTATAGCATTTCTTGTCTAGGCTCGAGCTCGGGCTCGAGTATATGTTTTTTGTTGGGGCTCGAGCTCGAAGCTCGTTTATAAGTTTTGGCCACGTTGTAGTAGTCAAAATTTTTAACTCAAATTGCTCGTTTATGAGCTCGAGATCAATTAGCTCATCTACAAGATCGAATAAGCTCGTTTAGTTAACAAAATAATCAAATATAGCCAACAAATAAATATTCACTTATGAAGGACATATCTTATCGGTATGATATGACGCCAAGACAAAAGTTCCCTAAGGAACATGCATCCAAAAAAGAAAAAAGGAAACAATCTCTACCATCCATTTAAATCACATCCAATTATGTATATTAATCTTTTTAAATTTAATTAAAAAAACACCATCATCCTATTTCTTAAAAATTAAATATCTCTCAAACCGTTAATAGTTATGAAAAAATAATTATACCGTCACGACGGGAATTAAATTATCTTTCTATAGATATGCACTTCTATATACTTTCGGCGAACCTTTTTTAAAAATTTTCGTAAAAAAAATCATATGTGATTCTCGAAAAATTACATGTGATTCTCGAAAACTCATGTTTGATTTATTATTTTAAAAATCACATTTGAATTTGTAATGTCACATGCGATTTGTGAAAATCACGTGTATTTTTTTACGAGAATTTCAACATTATAAAATCGTTAAAAGTATATGAAAATAACCGTCTATTAAATGACAAAAATATTTTCGTTATTACTTTAAAATCACATGTGATTTATGTGAATTACACTAAAATGTTTGAATCACATGTAATTTATATGAATCACATGTGATTTTTTTTAATCACATGTAATCTTGTTAATATATTTAATTGTCTGCTTGAAGTACATGTAATTCGATGATAATTACATGTGATTTTGCTTGCATTGAATCACATGTAATTCGATGATAATTAAATGTGATTTTGCTTGCATTACATGTGATTCAAACATTTCAAAACTTAACTTCTTCTAACAATCCCACTTTAGATGAATCACATGTGATTTTGTTTGAATCACATGTGATTCTGTCAATATATAAAAATGTTTTGTTGGCATTCATATAAAATATAGAAAGTAAACTGGCTTCTGCATTACATGTGATTTTGTTTTGATCACATGTAATTTTACTTGAATTACATGTGAGTCTCTATGTGTTTTTACATGTGATTCATGTAAAATATATAAAGCAAATTTTCTTTTGAATTAGTTATGAGTTTATTTTAATCACATGTAATTCTGGTTAAATTACACGTGATTTAATGATAATTACATGTGATTGATCCGAATAACAAGTTACTTATACTAAATTCAAAATCATAATTTTCGCAAAACCGTAAGTAATTTTTTTCAAACACTTGTGATTTGTGTCATGATTTTTACCAAATCACATGTGATTTGTGATAAATTTTCTTTTTAATGATACGTACTTTTTATACTTTCGACGATTTTATAGTTTTCGCACTCACGAGTCACATGTGATTTATTACTTTATAAAGCACATGTGAATTTGTAAAACATTTACAATTTAAGAATTTCTGAAATCACACGTGATTTGTTATTTTAATATCACATGTAAATTTATGAAATCACATGTGATATATGGAATCACACATGCATTTTAGAAATACAAATCACAATTGATTTTACAAATTACTAGTAATTTTACAAATTATGTGTAATTTTTTTGACGAAAATTTCAAAAAAAATCATCGAAACTAATATGAAAAAGCTAGTGGCGTAACTTGTTACGTGTTTACATTCGCCTATTTAAATAATTACACTAATAAATAATAATAAAAGTTATTTATTTATTATGTAAAAAATTTATTTATTTTTATAAAAAAATCACAAGTAATTTTTCTGAATCACATGTGATTTTTATAGTCGAAAATCGAAATAATAAAAAATCGTCAAAAATATATCAAAGTGCCTATCTACTGAAAGATAAGAATTTTTTTGTCGCAATGGTGTATTTTTCGTAATCTGACGATTTATCGTTTGAAAGATATGATGTTTTTAAGAAAAAGGTGAAAGATGAGTTTTTATTTTTAATGAAAAAAATGAATGGTTGAGATTTCTTCCTTCCTTCTTTCTTGGATGCACATTATATGAGGATCTCACCTCATGAAGCCAAATAAAGCTACTAACCCACACAAAGAAAACACCCACGAGCCAAATGAAGAAAACAAAAACAATGCTTGAGTAAACAAAGGAAACAATGCCACTGTCATCATAAAACAAATAAGACATTACTAATAAAAAAAGGCAAGTTCCAAACATGAATTTACCGTGCAGACTGCACATATTGCAGACATCACGCAACACAAAAACTAAGCTGAGATTATGAGAACACGGGCTGAAGAATGAGCACATATTGCAAGCATCACACAACACAAAAACTGGGGCTGAGATTCTGAGAACACTGGCTGAAAACTGAGCACATATTGCAGGCATCACATGCACAAAAACTGGCTGAGATTCTGAGAACACGGGCTGAAAATGAGCACATATTGCAGGTATCACATAACCCAAAAACTGGCTGAGATTTTGAGAACGCGGGCTGAAAAAAGAGTTGAGAACAGAGGTTGTAGGTTGCCAAATTCGAGTTTCATACATCCAAGACATCAACCAAAAATATCTCTTGCGGGTTCTTTTCTTTCTGAGATACAAAAAATAAGTAAGTGACGTTATAGGTTATAAATAATCATATGATAATTACACTTGGAAATACTGAAATGTATACCTTATTTTTCTTTTTAACACCGTGAAGCTTACGAATCCAATCGCCTCAACAAATCAACGCTTTTACTGTTTCTGGATCTAAGGAGGCACGATAAGTATCGACAACACGACCACCGCACTAAACATAGCTTCTGATGCAACAGTTGTGATTGGAATAACTAAGAAATGAACTGCCATTTTTGATAGTATCGAAAACTTCGTCTCATTGGATTTCCACCAATCCAAGATATTGAGAGAGGTCGCCGAATTATCTTTACATGAGTATACCCCCTCTTCTAAATAAACATCTAAATCTGAGCTTTCTAAATCAAAAACATCGGTTTGTTTCAAACAATTATGATAATAGGAAAACCCTCTGCTTGGACAAACCTGCTCGGTTTCACCTCCGTGAGTAGATGAATTAGACTCACTCATTGAACTTCCACGTCTTACACGCAACAAGCAAGCATACTCAGCATGTATCTCTCTCAAAACACTTTTCAATTCTAGGTTTTTTTCAAGTATTTCTTTTGCGTCATGAAGATCCTTGAAGTACAAATTAAGCATAGTTAACTTACATCTCGGATCTAATATAGAACCAAGGCACATCAACATGTTGCTTTCATTCCAGTATTTATCAAACTTTTCTGTCATTAGTTTCACCATTTCTCTTAGCCATTCACGTTCGTCATTGGATTGCATATCCAAAACTTGCTTGATATATTGCACCTCTCCAGAATATAAATTAGATGTTGGGTAGTCACTTCCTGATATGACGTTGGTGCAAGCATTAAAAGCTTCTAGGGTCTCACATATGGATCGTATTTTTTCCCAATCATCGTCACAGGGGCAATGTTTATATAACGGGTCTCTCACATCATACATGGAAAATGCTTCTTTAAAAGTAATTGTAGTAGCTAGCATTTTGTATGTAGAGTTCCATCTAGTCTTACAATCCGATATAAGTTTTCTATCAGGCAAGTGAAGTTGTTGTGCTACTTGAGAGAAAACCTTTAATCTTGCATCGCTAGCGTTTATATAACTTACACTAGCATGAACTTTTGAAACTATATTCTTGATTACTTACAACCCGTCTTGCACCATGAGATTTAAAATGTGTCCACAACATCTCACATGAAAAAAATTTCCATCAAGAAATTTGCCATTACAAAATAAGTTTCCAAGCGTTTTAGAGTGGGCAATTAAAATTTTCATTGCTGCATCATTTGAAGAAGCATTGTCTACAGAAATGGTCATGACTTTTTCTTCTATTTCCCACTCTCTTAGACATTTCAATAAAGAGTCGGCTATCTCAATACCACGTCTAGGGGGAGGAATGTCCACAAAACTTAAAACTCTCTTTTGTAAGTTCCATTTGGCGTCAACAAAATGGCCAGTAATAACCATGAATTCAATGTTTTGGTTTTTAGATTTCCATAAATCAGTGGTTATACTTATTCTGTTAAAATCTACTAATAAGTTTTTTAGCTTCTTTTTCTCGATCTCATACACACGCATACAATCATTCTTAAGAGTATTCCTAGATATATATTCAGCACCATGCTGCATACTTTTAAAAACTAAATTTAAACCATGTTCTTCAACGATACTAAATGGGTGTTCATGCATTAGTACCCAATGCGAAAGTAATTCTCTAGTAGTAGGAGGAATACATTGTGACCAGGTTCTTTGTTTTTTAGAAACAAATCAATTTTTTTATTTTTGAGTTTCTAACTAGTTATATTTTTTTTCGAAAAAACTAGTTATATTTCTATTTTATTTTATTAAAAAAATATTTACGTATTTATTTTTTTACTTGTCTAAAAAAATGTTTGTATTCAAGGGAATTTTAGAACAAACGAATGACAAACTAAAAAAATATTTTTATTTTCGAACACATAGATAGCATAAAAAGACGGATGAATGACCATAGGGTAAAATCTTCGACAGGGGTCAATAGCATTTATATATGGTACGTATTGATTGTGAACGGTAAATTGATTTCAGGTTAAAGCTTTTCAGAGAAATAAATAATTTTAATAAAACTTTACATTAGTCAACAAACATTTATTGGATTCTCATGACCAGTGAAACCCTTTAGTGAGCCGTGAGCCCGTGATGTGTGATATTTTTGTGACATTCTTAGAGCATAGGGTGTACTGTTAAGTCGTAGGTTCGTATCGTAAAAAAAGTGTATGTCACGTTAGCCAACTCATCCATAACACCAAAATCATTATAACGCCAAAAACGTGGTTCCATGGTTAGCACCAAATAATGTTAAGTCAGTTTATTCATTCTCCATTGAACTCTCATCTCAAAATTGCTTTCAATATATTGAGATATCTTAAGATCTCTCGAGGTTTGGGTATTTACTTCAAAAGAAAATATGGTATGACTCTTAATGCTTATTTTGATACTCATTGGGCCAAATGTGTTGTAACTAGAAAATCTGTTACAAGGTATTGTGTTTTTATAAATGAAAATTTGGTCTCTTGGAAGAGAAAAAACAAAACGCTCTCTCAAAACATTCCTCTGAGGCAGAGTACAGAGTGCCTCAGTTACAAGTGAAGTGATCTGGATGCTCAAAGTCCTAAAAGACTTGCAGTATGAAAACTTGCTCCCAGTCACACTTCACTGTGACAATAATTCTGCTATTAAGATAGCAGCCAACCTGATTTTATGAAAAAACTAAGCACCTTGAAATTGACCTTCATTTTGTAAGAGAAAATATTTTAAAATTGTGTTATTAAAACTAAAAAAGTGGATTCTACAAACCAAATTGCACATATCCTTAGATCCTTACTAAAGGGTTGGACACAGCTCACAAGCTAACACTCGCCATAATTTTGATCGATGATCAACTTCAAACATAATAATACTTGCTTACTTTCAATCCCACACAGATAAAAGAAAATAAACTATGCTATGTTATATACCACAATGTTTACTAGTACACAAGTGTGGATTAGTATCAGATGTTACGATATCATGATGTGGGTTGCTAGGCTTTACAAACATCCCAACTCTCAATAATGGATCAATTTATATGAATTCTCAACTTTTTTCAATAATTGACAAAATGTAAGAAATTTTATTTATTACATGGAGCCATAGAAACTAATAAAACAGATGCTTATATGCCAAGGTTGTTATATGATTTATCCATGAATAAACGTAGCTTTTATGCTTTGATAGCGTTGTGGTTGCTCATAGAAGGCTCGCGAATGAGACGACTTTGCTGTTAGTGTCTCGGGTGACATTGATGAATCAACTTCAAATGTAAGATATGTTTCATGAAAATGTACATTCGACAACTTTAAATCACACAAATGTATAAGAAAAGACAGACTATTAGCATCAAGTTTTCTCGCTTATATAACACAATATACATATATATGTGTCTTAGCATCAGGTTTTCTCGCATTCTAATGTATGAGCTATTCTAAGTTCTACATTATTATTAAATAAATTCTCAACTCATAAGCTTGAACTTTTCATGCACTAGCATAGTGGCATCTATATGCTGGTGATTACAAACAAGCTCAAAGAAGCTCGCAAAGTTGAATTGAATCATACTGTAGCTCGATTGATTTGTGATTGTGGGCGACCCACTGGACCAATAAAGAACCCTAGACTGGACTATTGTTTCAAATTCAGTTTGGTTCATCTAACAAGAACAGATTCAGAAACTGAAGAATTCTTCAATCTTAATAAACAAACCATGACAAAGTTAAACAAAATTACGATACAAAGGCGGAACTAAGATTTGTCATTGAGAGGGACAAACCTTGTTATAAAATGGTAACGACATATTAACACGGACAATATAATGTAAAAATAACATTACTCTTCCATTATAAACCATAGTTTAAATTAACCATCACTAATAATATGGGTTTACGTATTTCACGTGAATTTTTAGCGGCCAATACCAAAGATGTGCGACAAATCATCTCAAAGATCCGTATTATATGAGTTTCTTAGCTTTTATTTTGTGACTTAGGCCTCGTTTAATTTTTTCCAAAAAGATATTTTTTTCCTCATATCTTTTCAGGCGGGAAGAAGAAATCAAATGACAGCTTGTTTGTTCTTTTAAAGATATAAAAGGATATAATTTTTTATTTCCTATTCAATTTATAGAGATAAAAAACCTCTTATATCCTCTTCAAAACACTTGAATCTCTAGTTTTTTTCGATGAAGACAATAGATGTAAAAGAAGACATGTTTTGCAGATAAACAGATAAAACCTTCGAAAAAACAAACGAACCTTTAAATTGAGAATCATTAAAGATGCTGCATTTTGACAAATTAATATTATTCAAGAGGTTGAATTTTGTTCTGTTTAGTGAGGTTCGAATTTTTTATATCTAAGAATGTTGTTAACATCCTCTTATTCTCTTTTATTCACGAAGTACGACAGTTAGCTCATATAATGTTTCACTAAGTCATGTTGTTTGCTATTTAATTAGTCTTATTAAAGGAAAAATAGGGTTACGGTCCAATTCGGTACGATTTTCAGTATTAACAGAAAGAAATTAACCGAAATAACGAAATCAAAGAACCCGTACAAGCCCGATAAATCGAACCGATCGATAACTTCATTATACGTTGGGTCATGACCTCCAGAAATGTTTATCAGTTTGTACTCCTTTTTGACTCAAATTGAAATTACATACTAGTTGGGCTTTACTACACACCATATTTCTGGACTGAAACACCTAATAGTTTGAAACCAGTCTGAAAAACAAGCCATCAACAAGTTATATTGAATCAAATGCCAAAACCCGATGTGGCGATATGATCAATTTTCTACGGCTGATCACCAATAAATCATGCACACAAATATACACTTTTATTCAAATATTAGTATTAAGCAATAGAGGATTTTTAACACAACCCGTGCTAGTCTTCTTTAGATCTTCTGGTTGTGTTTCTCTTATACGGATGATTTGGTTCTATAAGAACTCGGTGGTGTTTGATGGCTCAAGAATAAACACACGAAATTTAGTAGTTGACGGCTCTTATGGGCTCATTGGCAGACCCCTTTCAGCGGAGTTAATAAAGAGAACCAACTTTTCGATTTTGTATTTATTTTTTCTTTCAATTGGTTATGTAATAGGAGTCGCAGGGGATGGTGCAGATAACTGGAACGTGTGGATGCAAAAATCGTTGTATGTAAGATGTACTTTAGCTTAATATTATAGTTCAGCCGTTTAAAACAATATAAATAACATTTTGTGTTAGATGCCTTTTGTCATGAACTTGAAATGTAAGATATGGTTTATGTTGACAACTTGAGTCCCATATTGTTTAAGTAAAACAAACAATGCTTCCTTATATATCGCCATGTATATACACCATACAAGTTTTGCCTAATATAAATTTTCCACAGGTCACTCATTATGCTGATTGTGATATCAGCATCCTTTGATGATAAGTGGAACCTTTATATGAAGGTTGAATTTTTAATAATTTTAACAAAATGTATGATTTTTAACAAGGACTTCACCGGGTCAACTTATCTCATTATCAAATAGTAATAAGATTAAGAGTTTCTATTTAACATACTTAAACACACGTTTAGACAAAACTATCTTGAAAATTATAAGATAAAAGATTAACTGCTAATAAGTAGCATTAAATTTCACGATGGCAGGAATGAATGAAGATGGAATGGATAGACAGGATGATCGAACATGGTTAAGATTCTAATAAGGCCAAAATCGGCTATGTTTGATAAAGAAAGACAAATCAACACATGGTTCGATAGCATTGTAGTTACTCACGGACGGCGGACGAATGATATGACTTTGATGTGAGTGTTGTGTGATGTTGATGAACAGCCACAAATGTACATTGATGATCAAATCGATAACTTTGACAACTTTGAATTCCACATAGGTGAAGGAAGTAATTTATAATGAATAGGCAACAAGCATCTGATGGCCTGGTAAGTATGATCGTACGGAGTATTCACTTGTGCAAAACTGCGAATGGCACTTGAGTATGTGAATCAAATCATAAATTTTTTACAGCTAAGAAAGCGTATAGTTTTTTCTGCTTATATTACTTTACAAATTACAACACATATAAAAATTTTAAAATATAAACGAGTTGAAGTATTGTTGAATCTTGAAAATCGAGGCTCCAAGCTCAAAATTAAGATTACTATGCACCTTTAAGTTATACGAGTAGTATGTAACATGGACGGTATATGTTTTTCGTGTTTTTGTTGTCCTTAATATATGGCAATGAGCCAAAAGCCCGAAATATGAGCTAAAAGAGCCTAAATCAGACGAAGCCATATTCCAAGCCAATCTACACACCGTATGCCATCATAGAGCATACATCACGTGAACTCTCGTCAAGTACTCACATTGACAACTTAGAATCCCACATTTTGTGGTGGGCGTGAGTGTGGGTTGGGTACATGGAGCTGTCAACAGGTTGTGAAAAGCTTGACTCCTTTTTGTCCCACGTCGATCCAACAAAAGAAACTATTCTTGTTTATATACCATAATGTACAGAAGTCTAACACGTTGGACAACAAAAGAAACTTAGAATCCCACATGAAGTTAGCACCGATTAAAAACCGGAGTTTGTTATGCATAACAAAACCGGTCATTAACCACGAGTTAAATTTATATGAATTCGTAACTTCTTTTTCTAAAAAAAAAACTTAACAAGGAATTTCTTAAGAGTATGAATTTATGACTTCTTTGTTTTTCTTTTCTAAAAAGAGACTTAAATACCTTTCTTAACAAGAAGCTTCTTTATCTGATCAACTACGCTAAATGTCAAGTTAGTCATTCAAGAAACAAAGAAATCGACTTGCATTGACTTCAATTCTCCCTTCAACTAGTATCGAAACAAAGCATTCGACTTTTGAAATGATGTCGTCGTGTTTAATTTGGCGGGAGAAATCGCACAAATATATATCTCAAATTACAAGAGTAGCGCAGGAGTTTTTTTATAAAATCCTAATTTTTTACAGTTAAGAAAGTCCATAAACTTTTCCTTTATAGTAATAGCAAGTTGTGAAAGTCATCTATGTTCTATTTTTTTTAAAGGATCAATATTGACATCGTCGTCTTAATTCTTTTTTAAAACAACATGTTCCTTTACAAAATATGTAAATTAAAAACGGCTTAAAGTGTTGTTAAAAAATGTAAGATGAACGTTTCAATTCCGAATTTTTAAAAAAAAACGTAGTCTGTTTTGCTATTTATATATTGATGCAATATTTATAAAGTATAATTTTTTTTATTAAGTTGTTGTGTTTTACATACGGTTGAAGTTCAGAATACGTACACATGCTCGTTAGGAATCAAACATGTCGGTCAATAGGCTACACGAGACTACGAGACAATGTCATATACTTGAATTTACTTTTAATTCTATCTAGCCATCAGCAAAATGATTTAGTGATTAGACATAGTGATTTTTTTACAAGAAGTTTGAGTTTAAATTTAAATGAGTTAACATCATAGGTTGACCATGAAATAAGTTCAAAACTGGTTATATATAAATCTGAACTAAGTAGTACGATTTAAACATAAAAGGGCTATAGAACTTCGGTTTTCACCGGTCTTGCCTTGCTCAAGGTTCAAGCTTGAACTTCAGAAAGTGATGACATATAGTCGCGCCATGTTTTTTTTTGAACGGATAATGTATTAAAATGAAGTTAGCAAAAAGCTAAAAGGTTTTACAAAGAAAGAAAATTAGGATTTTGTATCCGGGTGATCCAGTCAATCTTGGATTTTGTATAGCGATTTATTAAAAAGGTCGCACCATGTACATCTAGATCTCTATGCATTCAAGTGTAAATGTGATAAACTTTTTGTTTTACTCAAGTCTCATTGGTTTATAAATACACGAAGATCTTAGAGGAGGAACATGTGGCTATACCTTGAATACGAGCTAATGAAATAGAATGACATTACTACAAATGTGAGATATGCGTTGTGAAAAGCTAATTTCAATCCCGCATAGATCAATGAAAAGAAACTATTCTTGTTTATATACCACAATGTACAAGGGACTCACACGTTTGGGATAGTGTAAAGTTATCTCTGTTTAGAAGTCGGATTGTTAACCTTAACAAGTCCGATTCTAAACAGTGGTGAATTAGTACCAATTCTAAAATCATTTTTATTAGAAAAACGTAAAAAGTTTTGTTAACAAGGAATGTCCCTTTATTTATATAGCTAAATACTAGTTATAATACCCGTGCACGCACGGGTTTTTTTCAAAATTTGTTACAAACAAATTCTCATAAATAATTAAAGTAACACGATTTCCTAGTCGCAGATTCATTGAGAGGGTGATTATATAGAAAGAGCTTCCTGAGTTAATAAGCATGACTTCTAATTATTAATTATTGTTTACATTTTTTTTGTCTAACTAAATATTTGCGTAAAAATTTACATATATCTTACTAAAATTAAGGTAGTGCGAGCGACTTCTTTCATTTACACTTTTTCAACTTTGTTGGACTGAACCAAAATGGATATTTGCGAAAAACAGCTATCTTGCGCTAACAATGTCGACTCTTATATAGCTATATAAATTATAGAACAAATAGATATAGAGTGCATAAATATAACATTACTATTATCATTGTTGTAACAAAAGTAAAATTTGAGTATACATTTGTTACTTGAAGGCTGTTGATACATAGTTTTAAGACCATCTTTAATGGCCTAAATTCTTGTGGCAGGCCTGTGGTAGACTTCTCAATATCAAAGGATCCAGTTCATTGTTTTTAATAGCCTCTTCGATCTTAGCCATCTTTAACTTCGTCATGGTCAAAGACACCATTATGTTTAACATTTCCTTTATAAGTCTCTTTCTCCTCATTCTCTTCATCTCTGCCAAATAAAAAAAGCCCATAAAAAAGTTTATAAAACTACTATCTATTTATCAACACAAGGGAAGAAGATGGAAGATCAAAAGTTTGTGAGCAGTAAGATTGTCAAAATGAGGACGGATAATAAAGATGATACATCATTTAATTTGGGTTGTAAAATCAGCCATGGTTTCTGATGGAACTGCTTGTGACAAATATCTTTGGTTCAGTGATAAAAAAACAGAAATGCATTTAAAAGTTTTAGTAGCGTACCCCTGTTGGCTTCAGAATTTCAGTAATCAGCTTCTACCTGAAAACTGTTTTCTTAGACGTGGCACCAACAAAACAAAAGTATCATATTTTTATTTTCGGAAAATATATGCACTTATAAATAATACACTATTCGAAGCTGATCTTTTAAGCAAGAAACACAGCCTTCTTGGCGCCATTGCTTCTTCTTATAATGTGTATCTATTTTATGCATAAAGGCATTAGATATAGCGATAACTAAATTGTTTAGGAGGGGCATAACTCTCCCCAAACAACACTAAGGTCCACTTAATGTGTGTTACCACAAATTCAATATATATGTATCTAGCTTACCTACCGAGTTATATACCAAGACCGGTTGTAAGAACCTACTGTGCGCCACCGTTCGAGGCTCTGCTGATGCTCTTGTCGTTGCATACTACCCTGAAAAAATGACAAATATGCAATAGAGATGAAATTGGTCAACACATAACATAATTGTAGCATTTTAGTCTTGCAGTTGCCATAAAGATTAAAACTTTATTGAAAGCATGAGAAAAGACTGTCATGAGACATGAGAAAGTGACTTTAATTAGTACTTTTTGGTGTACCTCTGTCGTTGACCCGCTGTCGAGCGAAACTATTCATGAACACATCATTGGTGTATCTGAAAAAAAACACACACCTCTGCTTAAAGGTTTTTGCATTATTTGGTGTTCCATTGTGATACATCTTCTCACCAATAAGATACAAATAAATCATGGTTTTAAATTAAGGGACAATTAACAACTTAACGACCAAGAGATTGAGTGGCATTTCATAAGAGTTTGAGTTTGAGTGGATTGGTAACCTAATTTTGCTCGAGCACCACCAAGACTTTTTACTACTTAGTCATCGGGACATAAAAGTAATATACTATAGGCTAATGCCACGTATCAAAGAAGATGGAGATTAAATCACATGAACTAAAAAGTGAACTTGAAGTTCCCGTTTCACCCAAGTTTACATTGGTCACAAATTCTATAATGACCCTGTAGATGGAGATTGAACAAAAATAGTACATCAGCTCATTTTTAAGGCACATAAGGTTGAAAAGGCTCATTTTCAAGATTTGTTTTTTATACGTGAGTATAGTAAAAAAAACAAAAGGTAACAGAATCATAAGTCATGAAGCTGATGCACTTGGTTTGTGCAATCCTCTTGGCAAGATTAACATGTAAACACCTAAGTCGACCAATCTCATCGCCACATGCCTGGCTTGCAGTAGATGCTTTCAACTGGTTGGTGATCCTGCACATAAAACTTAAAAAAACATCATTATAGAGTTAAAACTTAAAACGAATATGGCTACGTCTGAGCATGATCTATCAAAAACTCGTCAATTATCAACAAAAGAAACAAAAAGCACATTCTCTTAACTGAATTAAAGATAGTGTTGAAAATCTAGATGAGCTTCTAATGGAAGATCGCATAGAGAACTTCCCATATCGATTTATGATGTACAAAAATGAATCTGAAGTTTTTTGTGCAAATAAAAAGAACAATTAATAAACCTCTTTAAATGGTTACAAATAAGCAATATATTGTTTTAAACAGCATCAGGATATCATTCACGTCTGTTTTTATCTCCTCTATTTCTTCACATAATGAATCTGGTGATCATTCAAAACTTTGCCTATCTTTAACTACCTTAGATCCCAGTTCCACATTTTCATCACACTTGTTCTTCTCGTCCCTAGACAATCCTGATTAAAGAAAAAAAAACGCATTAGACAATGGTAGTAGCACACTTTTGACTTTCAAGGTCAAACTTGACATGTTTTGGGTCAAAGTCATAATTAATTCGTCAACGAATTCAATATCTGCAACTTTTAAATATAAAAGTACTACGACAAACTTGGTTGTAACAATCAGAGTTCAACGAAGTTGTATAACATCTGGTATGAAATCCACAGATAATATAATAATTATTCGAGTTGACTTTGAAATTACCTGAGCAACTTTATTCAATTTGTCCCTAACATTCTGTTATAGTTGTGGCAGATCACCATCTCATTTGTAGAACTCCAACTTTTCCATTATAAATTGTGAAGAACCAAAAAAAATGAATCAAACGTCAAATAAAAGGTTTTACTCAACTTTCAGACCAAATATACATGTGTAATCTACCCTTTCTTCCTATCATGCGCCCACCGGCCGTGTGCGCAAAGTAAGTGTCGATAGAAAATCGTAAGTCACATTGGGAAGAAGAGAAAGTTAGATATCAGAAGAAGCGCAAGCTGGCTCCAAGTGTTACCCATAGCTTCAATTTTACCAAATAAACTTGTAAAAAAACATAATCAAGTCCAACTAATACTGCAATTGGATCAATGCCTTTGGTTTCAAATACATAAAAAGAGTTTAATGTGGCAAACAACAAAGATTAAGCGACATTAAAGCTTGAAAGATGAAGCTACATAAAACAAATAGCTTAATTAAAATGTGTAACATTATTCGTTTGAGGCGAATCTCCAATCTTTCGAGTCCTATATCAGTTGACCATACATCGACAACAATTAAGCAAAAATTTAGGGACTATATCTCACTCTGTCACAAAATATCGAATTGTTAACGCGTGCAACCGGTGACTTAGCTAAATGTGCTTATATGCTATGAAAATCAGCATGCTTTTTTAGAAGTGCATATAAATTCTAATAGAAGCATAAATATAGGACCACGTATGTCCTTTATAAAGGCCCAATAGTCATTTAAGAACCTTGCAATAAGCATTCTAAACACCCTTTTAGATGGAAATAAAGTCAGGGATAATATGTCTACTCCTTTTCTATTGATCCATTCCAATTATCGAAGCTACAAAAATACAATGTAGCGCGGGCTGCAAAGGACCTTAAGCACATGGCTGGGCCTAATCTTCCAAGTACATGATATATATCATTCCTTGATCACCTATAAAGCGAGTTACCATATCCTTCAGAGTTGTATATAAAATTAAAGATACTTATGTGACACTAAATGATAGCTATGTGAAAGATAGTTTGTGACTCATCATTTCTCTTCCATATGAGATCAGGACATAGATGAAATAAACCAAAAATTTAGAATTGCCTATTTTTGTAGCAGCAATTATACGCTTGTGAGAGCCATGCCCAGCATTATAATCTGAATACTCAGTAGTGTAGAAAAGAGTGAACAGTAATAATGTAAATACACACTTTTTAGAAATAGGTAATCCAATTCATTTGTGCAAATCTGAAAATAATCCCTTTTTCAGTTGGAACTGTAAGTCACATTCTCGAAGGAAGCTCTTCGTCAAAGATGTTCAAAGCCTTCAATGGATCACTTGGCTAAGGTGTTTGCAGGAAATTCTAACAAACAGGTACTTATAGCACGTATATGTGGTAACTCGTGACAAAATTAATCAGAACAAAGCATAGAATCAGGGTTGTAATGAAGCAATCCTATCATTTAATCATGCAGAACAAATAAGAATAGCAAACTCAAAAAATTAATTGTGCATAATTGAATCAGAGATAGGAATATAATTGACTGAAACAGCTAACTATAAGAATCGAATTAAGTCATCATTATTTACCAGCTCTGCTCAAGAAATAGCGAAGCTTTTTGTATGATGCAAATAAATTTGGTCACTTGATGTCAGGATAGGTATAACAGCAAAAAGAATCATAAGCAACAAAACGACTACAAAACATAATGTCCCTAGGACTCATATCATAGTTGGTTCTCACCTCAATTTCTGACCATCAAATATAGATAGTGTTTAAAATTCCTTATCTAACATCAATTACAATGTTTACGCAATGAATAACCAATTAATAGATGAGCATCTCAAATGACTTTTAAAAGGGTAATTTTGGCTTTGTGGGTGACGAATAAGCAATTAGAAGATAACTCATGTGACCCATTAATGATAAAAGATAGCCCAAATCGACCAATCAGAATGTTATGAGGTCAAAATAGCTACCTCTAACCAATGGCAGAAGCATGACTTTCGACTAAAATATATTAAGTTTTTCACTTAGTGTACTTCTTGCTTGCTAAAAAGAGCTTGCTACGACATGGAAAATTTAATAAGAAAGAACTTACCATAGGGAGCCATCACGACAGCAGATCCAACATCCATGTTTACGGGTCTACTATGTTCATGAAAGGATTAATTGTTAGAAACAAACTAAAATCCCACAATTCCTTGACTAAGTCGTGTTCTTTAGCAATCATTGATAGTTCCGCCAAATTACTAAAAAAATGCTCTTACCCGTGAACTATTTCACTTTAGGATTCAGCTATATATAACCAAAGTCTATTTACATAACCGCAAAGATAGATATATTTTCTAGAATATTTATCTATATGTGATTTAATCAAATTTTTCACAAAGAACTTCAGAACCTTATTAAACTAAACCAAGAAAAAAGTAATAAAACGATTTCTAATGCTGGTGTATATATAGTCAACATTGTAGGATTGTAAACCTCATACACGCTTTCGAATATATTATAGCCACAGAAAATTCAGTGAGAAGAATCCTAGGCACATAAAATTTGCAGGGCAGTGACGTTGATCCCCTCCACCTGTTGAAGATGTATAATATTACAGGTCATATGGCACCAATATTTTAGGAACTGTTACGAAAACAAAACTGTGTATTTATTAATTGAACTGACATAGATAAAAAAACTACAAAATCAACAATACCTTTGAAATCAAACTGATACATCCAAACAAAAACCCTCAATCAAAACTAAATTTTGATTAATCATAATTAAGGTTTGTAATTGATTAATTGAACTGACCTTCTTTGTAACGGTGACGGGGTTCCATCATATGTTCTGATGGAAAGAACACCACCATATGGGAGCCTCAAACGATGACCATAGTGATTTCACAGATGGTGGTTTGATGACTTTGTTCGTTTTTTGGGGATTTAAGATTCAAAAAAGCCAGATACAACCCTAAGATTTTATAAATCATAGTTTTAACCCTAACGTTTTAGAATATTCAACCCGTTTTTTGTATGTTTTTTTCTTTTCCTTTTTAACACGTATATGTTTTACGCGGATTTTTACTTTCAGTAAAATTAATTACGAAAATTAGACATTTCTTACTAAATTAAGGAACACTTATACTTTTTTAAAGGAATAAATAAAGTGATTATTTCCTACTAAGGAAAAAATCTCTTGAAAAAGTTCCTACTACTATGGGTTTTGCTTTATAAAGAAAAAGATTTCTGTATTTGTTTGTTAAAAATATCACTTCACTATTCATTAAGATATTTTCTTCTTATATTCCTTTGAAATATAAATGTGTTGAAGTATTGTTGAATCTTGAACATTATGCTTAAAGCTCAAAATTAAGATTACACAATACACCTTTAAGTTATACGACTAGTATGTAACATCGACTGTATATGTTTTTCTTCTTTTTATTATCGTTAATATATTGCAATCCCTCATTCTCGTAAATTCGATGTTAATCACAAGCTAAAACTGATTGTTTATTTTATGCGGATAATTACCTAAAGAGCCACTGAAGTGCAATCACAGTGTAACATCAAGATCTAAAAAAAGAGGCTCAACAACATTATATAGTCTTATAAGAATTGGTTGTCACCATAATGTACTATATACATTGATTATAACATTATTAAATCAAGTTTTCACTCACAAGTTTGCACTTTTCATGTACTCGCATATACCCGCGATTACAAACATACTCAAACAAAATCACGAGGCTAAATTAAATCACACCGTAGTGTCAAATATTAGTACTTTCAGCTTTCTAGCTCAATCGTGACGTGGGGCGACGTTTATAAAACCGCTCTGTAAGAGTATAGATTGAAAGACTAGCATGTTATATGTATGCTTCACATAACATGTTGTTAATCAAAAATTGTTAACAATATAGTTTTAGGTTCTTTTTGGCTAATTCACGCAAGTTAACGCTCGTCGTTTATTGGGGTCTATCCGCAAGTGTAGTGAAATCACGTTGTAATCTCAGATATTAGTATCCATGAAATTGTGGTTAGCGTGACTGCGTGTGTATGATGTGATAATCAACTTCAAATGTTAAATATGTTCATGAAAACCGAGTCCCACATCGGCTAGATAAAAGAAGTTATGGCCTTTATATACCAAAACATCTTTTTTTTTGGAAAAATTCTTGAAATGCCCCAATGTTTCACCCACTTTCTCAAAATGCACCAACCTGAAAATTTCCCAAAATGCCTTATGCAACTTATACGACTTTTCCAAAAATGGAAAAAAAAAATCAAAATTTTCCCAAAATTTTGCTATTTTTTGAACAGTCGCATAAGTTGCATTAGACATTTTAGGAAATTCTCATTTGATTGGTGCAAAAAGGGAAAAAGGATGACACTTTGGGGCATTTTATGAATTTTCCCCATATTTTTTTTTGATAATCATCAACACATATTATAAATGAAACTCATATCAGTTCTTATATTTTCTGATACTTATCATTAGTAGTTGCATAACTTTTATCTCGACTTTTGGGTGAAGCTTATAATCAACTAACTAAGATTACCCAAAATTGTGTAATAAACCGAATAGAACCAAATGGACCAACCGAGTCACTTCGGTTCGTTCAAGATTCATGTTTTCCAATCGAGTTTTGGCTCACACTTTTTAAACAAAGTTAGTGGCAATAGTCGATACAATGCAGTTTAACTTTAAACAAAAATCGTCCTACCTTGGTTTAAATATAAGCCTTAAAATTTAAACAAAATCAGGAAAGAAAAGAAAGACAAAAAAATCTTGTTGGGATGAGGGGATGTTTGGTACGATTGAATCATAGAGAATGGAATCACATAAAAGAATGGAATGACATAAAAAAGGAATAGTCTAAGAAATATCAACAAAGAAATATCTAAAATGCTTGATTCACTTGTTTGGTACAACCGAAAGATGAACTTAATTTGGAAATAAACGTTATTTTGATTGTGCCTTTTATCCAATATCTGATCATAATTATCACTGCGTATAAGTTTATGTTTTCATATATATGACTTTGGTATCAATTCATTATCTTTCAACCAACAAATAGTTTTATTGTTGTACATTACAATATTTTTCAAAATGTTTTAAAGCAATTGGTCGCATTTTGTTGATCAAACGAAAAATGAAAAAAATGATACTACTCCAGTTTTGAATGTTTAGAAGAAAGTTCAAGTATTTTGGACAATAAAATTTGATTTTAAAAGAAATTATGTTTATCAGTGGCAAAACATCAAACACTTCGTCTAGAAAAATTTATAATTAGAAAAACTCTCAAACTTATCCTTTACTTGGAAAATATCAAGGACTAACTTAACTAGTACAATACCCGGACGTTGCCCTGGGTATAACAATAAAATTTAACAAAAAACTTATAACTTGTCTACATATTTTATAATTAAAACTAAAAGTTACACATATTAAAATGTTCACGATCATTCTTATGTAAGGATAAGTACTATATCTAAAACATACCAAAGTACTATCTTTTATCAACTTCAGATTGTGTTATCATTCATAAAGTTGACCACTTCAAAAATAGGCATTCAATGTGTGTGTGCAGCTTCGACCCAGTTTGTTATCTATAGGCTCTGTTTGTTAACACGAGCATTAGCTGTGGGCGGTAACTGTGAGCAATAGCAGTGGCGGTAGCTGTGAGCAGTAGCTGTGAGTGGTAGCTGTGAGCAGTAGCTGTGGCAGCTCACCGCTCATCTGCACTGCTTCTTAAAACAAGCATTGAAAAAATAACATTCCTAAAAAATAATACCGCCCAAAAATTCTCACCGCTCCTATTGTCAAACGACCACTGAAAATTAAAAAGCTCACCGCTCATTTTGCTAAGCAAGTAATAAATTTTAAAATGCTCTCTTTTACCGCTCATTGCTCCAAAATGTTCTCCCACTACTCCTCACCAAACACAGCCATAGTAATGGGTCAGTTTAGGGAAATTGTTTAAATGGATCAACGGACTAAAATAATCCGACTATTATAGTTGCACAATCAATAGTTATGGTTTATATTAAAAGGTTTTCATCCTTGCTTGCAAAATGGCTGTTCACAAAATCAATAGACCAAAGTCAAACATGCCAAACATATATATTATTGTAAAAGTGAAAAAAAAAATTTGAAATGTTTATTTCAAGCTTTCTAGTGCGTTGCCATGTTGTACAAAAAGTGTACTTAAAAACATAGATATCTTACAATTAAACCATGTAAAGCATGTATTTACCATAACATATATACATTATGGACCCTTTTTGGACTACATTATGGATTTTTTCTGGATGCTCGTGAAACAAAAACGATAATATGTTAAATACCATAAGATCCTAAGAGAGTATTCCAGTTTTAGTAACATCGTTCCATTTCCATGTTGCCAAGTTCGCTTCCCTTTTTTTTCTTCGATTCAAGAATCACGTCATCAGCCAATGAAACAACATCAAATCTCAAACAAAATGCAAAAATGAGAAAGGAGTGTTACCACATGATCATGAAGATCCACATTAGTGTTCCACCTTGAAGTTCATATGAAGAGGAAATTGTCACGTATATCGATAAATAAAATTCTAACGCGTGATATATTGTAACATAAATTTACCTTAATTTCTTCGTTGGCGGTCATCTTTGCAATGCCAAACTCGTTTTCTGTTGCTCCAATAGTCAAGATATTTGATTTGGTAATCTGTTTAAATGAAAACCAAACGTTAAAGTTAGTACCTTAAATCAGATCTATGTTGATTCCTACCTTTACGACATGGAAATTAAATGATTCGTTTCTACCACTACTTTTTTACTCGCATTTCTTTATCTTTGTAAACTAACAGTGCATTTTAAAAGGTGCAATTATGACGGTCAGGATTAAATTAAAAAGTGCAATTGTGACGGTCAGGATTAAAACTAAAAACCACATGACCGGCGGCAATAGAATAGTAATAGTAATAATTTGATTTATGAAACGAATATATGATTTGATGAAACTGATTTATGAAGATGACGTTGGAAAGATCAAATTGCCCAAATCAGCAAGAGTAATAATGTGCTTGGTGGTTTAGTAGGTTTTTTAATTTTCAATAACATGTGACATGCACATGACTTTTCGAATTATACTTCACGTTTTTTCATTTGGTTTCATGATTCTTTTGCTAAATCAACGAGAATGAGTTTAGTGTGTATATTTGGATTCTCACCTTTCCTCACTATTTTTGAAGAATGAAAACGCTTGAATGAGAATGGGGTATTCATTCACCGTTTCCTTTCTCACATGCAAACAAACAATTGAATGACTCTCCATTCCGTTTCTTTTCTTTCCATTCACTCCTACCAAACATCGTACTCTCCTGAGATTCCTCGTAAAACAACATGTTTATCAAGTACTCCATTGACTCCCATGTGTATGCAGTGGCGGAGCAAGAAAGAAATCTAAGGTGGTTCCTTTACAGTGCCAAGACTATAAATCAACGTGTAAATTATTTTTAATGGGTCGGGTCGGTTCCCATGTAATACTTACTGTATAATTTAGCAGGTGTTTGCGTTAGCTTATCTTCCGACCTTATGCTATTATATTAACTTTAAAAGGTTATAAACTCATTGGATTTGCACATATTCAAGCTGATCAAGAATTTACCAAACTGATAATAGCGTACTAAATTTCTTTAGCGTATTCTAAGCCCAGAAACTTTATTTTTTTAGAAACAAAAAGTCATATTAGACGACCCTATCAAAATGGCACATTTTACTCAAAAGAACCACAATTTGCACATATTCAAGCTGACTCTTTTTTTAGTTCAAAAAAAAAAAGCTGACTCTTTTTTTACTCTGGCATTATACACTGTGCTTGAGGATTTATATAGTACTAACTACTGTATGCCAATTTCTTATTACTACTTTTTTTTAAACAAATTTCTTATTACTACTAATAATATATGTTTTGTACTATTGACCTATTGGATAAAAGTTGTACTACTACTATTTTATTCTGTATCTTATGTTTTAAAGCTAAAAGCCTATCACCTAATGCTACCTACTTCATCTCCTTCATTGTCTTTTTAATGTCCGGCTAAGTATTCACCGAAATTTATTTTTCTTGTGTTTTTTTCTTTCCTTCTTTGTTAACTTGGATCCTAAGGTGGTTCCTTCCACAATTTTAAGGTAGGTCCTAATGTTTCTTTACATACCATCTCTTAAGGATTTTGGATTCTAAGGTGGTTCCCGGGCATCACCTAGGCCTGCCTTGGGTCCGCCCCTGTGTGTATGCATCTTTCACAGAGACCATCATCCACAACCGCGGTTAAAACTATGATCAAAGGCCAGTTCCAGGTTATGAGTCTCTCTAATTCTTAACGCCATCCATCAAGATCATGCTTACGAATATTTAAAATCATGCATATGAAGATCTAAGATCACCATCTTGACACCAACAGTGTATACAATGTCGCCTCACTTCTGGAGAAGCTTAACTGTTATAGCACGATTGGTGTGGTCCTCGATCATTGTAAAACAGCAAACCCACCCGATTCGTCATCCCTAATGAGGACGTTGTTGTAATGTGTGAGTGTGGGTCTCATAATGTGGATGATCACATTGATAACCTTGACATCCCTATTGAGGACGTTGCTTATGTTCTCTTTCATTCCAACAGTATGTGTTCAAGTCCTAAATGTTGTGTTTTGCCATTTATTTCTTGATGCTGTATGATAAACTTTTGTACTCAAGTCTTTTTGGTTTACGAATGCATGAAGATCTTAGAGGAGGAACATGCGATGCGACTATACTTTGAATACATTACAAGGTGCAAGGTGATGTCCTATATTTGTCAATTGGATCAGACACATTGTGTATCGGGGTCTACATGCAGCTAATGAAACGGGATGACATTGCTATAAATGTAAGATACCAGTTGTGACAAGCTTGACTACTTTTAATCCCACATAGATCGATGAAAAGAAACTATTCTTGTTTATATACCACAATGTACACGAGTCTCACATGTTTGGGCCGGGTAGTCTAAAGTTGTATCTCTTTAAAAGTGGAATTGTTAACCTTAATAGTTTTGATTCTAAACATGGGCAAATATATACGAATTCTTTAACTTTTTTTCATTAGAAAAACGTAAAAAAATTTTGTTGTTTGTAGTTTTTGTTAGAAACATCGCTTCATTATTCAATATTATATTTTCTGCTTATATTACTTTAAATTACAACACATTCAAAAAAATTAGAATAAAAACGTGTTGAAGTGTTGTTGAACCTTGAACAGCTAGGCTTAAAGCTCAAAATTAAGAAGATTAACATACACCTTAAAGTTATACGAGGAGTATGTAACATCAATTGAATATGTTTTTCTTCTTTTCATTATCGTTAATATATGGCAATCCTTCATTCTCGTTGATTAAAGGTTACTATTCAAATAATCATTGTTTCTGACGCTCTTAAAGAACTCCAAGCAGCTATCTTGGAAAACAACCGTTCACCGGCACCCTGAATATCTTCAAGGTTCAAACCCTTGAGTATCTCTTACTCGATCACTTTCAGGCTTATTCACTTGTGCATATCCACCAAGCATGCCATCATCTGATGTCTATACTCCATAATCACACTCACCATAAAATAACACAATCGTTACAATTTTTAGGCCCGACTCCAAAAAGTCCCAAGTTAGAATCCACTGCACCCATCCGCACTCCCATCATCTTTGCTACTCTTCTTTATTTAAAATTGAATTGGTTTGAATCCTTATGGCCTATGTTTATCTTACTTAAATCAGTTTGCGTTGCTCGTTACAAAATTCAATTACATGGGTATCCGCGATGTATTGCGCGGGTATCCTACTAGTCTCCTTAAAGGCATGCAGCCCCATCTCCAGGATCCACGGCCCAACAACCCATAGAAATCTAGTACAACTAATTAGTAGCATAAATGCCCCTTAATGACTACTTGTAAGGTCAGCGTATTGTAAAGTTAGCGTATTTGGCCTAATTGTTCTTGAAATTAAAGGTTAACTTTTTTTTATAAAAATGTATTGTAAATATGTAATATTTATTTATTTTAGTTATAAATAAAATTTTAATTTTAATTAGAATTGTTAGAAGTTATTATATTTAGTTTTAAAAAATAAAAATAGAAAATGGTGGGCCGCCATAAGACCATAATTCTGGTGTTAACCAAGGAGTCATTATTCTGGTGTTATAGAGATTGTAGTGTTATGAAGTGAGATGCTAACGTGACACTTAATTTTTATAACAACACACCACAACATCAAAACACACCCTATGCTCTTACCATGGTGTGTTTATTAGGCCCTAACACGAGGCAAATTATGAATTCTTAGACTTTTTTCATAATAAGATTTTCTATTTTGTGTGAGTGTAGGGTAACTTCAAATAATGAACATATATTTCTATTATAACTAACATGGTTTATTTTTTTCTCGACATTATCAATATTGAACATATACTCCTATTATAACCATTTAAACCATAATCTCATAAGTCACCGTTTTTAATGGGTAAAAAGGTGAAAATCACCTACACCTCACCTATATTAACCGGTTAATATCAATTATCATTTATATATTATCCACGTAGATATACACATCACATAACTCACTCCACTTGTGCATCTAGTGATTGGGATCATTGTGCAACATGATTTAAGAATTTTGTT
Source organism: Glebionis coronaria (assembly GCA_025667525.1). NCBI lineage: Eukaryota > Viridiplantae > Streptophyta > Magnoliopsida > Asterales > Asteraceae > Glebionis > Glebionis coronaria. Next base: position 687,698,630 of record CM046875.1, on the reverse strand, counting down.
ATAAAAGTTATCCCACATAGACACAAACTAAAAATGATGACATCTTTATACGCACAAAAGATAAGAAAGAAGCTAGAAGTGTTTATAAACCCGGGAAAGAAAATAGACACAAATTTGTCGAGTTTATGTACATCTCTTTTTGTCTTTTAACTATCGCTATTTATACATGTTTCTTTCTTGAAAAGCAATTTCTTTTGAATGAATGTATGATGAATAATTTATATTAACAAATAATGTTTTTATATAACTTTGGTAAGATTCACATCTTACATGTGAGTGTATAAGTTAATATAGATTATCTATCCTACAAACATAGATTGTTCATTTACTTTTTTTTTATTAATATTACAACTTAAAGAATAAGTATTTTAAAAACTTTTTTGTAGCAAAACTAAATTAAAACTAAGGATTTACAACAACTAAACAAATCATGTAAGTACCTTTGAACAACTCTACACTAACTGGACGACTTTTTTTTTATTATTTGACACCAAATATACGACCAATTTTTTTATATAATTGTCGTTTAAAAAAAACTATACGTCTTACTGGTTGCTTTTGGCTTTTTATATATAATTGTTGGTAAAAAAACTAGTACAAATTTTTCTTGAAATATGGGTTAATCTTTAAGCAAAAGGAGTGTAATATGATCATTTTGCAAACAAACATGTAGAGTGTCTATTTGTTCACGGTGTAGTTGCTTTAACATTTTATTTAATTTCTCTAACAAGTTATATGTCACGACATAAAGCAATTCAAATGAGAATTGAGGCATTTAAAACAAAGTTTAAGGATAAATATGACTTTCATTTATCTCACCACATGGGTGAGTGAATAAACCTAGATTAATAGAATGAAGTTACATTCTACTTAAAAAAGATATTATAATTATTTCTTTAACTAATGAAATAATCTTGGATTTTTTAAAAAGCACGACTTTGTGTTGTCTACGAAAAAACTAAAAAAAATTAGCGAAAAAAGGAAGAAAAGAGTTGGACTTTTTCGTTAAAACAAAACATTCAAACAAGAAACATAAAAGTCGAGTCGTTGCAAAAAAAACCTCGTGCACAAAAGACATTTGGCAATATACGTACATGTTATGTTTAGGTCTTGTTTTTCTTTGTTTTTTTGTCCAAGATATGGTTTTATAGTTTTTCTAAGAAGCTATAAGCCCCGTCCCCGTGTATATACGAGTTACATATGATATAAAAGTGTACGAGTATTTGTTTATTTTTTTATTATTCAAAAAATAAAAAAATTTATAAGTTTCACTTAACTCCCTCTAATTTATTTGAAATTTAACCACTAAAATTTTATTAATTATATCATGTTTTTTAAGTTTTTGTTTTTTCACAAATAGAACACTTATATTTTTATGTTTTTTTCTCCATCATATTCCTCCACCAACTTATTGAAAAATAAAAAGTAATTAATAAAAGCTTTTGTTAAATAAGAAAATATTTATGTTGTTTTTAAAAAACTGAAAGTAAAAAATAATTAATTAAGAGATTGTTTTTTATAAAGAATACTTTTTTTAATACGAAAGCTCTTACCTTTCATTTTTCTTTAGTGTACGAAAGACGATGCAAAAAGATTTTGTCATTTGTATATACTAGGCGAGTACCCGCGTATAACGGCGGGAATTTCCTAACGACAAATGATTAACCGTTGCAACATGTGCTTATTCTACTCAAACAAAAAAATTAATATCAAAAGACATGTAAAGACATTTGGTAAATGCACACTTGTGCACTCTAATGTTAATGATTCTCTAACTATGTTAGCGAGAGAAAATAATATCTACAGTTGTGTCTCTTTCATATAAACAAAACCATTATTTTAAGTTCTTATGCCTATTCCATACACGGGTGTCATTGGGTCGGGTTATCGAGTCTTGTCGGATCGAGTCACGTTTCACTTTCTAAGAACACACCAGAAACCCGACAAGATAGGTATAGGGTTATTGGGTGCGGATGGTATTAAGGTCGAGTCTTATCGGGGTGGGGTATTAGGGTTATCGGATTATACTACAAACAAGTATTGAAGACCCGCGCTCCGCTACGACGGATCTTCAAATTGAAAAACTTTTCTTGCTTAAAATAACAATATAAGAAGTCGCAAACAAAGAAATCAGATATTGTGTCTTGTAATTTGGTTGAGGGAACATAGGAGAAATGACAGACTTGGACGCTATAAAATTCACATTCAACGTTCGCATATGTAACCCACTAAAACTGAGATTCAAGAGTATCGGTTCGTCTAACATAAATACAATCGTGTATCTTCTATTGCAGGGTACACATCTCCACTCATATCCGCTTTAATATAGCAACAAATGGATGTCCATCAGTTCAAACATATCCAACAACACCTGTAAAAGTAACGTAGCAAAATTTCATTATCAACATTCTTAAATTGTCATAGCCAATTTGTGTAGGATCAAATAAACATTATTATTCTGATGACCAATGTCATTATCACTGGTCCAATGGTTGTTTCAATTTGAAGATTTGTTGAAAGTAGTAATCTAAGGAATAAATGGAAAAAACTTGCATGATAATTTCAAAACGAATCTCAAGTAGTTAAGAGTTCAAAACCGTATAATGGCAAACTGATCTATCCAGTACTTGCAGATAACACAATGACTAAAACATCGTCTAAATCTCATTACCTGCCGATACTCGTCTAGTTTTGATAAAAATCTGGTTCATGGGATATGTGTGCGTAAAAAGATTACACATAAAATATAAATTTCTATGTACGACAAATTTCTACTGATCTATTGCTTGTAAACATTATTTCCACTGATCTATTGGTTGTAAACATTATTTCCACTGATCTATTGGTTGTAAAAATTTGGTTTGGATGAGGAAGCAACGTAGGTCCGGCCACAATCTAATAGATTTATAAATTTCTCAAACCCAAATCAATCAAACTCTTTTTTTGCATTTTTTTCTTCAAGTACAAAAGCTTAACCAAATAATCTCATAAACCAACAATATGCAGCTCATGAGCTTTTCCAAGTATGAATGAACCCATAGGCCAATGAAATAAGCTAATCTAAACATGGTTTGAGATCGTGGAACATATAATTATATAATATAGAAAATAGAAAAATCTGCAACAAAGTGTGTGATATGCATTACTTGTAGATATAATGTTCACCATACTTCTTTGATTTTTTACAGCTTCGAAAGCCAAGAAAGTAAAAAAAAAACTCACTTTAGTGTCTCTCTCCAAAGCGGCTTTGCCTGAACTCATACCTCCACCACATCTGCATACTAAAGGTATATCAAGGAACGATCTCTTTATATTCAGGTGGTAACTTAGACAAGGTGACCCGTTTTGAGAAATTCAAATGTGAAATATGATTACAATATGTATTTCAATAAAAATATGAGTTTTGTAAAAAGAAAATATACAAGGCAAAGTATTTACATTCATAAGATGCAAAATTGGACTCATTATTTTCAACGACAGAAATGCTTGTGCAATTGACAATGCGACGCCTTCTCACATCTCTATCGGCATGAATATTTTATGTCTTTCCTGTTGGCAAAGTGTGCTGAAATGATTGTTCCAGCTTTCCTTAGCGAAAGAGAAGAGGAACTCATACATTCCAAAAAGGGGAATGCCAAACTGGGTCCCGATGATTCAAAGCCAAGTTCTTTATCTATTAAATGAATGGTCTTCTTTCGTAAAAAAATATATTAAAGATATACCTTCTAAAAAGGAGAACACCGCACAGTAAAATGTACAAAGTAACCCTTGCGAATCGAGCACATGCAATCAAGTCACAAAATCTACATCGGGATATAACAGTTGTAAGTGAATTGAGTCTCAATTCCCAGTCCGATATGGAGATACTATCTAAACACTAAACATAAATATGATTTTTGAACTCCTATAGACTATAGTGCTATGTAGTATACTATTATACAAATAATCCAATCCTGAGATATAAATCAAGCCAATGTAATAATTGCAATACCTAAACATAGTCGAATTAAACAATCCTTAGAAATAGCTATGCATAATGAAAGTCACATAATATTTGGTTAGCCATACCCGAATGCAGTCCCTAAATTAATGCCATGTGAGCCGACTCCATAAATTGTGTGTGCAGCTCGTTTTATTCATATATCATTAAGAATGTTCTTCATAAGACACCTAAAACCATTTGCTCGTCAACAAAAACCAATCACTTGCACAAAGATACAAACAACTTATGTTTTCAAACTGCAAATAGGATTATTTTTTTTGTTCTTGAATCAAACAAAATCCATTTGCACAATTAACACCGTAAAACAAACATGATTGAAGAATATATCTGTTTTCATAGACGATTCGCCCGCATCTTCTAAATTCTTATATACTAAGACCCCGGGTTCAATGGTTTATTACGTTGGTGAAATCAACTTACCGTCAACCGCAACTATATAAAATGATTATCAGGACTGCATCCTTATATACTAAGACCCAGGTTTCAATGGTTTATTGCGTTGGAGTTTCAGATAGCATATAGGAAGGACAATATCCAAAAATTATAGAAGAATGTACTTAAATTAGCTTCTTATGTAACGAAACACACTAAGGTAAACATCAAGGGGCTTGCCTATTTGGAAATTTAGGAATATCAAAACTCAATGCCAAAAACCCACTTCTTTCTTTTATGCATAGTAGAAGAGTTTTCTTCAAATGTTATAACCTTAAATAGCAGATGGAGTACATGTGATTGTAGATATTGAAGAACACTGTCTGCAAAATTTTCATTTGCGCTCTTGCCATCATATGTTGTTCCAAAGAAACTAAGGTAAACGAAAATCATGGTCTTCTTTCTTTTTTGTCCCCTGCATATTTCCACCAACTTCTCATAAGAAAATACAAAACAAGATAACCTGAGTTTAAATTTCATATGTCAATCAAAGAATCAAGAGAAGCAAAAAATATGTAGTTCTGTCGTGGCGGAGGTATTAGTTTGGAAGCTAATCGCTTTGTCTGAACTCATACCTCCACCATTAGCATCTTGAAATGAACGCTAAGATTTTGTGTTTCCCGTATAAAGCATGATAACAAACGGATCCATCCTTAAGAGCTTCTTCCAAATTTTCAGCAGCAGGAGTGACCATTGCTTCATTAAACGACTTGAGAAGCTGGGAGGACAGATCTGTGTATCGCTCTGGGTTGATATAACAATCCCCAAACGGTTTGCCAAAGAAACAAATATTTCCATATTCTCCTTTGCAAACCTATATTGCTTAGATAACGGCTTATTTAAGTGTATAAGCCTTCTAATTTTTCCCAGCCGATCGAACCGAGTGCTTTTCCATCTCACCTACCCTGAAACTAATTATTACTACATGGATTAAAACAAACCCAATAATCAAGAATCAAAAATGTAAAAAATTCATAAACATATCACAACAACAAAAGTGAAAACTGAAAATAAAAAAAAAAAGATAGACAAAATCAATGAAGAACAAATCTATATACAAAAACAAAATATACATCGAATACATATGTCATAAAAAAACATGCAACAAGTAAAACAAATACGTCGATATGATTTAGTTACCTGATCGAGTTGAGTGGCAATGTGTTCTAATCGATTTGAGCGCATCTATAGCAGTACCATCGTCAGGCTCCATCTGAGACCACCATCTTCAGCAACATTCCGACCATCACCCAGTATTCATTTGCAAACCAAAGTTACCGAAACAGATCAAAACAACCACAAACGCATCAAACCCACCTAGCATACGAAAACCACCTAGTCCACTGAAACTATGGCATTAGTTTGGTAGACGGTAATAAAAGTGGCGACAACCGTGGTTCTATGGTAATAGAGAGGGATTGCAGCTGTGGTGGTGGTGGTGGTGGTGGTGGTGGCGGTTAGGTTACTGGTGGAGGTAAAAGAGATTTAGTGGTGTGAGTATTAGGTTAAAGAGAGAGTGGGAATCGGGTCTTCAAAATTCAAAAGGTTTTACAAATGTTATTTTGAAACAGCTTTGCTATAAGGGTTACAACTAAGATTCTATAGTTCCTAAAGATTAACAATTTTTGATAATTAATATTTCAACATTTCCATGTGTGTTTATGCATGGTTCCTTACATAAAATGTTTGGTTGGTAAATGCATGCCACAAAGGAAAATTTTCAATTTTCAACAATATGTATTCGTCCTTTATAATTAGTTAAGATAATAAATCGTATAAGAAAGTATGCAAGTAATCTATAAGCTAATAAAAGTGACTATTATCCAACTTATATAATGACATTTTGTTATATTTTTTTGGATGTTGGTTCATCCAACATCTGTTTTTAATCATTAATATATGAGTCGTTAGATAACATAATACAATAGAAGTTTATAGATCACATCACATATTTGTTTTACAAATTACTAAGTTTAATGGAGTGGAAATCTTGACTGACTTTACCTTAGATGATATTGTCAACATGTTATCGCGTCATGCGGCCTAAGACGTGAGATGCATCGTTTATGTTACAAAAAATATTAAAACGTCGACTTTAAACATGGTGTAGGTTGAGGTGTTAATGGGCGGGCAAAGGCGTAACGTGTGGCCAGCGTTTTTGAAGTGTTTAGGGGACTTGTTAGTATTTTAGATTGGGACTTGTATTTATCAGTGTTTTTTTGTGCTTGAATTTAATAGTATTTACCACACATGTAATTATAAAATATGATACAAAGTTATAAGTCTGAAAATATTGTTTTCTACATTAAATCACGCCTTAAAAAATGTCCCAATATCTCACGCTAAAACTTAAAGTTTGGATATATCGTCATGCCAAACCTAACTAGGCTCTAGCTATTCTATCAATGGTGACATGTCATGATCTAATATATGTAACCTTCATATTAAAATTTGACCATCATGATACGGTTCCTGTTTTTCCGGATAGTTCATAATGATTTTACACGTTTTCGACCCAGTTACACATGAGGTTCTCGTTCCTCATGCTTGTGTAACGCTCCCACATGAGTATTGTTACCGCTTCAAGTATATGAAAACTTTAGATCGTAGTTGCAATATGTTAAAAGTGCTTCCTGATGGCGTAGACTAATTGAAATACTTTCGCTACATTAACGTGTCACATAACCCGTTGTACAAGTTACATGAAATAGTTTTCAATTTGATAAATCTTCAAACTTGGAAAGCAGTTTCTTTTCATCGTCTGATGAAACTACCTCAAGGTATAGGTAACCTCGAACAGCTACTGACATTTTGATATTGATCACATTAGCAGGAAGTTGACTTCTCTTCAATCATTAAGCCACCTTCTAATAGGAAACCAAGACGCGTCATGTACTCTTGGTGATCTGAAACACTTGAAAATCTTCGAGGTAGTCTTAAAATAGAATGCTTGAAGCAGGAACATGTAAGTGAGGCTAAGAAAGCCAAACTTATAAAGAAGCAACACCTTGTTTATATAGTACATCTTACAATAGACGTGAATATATTGACACCCTCCATTTGAACTCAAACTTGGGCACTCTACAAATGATAATTATGGTGGTTAACGGTGTGTGGCTGGATGTTTTCTTTAACCAATTGAAAGAAGCTTCGGCTCCAAAAGTAGGCCACCTCCACCTATTTTTCGCCTTTGGGAAAGCTTCCATTTCTTAAGGAATCCCATATCGAAGGTGGAAAGGCTCTTACACATGTGAACTATAGTTGGAAGAATGGAACGTTACAAAGTATATCAACATCATGCTTTGCCTTGCCTTTATTACTTGAAAATTTCACACTGCAATAATTGTTATCATCGCGACACTAAGTTTTAGGCTTACCATTAAGAAACTAAGCATCCACAATTCTGCAAATGTTTCATATTGAAGCAAAGAAATATGCCATAAAGAGACATGATTGGATGGGGAGATATCACATACCTCAAGTGTACGGGTTCTTTGATTATTTGGTTATATACACGATGGTAAACGTGTAAGTACGAGCTTGATGAGACTGAAAAACTATTGAATATTCAAACATATAACGGAAAGTCTCTCATTTTCTTTTCATGAAGAAAAAAACTCATACTAAGAGGCCCGTGTATAGTCGAGCCGAGGAGCTCGAATCGTGGGCAAAAAGTAATGCCACGTCAGTTTTTCTTCCATAACACCAAAACAACCCATAACCCACAACTTTTCTCGGTTTATCGTGACCCCACCCTTTTTTTAATTCAACAATTAATATACTAAAACTTGATTTTTTCATTAATTAAAATAAAAATACAATTACTAAAATAAAATTACACGAAATAAAAAAAAAACACAAAATAAAAAAAAATAACACGAAAAAAATACAAACACGAATTAAAAAATCTTAAAAAATATACAACTTAAAAATTAAAATATTTCGCGCGCGCCTCATTTTTGAACATTTCGATCCTCACCACGTCATCAGCACTCATCCCAGTTGTGTCGTATCGAAGGATTTGCAATTATTCATTCCTTTTTTGAAGCTCAACCACTTCTAGTCTTGCCGCCATCTCTCGTTCCAATCGTTCCTTATTAGCATCACGATCCGATATCATTTGTTGTTTTAGCAATTCGGCCAATTGTTCTTTTTGAGACCCGGAAGTGGCGGATGAGCTTGAGGAGCGTTTAACCTTGGGCTTTCTTGGAACACTCGATGGATGAGGGGTCTCATCATCATTAAAATAATCAGGATCTAAATTGGCTAACCTCCCTCGCGCACGGCGTATTCGAGTTGAATCAGGATTTTTTTCATTTATACATGTCTTTCAAAACAAACCAAGCACTTTTGTGTAGAAACTCCTTGTTCCCGTTTTCATCTCAAAACAAACTCATCACACGAGTTATCAAATCATCTTGATTTTCTCCACTCTAAAGTTTGGCGTTTTCATAAAATGAATTAAACTTGTGAACCTCGCGGTTCAAAGTCGTCCACTTCACGGTCAACATAATTTTGTTCCTCAGTTTAAAACCCTCATCCTTAAGCCGATTGTTATACATATCCATAATTTAGAACCAAAACGCCTCATGGACCCGACCTAATGGTATTCGGATTCTTCAATCCAACACTCGGCCAAAACTTCTTCTTCACATTGGGTCCAAAAAGAACGGTCTGATTGCGAGGGGTGGTGGTGGGGCTTTCTTCAGGTTTTTTTAGAAACACTTTTCTTTCTCCCACCTTTCATCGATGGACCCGCGGCTTGTTCTTCGGGGTCATCGTTTTCTTCGGGCTCTTGAGGTTCTTGTGAAGAGTGTTGAGGAAAGTTTTGGAAATTTTGTTGTTGTGATTGTTGGAAGACTTTCGATTGTTGAGATTGTTGGAACCATAAACTGAATGCCTCGGGTATACAATTAACAAATGGGTTTGATTGTGGGAAGTTAGCAAAAAGATTTGGTAGTTGATTATAGTTGGAGAATGAAGAAAATTGGCTAGTTCTTGAAGTGCTAGATGTTGCGGGTAAGGGAGTATTTGGGTTAGACGAAGCAGACGAATTTGGTAGTTGAGTAGTCGGAATTTAATTTTGAGGATCGGATAAAAAATAGTTTATCCATTGATTCGGGTATTGGTTTGGATTTTGACTCATGGTGGATAGAAATAATATAGAAATTAGAGGTTGTGAATTATAGAAGAAGGTGTATTTTTTTGTTAGATTTAGAGAGGATTTATAAGTAAAAAATAGGGAAAATGGGTTTTTTTTACCTTCAAACGGTCAAACACACTCCCTAAAAAAACTAGTCGTTGCCCTAACGGTCATATTTTCAAAAAAAAAATAAAAAAATAAAAAATAAAAAATAAAAAACGATAACTCAGCCCATGACGCGAGCCACGGTGTGGTTGGCTGCGCCATGGGGTCGCGCCATCACTCACAACGCTCGCTAGCCAGCCAAAAACCAATAACTCATCCCATGGTACGGTTGGCGGCGCCATGGCCATGGTGGCCAGCCAAGCCATGGCTCACTGTAGCCGGCCCTCTAATATAAATTTTCCGTATTTAGTTGACAAAAAAATAAATCGCACCTGAAGCAAAGTTAGAAGACAAAAAACAAGTACATAAACCAACAAATCTTTGTTTTTGTTAGGATTAAGTATTCTGGTTACTTATTTCTTGCCTTTGTAGTTTTATAACAAAACGACCTAAACTGATGTAATACTAAAAGAAGCAACGGATGACACGAGAGAAAATTTATATGAGTTATTTCACTTTTTAAATAGTTAACCAAATTTGTAAAATTTTATTCTAACGAGTCTTAACTTTTCCATAACAATAGACGAGAATCAATTTGTTTATGTAGCTGGCAAAATCTATTGTTTACATGACCTATTAGTAACTATAATCTATTGTTTACATGACCTAGAGTAAGCTCTTCAATTCAGTATAACAAGATTACTTGAATCATTCACTTGTCTATTATGGCCGAGTATAACAATGTAGTATTTATTTGTGTTTAAAGGAATGGTGATTCGGAGCATTCTCCTGGTCATTTGATCTATTGGAGTGCTTCCCTTTGTTAAGAGGTAAATATTCATTACATCTCAACACATTGTTATTGAATTATAGTAAAACATTTACGTGCATACACCACAACCTTATTACTTGATTCTACTGCGCAAATGCAAGTCGGGTTACACTATATACATGGCCTATTATTTCATACACTGTTTTTTTTATTATTTTATTGCAAAAAATAAATAACTTTTTTTGTCTTGTAGCTTTGGAATGAAAGACGCCATTTAAAAGTGCTTGAGATTGATAAAGTAGCGCTTATGAGAATTAACGAGTATATTTGGGAGACCCCTTAATAGTTGATGTCATTATTTTCATGAGAATGTTATATGAGACTTTCTTTAGTTGCATATACAGACACACCATTTCCGATTATTGTGTTCAGCGGTGTATATTTAAGACTATAAAGTTATTTGGTGCGGTTGTTAATGAAACCGTAGGAAAAAATGATTTTCTGGTGCAGTTTTAGAACCGTATAAAAAATGTTTTATTTTTTGGTACGCTATTATTAGGTGCGGTTCAAAAACTGTACCAAAAGGCCTTTAAAACCGTACTAAATGCTTATTTTCTGTAGTAGTGAACTAACGTATTCAAGGAATATCATATGCTTAAAACCAAACAGTAAACAAACAGTCTGAAAATATGTGAAATCACTTTGACAAGAAACATGATCGGATGTGGTTTTGCAAATTCAACCTACTGTTCCATCTCCAAATCTGTGGATCTCGGGAATTCCTGATGCATTTCATAAACATGAGTTACACTACTTTCTCCATTCTTTTCATTCTCCTTGCAGTTCTTTGTCTTTCCAACAAATTCTGTGAGGATGAAGTTTCCACTGCTGTGGATGATCCACTTGTTGTAGCAGTTGCACCTGGTGCATCTTCAGCCTTTCTTTTCTTGGTTTGTTTGGCCTTTTTCATTATCTCATCTTTCACGGGCTTTTATCGATGAAAAAGACAAAAACAAGTCAAAAGATTAAAAGTGCAAAAAGAACGGAAGTCAAATGTCTATTCTGAAGATTTATCGATAAAAAAAAGATTAGAATTGTAAGAAGAAAATCAGCGCTTCCGGTGGCAAAAGCTATTAGTTTGAAAAAAATTAACACTCTACAACTTTGAACGCCTTATTTCTTTCTAGCCTAAAACAAACCAATTTTACCCTTTATCCCCTTCTTCATATAACAGGTCAGTAAATTTGTAAAAAACATAATCAAATTAAAGCCATCTTGGTATGGTACTTTATTACCTTCTCCATGGCTGTTAGTTTGAAAAAAATTAACACTCTACAACTTTGAACGGTTTGCCTTATTTCTTTCTAGCCTAAAACAAACTAAAAACAAACACACCAATTTTACCCTATATCCCCTTTTTCATATAACAGTTCAGTGAATTTGTAAAGAGCATAATCAAATTAAACCCATCTTAGTATGGTACTTTAGTACCTGCTCCATGCCTGTAGGACCTTCTCTGTCAACATCAGTGGGATATATGTTCATTCCAGTACGTTTCTGAACAATAGTAGCTGCGTGATCTTGGAAAGCCTTCAAAGTCTGGTCCACCAATCAGCGTTAGTACATCAAACAATCAGTAGTTTTTTAGAAAGACAATCATTAGATGAAATTAGACCATTTCCTAATTACAATTTGAGATTAGACGAAATATCACCTTTTTATGTCTTGCTGCCTCTCTAGGAGTTTTGGAATTACGAATTCTAGACTGCACAAAGTGTAAGCGGTACAAATATATATTATGTTAACATAAAACCGTCCAACATTGTGCATATTAAATGCACAAACCCCTCCTGTTATATTATTATAAGAAAACACAGTAATCGCACTTTACAAACACATGTTAAAAAGGTTTAATATTTTTTTTATTTTGACAGATGAAAGATGGATTTGTAAGAAGGTAAGATACCTCTGCAGCGGCAAAATCCTCAGGTGTGGGACTTAAAGACGGCATGAGAGATGATTTCTCATACATCTTTTCAGCCTCTTTAGATGAAAATACCTTGGATGCTTCAATTCGCTCCTATTATCAACAGTAAAGTATTACAAAGAACCTTCTCATAAAAGGCACTAAAAATGAGCTTAATAGCAGAAGACAAACAAGCACGACTCAAAAGCATAGAAATATGATAAAGATTAAGCATGTAGTAAAGTGCATGGCATATAGCAAGTGTCGGTTCAGAGGTTGGTTTGCTGCGTCGTCTATATCAAGTTATGAAGCAAAAAACAGAAGTCAAGTCATATCATATAAAGTATGCAAGCGTGACACACATCATGGCATTTAAGGTGCCGATATCATATATAAAGACAGCAGAGTATTAATGATACAGAGCTTCAGTCTTAACTTTTACTTGTATTTCATATGAACTAGACATGCCATAACGTTGTTTGACATGCTTGATCGTCATAAACATAAACAGGTTCAGAGATGATCACGTCCAGCTCAGTTTAAAACAAAATAACGATACTCTATGATACTATGGAGAGACTTTGGAAGCAAATCATCAAATTATTAGCTAGAAGGACGAAACAATCTATCACCACTTATAACTTTACTAATAGCGGTTTCTGCACTAGGTAACTCTTTTCAACACAACTTCAAGGTAGAATGTGATCAGGATGGAGCAGAGTTCTATGATTTTATCCCTATGATATACACTAGGTACACATTAGTTTTCTATGTATAAAAGCAGCCAGTAACGATTACTGGAAGACTGCATTGCTAGTGTACATAACGCAAACAGACTTAATAATAGTTTACCTAATTTAAAAGAACTACGTCTTATTGGGCGACACCAACTTCTCTCTAAACCTGTGTGTCACATCCATAGTGGGCATTGTATTGGATCAAAGGAGTATATCAAACCGACTGAGGTCCAAGAGGCTAATAACACACGATTTTAGTTGCCTTTGTTCTTATTATGCTACTCTATTTTTCTTCATTCACAGTTTTTATTTCACCAAACAATGGCTTCTCCTTAATGAATTGGTATAAAGATAAAACAGTTGCCATAAAATAATTAAAAAACTTACAAATGATGGGTGTTATGGAAAACCAAGGTTTCAGTTAAGGTAACAACATCATACCCAATCCCGTGAAGCACTGTATGGGTACAGATTATAAGAACACAAAGTGTCACTTCCAAAACAATAAATCATCAAAGAACGGATGAGATAATATGGGCACATTTGATAAGTACTAAACACGTTTATGGAAGCACATAGATGCCCTTCTATCAAAAAAAAAAAAAAAAAACAGCAAGCTACGGATAAAAACGTTTCACACGATAAACAATACAATGGAAAGAAAAATACAGCACAAATTTCCACTTTCCCAGTAATGCCACATCCCGATCAAAAGCATAAGCATGCAGAAATTAAATAACTAACCTTTTCTTCAATTTTATTAGAGTCGAGCGAAATAAGAGATTTGAACTTGTGGATAATATACAGTCGATAGCATGGTTTTGTTGTGATGTTGTTTCCCACTAAGGTCAAGTGCTGCAGCTTCGGGAGTGATGCCAGCGGATTAATCTCAACGAAATTATCAAATGGATTATTAGCAAGAACCAAGGTGTGCAGTTCGGGCAAGAACTCTACATTTAAAAAACCACAAAATTGTTACATAAAAATCACAAACAGTGATTTGGGCAGGGACGGAGCCACGTTATCTTTTGGGTGGGCCAAAACCAACCCCAACTTTCCTATTAATACTTGTAGTATAATGTGTTGCAATATATTTCGTATATAAAATTTCAATTGGCCTACCCAAAATAAGATACTCAGGCCAATTAAATATAGATTAAAAGAATCTTGTACTCTAACTGATATTGATAACCATTTGGAATTTCTATCGTCAATGTTCAAACATGTTCGTCGAAATTGATAATATCATTTACCTGCAACTCTCCCGGACTTTACATCCAATATTCCGCCAATCGACACTTTTATAGTATTGATTTTGTTTTCAAATGATCAGGTATAGAACACTTTTACTTTTTTTTTTTTTAATTATCTTGGTTAGTTTAACAATTTTAGTGGTTAATTGAGTAATTATTTAGCAATTGAATAGGTTACTAAGTATTACTCTTTTAACCATATACAGTTTGGCAATGTGTTAATGTGTTTAATATATCTGATTTCTTACAAACAATGTGTTTAATATATCTTATTTGTTGTATGAATTTACTAGATAATAGGCATCCATCAATGATGAAAAACAAAAAAAGGTGGATTTATTTTTTACCATGACCATTTCACAAGAACTGGTGAAGAATATAACAATAGAAGAAGAAGATAAAAACCAACTAAAGGACGAGAATCCTCCACCGATTTCACTTGTCGAGGATGATTTTAATGCTAAGAAACGCCGTGTGCGGTTGAAATGGAAAGATTTTATTGTACGCCTATTTTTATTTTATTGCTTTTTTTGCCGGTGTCTTTTTAAAGATATTTTTTTGGCATACCCGGCTCAATAATCCTGGCTCCGTCACTGGATTTGGGCCATGTAGATAGTACTTCCATTTTCTATTAAAATAAAGTCCGCATTTCATATATGAATTTATATAGGTACAGAAGATGCCCTGTATGACAACATTAATTGATCTAGTAACCAATACAAAAGGAAGGGGGATTTGGTTTAGCTAAATTTTGGCTTATTGGATAAAAATGAGCTTAGCAGCTTTTTTGAAATTCAGTTAGTCCCATGAGCTGGAAAATAAGATTAACCAAAAATCCTCAAAAACATGTGAACAACTTGACACGTGAAAGGTAGTAAATAACAAGTACGAATAAAAATAAAAAAAACGGGGAGCATCACAATACCTCCAATGTTGGGGTTGATGACCTTAAGACCGTTGATATCAAGCAACAACGTTCCGAGTCGATTTAACTTGGGGAAATTGTCAATTTTGACAAGCTCATTGTGTGACAAGTCAATAGTGTCAAACTGGTCCTGTTTGTAAACACAGGAAAACATATGAATGTCATTACCAAAGAACAGAAAACTAAAAACCAAGTAACCCCAACGCTAACCTACATTAACGCTATCATTAAAAAATAAGACTAAGAAGCAGTCGCTAATCGGCACTTTGAAAAACCAAACCCTAACATACAGTTACACAACTATAAGCTCTTCTGGTTTTGTATTTGTGTTTTAAAAAAGGATGGTGTTTTGGGTTAAATAGGTACCTAGTGGTTTAACAAATAGTGATACATATATATGCTTCAATTTAACATAATTAATTTCATACTCATAAAGAAAACAAAGCCAGACCCTAACATAATTTAGCCTAATTTACACTTATAAAAAGAAGTAGACTGACCTCAGTAGCATCTAGGCTTTCGATAAGGTAAATCCTTTTTCCTGTTAATAAAAAAATAAAATAAAAAATATAGATTAGGGTTTAAATTAGATAAAATAAATAAAAAGACAAGAGATGAGATGAGGGTACCTTTGAGATCTAGTACATGCTCGCCATGATCATTGCGAAAACGGCGGCTTTCCTTTATCAAATCTGCCGTCAATCGACCCATTAGGTTTTCTTTTGTTTTTGGTTTTTGTGAAATGAAACCAGAGGTGCGAGGGAAACCCTAAACGTTTGTATTTATCGACCAACAGCCGGCCCAATAAGCCCAAGTGAGAATAGCTAAAAACAGAGTTTATAAAAAAAAAAACCTTCAACTTTTTGATATTTACACTTTCAGTTTTTCTTATCTTTTACTTAGTATAGCAAAACCTTAAGTGGGATATTTGTCTTTCAAATATCTTTTATTTTAATTATGTTAAAATTAAATAGTCAAACATTCCTTAATTTGGAAAAAATACACATAAGTTCGTTTTTTATACGTGAGAAGAGAAAGAAAAACCTAAAAGTTTTAGTGAGGAAACAAACTTTAAATAAACAGGCATACTTTTATTTTAATTATGTTATAATTAAATAGTCAAACATTCCTTAATAATGCGGCATTTCCAGAACTCATCCTGACCGCATCAATTAATAACAACAAGCAAATCAAATTGAGATCATCAAATCAATCGGAAGCAAAAAAAGGGTATAAACATACTTTGAGTATAAAAGAGATGAATCACCATGTGAGTAAGATTTTCTTCGATCCATGATTGTTAACTATTTTTTAGTAACTAATGTATAATTAATATGTAATTCGATGTTATGCTGGACAATCAGTATTTATTAGTATAGATTAAATGTGTTAATTTATGTCAGCTTGGATTTTTGGCTAATGAGATTGCAACGTCAAAGAAAGAACATCCAAATTAGGTTTTTCCGGTAGAAAAGAGGAGCAGCTACCACATATTTAAAAAAATTAAATTCTGGCTACGTTTGCCAATAGTTTGAGTTAAAGTGCCAATATGTGACTAGATCTAGAATCATAAAGGTTACAATATTATATTTGTCGAGACAAACCCAACTACTACAAAATGCACACCCATCTATGTTAAGATTTCATGTCTAAATAGATGATTGCGCGATATTTGGGATAGCCTTACGAGCGGGCTTCCTTTAAAAATTGTTAAAGTAGTTCACACTGTATCATAGTGAGAAGCAAGCATGAAACATCATCTGATCTTGGTCAAGCCTATGAAGTAGATTATGGTTTATAAAGCCAAAAACTTGGACAACTTGGTACAACAACAACAACATACCCAATCCTGGCGAAGCGGGGTATGGGGGAGGAGGAATTTAGAAGATCCATCCTACCCCTACCTCTGGGACAAACCCGAAAGTAAAGAGACTGCGCCATTGGATCTCTGACCAGTGTACGTGTGCATAACCCAATTTAAGACTTATGTCATGATACTCACAAATTAAGTATCTTGATTTTAATTAGTAAACCCTAAATATTAACTACGCTTTTGGACATATTCAAATTCTCTTGCCTGCGGGATCGAGGAACAACGTTTGATTGTGACAATGATTATGTTTTAGAATATTTTATGATATACTACTTTTTTATCTTGGAATTGAAAGGGCTTATTGGGGATCAAAAAGTGAAGAAGATAATGAAGCAGCTACCCTAAGCTTAGCATCTGATCTTAGGAGAGTTAAATAAGGCTTCTACCATAAGTTGTTGTGAACCTTCAGGAGATTTGGACCAAGGATGACTATTCAGCTTATCAAGATTTAGGATGGGTTATGTTCAAGCATCTTCGTTTTTTATCGATGCGGTACTTTTTCCTCCCAAACCATGATACATATTTTTTTACACATCCTCTAAAAATTGATGTTTTACTCTACATGTAGTTCAATACAAGTTTATAAAAAACATCATTACTGAGATCAGGAATATAGGATAGTGTACTTCATGTGTATGTTTAATGTGAGGTCTTAAACATTAAAGAAAACCTTAACTATGTCATACTTTAGGTTTGATTAGGTGTCTCTTTTTCATAAAGAATACTTACTTGAATCTGATATATTACATCTTATAAAGATTATATATTTTGACAAGGTTAGCTATGTTCGTTATGTTCCTACAGATCCATAGGAATATATACAAAAAAGAGACTGAAAATGCAAACAAAAGGGGTCTTTTAGTAACAATGGTGAATAGCTTGTGGCAACAGAGGAAAGGGTGATTGATAAATATGCTCCGCGTAAATAAACAAAAGGTAATTTCTCAAATATCATAATCTATAACTATTGCTAAAAGATTAATTAGATTTATTTGTGTTTTTGTTGCTTAGGGACTGGTGAGTGAGATCCATGTTCGTAAAATAAAGGACTCGGATAATGAAAAGTAAAGATCAGAGTGTCTTTGCACCAGTGATCTACTAGAAAAGGGACTCATATAGCTGATCTTTTATAATAGATACATAAAAGTAAATATTCAACTGTTTCTACAATTTCGTATAAACATTGTTGCCGTGTGATTTTGTTAGTTATTTGCTATATATCTACAACTGGTGTAACTAAGGTTCAGACACCAGTTGAATCTGTTGCAGGGATCACATGACCGGGTAGCATCCTTTATCCAGTATTTGCACACTACTGCCATGTTACTTCTTGCAAAATCAACCAAGAAAGAAATAGTGTATTTCAAAGCTATGAATTAGAAATAAACATAAACGACATCTGAAGAAAGAGTTGAACCACCAACACCATAATTTTTGCAAAAGTCATTCGAATCAACTCAAAGAAGAAATAATGGAACTTAAGAGGACGCATAAGAGAAAGATACAACAATCTTTGACTTGTCGCAAACTTCTAGAGCCGGTAATACCCCCACTTGACCTTTGACTCTCAAATTTATAACCTTTGTTGTTTTTTCTCAAATTTAACCAATGAACCTATCAGACACGCCTCATTAAACCAATATTTACACATATTTGTTAGGTACTTATTATGCTCATTAATTATATACACTTATTATGTTAGACTAATTAAGTTAGAATATATATTCTCTTACATATCTTCACAATCGTTAATTGTTACCAAACGTATGCGTGGATTTCTTTTTGTAAATATTATGTAAGTGTATCATTTCTTGATTTATAATCTTTTTTTTAGTTTTTTCAGTGACAAACTCACTATAAATAAGAACTTTGTTCTTAATAAATTAGTAACAGAGAATGATTAGAGAGAGAGACAAATTCAAAAGAATGTATTAATAATCTTTAAATATTCTGTATTTAGCAATAGTTTTTATTTATTTCAAATAAATTTAATAATAATACCTAAATAATTCTTTACTTAGCAAGAATAATTGTAAATTCGTTTTCTTTATAAATTTTAGCTAAAAGATATTTATGCATAAAATTAAAAAATAAAATCTTTAGAAAAAGCGCTATAATCTTAAATTCTTCAGAGATGTAGTTTGTAACTAACTGAAAAGGCACAATTACTCTACTTATTTCTTAACCTAAATCCAATCCACTAAAAAAGCACAGTCTTCATATATTCAGTAAAATATATAGTACAATTTCAAAATATTTGTTGATCCCAAACTCAAATTTTAAATTTTAGCTTGTATAAAGGTTGTAATAGCAAGGATGAATCAGAACTATCAATAGAGAAACTTTGTGTGACTAGTTCTACTAAACAAGATGCGAATATAAAGTTTAGCACAAGAACAAAGTAGTTAAACAAACTGAAATGCTTTAATATATTGATGAATCAATGCACGAACACTCTTAGTAGTGTTAGGGTTTACAACCTTAAAGCAAAATGAAAGCAGAGAAAGTTATGTAAAATGTACAACCTGAGGGATCCTTTTATAGATGCAAGGTACCTATTACAAGATAACTACAAAATAAACAAGGAAGATATAATAAAAGTAAGAGACAATGTGGGTTTATTGCAAATATCCTCAAGAAAGAAGTTAATGAATGGATTCAAGAATGTTTGTTTGCTTGTTTTCTATCACAAGCAGAACCCAAGAAAAAATTTTATGCTCTTGCAGATGATAGCTAGGTGGAGGCAATGCAAGATGAGCTTCATCAGTTTGCTATTCAAGATGTTTGGGAGCTTGTAGACTGTCCCAAACATGTAAGACCTATTGGAGAACGTTGGGTTCTCAGGAATAAGAAATATGAGAGATGGATTGTGATAAGAAACAAAGCAAGTTTCTTAAGGTTACACACAAGAAAAGGGTATTGACTATGAAGAGGTTTTTGCACCTGTTGCTAGGATTTAAGCAATAAGGATTTTCCTAGCCTATGCTTCATGCATGGGAATCAAAGTCTACCAGATGGATGTTAAAGTGCATTCTTATATGTAACCATTAAAGAGGAGGTGTATGTTATGCAACCTCATGTATTTGAAGATTTAGAGCATCTAGATAAAGTCTACGAGTTAAGAAGGCTATCTAGGGCCTCCATCAATCCCCCAGAGCATGCTATGGTACCCTTTCCACTTATTTGGTGGAAAATGGATTCAAGAGGGGGACAATAGACCAAAAATTGTTCACCAAGTAGAAAGGGAAGGATTTTCTACTTATGCAGTAGGTCTATGTTTATGATATCATGTTTAGTTCCTCCAATTTAAAGATGAGTGAGGATTTCTCCAAGCTAATGACCGATAAATTTCAGATGAGTGCAATGGGAGACATGAACTTTTTTCTTGGTCTTCAAGTTCAACAGATAGAATATGGTATTTTTATCTCTCAAGATAAATATGTAGCTGATATTTTTAAGAAATTTAGGTTCTCACCTCATGAAAAACGGGCTAACACACGTATGGAAAAAGAAAATCCTTGGGGAAAGCTTGGGAAGGTAAAGATGTTGATGTCAGGCATTATAGGTCAATGATTGGATCATTGATGTATCTCACAACTTCTAGGTCAGACATCATGTTTGTTGTATGTGCATGTGCACGTCATCAAGTGACTCCCAAATAATGCACTTCCATCTATCAAAAGGATCTTTAGGTACCTTAGGTGTTATCCTCCTTTAGGATTATGGTGTCCTAAGGATTCTCCATTAGAGTTGATTGGGTATTCAGACAGTGATTATGGTGGTGATAATGGTGATAGAAAGTCCACAACTGGTGGATGTCAGTTCCTTGGGAGCAGGTTGATATCTTGGCAATGCAAGAAACAGACTGTTGTGGCCAATTCTACAACTTAGGTTGAGTATGTGGTTGCTGCTGCACGTTGTGGTCAAGTGCTATGGATTCAAAATCAGTTGCTGGATTATGGTATAATTTCATGAATACCAAGATATTTGTAGATAATAACAGTACTAGCACTATATGCATTATTAAAAATCTTGTACATCATTTTAAAACTAAGCATATAGAAATTAAACATCATTTTATTAGGCATTATTTTGAAAAAGATTTAATTCAACCAGAGAAAATAGATTCTGAAAATAATGTTTCAGACCTTTTAACTAAACCTTTTGATGTTGAGAGATTCCAGTACTTGGTGAATAGTATTGGAGTGATCAATCTTTAAAAAATATTGGTTTGATGTATTGTAAAAGTATGTACAGGATGAGTACTGCTATTATTCCTTGTAAAGTTACTCTTTTCCACTTTATTTTTTTAACCGCTGACAAAGGCATTCTATCCGCTGACAAGTGGAAAGAAGCCGCTGACAGCTTTTGTGTTAGTTTCTTTTGTGGTTTTTGCCTATCTTTGTAGAGATGTGGAGCAGCATAAGGATGGATACAAAGTTTCTTATAGATTAAAAGGGCATAACAAAGGTTTATTTATGATAGTTGGAATGTTCACATTCCTATCTTGAAATAAAAATTTGTTTATGATTTAAACCTTGTATCCTTCATTTAAAGGGAGGTTTTTAGGATACCTTTAGGACTTTGGGTACTCTTAGAGTGCTCTTATCATAATTCTAGATTGTGTACACAAGTGAGTAGGGTTAGAAATAGTGAATGTTTTCCTCTTGTGGATTATTGGAGTTTCTAATTTTTCAGGCAGTGTAATATACATATTTTTAATATGTATGTTGCCAAGACATTTGACCAAAGAATTGGGATTGGTTGGATGGGAGCCTTGGGGTTTATATTTTTATTGGGATTACCTGGATTTACAGAGATGTTATATAAGTTATCTTCATGCTTAAGGACTTTGTGAGCAAGTGATACTTGAGAACACTCATATCTATCGTGTTAATACACGTGTGTGTGATTAGACAGTCCTTGCAAAACTTAATTTTTGGAGACAAGATAATTCCTTAGGATTAACTTCTTTGTTAAGGTCTTTTTTATTTTTATTTTTATTTTGATTTTTATTTTTAGCCTCTGACCAATAATTTGTGTATCCGTAAATAAATATTGTTTAGCCCCCGACAAAGCCAATTTTACAAGCTGACAAATATAGCCGTTGCCGCTAACAAATCTTTTGACCGTTGAAAAACGCTGGGTCCCACTCAGTTGTTATTTTTGAGATATTTTGGGCCGTAGTTTTCGTAGAGTAGGTATTTTCTTTAATTACTAAGAGATAAGTTATCTTTTTTAAAGATTTTCATGATTTTTATGTTTTGAAAATTTTTATATACTTACCTCTTTTTCAACCAATAGTAAACCTATGAATTCTACTATATATTTACCCATTCTACACATTTTCAGGGCAACTTGCATATTTGTTTCATTTTTCTTCCATAACCAAAAGACTAAACCTTTCTTTCATCTTAAGCTTTTCAAAGATATCCATGGAGACCAAATTTAAATATGTTGATGTTGTTCTTGAGTTTAAAGAAAATCATAATATGATTGCTTATTTGATAGCTGATCTTGATCATCATCCTCAGTACACAGGGATGATTGATTTTTTGTTGACTTCCAATAGAAGGTATGCTCTTACTCATGCACCTCTCATTCCTATATCACATATCAAACAGTTTTGGAATTGTACAAGTTCCAAAATAGTTGATGATGTGCTTACAATTGAAGGCACAATTCATGGGCGTAAAAAGGTTGTCACAGAAGCTTTGGTTCGCCAAGCTTTACATCTTAATGATGAAAACGGTGTGGCAACTCTTCCCATTAATTAGCTAAATCAGGGACTTCAAGGTTTGGGGTATGTGCTTCCTCCTCAAGAGCGTATCTCAAAATATAGTAAAGGCCAATTTCCTTCAGCCTGGAAGTTCCTTATACATGTCCTCCTTCAATGTATTAGTCCCAAGTGTGTTCATCATTCAATGAAATCAACTTTTCAATCGGGATTGCTCTTGTTTGTATGGCCACTGGGCAACAATATAATTTTTCAAGAATGAATTTCGAGGGCATTTTAAACAACAAGGGAAGCAAGATGACTCTTGTTTACCCTAGATTTTTACAAATGGTTTTAGAATTGCAAGGAGAGATTGGTAGGGATCATGAAACTTTTTATGAGATCCATGTCCAAAGAAAGAAACTTTTTATTACCCTCAACACTCGGCCATACTAGGACTTGCCATTAACTCAACCCATGCTTGATGTCATTCAAGCTGAATAATAACATCAACAATAACAACAATAACCACAACAAGACCAACCATCACCTTCACCCCATCATGTTGTTGATATGCACATAGACATCCCTAAACCTCATCCTTCAGTCGCTGACATTCATTTGTCAGCCGTGGACACCACTGTTGTAGACGTTGGCACCTCCAACCTTGACCCAAACAACCCTGAATCCACCTCACCTTTCTCAATTTAGGGTATCTAAACGCCAAAGGACTACTGGGGTGTCTCCCCTGGTGCTCTGATAACGCTCAAATCTAACATATTTATATGAGCGTATTCATGGTGTTTATGCATGTATTTATGTGATTATTATGAACATATGATACTTAATGAAGCTTATTTATTATTGTAGGTTCATCAATGGTTACATCATGATAAATGAAGAAAAGACGTGAATTGGAGGTGAAAAGATGAACGAGACATGAAAGTGTAGATCTCGTATGATAAATAATACTACCTTCGTCCCAAAATTATTGTCCACGGACAAAAAACACACATTTTTAGAAAAACATCACATTTCACCTTTCTCTCTCTTAATTTTTGCAGAATGATAGTTTTACCCTTAACCAATTAATTACTTCTTTATTGTTTGTAATAATAACCTCAAGTGAGGGTAATATGGTAAACTCAAACAAAATTCTATATCTAACTTTGGAAGTTCTGGAAGTGGACAATAATTTTGGGACAACCCAAAATGGAATAGTGGACAATAATATTGGGACGGAGGTAGTACAATGATAAAGAGTCCTGGAAAGTTTGGAACAAAGAAAGGTGGAAGAAACAAAGAAGAAGGACTAGAAGGAAAAGTATGGAAAATGGCTAAGTTGCCACCAGCAACACTTAGCTTGCCTCCATCAAACCAACCTTCATTTGCCACCAACATCAAAGTAGCACTCAGTTGCCACCGGCAACACTTAGCTTGCCTCCATCAAACCAACCATCACTTGCCACCAACATTTCTCCTGTAGCCACTTTTCCAAGAAAACTTAGACACCTCCATTACTTCACCTTGCTCACAAAGTTCAACCATAAATCCATTGTAACTCCTTCAAAGCTTTATTACACTCATCATTATTCACCTTTTTCTCCAAGAAAACTACTTGATGGCCAAGGCTAATTCAAGTATAAATAAAACCCATGGGGTAGTGTTTTTTTAATCATCACACTCTCAATCATCATCTTCTACATCCTATATTCCCATATTTCTGTGATTTTGGTATCACCACTCACCCAAGTGGTGAGGGGTGGTGAAATTGGTTACCATGTTCATGTTATAATACATGGAAGAAGTAGAGATGAAAGCCACACATCCTAAACAATCCAATCTCCAACAATCCTTATTCCCAAACACCCCAAAAGGCTCTATACTCGCACCAAGAGGTTGATGTCCAAGAAGGCTATGGGTAGGACGAATTGTATATTAGTTGTTCAATTGGTTAGAATCATTTGGATACTTTGTAACTATGGATTCTAATGTCGGGTAACTTCTTCTTTATTATTCAATGTAGTTTATGTTCATAATTCATGGTGATTCTTGTGTTTAGTGATATTGTGAATGTGTTGATGCTTGTATTATTCATATGTAACTTGTGATATATGGATGTTTGGATTTTATTAGTGCTTGTCATTGGATTATGGTGATAACATTATATTTGGTTGAATTAGAACTTGTTCTTGTTTGTCAATTTGGTTAATCATTGTTGAGTCTATATGTGAAACTATTCTCAACATGGTTGATGTCAATTCATTAATCGACAAATGATTTGGTCTTGGGCTTGTGAAGATTATGCAAGAGAGTTAATAAACATAACAAGTAATGGTTTAATCTAGATTATAGGTCGAAAGGAGTCTTTTGAATATATTGTTCTAATCATCATTCAAGTAAATGGAACTTATCAAATCGATAACCAAGTCTATGGGTCGCAAGAATTCTTGTTGTTATTGGTTTAGGCATAAGGCTCATGAGTGACCACTTGATTGAGACTTATGTATATCTGATTTTTAAAGCACTAGTGTCTTATTATTGGTTCTATAGGTCGAAAGGATTACCTTTAATATGTTTTCCAAACTATGCATCCATATGTCCATGTGATCATTTAACCATACATGTATGTCTTTTGTGTGCGTATGCCTTTAATGATTCTCATGGTGGTGTGATCGTGACAATCATATCTACCATTGTTACAAACAACTACACTTAAGTATAACCAAGTCCCATGGGACAACCTTGACTTACCAACCTAATTGCAACATGACTAGAGTATACTTGCTCGAATTTGTGTTCCTAATTATTATCGGTAATTCTTGTTTATAAATTTAAAACCCAATGTGTCGAAAGATCGCATATCAAGTTTTTGGCTTCTTGTCTAGGATTTGTATTTGCAATTCTTTTTAAATATACCTAGTGTAACGAGCACATCAAGGTTTTGGCGCCGCTGCCGGGGACTTGCTAGTTCATACTCTTGAGTTTGTTTGTTTGTATCTTTGTTAGTTGGAATCGTTATCTTGTTGATTGCTTGCTTGTTTGTGTCCTTGTTTCTTGAATCGTTTGTGTTACCAATTTCTACATAACCCGAAAGAGTTGTTATACCCCATTTACCCGCATAGGGGGGCGAATTTCGCATACGAGGAATTCGGTTGGTGGTTGATTACTCAATTAGAGGCTTTAAATTGCTCTAAATTCCGTTCTTAGTTTGTTGCTCTTGAATGATTGCTCTAGCCCTTGACAAGGGTTAGAGCACCCTTTTCTCAAAACCTCTTAATTCTCATAAATTGCTTAAATGATCTTGGCACCAAATTCATGCTTTTGGTGTTGGGATTTCCTCTCTTGTGTTCTCAAAATGCTTGCTTCAATGATTTCTTCCTAAATGTGTCCCAAAGTGCTTGTTTAAAAAACCCAAAAACCTTGTCCCGAATCACTCTAGTTTATGGCTAGAACTACTTGACCACATGAATTATGTTTGTTTGTTTGTTTTCTTGTTTTGTGAGTTTGTGAATTGTTATGTGTCATGTGTTTATGTGTTTATGTTCTTGTGTGCTTGTGTGCTTGTATGCTTGTGTGCTTGCTTGTTGCATTTCTCATTGTATGCATTTTTGTGTTTTTCCTAGTTTAAGGGGGGCGATTGGATTCATCATTTTCTAACGATTTTGATCACTACAAAAATTCTTCTTTAGTCAAAATAAATGGTGTTTGATACCTTTAGTCATATTTGTTAAAATAAAAAATTAAAAAAATTGTTTTGAAAATAAATGGAAAATACATGAAAAATAAAAAAGAGTTAGAAAACTAGTTTTTGTCATTTGTTTCATGTTATGTGTTAGACGTGCATTGTGTTGTGTCTTATTTTGTTTTTAGAATGTGATGTGCTAAGTGGTTTTACTAGTCTTGCTAGCTTATTAGTCTTTACTTTTTATTTTGTGCTTATTTTTGCTTTTTCATGCATATTGTGTTCTTAAGAGTGTGTTTGGATTAAGCTTTATCTCATATGTTTTAATCATTCTAATAAAAGTATTTTTACAAAAATTGTTAGTTTTTATTTTATAAGAAAGTTTGTAATAAAATAAATAATAAACAAATAAAAAAAAATTTGCGTTGCCGCCGTCAAGACATGGTTGCCGACCGGCAACAGAGCCACTATTTAACCCTGTCGCCGGCACCATATCATTGTCGGCCGGCAAATGGCAATCTGTTTCACCTTGCCGCCGGCAACACCCCCATGCCGGCCGGCAAGGTTGTCAGACCAAAAAAAAAGTTTTTTTTTTGTTTTTGAAAAAAAAAGAAAAGAAAAAAAAATTTGCGTTGCCGGCGGAAAATGCCCCTTGCCGGGAGGCAAATCACCTTCTGTTATCACGTTGCCGGCGGCAACTATGCCTTGCCGGTGGCAACTGGAAATTTTCGAAAAAAATAATTAAAAAAAAAATTCTTTTTATCTTCTTTTATTTGAACTAGGCCTTCACCAAAACCATTCCATATTGTGTTTTTAACTTGTTTAACATCCGTTAATCGATTTTTGAACCAATTATTAAAAAAGCTTATATCCCGTCCAACTACCCGTTTTAGTCATTTTGTGCCTTGTTTGTATTTTTATTCACTCTGGTAAATTCCCAAACCCCGTGGATAGAACCCGAAGTCTAGAAAACCATCCGGTTTAATAGATTTGGTACAAAACCTCTATTATGTGTCTTTGTTTCATTTAGTTAAAAAAATTAATTAAATAGGTATTATTTTTAGATTTGAGAAATATGTTGGTGTTGAGAGTTTGTCTACATTTTATTGGTTGTAATAAAAAAAGAAAAAAAAATTATAGAAACCATTGCTCGAAACTTATACTATTTGTTTCTCGGAAATTTTTGCGAGTAGTAAAATTTTTGAGTCATGATAAAAAAAACAAAAAAAAAACGTCAACTAATCATATTCTTATTTCCTAAGACGTATCCTACTCGTTCCCTAAATATTTTTGCGAGTTGGAGAAGTTTTAAAGTAAGTTTTTGTGAAAAAAAAAATTTTAAAAATATATATATACAAACTCATAAGTATCAAGTAGCTCTCAAATCTCACTTTTTCTTTTAGTTGTTCCTTTTTCGTTTTTAATCTTTATTAGTATTTCTATGGCACCAAATAAAGTAAGTTTTTCTCGTCTTTAAAATTATTAGTCATTTTTTATTATTATTGAGAAAAAAAATTAGTTTTTCGTATTTTGTTTTTGTTGAGTCGTGTTATGTTTTTAAATGTTTAGATTGTTTTTAATTGTCATATATGTGATGTATATATATGCATAATGTTTGTTCTTGTTTGTGTTAGTTGTCTTGTGTGTGTTGCATTTTGTTTGCATGCGTGCTTGTTTGTTTGTTTAAGTTCATGTGGTTCATGTATGAACTTTGTGGGTGTGTTCGCTGGAAACCCTCACGAGACTACAACTCGTCCACTCGGGATACCGAGGGGTTTAAAGGCTTGTTGCATACGCTAAATGTAATCGTGTTGCCTACGAAAGTGTGCTTAATAAATTTAGGTGTTTTGTAGTTTAGTTTGTTTTGCAGGATCAATAAAGATTATGAAGGATAGATTGATTGTGTTGATGGATTGTATGTGTATACACAAGATGGACATGAAATCGCTTGATCTTCCTTACTTGAAATCTTATCATATGGAGATCAATTGCAATTTCATAGCCCGGGAAGTTTCATTTCTCTTGGACTATTTATTTATTTTCCTCAATATTCATGCTTTGAAGTTTATTTTTAATATTGAGTCTAACCCAAAACTTAAGTGTGAGGGGAAATAAATAGGATAATGAAACTAAATTTTAGTATCTAAAATTTTTGGGCTATTATAAAAAAAAAGAGAAAAAAAAAGAAAAAATAAAAAAAGAGGGAAAGTTGTACAGTTGTTTGCCCTTAGGATTTAAATGTTTTTCACACATTTGTATTTAGATATATTTCAATAATCATCCACATGGTGTAAAAAAAATTTAAAAAAAATAATAAATTTTAGTGAGATCACACTTGTGTGATATAAGTGTATATGCGTGACATAGAGGCAACCATAGGAATTATACCCAAAAAGCCTTTTACATTTTTTCTTTAGCTAATTTCATCGATTATCTAACCTCTCATATTAACCCTTTTGTTAGCACTCTCGTTTAGTGCTAGATACCCTTAGAACACCCGTTGAGCCATTCTTTTCATTTTTTGTTAAATCCACTAAAAAGAAAAAAAATATCTAACCTTAAACCTTAGCCTAACCCTTGTCGAAGTCTAAATGGTGGGTTGCTAGTTGCTTGGTATGGTGGATCGTTTTTTATGATTATTAGTTGCCACACTTTGCTATGTGTGTGTGCCATTTCAACAAAGATGAAGTAGGCCGCTTCTTATTTGTATTTTTTGTGGTGTGTGCTTAAGCGAAGTGTGAGGGGAGCATGTGATGTATGTTGAAAAAAAAAGAGGAGGATGAGAAAAGTAAAAAAAAAGAGAATAAGTCATCGGAAAAAAAAAGTAATTCAAAAAGTGATGACAAAAATAGCCAATGAGCTATATTATGAAGATGAAGGAAGATGAAAAATGTCTAGATATCGATTAGCCAATGTGCTAAAACGTGATATATGCGTTGAATAAAGCTCGTAGCTATGATCATATTTTTTTGGGCTTGTGATTTGTTCGGTAACTAGCAAGATGGTACTTAGACTTTTAACTTGTATATTCGTGACACCTCTTATAAATATCTCATGTCTTATCCATACCCATTAACCTAAATCCTTAGCCTTAACCCAATAAAAGTCCTCTTTAGATGTGTACACTTGGTGCTCATGCCATTGGTTTAGTCTTGTTTGTAATTAATAGATTTGAATCATTTTCTTAACCATTTTCATGCACCATGTGGGATGTATTTAATTTTACTTGCTTGAGTACAAGCAACCTCTTAAGTGTGAGGGGGTTTGCACCTTTAGCCATTTTTTATAAAAACCAAAAAGATTTTTAATTTTTCATAGAATTTTAAAATTTTTCTTTTCTTTTAGAACTTAGTTATTTTGTTCAACTTTAAATTTATTTTATTTGCTTGAGGGCAAGCAAAGTTTTTTCTTTTCCTTGCTCGAGGACGAGCAAAACTTAAGTGTGAGGGGATTTGATAACGCTCAAATCTAACATATTTATATGAGCGTATTCGTGGTGTTTATGCATGTATTTATGTGATTATTATGAACATATGATACTTAATGAAGCTTATTTATTATTTTAGGTTCATCAATGGTTACATCACGATAAATGAAGAAAAGACGTGAATTGGAGGTGAAAAGACGAACGAGACATGAAAGTGTAAATCTCGTATGATAAATAATACAATGATAAAGAGTCTTGGAAAGCTTGGAAGAAAGAAAGGTGAAAGAAACAAAGAAGAAGGACTAGAAGGAAAAGTATGGAAAATGGCTAAGTTGCCACCAACAACACTTAGCTTGCCTCCATCAAACCAACCTTCATTTGCCACCAACATCAAAGTAGCACTCAGTTGCCACCAGCAACACTTAGCTTGCCTCCATCAAACCAACCATCACTTACCACCAACATTTCTCCTGTAGCCACTTTTCCAAGAAAACTTAGACACCTCCATTACTTCACCTTGCTCACCAAGTTCAGCCATAACTCCATTGTAACTCCTTCAAAGCTTTATTACACTCATCATTATTCACCTTTTTCTCCAAGAAAACTACTTGATGGCCAAGGCTAATTCAAGTATAAATAAAAACCCATGGGGTAGTGTTTTTTTAATCATCACACTCTCAATCATCATCTTCTACATCCTATATTCCTATATTTATGTTATTTTGGTATCATCCCTCACCCAAGTGGTGAGGGGTGGTGAAATTGGTTACCATGTTCATGTTATAATACATGAAAGAAGTAGAGATGAAAGCCACACATCCTAAACAATCCAATCTCCAACAATCCTTATTCCTAAATACCCCAAAAGGCTCTATACTCGCACCAAGAGGTTGATGTCTAAGAAGGTTATAGGTAGGACGAATTTTATATTGGTTGTTCAATTGGTTAGAATCATTTGGATACTTTGTAACTATGGATTCTAATGTTGGGTAACTTCTTCTTTATTATTCAATGTAGTTTATGTTCATGATTCATGGTGATTCTTGTGTTTAGTGATATTGTTAATGTGTTGATGCTTGTATTATTCATATGTAACTTGTGATATATGGATGTTTGGATTTTATTAGTGCTTGTCATTGGATTGTGGTGATAACATTATATTTGGTTGAATTAGAACTTGTTCTTGTTTTTCAA
This sequence comes from Glebionis coronaria, assembly GCA_025667525.1. Classification (NCBI taxonomy): domain Eukaryota; kingdom Viridiplantae; phylum Streptophyta; class Magnoliopsida; order Asterales; family Asteraceae; genus Glebionis; species Glebionis coronaria. The sequence continues at coordinate 687,667,399 of CM046875.1, read as the reverse complement.
TTTGGCTAATCATTCTTGAGTCTATATGTCGAAATTATTCTCAACATGGTTGATGTCAATTCATTAATCGACAAATGATTTGGTCTTGTGCTTGTGAAGATTATGCAAGAGACTTAATAAACATAACAAGTAATGGTTTAATCTAGATTATAGGTCGAAAGGAGTCTTTTGAATATATTGTTCTAATCATCATTCAAGTAAATGGAACTTATCAAATCGATAACCAAGTCTAGGGTCGAAAGAATTCTTGTTGTTATTGGTTTAGGCATAAGGCTCATGAGTGACCACTTGATTGAGACTTATGTGTATCTGATTTATAAAGAACTAGTGTCTTATTATTGGTTCTATAGGTCGAAAGGATTACCTTTAATATGCTTTCCAAACTATGCATCCATATGTCCATGTGATCATTTAACCATACATGTATGTCTTTTGTGTGCTTATGCCTTTAGCGATTCTCATGGTGGTGTGATCGTGACAATCATATCTACCATTGTTACAAACAACTACACTTGAGTATAACCAAGTCCCATGGGACAACCTTGACTTACCAACCTAATTGCAACACTAGAGTATTTTATGTTCCTAATTATTATCGGTAATTCTTGTTTATAAATTTAAAACCCAATGTGTGGAAATATCGCATATCAAGTTTTTGGCTTCTTGTCTAGGATTTGTATTTGCAATTCTTTTTAAATATGCCTAGTGTAACGAGCACATCAATTTTTTGGCGCCGCTTCCGGGGACTTGCTAGTTCATACTCTTGAGTTTGTTTGTTTGTATCTTTGTTAGTTGGAATCGTTATCTTGTTGATTGCTTGCTTGTTTGTGTCCTTGTTTCTTGAATCGTTTGTGTTGCCAATTTCTACATAACCTGAAAGAGTTGTTATACCCCATTTACCCGCATAGGGGGGACGAATTTCGCATAGGAGGAATTTGGTTGGTGGTTGATTACTCAATTGGAGGCTTTAAATTGCTCTAAATTCCGTTCTTAGTTTGTTGCTCTTGAAAGATTGCTCTAGACCTTGACAAGGGTTAGAGCACCCTTTTCTCAAAACCTCTTAATTCCCCATAGACGGGCTCGGTCAACATATGTCGCCGGTGGAATACCGCACTATCCTTAAGTATCGCCTTATGATTCCATTATTTCCGGTTGATGCTATATGCCCTATTTGTCGCAAGGCATGTTTGGATTCTTTTGGGGAACATGCGGTTCATTGTAAAGAACTTTCGGGCTTCAAGTATCGACATGATTTTGTTAGGGACGTTCTTTACGACATATGTAGGCGTGCCAGGATCTCCGCCAAGAAAGAGGCACCTGTGAATTTCTTGAGCGACCCGTCAGATGGAAGATCCACACTGAGACCCGCTGATGTTTTGGTTTTTGGATGGGTTGGAGGTAAACATGCGTGCGTTTATTTGACAGGGGTTTCTCCTCTCGTGGGGCTAGGCAGTCGAGATTTTACAGCGGGTCAGGCTGCTATAAAAGCCGCCTCATGCAAAGTGAATAAACACGAGAAAGCATGTGTTGAAAATCAACACGTGTTTATTCCTTTCGCGTTTGATACATTTGGTTTCCTTGCACCTGAGGCGGTGGAGCTACTTACGAGAATACAACGTGTTATGAATAGTAATGTTTTGACTCCTAAATCCACAAACGTTGTATTTAATAGACTTGGTTTTGCTATACAAAAAGGGCTAGCGGCGCAGCTTGTTGCCCGTTTGCCTTCTCCTAATATGTAAATCTAATATTTGATCATAAAATTGACAATGATTTCAAGAACTATGATTGACATATTTTGTTGCATGATTCTTAATTCCCATAAATTGCTTAAATGATCTTGGCACCAAATTCATGCTTTTGGTGTTGGGATTTCCTCTCTTGTGTTCTCAAAATGCTTTCTTCAATGATTGCTTCCTAAATGTGTCCCAAAGTGCTTGTTTCAAAAACCCAAAAACATTGTCCCGAATCACTCTAGTTTATGGCTAGAACTACTTGACCACATGAATTATGTTCGTTTGTTTGTTTTTTTGTTTTGTGAGTTTGTGACTTGTTATGTGTCATGTGTTTATGTGTTTATGTTCTTGTGTGCTTGTATGCTTGTGTGCTTGCTTGTTGCATTTCTCATTGTATGCATTTTTGTGTTTTTCCTAGTTTAAGGGGGGCGTTTGGATTCATCATTTTCTAACGATTTTGATCACTACAAAAATTCTTCTTTAGTCAAAATAAATGGTATTTGATACCTTTAGTCATATTTGTTAAAATAAAAAATTAAAAAAATTGTTTTGAAAATAAATGGAAAATACATGAAAAATAAAAAAAGAGTTAGAAATCTAGTTTTTGTCATTTGTTTAATGTTATGTGTTAGACGTGCATTGTGTTGTGTCTTATTTTGTTTTTAGAATGTGATGTGCTAAGTGGTTTTACTAGTATTGCTAGCTTATTAGTCTTTTATTTTTATTTTGTGCTTATTTTTGCTTTTTCATGCATATTGTGTTCTTAAGGGTGTGTTTGGATTAAGCTTTATCTCATATGTTTTAATCATTCTAATAAAGGTGTTTTTACAAAAATTGTTAGTTTTTATGTTATAAGAAAGTTTGTAAAAAAATAAATAAAAAAAAAATTTGCGTTGCCGCCGGCAAGACATGGTTGTCGGCCGGCAACAGAGCCACTGTTTAACCCTGCCGCCGGCACCATATCATTGCCGGCCGGCAAATGGCAATCTGTTTCACCTTGCCGTCGGCAACACCCCCATGCCGGCCGGCAAGGTTGTCAGACCAAAAAAAAAATTGTTTTTGAAAAAAAAAAAAGAAAAAAAAATTGCGTTGCCGGCGGCAAATGCCCCTTGCCGGGAGGCAAATCACCTTCTGTTATCCCGTTGTCGGCGGCAACTATGCCTTTTCGGTGGCAACTAGAAATTTTCGGGAAAAAAAATTCTTTTTATCTTCTTTTATTTGAACTAGGCCTTCACCAAAACCATTCCTAATTGTGTTTTTAACTTGTTTAACATCCGTTAATCGATTTTTGAACCAATTATTAAAAAAGCTTATATCTCGTCCAACCACCCCGTTTTAGTCATTTTGTGCCTTGTTTGTATTTTTATTCACTCCGGTAAATTCCCAAACCCCGTGGATAGAACCTGAAGTCTAGAAAACCATCCGGTTTAATAGATTTGGTACAAAACCTCTATTATGTGTTTTTGTTTCATTTAGTTAAAAAAAATTAATTAAATAGGTTTATTTTTAGATTTGAGAAATATGTTGGTGTTGAGAGTTTGTCTACATTTTATTGGTTGTAATAAAAAAAGAAAAAAAATTATAGAAACCATTGCTCTAAACTTATACTATTTGTTTCCCGGAAATTTTGGCGAGTAGTAAAATTTTTTAGTCATGATAAAAAAACAAAAAAAAAAAACGTCAACTAATCATATTCTTATTTCCTAAGACGTATCCTACTCTTTCCCTAAATATTTTTGCGAGTTGGAGAAGTTTTAAAGTAACTTTTTGTGAAAAAAAAATTAAAAAAATATATATATACAAACTCATAAGCATCAAGTAGCTCTCAAATCTCACTTTTTTTTTGAACGGCAGTTTGGTGCAACGGAGTATCTTGCGTGCCACCGAGGCACCAAGTCTCTCAACCCGAGTTCAAATTATCTCACGAAGAGAATATCAACCCCCATGCTAGCCATCCAGTTTCCCATTAAGGGGCTTCAAGGCATTGCGATGGGATTCAAACCCGGCTGCCAATTCTAGGAAAATCCCCCACATAGGGAATGACAGGAGTCGAACCCCTGGCCTCCCCCACATAGAGACTATAACCAAATGCATCCATCCAACTGAGCTAGACTTCATTTGCTCACTTTTTCTTTTAGTTGTTCCTTTTTCTTTTTTAATCTTTATAAGTATTTCTATGGCACCAAATAAAGTAAGTTTTTCTCGTCTTTAAAATTATTAGTCATTTTTTATTATTATTGTGAAAAAAAAATTAGTTTTTCGTATTTTGTTTTTGTTGAGTCGTGTTATGTTTTTAAATGTTTAGATTGTTTTCTTTACCCAAAAAAAATGTTTAGATTGTTTTTAATTGTCATATGTGTGATGTATATATATGCATAATGTTTGTTCTTGTTTGTGTTAGTTGTCTTGTGTGTGTTGCATTTTGTTTGCATGCGTGCTTGTTTGTTTGTTTAAGTTCATGTGGTTCATGTATGAACTTTGTGGGTGTGTTCGCTGGAAACCCTCACGAGACTACAACTCATCCACTCGGGATACCGAGGGGTTTAAAGGCTTGTTGCATATGCTAAATGCAATCGTGTTGCCTACGAAAGTGTGCTTAATAAATTTACGTGTTTTGTAGTTCAGTTTGTTTTGCAGGATCAATAAAGATTATGGAGGATAGATTGCTTGTGTTGATGGATTGTATGTGTATACACATGATGGACATGAAATCGCTTGATCTTCCTTACTTGGAATCTTTTCATATGGAGATCAATTTCAATTTCATAGCCCGGGAAGTTTCGTTTCTCTTGGACTATTTATTTATTTTCCTCAATATTCATGCTTTGAAGTTTATTTTTAATATTGAGTCTAATCCAAAACTTAAGTGTGAGGGGAAATAAATGGGATAATGAAACTAAATTTTAGTATCTAAAATTTTTGGGCTATTATAAAAAAAAAAGAAAAAAAAGAAAAAAGAAAAAAAAGAGGGAAAGTTGTACACTTGTTTGCCCTTAGGATTTAAATATTTTCACACATTTGTATGTAGATATATTTCAATAATCATCCACATGGTGTAAAAAAAATTAAAAAAAAATAATAAATTTTAGTGAGATCACACTTGTGTGATATAAGTGTATATGCGTGACATAGAGGCAACAGTAGGAATTATACCCAAAAAGCCTTTTACATTTTTTTCTTTAGCTAGTTTCATCGATTAGCTAACCTCTCATATTAAACCTTTTGTTAGCACTCTCGTTTAGTGCTAGATACCCTTAGAACACCCGTTGAGCCATTTTTTTCATTTTTTGTTAAATCCACTAAAAAAGAAAAAAAATATCTAACCTTAAACCTTAGCCTAACCCTTGTCGAAGTCTAAATGGTGGGTTGCTAGTTGCTTGGTATGGTGGATCGTTTTTTATGATTATTAGTTGCCACACTTTGCTATGTGTGTGTGCCATTTCAACAAAGATGAAGTAGGCCCCTTCTTATTTGTATTTTTTGTGGTGTGTGCTTAAGCGAAGTGTGAGGGGAGCATGTGATGTATGTTGAAAAAAAAAGAAGAAAAAAAGAGGTGGATGAGAAAAGTGAAAAAAAAAAAAAAAAAAAAAGAGAATAAGTCATCGAAAAAAAAGTAAAACAAAAAGTGACGACAAAAATAGCCAATGAGCTATATTATGAAGATGAAGGAAGATGAAAAATGTCTAGATATCGATTAGCCAATGTGCTAAGACGTGATATATGCGTTGAATAAAGCTCGTAGCTATGATCATATATTTTTGGGCTTGTGATTTGTTCGGTAACTAGCAACATGGGACTTAGACTTTTAACTTGTGTATTCGTGACACCTCTTATAAATATCCCATGTCTTATCCATGCCCATTAACCCAAATCCTTAGCCTTAACCCAATAAAAGTCCTCTTTAGATGTGTAGACTTGGTGCCCATGCCATTGGTTTAGTCTTGTTTGTACTTAATAGATTTGAATCATTTTCTTAACCATTTTCATGCACCATGTGGGATGTATTTAATTTTACTTGCTTGAGGACAAGCAACCTCTTAAGTGTGAGGGGATTTGCACCTTTAGCCATTTTTTAAAAAAACCAAAAAGATTTTCAATTTTTCATAGAATTTTAAAAAAATTCTTTTCTTTTAGAACTTAGTTATTTTGTTCAACTTTAAATTTATTTTATTTGCTTGAGGGCAAGCGAAGTTTTTCTTTTCCTTGCTCGAGGACGAGCAAAACTTAAGTGTGAGGGGATTTGATAACGCTCAAATCTAACATATTTATATGAGCGTATTCGTGGTGTTTATGCATGTATTTATGTGATTATTATGAACATATGATACTTAATGAAGCTTATTTATTAATGTAGGTTCATCAATGGTTACATCACGATAAATGAAGAAAAGACGTGAATTGGAGGTGAAAAGATGAACGAGACATGAAAGTGTAGATCTCGTATGATAAATAATACAATGATAAAGAGTCTTGGAAAGTTTGGAAGAAAGAAAGGTGGAAGAAACAAAGAAGAATGATTGGAAGGAAAAGTATGGAAAATGGCTAAGTTGCCACGAGCAACACTTAGCTAGCCTCCATCAAACCAACCTTCATTTGCCACCAACATCAAAGTAGCACTCAGTTGCCACCAGCAACACTTAGCTTGCCTCCATCAAACCAACCATCACTTGCCACCAACATTTCTCCTGTAGCCACTTTTCCAAGAAAACTTAGACACCTCCATTACTTCACCTTGCTCACCAAGTTCAGCCATAACTCCATTGTAACTCCTTCAAAGCTTTATTACACTCATCATTATTCACCTTTTTCTCCAAGAAAACTACTTGATGGCCAAGGCTAATTCAAGTATAAATAAAACCCATGGGGTAATGTTTTTTTAATCATCACACTCTCAATCATCATCTTCTACATCCTATATTCCCATATTTCTGTGATTTTGGTATCACCCCTCGCCCAAGTGGTGAGGGGTGGTGAAATTGGTTACCATGTTCATGTTATAATACATGGAAGAAGTAGAGATGAAAGCCACACATCCTAAACAATCCAATCTCCAACAATCCTTATTCCCAAACACCCCAAAAGGCTCTATACTCTCACCAAGAGGTTGATGTCCAAGAAGGTTATGGGTAGGACGAATTGTATATTGGTTGTTCAATTTTTTAGAATCATTTGGATACTTTGTAACTATGGATTCTAATGTTGGGTAACTTCTTCTTTATTATTCAATGTAGTTTATGTTCATGATTCATGGTGATTCTTGTGTTTAGTGATATTGTGAATGTGTTGATGCTTGTATTGTTCATATGTAACTTGTGATATATGGATGTTTGGATTTTATTAGTGCTTGCCATTGGATTATGGTGATAACATTATATTTGGTTGAATTAGAACTTGTTCTTGTTTGTTAATTTGGTTAATCATTGTTGAGTCTATATGTCAAAATTATTCTCAACATGGTTGATTATCAATTCATTAATCGACAAATGATTTGGTCTTGTGCTTGTGAAGATTGTGCAAGAGACTTAATAAACATAACAAGTAATGGTTTAATCTAGATTATAGGTCGAAAGGAGTCTTTTGAATATATTGTTCTAATCATCATTCAAGTAAATGGAACTTATCAAATCGATAACCAAGTCTATGGGTCGAAAGAATTCTTGTTGTTATTGGTTTAGGCATAAGGCTCATGAGTGACCACTTGATTGAGACTTATGTATATCTGATTTATAAAGCACTAGTATCTTATTATTGGTTCTATAGGTCAAAAGGATTACCATTAATATGTTTTCTAAACTATGCATCCATATGTCCATGTGATCATTTAACCATACATGTATGTCTTTTGTGTGCTTATGCCTTTAACGATTCTCATGGTGGTGTGATCGTGACAATCATATCTACCAATGTTACAAACAACTACACTTGAGTATAACCAAGTCCCATGGGACAACCTTGACTTACCAACCTAATTGCAACATGACTAGAGTATACTTGCTCGAATTTGTGTTCCTAATTATTATCGGTAATTCTTGTTTATAAATTTAAAACCCAATGTGTGGAAAGATCGCATATCAAGTTTTTGGCTTCTTGTCTAGGATTTGTATTTGCAATTCTTTTTAAATATACCTAGTGTAACGAGCACATCATGCTCCTATCCTTGTAGCAGAGGAGACCACTATCACAAGGGTGGCTAGTGATGTGGAAATGGTTGGGCCTATTGACTCTAGCTTAGAAGCAGGTCAAGTCAGGCTCATTGTAAGTAAGACCATTTCTGCGCCCCATGATGCTTCATTGAGGATTCAGTTCCCGAATGTGGCTGAGGGTAGTATGGAACCTTTGACTTTAATGGAATTGATGGCTATCTATATTCGCTTGTAAAAGCAAAATATAGAACTTGTAAAAATTGTCAATGATCAAGGCCTTGAACACAATTCATTGAGGGAGAGGATAGTTTTTTTGGAACATAGAAGGAGGTTCATGGTTTATTCCTCTGGTGATGATAGAGATGAGTCTTACAAAGGGGAGGATGAGCCCACAGACAAGCTAAAATTAAGTTATAAGAGTTAAAAGGAGGGGTCTATTGGTGACAGGGAGGTAGTTGATGATCTTAAAGGTTTAAAAGAGAGCAATGAATTTGATCCTTCTTTAGTGACACCCACTAAACTCTCATTTGTAGAATTGATGATTCAGCAGAGCGCTGCCGTTGACAAGACCATTTTAGCCGCTGCCACTTCCATTCAATCCGTTGACACACCTGTAGTTGTCTTAGGTGTATCCCAACCACCATTGATAATCAGAGAAGCTTCAAAAAAGGTACCAACTACTTTACCAGTTATTGATCCATTAGCAAAGGGTAAAGCAGTGTTGATAGAGGAGAAGGTTCCCAAGAAGAGTGCACAATTTCAATTTGATCATCAATTGGCACTTCAATTGCAAGAACAGGAAAGGAAAGGGCTAAAGAAAGGTAATATTGAAGCCCAAATATTGAAGCCCAAATTGCAAGTTCTGAGTCTGGAAGTATGAGGGGTGTTGTTAATGAAGAGGAAGAGAGTTCATAGAATTCTACTGCTAATGTGAACTTTAATGATGAACCTGAGAGGTTAGAGTACGATGAAGATGAGGCAGCTAAGGAACAGTTGAGTCAGGTGGCCTTGCAAGTTGATTATGATATTCCCTTGATTGCTGACTTATATCATAGGCATGAGCAAATGGCAATGGACGATCCAAATGTTACATTATTTATGAGAATTTGTGGAATGGAGCAGTTGTTGAGAGTGCAGCATGACATAAAGGTCACTATGGAAAATAAGGCTTCCAATGTTTTGGAGAATTCAAAGACAGCTAGGAGAGAGCTATATTATATGTTGCTCAGGAGTCATCAAACAGGATGGACCTTTAGAAACTTGCAAGGATTCTCATTTGATTAGCTGGAGTACCTTGCATATCCTATTTGGACTTATGTAAGTGAGCACAATACACACCACAAGCTTTCTGCTGAGAGGCAATAGGAGATTGAAGAAGAGTTTAGAATCAGGAATGCCTCACAAGTGCCTAGTCCTATAAAGAAGGAAGCAAAGTTGATGTTTCTAGAATTTAATCTGTTGAATCCTAGGTTTAATGAAGGTGCTTTAAAGAAGAACTTTGAACTATCTCCTTTGGAGGTTGGTGATATTGTACTTCTTGACTTTAGAAATCCTGTAATCAAGTATGAGGAAGATCCAAGCACATGTTTCTAGAGGATCACCAGATATGGTGATAAGGTACAACTTTTTACTTCCCTTATGTCCTTGTTTGGCAGTGTAACACCCCATTTTGGAGATGGAAATGTCACGCGTAATTATGGCGTGTCATCCAAGCATACAAGGATAAATGTATAAAACATTACATGACCATAGGGATAACCGGAATCAAACATCGGTTCCCAAACATAAGCCCAAAATATAATAAAGCAAAAGAAATGAATGAAAGACTACACAAGCATAAATATATGAAGGCAAAAGGAAAAGAAGTCTCTAGCAGCTTCCATCCGATGCACGTCCTCCAAATGCTCGAGTCTTTCCTAGGGTACCTGCCATTTTGGGACATGGAAAGGAAAGTAACGGCTGAGCAAAACGCTCAGTGCACGGATATAGACATAGTATGAATGACTAAGCATAATAAAGACTTAATAGCAGCGGAAATGCATAAGTCCTGGAAAACCTGGAACATGTTCATAAAACTGGTTTAATAGTTTGAAAAGCCTTATGTTTATCTTATGAAAACTGTTTAGCATATTTTACCATTAGCCAATATAGGTCATGAAAATCCACCGTGCATGAATACTTGGAGGGGTGACCTCATCATGCAAATTAGAGGGGCTGCCTCTAATTTAATATACTGGTTTTTGGGTAGGAGGGATCAGCTCCTTGTGAAGGATGCATGCACACACCACATTCACCATGAAATCCTGACTAAAAACATGTAACTAGGATGCATCCATACGCCCCACATGATAAATATAAGTAAATGGCCAAAAGCTGAAGGGACGCCACGAGCAATCACTCCGCCGTGGTGAAGTCATAACATCAGTGCCTCTAATGTTATGGTTATGGTACCTCCATAACTAGGTGAAACTGGTCATGCATGTATATGGATATAGGTAATCTTAATTAAACATAAGCAATCAACCACATAACTTATACTACGGGAAAACAGTTGGCTGCATACGGGGAATCCTAATAAGGAAAGAATGTCCATACTGAAAGGACGGGAATCCGTACCTTATGTCCAGTGAACGAGAAAGACGAACTGCGAGAATCCTACTTCCGAATCACTAGTGCTACATAAATACGTACATGAATAAGTATCTGCTTACTAAATACATAGCTGGTTTTATGTCATGTCTTAGCTTATTTTATGTGTTCTTACCATGTTTTACTGTTTTAAAGCCTTAAACTGTGTTAAATCTTATATTCTGTTTAATCTGATTAAGTATTTCTTGTATTTCATGTGTTATTATACTTACTGTGTAATAATAAGTAATTTTCCAAAAAATAGCAGGTTTCCTAAAATAGAAAGTTTCCAAAAATAGAAAGTTTCCAAAAATAGAAAGTTTCCAAAAATAGATTTACTGCTTAAAATAGATAAGTTTCTAAAAATAGAAAGTTTCCATAAATAGATTAGCTGCCTTAATTAAATAAGTTTCTATAAACAGATTAGCTGCCTAAAATAAATAAGTCTCTAAAAATAGATGGTTTCCATAAATAGATTAGCTGCCTTATTTAATTAAGTTTCTAAAAATAGAAAGTTTCCATAATTAGAAATAAGCTGGTTAAATAAGCTAAGTATATAAGCCTAAGTGTTTTTCATGATTATTTTCTAAGTCATATGGTATATTGTATAGTTTAATAATTATTTCATGTAATTTAATTAAACTATAGGTTATAATATTTAATTAAAGTATAACATGTTTTTAATTAAATAAGTTAAATACTTAGGTTAAAATATGTATTATTATATATTAATAATATAACCTAAGTCATGTTAATTAATTATTTATATCCATGGTTTTAAAATAATTAATTAATTATAAGTCTTAAATATATAAATACTTAGGTTAAAATAATTGCATGATCATTAATAATTGTTATTAAATTAATTACATCATTTTATTAATTTAATTTTAACATAAGTTCATAAACATAAAAAAAACTAACATACACCATGAACAGGATCTAGACTAAAAAGCATGAACCGGACATGAAATCGACACCGTACCCCGAACCAACTTGGGGTACCCCTTGTTTCCTTGCTGCCGTGGGACCCACACGCACCAACCAAGACCATATGGTCTTGGTGATGGTCGGCTTGGCAAACTGAAACTCATTCGGGTTCGGTTGCATCCTGCGACCAAAACAAACACCCCTTAAAAACACCCTTTAATTTAATTTGACACCAAAACATGTTAGATCTATGCTTAATTATTATGTTTTTATAAAAAATCACATGTTCATAATTAATAAAAAGATTAAATCAAAAGAAAAGGTTTAAAAAGGTTTTACCGAATTCGTAGATCAAGAGAACGAAGAACCAACACGATAAATCACTAGAATTCTGAGATCCAAGATCAAAAACCACTCCTTATGGTGGTTGTAGGGTGGCGGCACAAAGGAGAAGGAGGAAGGAGGCTTTTTAGGTTTTCTTAAAAATCTTCTGTAAAGTTTATTTGAGTAGTGAAAACCTCCTAATTCCCTTTTAGTAAATTTGACAAATGGGCTTGGCCCATTTGTCCTTGTTGGCCGCGGGTAGGGACCCCACTTGGGGTACCCGTACCTTTTTCCGTGTCTCGTTATTAGGTTAAACGTTTGTGATTATTTATGTTCGTGTTTTAAATGTTCTCGTTACGTAAATACCGTGGTCTAATATATTTAATTACGCTCGTAATAAATATATATACGTAATTAATAATAGTTCGTGTTTTAATTACGTTCATGATTTCATGATCGCATGTTCGTGATTAATTATCGTCAAATAATTATTACGTGATCGTGCGTAGTAAATACTTACCGTGTTTTAACACGTATGTAATACGTAAACTCCTAACACATAATCGTAATCATGCTATATAAGAAAAGTTTTAATCTAGAACGTACGATCTTAAGGGTACTATTCATGGTAAAAGCATGCGGGTTTTACAACTCTTCCCCCCTAAAAGAATAATTCGTCCCCGAATTATAGATAACATAGCTGAAAGAGAAACATACCCGAATCAAACTGAGAGGGTATGTAAGGTAAATGAACGTACAGGTGACCTGGCAGAAGGAACGCGGAACGTGACATGTCTTGAAAGGACATGAAACGTGACGTGACTGAAAGGACATATCTAATTGATAAGAGAAAAACGGATAGGAAGTCCGGATGAACTTGTCCGTTTCCAAGTGGCCTCCCTCTTGGAACGGTTCCTTCAGAAGATCTTGACACTAATGATAAATCTTGGTCCTCCTGACCTTGACTTGGAATACGAAGAAATACTTGGTTATCAACGGAAGGTAGATCCCCTAAATTCGATCGAGGAAAAATAAGAGTTAACGTGCAAGGGTAACTGAAACGTTACGATGAAAGACAATCTGACTTAACTGTTAACTAGAAACGATGCGCGAGACATAAAGAAACGTAGTACGTGAAAAATTTTGAACGTCATACGTGAAAATTTTTGAACGTGCTACGTGGAGATATGGCGAGTGTAGTATGAGTAAACATATTGTGATCCATGATACGTATAACATATCTTGATCATGATATGAGGAACGTGGAATGAACATGACATGTGAAACATATCGTGAACATAGAATATAATGGCGGTAACGCCAAACGCTACAAGGTGAGACGTGGAATATGACGTGAAACGTCTATCTGATGATGGAGAGTTATACTAAACTTGGGTCTGGTCTCTCAAGTTCTTGCAAAACTTCCCCGAACGAAATGAACGTAAAATCGTAAGCCCAGATACGATCATGAACGTGAATAGTGTCATGAACACGAGCGCGAAAGCAAGTCGTGAACATAGAACAAGGACGTGGACGTAAACAAGGAGCATAATTACGAATTTTTGTCTGACCCGATAACTGAGGGATTACCAAGTGATCGGATGAGCCTTGGCTGGAACATGTCCGATAAATTTGTTTGTTCTGAAATCCTTACGGATGTAAGGATTCTGCAGACTTGATCAAACTGTTTGCAATAACCCAGATAGCATCATGCTTCATCTGAGTTTGCGTTAAAGTGGTAACCAAAATCCGTGGAGATCTTGTCCCATTTCAATTTACAATTTCAGATGATGAAAACATCCCAGTCTGTTGGTGTCCTATCTTAGCCTGTTTGTATGACAGGTATGAAGATATGAACATAACTGTATCTTACTTCATCGAACCTGATACATAGGAGTTTGCGAAACTCTGAGTCTATGAATCTAAACTTCTCTTAGCGTAGGATTTCCTATAACACCTAATGTAATGTAGGGTTATCTCATTTACGCATAAGCTGAGTCATGGTAAGATTAACCATGCAAATCCATGTGATCCAGCGTGTCACTGTAATCAAACAGAATTGATATTGGAAAAATTTCCAGGGTGAAATTTCTCTTGTCATAGAATTTGCAACATAGTGCAGATATGGTCTTCCTGTTCTTCTTCTAGGCTTAAAGGAAATCAGGTTATCCTCAATGAAAACACTGATGAATTTGCTATGAGTTCATGGAAACTCATTCTTATAATGTCGTTGGAGCATTGATGAGACTAATTCAAAATTATAAATCTAGCATGACCGAGTCGTGTACGAATAGCAGTCATGGACATGTCCTGCTGTTTCATTCGTCACTGTTAGCAACATGATCATGAGTTCGATCTTGGAAAAGTGATTAACACCATACGGTTGATTGGACATGTCGCCAATACGTGGAGGAGAATAACGGTCATGAATGGTGATTTGTTTAAGCCGGCGGTAGTCGACACATAATCTCATGGTACCGTTCTTCTCCTTGAAGGTTCTTCTGGAATATCTGGGAAGATTTTGGAATAATCAACTGGTTATGTGTAAAAGGACTTAAGTGGTTGTGTCTTACTCACAGGTAGAAAATTTTAGAGACCATGGCTAACAACGCACATGCTTGTAAGCATAGATAATTTGTACAGATTTTCCCGATGGAAAATCAAGCTGAATGTATTCAGGAGCCTGAACATTACTGTACATAATTATGAATCGTAGCATGGTGTGTTGTTCATAGTACATAATTAGGATAAAATTCATCTCGTGTCTGTCCGAGGAAATGTGTTAGCAGCTTGGATCTCATCACTAAGCTGAAGGAAAACCTTCGTATACGTGGGAATACGAAAGGCGTCCTTCATGGTCACGAATCAATGATTTATGGTTACAAGAATGAAAGTGAAATCGGCAACGTGACAGTTCTCACTGATGCGCCGGTAATGGTAGTGAAATTCTTGTGGCCTGATTAATACATGGCACAACAAAATGGATATACCCTTGGAGGGTACCCTGAATTTCTTATAAATGTTCCATAGTTGGACGTGAGTCATGTGTCTTGACTCGTTTCTTGGAACTATAAGCATGACATATGTCTTGACTGGTGTCTTGACATGTGTCTTCAGGAGGTATACGTGAGACATGTGTCTTGACTGATGTCTTGACATGTGTCTTCAGAAAGTATACGTGAGACATGTGTCTTGACTGATGTCTTGACATGTGTCTCGAGATGTGAAACAAATATAACCACAATATAAGGTTATTATGCCAGAATTGGCGAGTCGGTTGGACTACTAATCCTTGTATTTCTAATCACGTCCGTGGCCAGAGTTTCGGTTGCGATTTATAGGATAGTTGCTGTCATAGTAGTGGTTACTATCGTCCTGTCTGTCAGTTCCATGATGGTCATTCTCATGACCGTGATTCATATAACTATTCAGCTGAGTGGCCGGCTGGTACCGGTTTGCACTCATATGGCTGAAATGACAGCCGAATGACGTGTGACATGTAACTAAGAATTAGGGACAATGATTGATGGGAATCGTCTGATGGTGAAGCATCTTCTCGTCCAATTGCTTTGCTCCGACGCCTTTGTCTTTGTCTTGTAGGATCTCCAGGTTGTGAACAGCATCCGCATCTCGTAGCATCTCCGAACGTCAGCAGCATCAACCTTTAGTAACATCTCCAAGTTATGAGCGGCATCAGCAATTTGTAGAGTATCAGCAAGTGGAAGTACGCACGTGGGATAAGGTACATGGAGTACACATGGAATGTACATGAAATGATCGGTATGGGGGTCGATCATTTGTCATGATTTAAGGAAAGTAAATCGGTTAAACGGTTAGGAAAACCATCATGATAACCTAGCAGTATTAGCATAGACATCATTCTGGTTATAACGGAAACGTTAAAGTGTGGTTACACAAAATTGAACGATGATTTGCCTGACAGCATGATCAATGAAAACCAACCATGACTATCATGAAAGCATGAGTCAATGAAATCTAACAATGTCTTGCAGGACAACGTAAATAACAAAAGAGGCGTAAGACATAATCAACATGAAGACGGAATTATCATGAAGAAACATGAAACCATCTATCACGAAGAAGTGTATAACATAATCAACATGAAACTGAAGTTAACCATGACAGTATGAAAACATACTTGACATAAAAACATAATAACTTATGAGGGGACATGAAAAAAAAATTTATGCCAATTTAAATCATGAGAAAAAATTTATGCATGAAAAACAATGCATCAATGCGTAATGTAGTTTATAAAACCTTTATATGTGCGAGGGAATGCCTATGGGTCGGTTCCAAAACAAAAGACATGGCGAGGGGACGCCTATGGGTCGGTCCCAAAGTTAAAAGTTTCGATAAAAGCACATGCAACTAAATAGGGCCAGTCCTGTACCAACCATTACTTAGTCATAATCCATGCAACAATGATACATGAAACATAAATAAATGAAACTCATCTGTCAAAACTTATCAGAAAAAATTTTATGTGACTAATTATGAACTACTGGGGTTCAGTCCACATAGCCACAGTTCACGAGGAACATTATGCATGAAACAATGACACATAACTAAATATGAATGACGGTTGTCCATCCATATTAGTAAAACAATATCGATGAAAATATCAAGGTTAAAACCTCAAGGTGCTGAAAACATCATGGTTAAAACAACAATGCGCTGAAAACATCAATGCGTGGAATAACAAACGTTGGCTTAGGAAGCTCCTGGTGACTACCCACTAGTCACAGGTCGAGTTTTAGAGCCTACAGGTCGAAGCCTTGGCTCTGATACCATAATTGTAACACCCCATTTTGGAGATGGAAATGTCACGCGTAATTATGGCGTGTCATCAAAGCATACAAGGATAAATGTATAAAACATTACATGACCATAGGGATAACCGGAATCAAACATCGGTTCCCAAACATAAGCCGAAAACATAATAAAGCAAAAGAAATGAATGAAAGACTACACAAGCATAAATATATGAAGGCAAAAGGAAAAGAAGTCTCTAGCAGCTTCCATCCGATGCACGTCCTCCAAATGCTCGAGTCTTTCCTAGGGTACCTGCCGTTTTGGGACATGGAAAGGGAAGTAACGGCTGAGCAAAACGCTCAGTGCACGGATATAGACATAGTATGAATGACTAAGCATAATAAAGACTTAATAGTAGCGGAAATGCATAAGTCCTGGAAAACCTAGAACATGTTCATAAAACTGGTTTAATAGTTTGAATTATGTTTATCTTATGAAAACTGTTTAGCATATTTTACCATTAGCCAATATAGGTCATGAAAATCCACCGTGCATGAATACTTAGAGGGGTGACCTCATCATGCAAATTAGAGGGGCTGCCTCTAATTTAATATACTGGTTTTTGGATAGGAGGGATCAGCTCCTTGTGAAGGATGCAAGGCACACACCACATTCACCATGAAATCCTGACTAAAAACATGTAACTAGGATGCACCCATACGCCCCACATGATAAATATAAATAAATGGCCAAAAGCTGAAGGGATGCCACGAGCAATCACTCCGCCGTGGTGAAGTCATAACATCAGTGCCTCTAATGTTATGGTTATGGTACCTCCATAACTAGGTAAAACTGGTCATGCATGTATATGGCTATAGGTAATCTTAATTAAACGTAAGCAATCAAACACATAACTTATACTACGGGAAAACAGTTGGCTGCATACGGGGAATCCTAATAAGGAAAGAATGTCCATACTGAAAGGACGGGAATCCGTACCTTATGTCCAGTGAACGAGAAAGACAAACTGCGAGAATCCTACTTCCGAATCACTAGTGCTACATAAATACGTACATGAATAAGTATCTGCTTACTAAATACATAGCTGGTTTTATGTCATGTCTTAGCTTATTTTATGTGTTCTTACCATGTTTTACTGTTTTAAAGCCTTAAACTGTGTTAATCTTATATTCTGTTTAATCTGATTAAGTATTTCTGGTATTTCATGTGTTATTATACTTACTGTGTAATAATAAGTAACTTTCCAAAAAATAGCAGGTTTCCTAAAATATAAAGTTTCCAAAAATAGAAAGTTTCCAAAAATAGAAAGTTTACAAAAATAGAAAGTTTCCAAAAATAGATTTACTGCTTAAAATAGATAAGTTTCTAAAAATAGAAAGTTTCCATAAACAGATTAGCTGCCTTAATTAAATAAGTTTCCATAAATAGATTAGCTGCCTGAAATAAATAAGTCTCTAAAAATAGCTGGTTTCCATAAATAGATTAGCTGCCTTATTTAATTAAGTTTCTAAAAATAGAAAGTTTTCAAAATTAGAAATAAGCTGGTTAAATAAGCTAAGTATATAAGCCTAAGTGTTTTTCATGATTATTTTCTAAGTCATATGGTATATTGTATAGTTTAATAATTATTTCATGTAATTTAATTAAACTATAGGTTATAATATTTAATTAAAGTATAACATGTTTTTAATTAAATAAGTTAAATACTTAGGTTAAAATATGTATTATTATATATTAATAATATAATCTAAGTCGTGTTAATTAATTAATTATATCCATGGTTTTAAAATAATTAATTAATTATAAGTCTTAAATATATAAATACTTAGGTTAAAATAATTGCATGATCATTAATAATTAAATAACCTAAGTCATGTTATTAAATTAATTACATCATTTTATTAATTTAATTTTAACATAAGTTCATAAACATAAAAAAAAAACTAACATACACCATGAACCGGATCTAGACTAAAAAGCATGAACCGGACATGAAATCGACACCGTACCCTGAACCAACTCGGGGTACCCCTTGTTTCCTTGCTACCGTGGGACCCACACGCACCAACCAAGACCATATGGTCTTGGTGGTGGTCGGCTTGGCAAACTGAAACCCATTCGGGTTCGGTTGCAGCTTGCGGCCAAAACAAACACCCCTTAAAAACACCCTTTAATTTAATTTGACACCAAAACATGTTAGATCTATGCTTAATTATTATGTTTTTATAAAAACATCACATGTTCATAATTAATAAAAAGATTAAATCAAAAGAAAAGGTTTAAAAAGGTTTTACCGAATTCGTGGATCAAGAGAACGAAGAACCAACACGATAAATCACTAGAATTCTAAGATCCAAGATCAAAAACCACTCCTTATGGTGGTTGTAGGGTGGCGGCACAAAGGAGAAGGAGGAAGGAGGCTTTTTATGTTTTGTTAAAAATCTTCTGTAAAGTTTATTTGAGTAGTGAAAACCTCCTAATTCCCTTTTAGTAAATTTGACAAATGGGCTTGTCCCATTTGTCCTTGTTGGCCGTGGGTAGGGACCCCACTTGGGGTACCCGTACCTTTTTCCGTGTCTCGTTATTAAGTTAAACGTTTGTGATTATTTATGTTCATGTTTTAAATGTTCTCGTTACGTAAATATCGTGATCTAATATATTTAATTACGCTCGTAATAAATATATATACGTAATTAATAATAGTTCGTGTTTTAATTACGTTCATGATTCATGATCGCATGTTCGTGATTAATTATCGTCAAATAACTATTACGTGATCGTGCGTAGTAAATACTTACCGTGTTCTAACACGTACGTAATACGTAAAGTCCTAACACGTAATCGTAATCATGCTATATAAGGAAAGTTTTAATCTAGTACGTACGATCTTAAGGGTACTATTCATTGTAAAAGCATGCGGGTTTTACAGGCGGTATGGATAGGGAGGATTTGGAGACTCTTTGGAGTTTGTTGAAGGACAAGTATGCTGAGGAAGGTCCTTCAACTAATGGTGGAATAAAGATATGGTCAACATTTAAGAGAATGTTTAATCATGATGAAGCTGATCCAGTTTGGCTGGATCTTGTTGATGCAAGAGGGTTAGAGGGGCGTTTGTTTTTAGTTGCAGGAGTGTATCATCTTTGCACCACAAAGTTTTCTGAGTACCTATTGGTGGATAAAGTATATCCACTGACACAAGACATGTTAAAGATGATGGTGAGCACAAAGCTGAAGGTTGATTATACTAGTGGCATGGTGTTGACTTTATGAGATTCCTTCTCACTCAAATTAAGGAATAAATGTATTTGCAAGAATCCTATCTTTGTATTTTGTTTATTCACAAACTTGTTAGTTAGATATAAATATCAAGTTTAGGGGAGGATTGTTGGGAACAAAATTGTCTAAGTCCTTAGCCGCTAACAAAGAGGATTCTAGCTGCTGACAAGAAGAATCAAGGCGTTGACAAACAAGGCACTCACAAGAAGAATCTAAGCCACTGTCAAGTTGTATTAGCTGTAAAGATCAACATGTTTTGTTTAAGTTAGGAAGATATGGTCGAATATTGTATTTTCAATATTTATCTTTTTAATATCTTCGTAGAATAGTTGATCTTAGCTTTTTGTTCAAGGCTCCTTAAATCTATAAAAGAAGACCTTAGGGTTCATTGTATGTGCGTACTTTTACCATTGTTCTTATCAATCAAATTTGAAAGTTTGGTAATCGTTTGTGTGCTTTAGTCTTTGTTCTAAGTTTTAATTCTGCATAATACTTAGATTATTGCAAAGTTTCTCTACGTATTACTCTTGACTTATTCTCGATAATACAAAGCTAAATCGATCTAATCTTGGGATCAACATTCCCCTGGTGGCCCTAGCCATGTAGCATAGAATACCACTACCACTAGGGTGGTTAGTGATGTGGTAATGGTTGTGCCTATTGACTCTAGCTTAGAAGCAGGTCAAGTCAGGCCCACTGCAAGTAAGTCCATTCCCACGCCCCATGAAGCCACATTGAGGATTAATTTTCCAAATGTGGGTGAGGGCAGTATGCAACCTTTTACCCCTATTAAATTAACGAATATATGTATTAGCTTGCAAAATAAAAATACATAACTTGTACAAACTGTCACAACCCAAGGCCTTGAACTCATTCATTTGAGGGAGAGGATTGTTATTTTGGAGCAAGCTGATAATCAAAGGAGGAGGTTCATGGTCCATTCCTCAAGTGATGATAGAGAGGAGTCTTACAAAGGGTAGGATGAACCAACATAGCAATTGAATTTGAGTGATAAGAGTTCCAAGGAGGGTTCTATTGGTATCAAGGAGGTAGCTGATACTCTTACAGGGTTGAAGGAGGAAAAGGAGTTTGATCCTTTCATAATGACACCCACTAGACTCTCCTTCACTGAATTGATGCAGCAAGTGAGTGTAAGTAAAAGTGTATCCGCTGTCAAGCCAATTCAAGCCGCTGACACTTCCCTGCAAGCCGCTGACAAACCTTCTTTTGTTCTTGGTATATCCCAATCACCATTAACAATAAGAGATGTTTTTACACATGTACCAACCACCTTACCAACCATTGATCCAACTGATAAGGGTAAGGCGATTTTAATAGAAAAGCAGGTTCCCAAGCAAAGTACACAGGTTCAATATGATCATTTTGTGGCAAAAAATTGCAAGAAAAGGAAAGAAGAGGGCAATACAAAGGTGATATTGAAGCCCAAATTCTAAGCTCAGAATCTGGAAGTTTGAAAGGTAGTTCACAAAGCTCTAATGCTGATGTGGATTTTGATGAAGATCCAGAAAGGTTAGAATATAGTAAAGATGAGGCAACAAAAGAAAAGTTGAGACAGCTGGCCTTATTGGTTGAGTTTGATATACCCTTGATTGCACACTTGTATTATAGGCATGAACAGATGGCAATGGATGATCCAGTTGTTACACTATCTATGAGAATTTGGGGAATAGAAGGTTTGTTGAGAGTTTAACATGACATTAAGGTCATCTTGGAGAATAAGGCTTCCAATGTTTTGGAGAAGCCAAAGACAGCTAGAAGAGAGTTGTATTATATGTTGCTCAAAAGTAATCAAATAGGGTGGACTCATAGGAAATTGCAAGGATTGTTGATATGAGCTTAAATACTCATATCATTTGTATCTTAT
This sequence comes from Glebionis coronaria, assembly GCA_025667525.1. NCBI lineage: Eukaryota > Viridiplantae > Streptophyta > Magnoliopsida > Asterales > Asteraceae > Glebionis > Glebionis coronaria. The sequence continues at coordinate 687,645,680 of CM046875.1, read as the reverse complement.
AACAATGAAATTATGCATGAAATGTATCAAAAATGCCTTGTATATGTGTATTTCTTGTTTGAATGTGTGTAGGTACCAAGTTCACGAAAATCGGCAAAAACAGGCACGAGATTGATGGAAAAGATCGAGAAGCCAAGAGACAAGTCGTTTTTAAAGACGGGATTCAAGTTTTAGAAGTATTATTTATCTAGTGGGACCCACATTTGGAATATGGGCTCAAAAGCCCATTTGAGATTGAAGTAACACTTTGCTATGTTTTTAATCCAAACGGCCCAATTTGCTAGTTTAAAACACGGTTGGGAAATTTAGCATTAAGCCCAAGCCCAAAATGAGTTTAATAAACGAAGGAAGTTATGGGCTTTAGGGTTAAAAATGTGTTGAAAAGTGAAATATAACTCAAAGTTTCCAGTCAAACGTGTTACACCATTCACACGTCTTTAACCATTCCTCACCCACTCATTATTACCTCACATTTATCCCACGTTTATTTTTCTATACAATAAATATAAATAAAACGCACCATCATACATTTCCACCACTCACATTAAATAAAATGGCGTTACACACTATGTTCACTTTCTTCCCCATTTTTTCCACCCCAAAACCAGTAACAAATGTTACTGTTCACCAACCCTAATTCAAGAAATCATGTATATTATTTGGGGCTTTTCATCCCACGTGCAATTCATACGTGGGGGAATAAAACCCCCATGGTTTAAGGAAGAGAAGATGAGGAATGAAGAGGCTACGTGGCTGTTTTTCATAGGGTGAAACACCTCAATTTCCACATTCAACCAATCAGAGGGCTCAAAAGAAACACAACTAGCACACACGGATGCCACGTTGGCAATCCGTGTGCTAGTTGTGTCATATCATCCATCCGATCAACAAAGGAAAGAGAAAATGATGATCCAAGGGTCAAGATGAGAAAGGAATATGCTCAAGAGATGCGGATATTCTTCCCAGCAAAGCCTTGGGATGGCTATAAAAACCCTCAATTTACTTGTAATTTTCGTCCCTTTTCTTTCTTTTACTGTTATAATGCTAATTTAGTTATAGGTAATTGTATTTTTTTTCTTTAATTAAAGTATTGTAATAGATTTCATGGAATAATAAAAGTTGATTTTATCTTCATCTGGTCTTGCGTATTTACTCTTGTTAGAGGTTTTTACAGCTTTAATTTTTTATCTATAATTAATTACATTATTTAAGTGTTTGCTTGAATAAGCTTATATAATAGCTTATGTTGGGTAAATAAGTGAGAACAGGGATAAAAACTTAAACCTACTGTTTAAGTTCATAAAAAGTTGGTTCGTTCATGTTCCTGTTCGAATTTGATTATTATGGTGGCTCGGTTGACGAATAATGGTGGATGATGGTGGTTTCGTCTCCGGTTCACAAGGTTGTTCAGCACAACCTTCTTCACAACGTATTCTTCAAAAGGTTCACAACTTCTTTTAATTCAAATTTTTTTAGATTAAATTAGTTTAATGTTAATTAATTTGGGATATTTGATGTTACTGCTTGGATTTTCTAAATAAGTTAATCTGTGTGTTTTAAGTTTAGTTTACTGCTTGAATTTAATAGTGTATTTTAGTTAATATAATTTTTATCACAAGTTTTATTTGTTATAAACTAAGTTTCTGGTTAAGTCTTTATGAAGTAGTATATGAATGATCATGAATTCTGTTATGTCTTAACTCCCTGAATAATTGTTATGACTGATATGATGTTAATGTATTCTGTGATGATATTGTGCCCATGTTTAGAACAAGTTCGGTTTGGTACGACTGGTTAAATGATCTGCTGATATAATCTTATGATTTGGTTGTTCATTGTTGTTATAATCTTTTCTTTACTGTTTAATTGCTAATATAAACTTTTCTTTGCTAAAATTTGCTGAGAGTTGCTCATGAGTCATATTGTTTAATTAGTATATTTTGACTGCTGATCCTTTGAGGTTTTTAGAGCTTTATAACAGATATTAATCAGTTAATATAACTGTAGGATATTTTGCATCCTGCTAATGTGTTTTGAAATAAGTTGGAAAAATTAAACTGCTTTTTGCTTTATAATATTTGGTTAAATTTAACTGATATTTGATTTGTTGATTTTTGGTATTGTTGAGTTCTGTTTAAGCTGTGCTTTGTATTTTTACCATTCTGCTTGGATTAACAGATTAACTTGATCTGTTAATCTCAAAGTTGATAGCCTTATCAGCTTATCTCACAAGAATTGTGTAGTTTAAGGTCACTCATGTGACTTCTTTTTTTTTACTGTCAAAAAAATTAATAATCTCAAAAAACTGGCCCTTGTGAGGCTCGAACCTGCGACCTCGCAGTTCACTGTCCAGCGTGTTAGCCAACTGGGCTAACTGGCCTTTTTGGTTTTCTTAATTTCAGCTTAATTAATATTATATAGTTGTAACTGGGCAGTATTTGTTTGAGTATTTGTTTGTTTAACTCACGGTTTTTTTATATAACTTTTAATTAATATTTTAATTAAAGTAAATTTTGAAATTTTAAATAATAAGCAGTTTAAAATTAAAATAAAAATAAAAAAAAATGTTTTTATTAATTTTAAAAGTTTAGATAATTTTTAATTAATTAGATTTTTATAATATTAGATTTAAATAAAAATAGTTTTTTTTAAAATAGATTAGGTTTAAAAGTAATTTTAATAAAGCTTAATTAGTTTAAAAAGTAGATAGATTTCTAAAATAGTTTAAAAGTTATTTTATTAAATAGATTAATTTTTAAATAGTGTTTTAATTTTTAAGTAATTAATTGTTTTTTTTAGTATAAATATAGCGGGGTTAACGATTCATGCACTTTAGGTTAATTTTAAATAGTTTAAAATTAGTAGATTTAATTTCTAGTTTAAAAACCGAAAACCAATTCAAATCGATTGTCTAAATCAAAACGAAACGTCTCAAATTCACTCGATCTTCGTGTACAACGAACTTGGTTCATCACGTGCTTAATTGAATTCGTCATTGGTAATATTAGTCTAATACTTTTTCCTAAAGGTAATTTTCTAATTTACCCTATAACGTAATCTAATTATCACTATACTATCATGATCACATCAATTGTCATTTGATCATCGGGAGTATCTTGCATATCCTATTTGGGTCTTTGTAAGTGAGCATAACACACATCTCAAGCTTTCTGCTGAGAGGCAAGAGGAAATAGAGGAGCAGTTGAGAATTAAGAAGGCATATCCTATTCGTGCCTAGACCAAATAAGCAAGGAGCAAAACTCAATTTTCCAGAACTTGATCCATTAGTGCCCAGTGACAATGTGTTAAAAGGGAATTTACAGCTTTCTTCCTTTGATTTTGCTGATATCATGCCCCTTGATTATAGAAATCCTGTGATCAAGTATGAAGAAGATCCAAGCACAGGTTTTTGGAAGATCACCAGGAATGGTGATAAAGTGCAGATGTTTATTTCTCTTATATTCTTGTTTGGGAGTATAGACAGAGAAGACATGGATACCATTTGGGGTCTATTAAAGGGAAAGTATTCTGCTGAGGGTCCTTCAACATATGGTGGAATAAAGATCTGGTCAACATTTAAGAGAACGTTTGATCATGATGTGAATGATCCAATATGGCCAGATTTGCATGACTTGAGTGGGTTATTGTGGCGTTTGTTTTCGGTAGCTGGTGTATTTCATTTGAGCATAATGAAGTTTTCAGAGTATCTGTTGGTTGATAGAGTCTATCTACTGACACAAGAGTTGTTAAAGAAGATGATGTGCACAAAGCTCAAGGTTGACTACACTAGTGATTTGAGTATTGTTTTTCTCAGGTTTATTTATTCTCAAATTAATACTCAATTTCAAGATTAGGTATGTTTGTAAGAATCCTCTCTGTATAGTTTTGTTTTATTCACAAACTTGATAGTTAGTATAAGTATCAAGTTTAGGGCAGGATTGTTGGGAATAAAATGTTTTGAGTCATTAGCCGCTGACAAAAGGGATTCTAGACGCTGACACATGGAAAGAAGCCGCTGACAAAGAGAATTCCAGCCACTGAATGATGTTTTGATCAACACATTTTGTTTTAGTTAGGAAGATATATTCAAATATTATATTTTCAGTATTTATCTCTTCGTAGAATAGCTGATCTTATCTTTTTGTTCAAGGCTCTTTAACCTATAAAAGGAGGCCTTAGGGTTCAGTGTATGTACGCTTTCAATACCTTTGTTCACTGTTGTTATTATGAATTGAAGTTGAAAGTTTGGTAATCGTTTGTTCTTTGTTCTAAGTATTAATTCCACATAATACTTAGATTACTGCAAAGTTTCTCTACGTATTAATCTTGACTTAATCTCGATAATACAAAGCTAAACCGATCTAAATTTGGGATCAACATGTAGAAATACAATAATTCCCAACAGTGTGCGAATTTATAACCTTCAGGTCTGACCCTTGGTCATTATGGCGCCTCATCTTGGTTAAACCGTAAGACTGCCTTTGATGACATAACCAAGACTAGTGACTAATACTTTGGTTAGTACAAACTTACTTTAGTGGGTATTAAATAAAATTTTGAAAAATAATGAAAAAATTTGTATAAAAGAAAACATGTAAAACTTCGTTTTATAACGGGTTTCTAAAACAATGAATTTTCCATATTTTTAAACTTTCCTTAAATAAAACATATGTCTCGGTTTCATGAATCCACCGGTAATCCAAGACCAAGATACCCATTGTTTTAAAAACCTAGTACAAGTTTCATAAACGTGTCATAGGTTTGTTTCATCTGGTTTTCCTCACACCTCTTACGAGTACCAATGGAAAACTCAACGGAACCTTGCTATGGTTACATTTGACTCTATGGCGTCTTGGAAAACATACAAAAAGGACCCGGAGAAGTTGGTCAGCGCAAAGCTAGTTAAGCACCTTCTTCTTTAGGAACGCAGAGCGAACCGCCTATACCCTTCTAGTGTAGTCTAACTAAAACATTATAGAAATCAGATAGATACTTTTTATATAGTTCTAGAGTAAATAAAATATTAGGTCAAAACACTCAATATTTACTTACCTTAGTTAGTCCGATTTAATTCTTGAAAATCGTTTTGCATTTATTTAAATTAAACAATTTAAAGTATAAATCAAAACAAAACAAGAATATATGTAAGAAAAATATCAAGAATATTAACTATAAGTAAAACACATGCTATTTGTTGGGAATAAATCTATGCTTAGTTGTTTCCCCTGCTAGTTGATTATTCGTACCCCTGCTAGAGTAAGTTCCCCCTGCTAAATAACAAAGGCAGGGGGATTGGTTCCCCTGCTGAAGTCAAAGGCCCTGCTGTCAAAGATAAACATGGAATAGATTTTTACGCGTTTCAGTTATTATTCCTTAATACTTTCCATAGTTTGTTAGTAGTGATCTTGTACGTGAGTCCTTTTGGCTATAAAAGGACTCACTAGGTTAGCATGCAAAGTGTGTCTTTCTCATTTGTCTTTCATTATAGTACTTTAAGGTTTTGTAAACCCTAATACCATTCTAGGGTATTCGTATATCTTTGATATATTAAAGTTCAACGTTTCAATCACATTTGTTCTTGTGCTAAACATTATATTCCGCATCTTGTTTAGGTACTTTGCTTTGCAAAGTTTCTCTAGTGTTAGATTGAATTCTTTCTCTCTATCACAACCCTTAAACAAGCTATTAAGGTTTAAGATCTGACTTTGGGATCAACAAGTGGTATCAGAGCTTGTTGAGAAACTTTGTCTAAATCAAGAACAAAATCCTCATAGCAAACATGTCTTCAGATTCATCCTCAAACAGCAACAACCACAATAACCTTAAGTTACCCATGTTGGATCCTGAAAACTTTGAATTATGGGAATTCAGAATCCAACAATACCTGAAAATGGAACACTATGTTCTTTGGGAGATTATAGAGTTTGGTGATCAATTCACCAAAACAATGGTGGTTGATGATGGCAAGGAAGAAGAAAAAGGTGAAAGCTCCAAAGGTAAGGACAAGAAGAAATCTGCTGCTCTTTGTGATAAAGAGATACTAGCTAGAAGGCATGATGTCAGGGCTCACAGCTCATTGCTGTTGGCTCTACCTGATAGACATCAACTCAGATTCAGGAAATACAAAACAGCTAAGGATCTATGGGAAGCCATAGGCAAAACCTTTGGAGGAAATGAAGCCACAAAGAAGAAGAAGAAAAATCAAATGCTGAATGATTTTGCTTCTTTCAAAGCAATTGGTGATGAATCAATTTGAGCTATTTACAATAGGCTTCAAGATATGGTGGCCCAGTTGGAATTCTTTGATATTGAGGTATCAAAAGAGCAGGTGAATACCAGGTTTCTCAACAGCCTCCAAAAAGAATGGGTTGTCTATAAGGCAATTTGGCAGAATAAGGATGACTTGGACGAAAAAGACATTGATGACATATATAATAACTTAAAAGTTTTTGAACCTGTTGTCAATGAGATGAAGTCAAAAGGAACAATTCCCACCAACTCAAGTGGATTCGTTGATTCCACTGCTAACATGGCATTCATATCACAAAGCAGTGGAATCTCCAAGAACAGTGGAATTGAAGTAGCCCCTGCTACTTATTCCCCTGCTACCAGGTCTGGACCTTCCTATGATGAAGAAAGACCAGCTACATTCAGCCTTGATACTGCTTGTGCTTTTATAGCATCTCAAGGGCCACAAGGATCTACTGTGTTACATGAAGATCTAAGTCAAATCAGTAAGCAAGGGCTAGAAGAGATGGATATCAAGTGGAATATGGCTCTGCTCAGCATGAGAGCCAACAGGTTCTACAAGAAGTATGGGAAGAAGATCTCAATTAATCCCTCTGATGTGGCTGGGTTTGATAAAACAAAAGTTAAATGCTACAATTGTGGCAAGAAGGGTCATTTTGCCAGGGAATGCAGAGGACCTAAGACTGGAAATAGCTACAGAAAGGAAACAAGAGATGATGATTCTGGTGCTAAAGCCATGGTAGCCATGCAGGGGATAGATGGAGCAAGTGGATGGGACTGGAGTGCTATGACAGAGAATGTGGAAAGAAATCAAGCTTTGATTGCTGAGAAAAAGGAAGAAGACTTTGCACTTATGGCCATGTCAAGTTCCAGCTCTGACAATGAGGTATATGATGACTCATATTGTACTAAAGCTTGTACGAAAAATACTGAATCTTTGAATGATCAAATCAGAAAGATAAAATCTGACTATATCAATTGTGATAATGATCTTGATAATTATAAACGTGCTTTAGAACAGTTAGAGTCCACCATAAGAGAGTATAAGCAAAGAGAAAGTGATTATAGGGATCACATTGTGATTCTAGAAAGAGATGCTAAGGAGAATAACCAATCTATAAAGACATTGACTGCTGAACTTGAAATTTTCAAAGCTAACCAAAAGATAGATGAGGAAACTGTTGAAAATTTTGGAAAAGCTTCAAAAGATTTAACCAAAGCAGTTGAGGTTGGTCAATCTCCTAGGTACAAAACAGGGTTTGGGATTAAAAATATGCATGCTACCATACCACCACCCCCTGCTAACATCTATGCTCCTTTTCCTAGAAAAGACCTATCCTGGACTGGTCTCCCTTGTTTTGAAAAACAGGATGACATTGAGTTTGACTTGAGTGCTTATATACCTAATAATCTTGATACAGAAGAGTCTCTAGTTAAAACTAGTGTTATTAAGGATGTTGAAAAAGAACAGGTTGGTTTAAAACAAATTGATAACCCTGTTCGATTTTCAAAAGAAGGAATTTCTGGCAGTAATTCTAGTTCTAAGAGTAGCTCTCCCAAATCTAAGACAAGGTCACAATCCCCTAAGTCCACTATTAAATATGCTGGTATGTACAAGAACGTCAGAGGTAATCAAAGAAATTGGAATGACCAAAAGTCTCATCAATTAGGAAAAGACTTTGTGATTAATACCAAGCCCTGCTTCACATGTGGCAGCTTTGAGCACACTTATCAAGAGTGTAAGGCACCAATGGAGATGGTGGCAGCAAATCCCTTAAAGGATATGCACCCTAAAACCATTCTTCTAAATGCAGGGGCAAAATCTTTTTCCCCTGCCAAGTATGTTGCCCCTGCCTTGAGAAATAGGGTGACTGATAAATATGTTGTTCCTGCCCTTAGGAAGGAGAATGATGTTCACTCAAAGCCCAACACTCTTGTGACCACCCCAACACCCTATACTGCACATAGATCTGGCTCTAGACCTTACCAACACATGACTAGAGGCCAAAACAAAAGGTGGGTTCCCTCTGCTAAGCATAGAGATTCCCCTGCTAAAACTGGGGAATCCCCTGCTAGCAAAATTGTGTATTCTAGGAACATGGGAAGATGGGGAAAAGCTGTGAAAGCCTCAGCTCGTTGGGTTTGGGCACCCAAAAGGGGTACTCAATCTAATGGTGTATCTCTAGTTTTTGATAAGCTATCCTACATTGATACACGAGGTAGATCCAAGTCTGTAATGGCTTGGGTCCCCAAGAAAAACTAATTTGTTTTTCTTTCTGTAGGTGACAAAGAAGACAAGGGATGATAGAGCATATTGGGATAGTGGATGCTCAAGAAGTATGACTGGACATAAAGCCTACTTGTCTAATTTTGTGCCCCTGCATGACAATGATGGTGTTTCTTTTGGAGATGGGCATGGAACTATAACAGGAAAAGGAACTATTGTCACTAATGGGATGACCTTTGACAATGTCTACTTAGTGAAAGAACTCAAGTACAATCTCTTCAGTGTGTCACAAATGACTGATAACAAGAATTTTGTCTTGTTTACTGACACTAAATGCTTAGTGTTAGGAAAGGAGTTTGTCTTGCCAAAAGACACTCCTATTGTACTCAGAACACCAAGACAGAAGAATATGTACACAATTGATCTCAAGGACATATCTCTCCAAGATAATGAAACATGTTTCATTGCCAAAGCTTCAGTAGATGAATGTAAGAAATGACATAGAAGACTTGGTCATCTTAATTTCAAGAACATGAACAAATTGGTAAAGTATAATCTGGTTCATGGTCTTCCTTCCAAGTCCTTTGCCAATGAACATACTTGTGCTGCATGTTTGAAAGGGAAGCAACACAGAGCATCTTGCAAATCAAAAACAAGTATGTCCACCACCAAGCCATTGGAACTACTGCACATGGATCTCTTTGGTCCCACTTCTGTGGCAAGCATAATGAAGAAATGGTACTGCTTAGTGATTACTGATGATTTTTCAAGGTTCACATGGACATTCTTTCTATTTGAGAAGAGTGACACAGCTGATGTACTCATAGGGTTCATCAACCAAATTGAACTATCAAAAAGCATGAAGGTAGTTACCATGAGATCAGACAATGGTGGTGAGTTCAGAAATCAGAAACTGGACTCCTTCTGCATTAACAAAGGCATCAAGAGGCAATTCAGCATAGCAAGAACACCTCAACAAAATGGAGTGGCAGAAAGAAGAAATAGGACACTCATTGAAGCTGCTAGAACTATGCTGTCTGATTCCAAACTTCCAGTTATCTTTTGGGCTGAAGCTGTATCCACTGCTTGTTATGTACAAAACAAGGCCTTGGTGATCAAGGCACACAACAAGACCCCTTATCAGCTGTTCAATGGAAGACCTCCTTTAATTGACTTTTTCAGACCTTTTGGATGTCATGTGATCATCTTAAACACTATTGACAATCTAGGTAAGTTCAGTGAAAAGGGTGATGATGGATACTTTGTGGGTTATTCATTAAACAGCAATGGATATAGGGTCTTCAACTAGAAAACAAGCAAAATCACAAAAAATCTTCATGTGAACTTTCTTGAAGACAAACCTGAAGATGTTCAAACAGGTCCTGACTGGTTATTTGATATAGATATACTTTCAAAGTCTATGAATTATGTACCTGTTGCTCTGCAGAACACTAACATTTCAGGTACTCAAGAAACAACTGGTGCAGAGAAGTCACCCCTGAGGTACATGAATGTACCCTTATTGTTTCCTATTGAAGCTGATGTTCAAGAAGATAATTCTTCTCTAGGAAAAGAACAGCCAATCTCATCCCCTGCTATGGCTGAAAGCAGCGGAATGGCTGAAAGCAGTGGAATCCAGGATTCCCCTGCTAGACCAATTGCTTCCTCTTCCACAAAGGATCCTATTGCTCATGATACTAATGATGCTGAAAGCGAATCCCCACTCATTTCAACATCTACACCCATAACTGATGGTCTTATTATATCCAGCAGTGGAAGCAGAATCATCAAGAGTGGAGGTCCTAGTTACTCAAAGCTTCAGTCTGCTCACCAGCACCCATCTCTAGGTCATGCTGTATCATTTGGAAGCTCCTTTGAGGACTTCTTTCCTAATCCAAATAGCCCCATCAATTCTGATTTGGAAGAAGATGAAACAGAAGTAATCATGCAGCCTACCTACAGAATCAATAAGGATCATCCTATCTCTCAAATCATTGGTAATCCTGAAGCTCCTAGACATACAAGGTACACAGCAAAGGAGCACAGCTTCATTCCTAACATTACCATGAAGTTCAATCATGACAACATGCAATGTTGTCTGTTTACTGCATTTTTGTCACAAGAAGAGCCAAAGAAGATTTTTCAGGATTTAAATGACCCAAGCTGGGTTGAAGCCATGCAAGAGGAGCTCCTACAATTCGACATACAAGAGGTCTGGATTCTGGTGGATTGTCCCAAATGGGCAACGCCTATTGGGACAAAGTGGGTACTCAGGAACAAAAAGGATGAAAGGGGAATAGTTTTCAGGAACAAAGCAAGACTAGTGGCACAAGGGTATACTCAGGAAGAAGGAATTGATTATGAAGAGGTATTTGCTCCAGTTGCCAGGATTGAGGCCATTAGATTATTCCTTGCTTATGCTTCATTCATGGACTTCACTGTTTTTCAAATGGATGTGAAAAGTGCCTTTCTATATGGAACCATTGATGAAGAAGTCTATGTTATGCAACCTCCAGGGTTTGAAGATCCAGAACATCCTGACAAAGTATACAAGGTGAAAAAGGCTATGTATGGACTTCACCAAGCTCCCAGAGCCTGGTATGGTACTCTCTCTAAATATCTCTTAGACAATGGATTCAGCAGGGGGAAGATTGATCAGACCCTGTTTACTAAGAAACAAAAGGGTGACCTTCTGCTAGTACAAGTCTATGTTGATGACATTATTTTTGGATCCACTAACTCTATGCTTAGCAAAGAGTTCGCCAAATTGATGCAGGATAAATTTCAAATGAGTGCCATGGGAGAACTAAACTTCTTTTTGGGGTTACAAGTTCAGCAGCGGAAAGATAGGATATTTATCTCACAAGACAAATATGTGGCTGAGATTGTGAAGAAGTTTGGCATGTCTGATGGAAAGAAGGTGTCCACTCCAATGGACAAGGATCATCCATGGGGTAAGGATGGTCCTGGAAAGCCTATAGATGTCAGGAATTACAGGTCCATGATTGGGTCTCTTATGTATCTTACTGCTTCAAGACCTGACATCATGTTTGCAGTCTGCTTATGTGCAAGATACCAGGTGTCACCAACAGAGTGTCACTTATTTGCTGTGAAAAGGATTTTTAGGTATCTAAAATGTCATCCCACCTTAGGACTCTGGTATCCAAAGGAGTCACCATTTGAGCTGATAGCCTATTCAGATAGTGATTATGCTGGTGACAACAATTATAGGAAGTCTACAACAGGGGGATGCCAATTTTTGGGAAGCAGGCTTATCTCTTGGCAATGTAAGAAGCAGACCATCATGGCAACATCCACAACTGAAGCTGAGTATGTAGCAGCTGCTGCATGCTGTGGTCAAGTTCTTTGGGTGCAAAATCAACTGCTTGATTATGGGTATAACTTTCTTAAAACCAAGATATTCATTGACAACAACAGCACCATTTGCATTATAAAGAACCCTGTTTTTCATAGCAAGACTAAACACATTGAAATTAGACATCACTTTATAAGAGATTGTTTTGAAAAAGGACTAATTGTCCCTGAGAAAATTGATACAGAACTTAATGTTTCTGATCTTTTAACTAAAGCTTTTGAAGTAGGGAGGTTTCAGTATCTGGTTGCAGGTATTGGAATGGTTACTCCTTAAAATTTGATGTCTATTTTGTCATGTATGATCAGGGTTGTTTCACTGCTGTTGTTGTATAACTGTTAGTCCATTTTTCCATCACTTTTATTCCACTGCTTTTTAACACAGATTCCCCTGCTGGGGTTCATTCCCCTGCTAAGAGAATTTTTCTCTTATGTTGGGTGTGTTCTTTTTACAAAAGTGGTTCTATGTGGTTTTAGACTAACAATGCAGAGGTTCATATAGTGCATACTATTCTCATTGGTGGATCAGGTATATACTCTATGTTTCAGGGGAGGTTAGGTCATACCTTTAGGACTCAGGGTATCCTTAGGATACTCATATATGATCTTAGATCATATCCACTGGTGAGTGAGGGTTCAGGGTAATGAGGACCTGCTGCAAAGCTTGTCAGAACTTTGAAACCTTGAGGCACTGTAATGTGTGCTTACATTTCTCTATTAAAACAGCTTGCTGTGTAAATACAGATGTGTGGCACACATTGCCAAGACGAACTGACCATAGGTAAGGGACAAGGTAGGGATGGTGACTGAGGTATGCATGTTTTCTTGGGTTAACCTGGTGTAGGGGGACTTATGTATTGACTCTTTGTATTGGGACCACTGCTGAATAGAGGACTCTTGAGTCTCTATGTATCTATCTTGTGTATACAAGTGTGTGCATTAGAGCAGAGCTAGTTAGTATTGGTCTCTCCATGACTAGTACAATACCCCTAGGAAAGTTTCCCCTGCTGGAGTCTTTTCATACCCCTGCTTTCACAACATTCCCCTGTTTGACCGTTGACCGACAATACCGTTACCCTGTTCATAGCCGTTGGCCTGCTTGCACAAATTTTGGTTAGGGAATATTTTATTGTTTTTAAAAGATATTTAAGGCGCTTTCTTCGCTGATTGGTAATCTTTTCTTTATTATTTCAAATAAATTACTTCTTTATCAAGATTTATCTTTGATATTTTTGCAATTTGAAAGTTTCGGTCCAATCACAGCTCTTCAATTCGCCTATAAAAACTTAATTCCCTTCACCAGCAGGTCCATCTTTCTCTCTCGACTTAATCCCACTTACCTCTCATCTTTATAAACCTTCAAACTATTTCTAAACTTTATCATGACTCTTAAAATTGCTCCTAATCATAACCAAATCGCTTTACTTCATGATGAGCCAGCAGAGTTTGCTGATGCTGTGGCCTTTCTAAAGTCTTCGTACTTTAGAGTGGCCCTTCTCATCAATCCTCGAATCTATACCTCACACATTCAACAGTTCTGGTCTAAAGCCATGACCAAAACAGTGAATGGAGAGGTTATAATTCAAAGCACAGTTGATGGTCATTCCAAGGTGATTACACTTGCCTCCATCAGGGAGAATCTTCTCCTTGATGATGAGGATGGGATAACCAACTTTTCTGAGGCTGAAATTTTTGCAGGTCTTGTTAAATTGGGATACAAACTTTCTAAAAATCAAAAATGTAAGTTTGCTAAAGGCCAGTTTGCCCCTCATTGGAAATATTTGCTTCATACAATTATGCAATGTTTGTCACCAAAAACCACTGCTTTTAATGAAGTTGGTAGTGAGATAGCTTCTGCCCTGATCTGCTTTGCAACAGGGAGGAAGTATTGTTTTTCTCAAATGATTTTTAAAGGAATGGTTAAAAATGTTTCAAGCACCTCAAAGTTTTGTATGTATCCAAGGTTTATAGAAATTCTGCTGAATATGAGTGATCATGGTCCAATTAAACACACAAGCTATTTTTCAGCAACCCAACACACCACCAAACTCTTCACCACACTACTTGCACCATCACCCTTGTTTTCTGGCAAAAATATTCCACTCACTTCAATTATGATGGACCAAATCAGACGGGAAGAAGCCAAGAATCAAACATCCAAACACCAACCTTCTGATTCCCCTGCCAAGACCCTACCACCTGCTGATCCACAACAAGAAAGGCGTTCAAAATCCAGGTTTGCCAGGTCTCCCTTGCCTGGTGAATCTTCACAAGCAGCAGAGAGGAGAGTCTCCAAGAGGTTGGAGCAACCTGAGGGTTTGGCTGCCACTACTGTCTCATCCTCAAGGGGTGAGCAGGACAGTGACACCATCAATAAGTCCTCTCCCTCACTCCATGATATCCAAAAAGGGGAGAAATTCCCTTCTAGGATTGAGAGCAGTATGCAACCTTTGACTAATTTGGAATTGACGAAAATGTGTATGAGTCTGAAAAAGCAGAATGCACAACTGGTACAAGATGTCAAAAAGCAAGGCCTGGTTATCACTCACTTGGAAACCAGACTTGCTACTCTTGAGGGGAGGAGAAAGCCCAGACTGATTCTTTCAACAGATGAGGATGCTTCCAAAGGGGAGGAAGTTCCAAATACAGAGGGGTCTACTGAGTACTATTCATATCCTGGTGAGGTACATGGAAAGATAACAAGTGCTCAGAAAGGGATGGAGAAAGGAAGTGCTGATAAGGGAAGTGACAAGGGGAGTGCAACCAAAGATATTGCTCAAACATTGCTCACCATGGGCAATCCAGAAGAAGCCCCTGCTTCAAAAGTTTCCCCTGCCATTGCTGATCCCACTGCTGTAAGTCAATCCCCTGCTAAGAGTATTACTCAAACTTTTGTTAGAAAGAACAGAAAGCAACCAGCTCAGAAGGGGATTACAATCAAAGAACCTGCATCTAAAGCGAAATCAGCACCAGCAGTGAATCCAAAAGACAAAGGAAAAGGTATCATGGTGGAACAGCCCAAGAGAAAATACAAGCATCTAACTCCTGAACAGCAAAGGGCTCAAGAAGCACATGATGCACAAGTAGCTCTCAGGCTACAACAAGAGGAGATGGATATGCAGGACCAAAGAATGCAAAATATGAGGCCCAAAGATATGCTCAAGCAGGTTGAGATTATGCATAGAGAACTAGATGACAGGGTACCTCATGTAGGAGAGTTTCTTGATTAATGGGAGAAGGAGTTGATAAATGCTCCTTTGGAAGACAGGTATGAGTTGACTTGCCTTGTTTACAAATATCAAACTGAGTATCTGGAAAGAAGGGCAATTCAAATTCAGAGTGAGAAGTATCTAACTTCAGAGAAAGGGCAACTTGAACACTACAAAGTTCTGCTTAAGAGACATAGAAAGTGGAAGGATGGTGACTTCAGTGATATGAGTTTTGAAGCCATAAAAAGAGCAGTCAGACCAGTTCTAAAATTGTATGATGTGGAGGATTGGATGACTATCAACACTCCTGAGGAAGCTGAGTATCTTAGGAGACAAAGTGAAATGCTACAGAAAGCAAGAGAATCAAAGAAAAGAAAAGCTGGAGAGACAACTTTGGAAACTACACAAGCAGGTGCATCATCACATCAAGCAGGTGGAAGTTTTTCAGAAGTACTTGAGAAGTCTGTACTTAATGTACAAAGAGCAGCAAAGAGACTCAAGAGAATGGAGAAAGTGGGCACAGTTACTAAAGAGTCTCAAAGTCCTTCAAATGATGAGATTGATAAACATCTAATTCTGCAGGAAAATGATGATATCTCACCTAGTGAACTTGGAAAGAAGTTTGCTATCATAGAGTATGCTGTTTATGAACACAAAGGGAGGACTTGGTGGAAGCTTACAAGAGTTGACAATATAGCACAGACATTTCTAAGTCTAGATGTCATGTTTCAAATTTTGGATAGTGAAGACTTAGAAGATCTGTCGAAAATATTGAAGAAGACGTTTGCTGCAAAACCTCCTACCATGGATGGTGTGGAGAAGGATTGGATAATCTGGGAGTGCATGCATAGGATGTATGAACATGAGTTATTTGATCCTATATTTGATGCAGTGAATAAAGGAGATCTGTTGTATTGGAAGCTATTTACCAATTCTGGGGTTTATGAGGTAGTGATGGAAGGCGTGAGTGTGTACTTGCTCAATCATAGGTATTATCCCTTCTCTCAGGACACCTTGAAGAAACTGGCACAGTCTAACCTAATTTTAGATGCTAAAAAGCCTGTTGCTTATGATCTGGTAAGAATGGTTCATAGTCAGATTTGGCCAGAAAGTTTGTAAGCATCCTCATCAACTAGTATTTATTCAGAAACTTGTCTTTAGGGGAAAGCACAAGTTTAGGGGAGGATTGTTGGGAATAAATCTATGCTTAGTTGTTTCCCCTGCTAGTTGATTATTCGTACCCCTGCTAGAGTAAGTTCCCCCTGCTAAATAACAAAGGCAGGGGGATTGGTTCCCCTGCTGAAGTCAAAGGCCCTGCTGTCAAAGATAAACATGGAATAGATTTTTACGCGTTTCAGTTATTATTCCTTAATACTTTCCATAGTTTGTTAGTAGTGATCTTGTACGTGAGTCCTTGTGGCTATAAAAGGACTCACTAGGTTAGCATGCAAAGTGTGTCTTTCTCATTTGTCTTTCATTATAGTACTTTAAGGTTTTGTAAACCCTAATACCATTCTAAGGTATTCGTATATCTTTGATATAATAAAGTTCAACGTTTCAATCACATTTGTTCTTGTGCTAAACATTATATTCCGCATCTTGTTTAGGTACTTTGCTTTGCAAAGTTTCTCTAGTGTTAGATTGAATTCTTTCTCTCTATCACAACCCTTAAACAAGCTATTAAGGTTTAAGATCTGACTTTGGGATCAACACTATTTACCAATTAAATAACAATATTTAGGCCCTAAATATGTAAACTTCTATATACAATTTTTAGATTTTATTTGGATTCTGATTTGCAACGCAGAAATCGACTAGGAGACGATTTTTTCAGCTTTCGACTCAAAGGTTGTGCAATATCGAATTTTTAGTGTCCAATAGAGAGTCGGAGTCTGCAGTCATACAAAAGCCCTAAAACAATTTTATAAAACCCCTCTTTGGCATGCATACATCAATCCAATTAGCGTTTTTCTTTATCTCATAGCTTAAGTATGTTAAACAACTAAATCATGCATTATAACAATTACTGTATTAATCATAGTTCATGTATTTCAACGATTTAAACATGCATAACATATCTATTAAATACGTAACTTGCACACGTAGTTGTAATTAACGTTTACTATAAACCTAAAAAGCATGCAAACTTATTTTTTCAGATACTTATGGGTCTAATAACATCTAGTTAACCAGTTTAAAGATCTTCAATTAAATCATAATTAACTATTCAAGAAAAAAAAATCTTTTTGCACATGTTTTAGTTGTTTTTTATGTAATTACATGACATAGATTTGTCTCGTGATGCCACTGTTGGAATTTAACAACCCTAATGTATCTAACATACATGCATCAAGAGTAAACGCAGCGGATAGGATCGATTATCTATGCATACAATGTAATTAACATAGAGATAAAGGATGCGTACCTTGAGTCCAAGAACGGATGATCAAGAACCCTAAATCACCAAAACCAAACGAAACCCTAATTCGTTTATACCCAATCTGATTCACCATTAACCAAAGATCGAGATAGATCTTCTCTAAGATATTCCACACAAAATTTAAATCAACCACCTTCGATTGCTAGATCTTGATTAAGTTTATACTTAATAAAAATCAAACCCCAAACCCCCTTGGAGGGTTTTGGCCGTCGACTACAAAGAACAAAGAAGGAGGAAAATTTTGGCTTAAAGTTATGAAACAATGAATCTAATACCTTGTTTATATAGTTGATTTCTAGGTTTATTTATGGGAAATATTACAACTTATCCTCCAAGTAATAAATCCTTCTAGAACAAAAACCTTTTCTTTCCTTTTTTTGTAGCTATAGGCGGCCGATTACACCATGTGGTGTAGTTGGTTTGACTTTTTGACTTTCTATAAACATATTTATGTAATTACAATAGTCACCTTAAAGTTTAAAGTCTTATTAATTAATCCTTGTTAAACCTTTTAACTTATTAATTAATTACTGATAAGTATATAGTTTTATCAAACTAAGCTTACACAATAAATATAGCCATATTATATTGTATAACTTAATATAAGATGATCTCGATGTATAAGTGTGTGACCCCTTAGGCCCACCTACTTTCAACCATACAAAATACTATCTATGACTTAACACACATCCCAACAATAAAGAAGTAAGCTCTGCAAATGGCGAGCGCGTCAAGATAATGACTGTACATATACCGCGGACCTCCAGTAAAATACATAGGCAATAGAATATGCTTTCCACATTGGATTCAATCTCACTCACCTCGATGCAGAGAGTCATACAAACCAGCCAAATAGTCTAACCAGGTATCATTTTGGTGATTCCTAATAAAGTCAAGCCTTGATTGTTCAATAGAGAAATAAATGGCTACAACATACTGTTGGAACAGTCGACCACCCCTAACAGCATCCTTAGTCGCGGCTAGGTATATGTATAAGGTCTCACCCTTCTTCGAGGTGGTTAACAACGGAAGATCCATCACCACCCTTTTCATTTCTTGGAAGGCGCCTTCTGATTCGGGTGTCCATTGGTACTCGTCTTTGTTTTCCTTTGTGATGTTTTTCAGGGTCTCCAAGAACGATAGAGAACGCTTCGCTGACATGGAAACTGTAGAAACTAGAAGGGGGGGTTGAATAGTTTCTCTTTGATTGGTGACCAAATTAAAATTACTTTCAATTTGGTTTGTATCAAAACTATCTTTTACTTGAGGCTAAGTTGCATAATGATTAGGTTCAATTCAAATGCACTAGCAAAGATAATAGGTAAGTATAATGATAATGAAATAAGTAAAGAGTAAGGAAGGAGACAACCTAGTGGGAAGACACCAAGATTTATAGTGGTTCGACAACGAGGCTCTATCCTCGTTTCTACTCCACTCATCGAGTACACCTACTCGAGATTTCCACTATATCCACAAGCTCCCTTCTCGGCGGAGAAAACCTTACATCGTTGCTTACATTATTTTCCGACACTAATCTAAATGTCGAGACCTAATCTTTAGCTAGGACCAATCTACACGACGTTGCCTACTTCACAATTTAACGACACAAGGCTAGATGTCGGGTTCTAATCTTAAGGTAGAACCAATCTTCACGACATTGACTACTTCACCATTTTACGACACAAGGCTAGATGTCGAGTTCTAATCGAAAGCTAGAACCAATCTTCACGACTCTTCACTTTGAAGCTAAGTGAGAACTTCACACAACACAACTACTAATCACTTTTAAGTTTAGTGAGAACTCACAAGACACAACCACATCACTTTATAGTTTAGTGAGAACTCCTAATCAAATCTATTACAACTCAACTAGACTTATCCAAGTACACACGTGTAGCTTGGATTTACACAACACAAATCCAAGCAAACACATATGCAATGGATGTACACAACAAATCCAAGTATCCACAAATAACTTGGATGAACACAACTAGTCCAAGTATTCATAAATACATTGGATTGACCTAAAACAAAAAGGGTATCATGATGAATATGACTAGCTTATAGATTCATCTTTATCACAACACTAGTGAGTGAGTGATCTTCTCATTGGACAAGGTAAAGGAGGGGATCAAGAGGATAATCATATGTAAACATCCTTAACAATTTAAGTGATCATTTACTAATGATTATGCTATAGAAAATAGAAAGAGGGCTGAGAAAAACGTCCAAGAGGCTTACTTGAAAATTGATGAGTCCTATGATCGTTGGGCTCAATGGTTATGAACCATTATATCTAGGTTGATCATCATTCATATGATAACATAGCGGAATAAGAACAATGATCATAACAAGGTGTTTAGGCACGAAACATGAATTAAAACACAATTGGATTGCTAATTATATTAATAATCAACAATCACTAGACGTGTATACATTGAATCCCACGTCTAGTCGACACACACTTTAGGTTTACATTGTGAATGAATGATATATTTAAAACCTATGACCCTTGGTTCCTTTTATAGTGTAAGGATTAGGGTTTACAAGAGATAAGAATGAATAAACAAGTAAATCTTCTATTTAAATAAACTTATGCAGAATATCTTTTGCATGTTTATCTAAATAGAAGCTTCCATTAGCTTCTTTTGTCTACGTTTTGTCAATGCTTGAATTGCATGTGACAATGCTTGGATTGCTCTTGACAATGCTTGATTCCATCAACGCCTAAATAACTATTGTCAACGCCTGGAATGCTCTTGTCAACGCCTAGACAAATACTTCACGTTTTCTTCATTTTTGAGTTTCTGCCACATCAACTTTTTGACCCAACAATCTTCCCCTAGTTGATAGTGGCAAAACTCTATGTGTATCTCTTGTAAGTTATACATGATCTTCAAATTGCTTCCCCTCAATGTAGCATGTATTTTCTTCCCCTTTTTGTCACATCAACAAGGAAGTAAACAATGTTGCAATGTTGAAGATTCTCCAGAAGTAGGCTCTATGTAATGATCCTGAAGAAAAATAAATAAAGTAGTCTTGATGCAGAAGTAGAATACCACAAACCTATGTTCCATGTCTTGTTTATCCATGTGATGAAGAACTTATACCAGATAGAGAAAATATAAGTAGACCTCGATCCCTTGTCAATATTCTCATCCTTTGTGAGACACTGAGCACGATAATGTAACTCCTTCAAGTGTTTATGACAAGTCTTCATCACCAACCATGTAAAGCACGAACAAGTTATTGTTAAAGTAAATGGCTGATGTCCACCACTTTAACAATATGATAAAACACAAACTCGCGAAAATCTTCTTCAATCATCAATCTTACCATAAGAATTCTTCCCCTTAAGTCAACACCTCTTCATGACAAGTCAATATCTTCATATGTAAAAGCTGTAAACGGATAACTCTTTCACAAGACTATCCCGATTACATAATCCAATAAAATTCTTCATGAATGATTGCTAACTTACTTAAAAATCATTAATCCCTTTCAAAATATCCGAGCCATAAATATCAACTTGATATTCTATATTAAAACGGAGATTCCATGTACCTTTGTGTGTATTTCCCTTCTTTTTGTGTGCTTAAAACGTACCAGTTTTCTCAAACAGCAGCAAACAGTGTGTTATCCAATATCTCTTCTGTCCAATATCTTTGGCAGATGTATTGTCCAATATCGGACAATACGTGTCAGCGTTGAAGTACATATATCAGACAACACTGTCAACTCCATCAGTGTTGACTTATTTTGTCAGCGTCGAAACCCTTCCTGTCAGCGCCTAAATAACAAACGTCAGCGCCAACCGTCAACCTTGTCAGCGTCCATTTTTATCAGCGTTGCACCAAGACTTTGACAGCGTCAAAATAACAACCATCAACGTCACTTGCTTCTTTAGACCATGTGAACGCAAACAAAATCTTTCCACCAATTAGAATATATTCATCGTGTGAACACTTCCATGAATAACCAATCAATGTTCATCTACCGTGTGAACACAAAGAATTTCCACCAATGAGAGGCTTTATATCGTGTGAACACAATAGCATCAACAGAATCGATTTGCATTAGCATGGTTATAAGCTTTACTCCTTTGATCGTGTGAACACACGAATCTTCAACCAATAAGAATCGAGAGACTCACGCTTATACAGTGAACTAGCATGTAGCGAATAAAAATCAGTAATGCGTATGTATTCATAGGCTGCGAACAGAAACTTCTTTGCACCTGTTACACCATGTCACCAACAGTAGCAAAAAAAAAACATCGATCTAGGGTTTAGAATTTTGTTTATCGAAACCCTAATTAGGGTTTGTGAATAACCTAAGATCGTGTATCTTCACACGTTTTAACAGCCACGAACATCATAACATTCTGCTTTCTAGGTAGATCTAGGGTTTGAGAAACCCTAGGTCATGATTTTATGTAAAAGCAGAAAACTGAAAATCTACCATCAGCCAACTTCGACGCTTAATAACTTTTGCCTGGGGATAAAACTCGACAATCCCTCCGGTGGATGTTTAGATCTATGTATGTAGAACACACATTTAAAATTTCGTGACGATCCAACGGTTCAAACAAAAGTTATGACCTTCTGAATACTGCTGCGCACACAAAAACGTCCAGAAAAACTCCATACGAATTTTTCTTCTTCACGATACACGAACACCTCGTCGGACCTAGATATCACGAGCCTTAGGCTCTGATACCAATTGATGAGTCCTATGATCGTTGGGCTCAATGGTTATGAACCATTATATCTAGGTTGATCATCATTCATATGATAACATAGCGGAATAAGAACAATGATCATAACAAGGTGTTTAGGCACGAAACATGAATTAAAACACAATTGGATTGCTAATTATATTAATAATCAACAATCACTAGACGTGTATACATTGAATCCCACGTCTAGTCGACACACACTTTAGGTTTACATTGTGAATGAATGATATATTTAAAACCTATGACCCTTGGTTCCTTTTATAGTGTAAGGATTAGGGTTTACAAGAGATAAGAATGAATAAACAAGTAAATCTTCTATTTAAATAAACTTATGCAGAATATCTTTTGCATGTTTATCTAAATAGAAGCTTCCATTAGCTTCTTTTGTCTACGTTTTGTCAATGCTTGAATTGCATGTGACAATGCTTGGATTGCTCTTGACAATGCTTGATTCCATCAACGCCTAAATAACTCTTGTCAACGCCTGGAATGCTCTTGTCAACGCCTAGACAAATACTTCACGTTTTCTTCATTTTTGAGTTTCTGCCACATCAACTTTTTGACCCAACAAAAATGAGATTTGACCCACTATTTAAAGGAGACAAAGTATAACGGATCTATAACGGCTACTGTGCGCGGTACCTTATCTCACCCCGCGATACCATATCGCTAAGGTACCGCGTAGGTACTTAAGGTACCGCCACTAGACTCCGCTCCGTTTTTTGTCTTTTAGTGGGGTGGGAATATCTGAGGTATTTGAAACCTTCAAAGGATATTCTAACAGCATTTGGAATATGCCATTTTCAAATTTTCATTTTCCATTTTAATAAAACATTTTCTAAAAAAGAAAGTTTATTAAAAAGTCTTTTGTCATATTAACAAAAGTGAGTTTTAAGGATAATCATTTTGATGATCACTAAGTATGATTAAGAAAGGTTAGTGATATGATTATTACCTTGATGATAGTATTAGTTAAATAATTCATTTTGTGTTTTACACTAAATGTGTTGTATGGTTTGTTGTGATCAAAACTAAGAAAGATTAGTTAACACTAATAATGTTTTTAGGCATCACTTGCATTAACAATCTCCCCCTTTTTGATTACGACAAACGATAAACTCATTTACGTAGAAACACAAAATATGGAATTATTAACTAGTTTATCACTATCATTTCTCCCCCTTTGTCGTAGCAAAAAGGTTAGCACAAGTCTTTGAAGAACATCGAACTTTGCTAGTAGCTCCCCCTTGGTGGTTGCTCCCCCTTGCTTGGGGCACCAAGTTTGTGAGCTAAGGTGACATGCTACACAAAGGTTAGTAGAAAGGAAAGAAACACCAATGTATATATGATCACTACCTACTAAGTAACTTGAGAGGGAGAAAGAGAAGAAATCTCAAATTAGAAGCAAGTATTTTGCTAAGTATGTCCAAAGAGGTAATTGACAAAATCAAACTTCAATCCAATGAAGATGATAAGCTTGTCAATGGGTTAAAACTTTAGAATTGATGGAATCACCCATAAGCAATTGTAAAAAAAATTAACCAAGATCAACTCAAAATAGAACTAATGAAATAGCACACAAATAACACAAAGGTTACATAAAAAAATACAACAAAGAAGATAGTCATACACACAATATGAGTATCTAAAAGCAATAAATATGGAAAATAAACCACTAAGCATAAGCTAGTCTAATAGTGATATTTTCCAAGATTGCTAAAAATAAAAAAATAAAAAGACGACGATGCATCATTCGAAGTTTTGTTCACCGGAACGAAAACTTGAATAGGAGGTCGAGTGAGGAGGAATTCAAGAAAATTTAACTTCTCATACACATGAGCAAGTTTAATTTGTTGAAATCGGCAACAATCACACGAGGATCCATGATGCAACACAAAATCGTTTAATGAGGGTATGGCATCAAACTTAGGGTTTGGTGGTGGTGGGGTAATAGGTTTGGGAATGTTTTCACAATGCCTTGTGAGGTTTGGGAAGGTTGAAAGGTCATTGAGTTGAGGGGTATTGAAGGATTGTGGTGGTGGTGGAACATTTTCTTTAGCTCCGGTGATGGGGTTTATGGTATAAGTCTCATTCCAATACTTGATTGGAGAGAAGGTAGGGTTTTTTGGTGGTTTGGACGAAGATGGTTCATTTTTCTTAACCCAAATTGGTCGAACCGAGATTTTCGGTTTCTTTGAAAGCTTGGATGAGGAAGCTTTGGGTGAGTGGGGTTGTGACAAAGAAATGTCAAGGTTAGGAATGTAGGAGTTAGGCATTGTGAGAGTGTGAGAGTGATATCTCAAGGTTATGTGAGAATGAATTCTCAAGGTTGGGAAGGTGTGAGAATGAAATCTCAAGGTTGGGGTATAAGTAAAATGTAATCAAGGTAAGAATTTGAATACAAAATGTGTAGTGTCAAGGAATGTTTAGTCAATTTGAGTAAACAATGAATCTTGACAGGGTATAGGGTTTTAAAAGTTTTGACCAAAAATTCGTCAAAAGCCACTTACTGTCCGCGGTACCTTATAGGGACCGACGGTTCCATATCGCTAAGGAACCGCGGGATTTTAAGGAACCGCGTCCAGTGGACTTTAAACCATGTTTTTCCTGGGTTTTGGGAAAAGCTAAGACTTTTTCAAAAAGTTGCAAATCTTGGAGTTTTACCTCTATTAGCACCAAAATATGCTAGGGTTGCATAAAGCAACACATTCACAAAGAATGTCTTGACAAAGGGTGACAAAATAATTTAGATATCATTTTGAACCAATTTTAGTCAAGTTTAGGGGTTGTGATAGATTTAGGTTCAATTTTAATTTCAAATTAAAGTTGATTAGTATGCACAAAAGGATAGAAACACACAAAGCTAAATCCATAAGTCAATAACAAGAAACATTCATTAATGATGCAAGTACAAAGACAAATAAAAACTAACTAATACATAGCTAGCTTAACATTAAATCTAGATAAGTAGTTTTCTTAGGCTTGGTTTTGTTGAAAACTCTTATTAAGAAAACTCCATCATTCATCTCCTAGGAGGAGGCATGGAGAACAAGGCAAGCAAGAACTCTTGCAACCTCCTATGTAGCCCATACATATCCATCCTTAGGTTATGGATGATGTAGTGGTTGTAGAGACAACATGGACAACTAGGACCATGAGTTTGTTGAAACCCATAGTAAGGATCACCCAAAAGGAGGGAAAGTGGAACACCCAAAATTGGGATGTTTGAGTTGGGTGGAGGTGGAGGAGGCAAGTTCTCCAAGGGTGATGTGGGTGAAAGTGGAGGCATGTTCCCTAAAGGGGAAATGGGTGAGTGTGGAGGTAAATTCTCCAAGGTTGGTGAAATGGGTGAGTTGAGAGGGGTAAATGGTGAAGTCACCAAAGTGTCATCAAAGTCATTCACAAAAGGAATGATTTGGATTGGTTGAGGTTGTGTGGTCACTTCCAAGGGTGCACTTAGAGTGAAGGGTGAAGAGAGCTCATTCATTCTTGAGTTGAATGAAGAGGAGGTAGAACCAATGGAATGGTTAGTACCATGGGTGGATGATGTCACACCCCACCATGGCGGAATATGGGGTGCGACGTATGGATATCATCACAACAACAGTGTGTCTATAGAGAGAACTAAATGAAATTGAAATATCATAGATGGCGACACAAATGTCGTGATAATATCTCAACAATGCAGGCGTCTAGGTAAGTAGGTAACAGGCCTACCTCTTACCAAAGACATACAAATAAACAAACATCAAACATATAGGTACCACAACATTCACTTAATCAAAACACAAAATAAAATCTAAGAGGAAAGGGATTCCTCCGAATGCAATCCTAGCAGCCTCTATACTCTAGCCACTTCTAACATCATCTTGCACAACTACCTCACCTGAAAATGACACTAAAATCTGTCAACATAAAGTTGGTGAGAACATAGGTTTAAGTTATCTAGAACATCATAAGAAACCTTGACATCCGTTGTAAATAAGTTGAAGAAAAACAATTTATAGTAATGGACCATAATGTGATAATCATGCTACATGCATCCACAACAAAACTCAAGCCAAGTACCAACCACATCTACAATTCACAAAGCACATTATAACAATCAAGAAGTATCCCGTCACACGCACAAGAACACACACCACACTATCCGGATCTTTCCCACACCACCTGTGGAAGATGAACTATATCCCCGTCGAGATATCTTGCCTCCGAAGAGACGATGCACAAGTACTCAGGACGGATCGTGCCCCACGCTCCACACACATCACAACTGGTCCCATAGACGCCCATACATCTATGTACCAAAGCCAATCACAATCCAAACAAGATTCACATAGCAGAACACGTACCAAAGCACATATGAGAACACATAAGCACGCAAGTCACACAATAACACATTTATGTCCACACATTTTATAACATAGTACTAAATCATGTTAAAGAACATTACAAGTGTCATCTCCATTCCATACTGGAAAAAAACATTTAAAAACGTAGTAAAATGGGACTATGAACTCACCTGATTGCTTCTCCAAAGTCCTTGCTCTAGCCCCAAGCTAATAATCCAAAAACACATAAATCAATACATGAACCAACCTCTAAAATGGTTCATCAACCTATGATGGACATCTAACCTCCTCTCATATAAATACCCCCATTTATAACTTTAAACACCCCATTACCCTTCCTTAACAAGTCCTTAACTTGGTTAAGTTTAATAACTATCCCGTTCATATTTTACACAAAACAGTCCCAGTTTTTAGGTCTCAAAACTTTAAGTCAAATGTCCACTTAAACATACCCATGGTTTCTGTAAAAATAATATTCATACCCTTACATATGTTGGCTAACACCTCCCACTTGCCCTAACCTTAAAGCTACTGTTAAGGCCCCGATATACATATATCTACTTTTGTCATTCCAGATTTCCTGATTTTAAACGTACTAAAAGTTTGTTACCATTAAGGGGTCTTACCCTAAACCACAACCTTAGCCCAAGTGCAGATCCTTATTAAAATATATAAACCATCTCTCATGTTCGTGAGAAGATCCCCATGCAACCCTAAGTATCCCAAACAACCCAAAACTTAAAAAGAAAACAGGCTGAATTCAAAACTGTTTTGACCTCCGACTGTTGTAACCTGTTTTTGACCCACTTCCCGACCTCCAATTTAGTTCTAGTTTCTTGCATTGGAAAGCCACTTCAAATACCTTTTTAGGGGTATGTGGATCGTAAGATAAAGCTTTGTAGAGCTCCCTATATGATCAAAACAATGACCCAAAATTTTGCCCAGTTTGTAAAAACGGGTTTAACAAAATCAACCTCATTAATTAACCTTAATCCCTCTAATTACAAGCCCTAATTTATGTGATCATCATATTATGATTAATACAACATTAATTTACTGTTTTTATATTAAACCCTAACCCTAATCCATCAATAGATGATTAAATAAACATAAAAACAATTTAATTAAAAAGGGATTTGAAGGTTTTACCTTTAAATTAATGGAAGAAGAAAAAAACTATGAAACCCTAAAAACTCTCCCAAAAACCGTCGACCATTAATCTCCAGGGATTTAATTATGTTCTTTTGGTAGTAAATAATATAATATATAGGGTGTGGG
This sequence comes from Glebionis coronaria, assembly GCA_025667525.1. Taxonomy (NCBI): domain Eukaryota; kingdom Viridiplantae; phylum Streptophyta; class Magnoliopsida; order Asterales; family Asteraceae; genus Glebionis; species Glebionis coronaria. The sequence continues at coordinate 687,617,815 of CM046875.1, read as the reverse complement.
TGAATCCTTGTCCAACCCAAACCCAACTTTCCTTTTTCCTCTTTTTTTTTTCCTTCTTTTCTTTTTTTCCAAACCGACTAACACCCCCTTAATTTTCGTTTTTTTCTCTTTTTATTATTAATATATGTATTAATAATATTACCTTAATTTTCCTTAATTTATTTCAGCTCTTAAAGCCTCCAAAACCCCAAAACCGTAAAACTAGTCAGTTTTTACGCGTTTTACCGTAAAAGACGTAAAATATACACTTTTATAAAAAATCTCAAATTTTGAAATAAACTTTATAACTAAGTCCTAAATGACTTAAAACCATCCCGAAAAATATTCATATGGATAATTACCTCACCCGAGACCTCTAAATGCTAAACCGTAAATCCTAAAAAAAATACTACTACTATAATACTTATACGTATACGTAAACACCACAATATCACCATTTTCATTTCATAGTCACCACTTGTGAGCTCATGAACATGAAATAACCGTTCCTCGATTTACTTATGAGTACTCTATACTCATAAACGATAACCACACCAACCTCGTTCACACAAAATAAACATGTAAACACACAATTCAAGTAAGCACGCATAAAATAACCTAAAAGTAAGACCAAGTGACAAACCCAAAACCACGGTTGTCACATCACTCCCTCCTAATAGAAATCTCGTCCCGAGATTCACTCCCAAACTCAAACTTATTCTCAGCAAACAAACGAGGATGCATATCCCTGATAAAACCTTCACGTTCAAACGTGAACTCAGTTTACACGAAAATAATCTCAACCAACAACACATGAGCCTTAACCGTCCGCGAGGAAACTTATCAAAACCATAAAGTTATGTAACCAACCTAACTAAATCTCGCAACTCATCAAACAAGAACTGTCTTGAAACCAAGTTAGGAGCCGTCACATAACTCAACGGGTTTAACACTGCCACCCCGATTTCAGTCTTACTCATAAATACCATAAATCAAAACTCATCAAAATATAACCACGTATAATAAGGTCTAAAGAACTCTCAAATTCCTTCCCAACTCATCTCAATGTTAACCCTCCAAGTGTTCATTACCGCAAAATACCCAAAACACGAGTTTAACCCATGTTGTCCGAAAATTAACCTTGAACTCAACACTTGTAAAATTAATTCGACCAAGCTACTGACTTCCAATTACAAAACTTTCTGAATATTTGAAAAGTATGTTCCGAGTACATAATTTTAGGCTTTTGAATCACCCAAAAACCTTTCAAAACGAATAAGTTATGACCAAAACGATTTTTCTCAAAATCTGCCTACTCCGATTTATACCTAAAAAAACGATTTTTAAACCCTAAAACCCCCCATTAATTACCAAAACTAGAACCTAATTTATTTTAATTCCAGAAAAGTAAAACTCTATTAATTACATGATTTTAACATATTTCACTAAATAAGAACAAAATTTTTAACTTAAGAACAATAACTTTAGGTGATCAAAACCAAAATATTTTAAAATAACCGAGTCATGCTTATATGTTAAAGATTTTATATTCCACCTTATTTGAAACATGATCCCGACACTTCCTTATTTCATCGACTACCAACAACATTTTTTTCAATTTGCAAGTTCTTTTTTTTACCATGTATAACTCGAAACAAAAGACATCGTTACCCCAAAAAGAAATCTCCACCATCTCAAAATCCTTCACGCCAAAAGTACCGTACAAAAAAACACGTGAAATGAGGACCCGAGAAATGCGCTACTACAGAAGTTGAACATCTCAAAGAGAAACGAGCTAGCAACCATCCCAAGAATACAACCGGTAAGTAGAAAATAATTTTACATACATAGGCATAAGCGTACATACACTCAAATCCATCCAACATATACTATACAAGCATGTATTAACTCTCTTTCATGCAATCATACTTGAAAATCCAGTGGTGTTGTGGCACATATATAATTATGTAGGCCTCCATAATTATACCTGTTCCCTTTCACCACTGTACTCCCTCCTATGATGACACTTATAAGAAATTAATACTACACATAACACATAATCCAACAACTCACAAGCACATGACCACACAAGATAAGATCCAAAACCCCATGTATTAAAATAACATAGCGAATGCACGAAACACATAAACTCGTAGTCCAGCTGAACCAGCGTAGACAAAATTCGAAATGTATAAAGAACATGAAAACATAATTAAGGGAAATCCAACAATGACTAGCGTATACGACCGTGGTTCCACCCGCACTAATCAAAACTCGTAAAGAAAATAACATGTAGTTAAGTATGAACCATAGTAGTTCATAACCAAACAAATTCTGCGAAAATAATATTCAAACACATCAACTACTATAAAATGCACACATACTCCTATGACGCCTATATGCAGGGACCCTTAAGCTATAGACTAGGCTACACGACTAGGAAACCTAATTCTCTATAACCATTGTCTCTGATACCATTCTGTCACACCCCACCATGGCGGAATATGGGGTGCGACGTATGGATATCATCACAACAACAGTGTGTCTATAGAGAGAACTAAATGAAATTGAAATATCATAGATAGCGACACAAATGTCGTGACAATATCTCAACAATGCAAGCGTCTAGGTAAGTAGGTAACAGGCCTACCTCTTACCAAAGACATACAAATAAACAAACATCAAACATATAGGTACCACAACATTCACTTAATCAAAACACAAAATAAAATCTAAGAGGAAAGGGATTCCTCCGAATGCAATCCTAGCAGCCTCTATACTCTAGCCACTTCTAACATCATCTTGCACAACTACCTCACCTGAAAATGACACTAAAATCTGTCAACATAAAGTTGGTGAGAACATAGGTTTAAGTTATCTAGAACATCATAAGAAACCTTGACATCCGCTGTAAATAAGTTGAAGAAAAACAATTTATAGTAATGGACCATAATGTGATAATCATGCTACATGCATCCACAACAAAACTCAAGCCAAGTACCAACCACATCTACAATTCACAAAGCACATTATAACAATCAAGAAGTATCCCGTCACACGCACAAGAACACACACCACACTATCCGGATCTTTCCCACACCACCTGTGGAAGATGAACTATATCCCCGTCGAGATATCTTGCCTCCGAAGAGACGATGCACAAGTACTCAGGACGGATCGTGCCCCACGCTCCACACACATCACAACTGGTCCCATAGACGCCCATACATCTATGTACCAAAGCCAATCACAATCCAAACAAGATTCACATAGCAGAACACGTACCAAAGCACATATCAGAACACATAAGCACGCAAGTCACACAATAACACATTTATGTCCACACATTTTATAACATAGTACTAAATCATGTTAAAGAACATTACAAGTGTCATCTCCATCCCATACTGGAAAAAAACATTTAAAAACGTAGTAAAATGGGACTATGAACTCACCTGATTGCTTCTCCAAAGTCCTTGCTCTAGCCCCAAGCTAATAATCCAAAAACACATAAATCAATACATGAACCAACCTCTAAAATGGTTCATCAACCTATGATGGACATCTAACCTCCTCTCATATAAATACCCCCATTTATAACTTTAAACACCCCATTACCCTTCCTTAACAAGTCCTTAACTTGGTTAAGTTTAATAACTATCCCGTTCATATTTTACACAAAACAGTCCCAGTTTTTAGGTCTCAAAACCTTAAGTCAAATGTCCACTTAAACATACCCATGGTTTCTGTAAAAGGAATATTCATACCCTTACATATGTTGGCTAACACCTCCCAATTTACCTAACCTTAAAGCTACTGTTAAGGCCCCGATATACATATATCTACTTTTGTCATTCCAGATTTCCTGATTTTAAACGTACTAAAAGTTTGTTACCATTAAGGGGTCTTACCCTAAACCACAACCTTAGTCCAAGTGCAGATCCTTATTACAATATATAAACCATCTCTCATGTTCGTGAGAAGATCCCCATGCAACCCTAAGTACCCCAAACAACCCAAAACTTAAAAAGAAAACAGGATGAATTCAAAACTGTTTTGACCTCCGACTGTTGTAACCTGTTTTTGACCCACTTCCCGACCTCCAATTTAGTTCTAGTTTCTTGCATTGGAAAGCCACTTCAAATACCTTTTCAGGGGTATGTGAATCGTAAGATAAAAGTTTGTAGAGCTCCCTATATGATCAAAACAATGACCCAAAATTTTGCCCAGTTTGTAAAAACGGGTTTAACAAAATCAACCTCATTAATTAACCCTAATCCCTCTAATTACAAGCCCTAATTTATGTGATCATCATATTATGATTAATACAACATTAATTTACTGTTTTTATATTAAACCCTAACCCTAATCCATCAATAGATGATTAAATAAACATAAAAACAATTTAATTAAAAAGGGATTTGAAGGTTTTACCTTTAAATTAATGGAAGAAGAAAAAAACTATGAAACCCTAAAAACTCTCCCAAAAACCGTCGACCATTAATCTCCAGGGATTTAATTATGTTCTTTTGGTAGTAAATAATATAATATATAGGGTGTGGGTGAATCCTTGTCCAACCCAAACCCAACTTTCCTTTTTCCTCTTTTTTTTTTCCTTCTTTTCTTTTTTTCCAAACCGACTAACACCCCCTTAATTTTCGTTTTTTTTCTCTTTTTATTATTAATATATGTATTAATAATATTACCTTAATTTTCCTTTATTTATTTCAGCTCTTAAAGCCTCCAAAACCCCAAAACCGTAAAACTAGTCAGTTTTTACGCGTTTTACCGTAAAAGACGTAAAATATACACTTTTATAAAAAATCTCAAATTTTGAAATAAACTTTATAACTAAGTCCTAAATGACTTAAAACCATCCCGAAAAATATTCATATGGATAATTACCTCACCCGAGACCTCTAAATGCTAAACCGTAAATCCTAAAAAGAATACTACTACTATAATACTTATACGTATACGTAAACACCACAATATCACCATTTTCATTTCATAGTCACCACTTGTGAGCTCATGAACATGAAATAACCGTTCCTCGATTTACTTATGAGTACTCTATACTCATAAACGATAACCACACCAACCTCGTTCACACAAAATAAACATGTAAACACACAATTCAAGTAAGCACACATAAAATAACCTAAAAGTAAGACCAAGTGACAAACCCAAAACCACGGTTGTCACAGATGATGTCTTGCATGGTGCAAGAGGTGGGGAAGGTGATGAAGAAATGAGGATAGGAGCCATCTCATTCTTAGGTGTGTGGAAAGGTGAGGAGTTAGGCTTAGCTACCTTAACCCTTATTTTGAGTGTTTTCCTTGGGGTGGAGGTCTTGGAAGTGTTTGAGGTTTTGGTACACACCATGGTTGATTAGGGTGGTTTAAGGTTTAGAGAAGTATGTTTGATGTGTGAAGAACATGGCAAACAAGGTGGGTTTAAATGGGTGAGGGGATGATCCAAACTAGTAATGGGTTAAAATCATTTTAGGTGAATAATGAATTTAGGTAACCTAGTTTAGGAAGTGTGCAGTTTATTACTGAAAACCATGCAAGGTTTACACAAATTTAAGAAAATAGTGTAAAGCAAAGATGCGGTCGTGCACAGTGACCGGCGGTTCCTTATCTAGGACCGGCGGTACCTTATCGATAAGGAACCGCGGGTCGATATGGAACCGCGACCAGTGGGTTTTCAAAAATTTCCCATCCCAGATTTTGATAAACCCAGATTTTTCCCAAAAGTTTCATAAGCCAAAGTTAACTACAGATCATAATCTAATAAGCTAACTATCATAAGGCATGCACAAAGCTATGTAAAGCACAAACATTATTGCATAAGCAGCATTAAGGATCAAAATAAATAGTAATCCAAACATGCAACACAAGTTAATAAACAATTAAACCAAAGTGTTAATAACCAAATGTTTAACCATCAAATCTAAACTTTGACACAACTTCAAAGTCTTCACCTCCTTTTCTTTCCTAAACCCTTGATCATCTTTCCCAAATACTTGAATCCTTTTCTTGACTCCACTCGTTGTTCATGTAATTCTCCCCGAGTTCTAAGATTCTCACGATAAAGATGCTCCATATTGAGATCTTCAGGAACATCACTAGAAGGGTGAGGAGGAGGAGCTAAGTCTTCAAAATCATCCTCGAATTGATTTGAGGATGGATGGGAGTTACTCGAAGAGTCAAAATGAGAACTAGGACCGATGCCATCACCATCACTTGGTGGCATATCGGTGTCCTCCTCATCCGGCTCTTGATGGTCGGATTTTCTCGAACCACGGTCACTTCTTGGCTTTCGTTCATACGCCTCTTGAATAGGCATCATAACCCGTTGAACCGGGTGAAAGCGAGAAAGATCGAGTTGAGGAAAATCTTGACCAACCCTTCTAAAGAGGCGAGTAAGAAGCATAGCATAAGGGAGGTTTGTTTTGGGTTTGGAAAGAGCATAATTTATACGTCGAGCGATGTAATATGCAAGATTGTACTTGGTGGAAGTAAACAGGCAAAACAACATATGCCCCATGCAAGCCGGGATATGATCTCGGTTCCCACCAAGACAAAACACATTTTCCCTAAGGATGTTTACCCATTGGACCATGTAATCCTTAAGGTCGCTTGAGAGCACTTCATACCTATTCACATTTCGCACATTTGTATGAAGGCTTCTCACAACGATTTCACTACGCTCTTTCGTGATGATTTTAAGGATGAAATTTAGATCAACTTCGGTGGTGTCATTTGGAGGTTTATCGTTAGACTCCAAGAGAGCATCTAGTCTCCACTTATCCATGAAACGACAAGTGCCTTCAAATGGCACACCAAGAATATCACCAAAGTTATCGAGGGAATATTGAATGATTTGACCATTCAACAAGAAACGAATAAAGATTTGGTCGTTAATTTCAAGCATGGAGTAAGTACTAAAGAACTCAAGAAGAAACAAGGGATAAATTACCTCGTCTATGTAAAGCAAACAATCAAACCCAATAAGCTCGAACATAGAGTTGATATAATTATCTCCCGCTATTCTTGAATCTACAATCCTACCCTCATGGAAACAACGAGAGGAAAGGGATGGAAAAGTGTTTTGGAGTTGAGGGGAAACAAAGGTTTGAGAGATGTCGGGCATATAATCTCTAGTGAATTGATGATCTTTTTGATATTGAGAAGGCATGATTCAGTACCTAAATACAAACACAAGACAATATTTCTCCAATCACTCATATGAAAAATAAAAAATAAAGATAAAAAATATAAGAATGTGTTATATCAATTTCTTGACAAACATAGGATTGAATCCATGTCATTCTCATGTTCACAATGTGTCTATTCCATCATTAACCAAGAACACATGATCTATGCTAGATCAACAATGGATTAGAACATTGGTTTTTCAAAACAAGGTTTTTAGGTAAGCATTAACAATGACATTACCTACTTGTTCATGGGTTCATCTCAAATCCATCATTCAACCAAAATCATTTAGCCTAAATTCGGATTTGTTCTACAAGTGGGTTTTAGTAAAATCTTAATGAATATCAACCTAAGGAATCATAGTAAAATAACCATGTCAACCCACATTCCTATTAAGGTTTTAAATCAATTTCAATTTTAAAAATTCCCAATTATGAAAGGATGAACCCTAGAACAAAATAGATGAAATTGAAAGAAAATACTTACAATTAATTGATGTTAGATGAAGGATGAGTGAAACCCACAACTTGGAATCAATTAATTTGAGTGATTGAAGGTTTTGGAAGCTTCAACAATGGTGGAAAAGGTAAAACCCGTCGGCTGTGTGTTTTTGGGAGAGAGAGAGTTTGGTTTGAAAAAGAATAAAAAAACTCAAACTGGCGCTCTGACAAAAGTTACTGCCCGCGGTACCTTATCGATAAGGAACCGCGGGTTTGAGTCGCAGAGATAAGGAACCGCCTACAGAGGCAGGTTTTTATCTATGAAAAACGCCAAATTTTGAAAACCAAGTTTTTCTAAAATACTTAAAATTAAATCATGAGCCTTTTAGAATATCATTGGATCATCATAACACTAAGCAATATGCCTTAATGAAGGATTACGAGTTAAATCAAGATCGAAAAGAACCGAAACGGACAAACGACTACTCGTAGCAAAACGACTAAGTGGAGAGAAGTCAAGGGAAGTGAATCAAGACTAGGATCAATGCTCAAGGGATTAATTACAATCTTCAAATAGTTGTAGCGAAGAGCTTGTGTCATATATAGTGGTTTAAGACGTGCCTTTCCGGCGAAACGTTAAACGGCTTTGGTAATGAATAAGCACAAAGCAATTATTCAAGTATAGACTAAGATCACTTTCAATAATAGTCTTAGTCTAAACCAAAATATGAGCAAGGTATTAATTCACTTTCTCTCCCACAAAGGGCCTACTAACCGTATGAGTGCAAACCATGGAAATCATGCTTGATACTTTAAGCTTCTACTAACTCACTCTACATCACCATAGTGAGTCAAGTATCCAAGCAATTAAGGTTTGAGAGGATGAAAGAAAAGAAACACAAACCACAAATAAATGTCAAGGCAAGGATGCCGAGAACAAGCACATAGTCAAGTAATGATCAAAAGAATGATCAAAGGGCGTGTGGAAGAACGAAAGCGTACCTTGGCCACAAAGAGCAATCCATGAAGGAATAAGTGCTATGCCCAATCAATGACTATGATGAGTACTAAGTCTTCAAGGACTAGTATCATTCCCAATCATCTTGGTATCATCATTCAAAGATGTTAAAGATCAATGAAGATGATTCTTCTACAAGTGCAAGTAACTCAATCCACAACCAATTAAGTGATTGATCTTCATGAGTACCTACACAAAGCAAGATGCAAACTAGTAGATACATTTCAAGAGTATATCTAAAATGCATAAAGGCTACTAATCTTAAGTGGGATGTAATATTATCAATTAAAAGACCTATTTTCAAAGAAAACATAGTTTTGACCAAAGAGAAACATTAGTACAACTAGACCTTCTAATTTGAGGAGACAATGGATCGATCCAAGTTTCAAAGTACAATATACTTCAAAGATCTTGAGTGACCATCGCTCTGATACCAATTGTAGAAACTAGAAGGGGGGTTGAATAGGATCTCTTCGATTGGTGACCAAATTAAAATTACTTTCAATTTGGTTTGTATCAAAACTATCTTTTACTTGAGGCTAAGTTGCATAATGATTAGGTTCAATTCAAATGCACTAGCAAAGATAATAGGTAAGTATAATGATAATGAAATAAGTAAAGAGTAAGGAAGGAGACAACCTAGTGGGAAGACACCAAGATTTATAGTGGTTCGACAACGAGGCTCTATCCTCATTTCTACTCCACTCCTCGAGTACACCTACTCGAGATTTCCACTATATCCACAAGCTCCCTTCTCGGCGGAGAAAACCTTACATCGTTGCTTACATTATTTTCCGACACTAAGCTAAATGTCGAGACCTAATCTTTAGCTAGGACCAATCTACACGACGTTGCCTACTTCACAATTTAACGACACAAGGCTAGATGTCGGGTTCTAATCTTAAGGTAGAACCAATCTTCACGACGTTGCCTACTTCACCATTTTACGACACAAGGCTAGATGTCGAGTTCTAATCAAAAGCTAGAACCAATCTTCACGACTCTTCACTTTGAAGCTAAGTGAGAACTTTACACAACACAACTACTAATCACTTTTAAGTTTAGTGAGAACTCACAAGACACAACCACATCACTTTATAGTTTAATGAGAACTCCTAATCAAATCTATTACAACTCAACTAGACTTATCCAAGTACACACATGTAGCTTGGATTTACACAACACAAATCCAAGCAAACACATATGCAATGGATGTACACAACAAATCAAAGTATCCACAAATAACTTGGATGAACACAACTAGTCCAAGTATTCATAAATACATTGGATTGACCTAAAACAAAAAGGGTATCATGATGAATATGACTAGCTTATAGATTCATCTTTATCACAACACTAGTGAGTGAGTGATCTTCTCATTGGACAAGGTAAAGGAGGGGATCAAGAGGATAATCATATGTAAACATCCTTAACAATTTAAGTGATCATTTACTAATGATTATGCTATAGAAAATAGAAAGAGGGCTGAGAAAAACGTCCAAGAGGCTTACTTGAAAATGAGATTTGACCCACTATTTAAAGGAGACAAAGTATAACGGATCTATAACGGCTACTGTGCGCGGTACCTTATCTCACCCCACGGTACCATATCGCTAAGGTACCGCGTAGGTACTTAAGGTACCGCCACTAGACTCCGCTCCGTTTTTGTCTTTTAGTGGGGTGGGAATATCTGAGGTATTTGAAACCTTCAAAGGATATTCTAACAGCATTTGGAATATGCCATTTTCAAATTTTCATTTTCCATTTTAATAAAACATTTTCTAAAAAAGAAAGTTTATTAAAAAGTCTTTTGTCATATTAACAAAAGTGAGTTTTAAGGATAATCATTTTGATGATCACTAAGTATGATTAAGAAAGGTTAGTGATATGATTATTACCTTGATGATAGTATTAGTTAAATAATTCATTTTGTGTTTTACACTAAATGTGTTGTATGGTTTGTTGTGATCAAAACTAAGAAAGATTAGTTAACACTAATAATGTTTTTAGGCATCACTTGCATTAACAGAAACAAACCGGTTTAACGTGCCTAACTTTCCACTCAGTGATTGCATTTCTTTTAGGGTCTTAGGGGATCTCATATCGGCTATTGCCTTTTCTTGGGGTTGACCCGTATTCCTTCTAAAGTCATGACGTAACCTAGGAACTTCCCTTCCTATACTCCGAAGTAGCACTTCTTCGGGTTGAGCTTCATGTTTATCTTCTTGAGGTTATCGAAGGTCTCGACAATGTCTACATGGAGATCATTCTCTGAACGGATTTGGATGACCATGTCATCCACATAAGCTTCAAGGTTCCGGCCTATTTGTTCCTTAAAGGTGGAGTCGACCAATCTTTGGTATGTGGCTCTAGTGTTCTTGAGGCCAAACGGAATCTTGGTATAGCAGTAGGTACCTTGATCCGTAGAGAACGTCGTCTTTTCTTCATCCTGGTGTTAGCCTTTGTAGTCATCCAGAAAGCATTTGTATTTTAATCCCATCACTGATTCGATCTTTAAACCAATTTCGGGGAGCGGGTAGTAGTCTTTCGGACATACGGAGTTTATGTTCTTGAAGTCTATGCACTTTTGCCATGATCCTTTCACTTTCTTTACAAGTACCGTATTGGATATCCACGTAGGATATCTTATTGGCCTTACTATGCATGCCTTCACCCATTCCTCTACTTCCCGAGTGAATTTGGCTTTTCTCCTCGCCTAACATCCGTCTCTTCAGAGCAACCAGAGTCATGGACGGGTTCACATTCAGTGAGTGTTTGATTAATCGCTTTAGGACGCCCGTCATATCGGATGGCGCCCAAGCAAACACATCTTGGCTTCTCCTCAGCAAGTCAATCAAGCTTGCTCGACCTTCTTTCGAGATGTTTTTCCCAATCGTGATTAATTGTTCCGGGTACGCCGGGTTGACTAATACCTCCTCCGTTTTGGTACTTTCGGCTTTGTCTTCCAGTGTCGTTGGATCTTCTGGCACTTCACGTATTACAACCTTGTTGGTGTTCCCACTTTCTGTTTTTTGCCTGTCCTCTAACAGCCGACACTCGGCGAGGATGGATGCCCTGCGGACTAAAGTTGCGATCCCTTTGGGAGTGGGGAATTTAAACATAGCATGTGCGGTTGACGGGACTCCCCTTAGTGCTCTAATTCGAGTTCTCCCCGCGATGACGTTGTACGACGAGGTTTCCTGAACAATGGTGAACTTCAGGTTGACCGTCCGGACCAACCCTTGCGATCTGAATGACACCCCTAACTCGATTTTCCCCAGAGGGGTTAGTTCTTCTCCGGAGAAGCCGACGAGGCTCGAATGGGTTTCTTCCAACCTCTTCTTAATTGATGGAGACAACTGGTTAAAACAGTGTTCAAACATGATTTTCACGGAGGCTCCGTTGTCTACGAGTATCCTACGAATCAGATATCCCTCCATGTTGGCTTCGACTATCGGCGGTTCGTCTAAAGCGTCATCGCCGCCTATAGGAGGAAAGTTGATGGGGGTTCTCATCCATGCAGGGTCTTCCGAGGTGGGCTCTTTCCTTTTGGTTCTGGCTCTCCGAGATTGGACCATATTAATTGTTCTTCTTCCCCCACGGTTGTCTCCTTGAGGTTTTGGAGGGGTTCTACTGTTTCCCACTTTCGGATGGTTATCTCGGACCAAGTGATTGAGTTTTCTTGACTTTAGTGTTGCTTCTAATTTCCTTCTTAGCTGAAAGCAATCGTTTGTCAAGTGTCCCTTCTAACCATGATAGTCGCAGTATTTCTCCATGTTTTCTTTCCTCATGATACCCTTGGTTGACTCGGGTTCTGGTAACCGTAAGTGAGTCTCAAAGGCTAGGATCTCCTTTGGGGTTTTTGAAAGCGAGTCCAGGGCTGAAACCGGGAACTGTCCTCGCGCCTCGTATGGACGGGGTGGTTGGTACGTTAGGTATGGTTGGTATAGCTCCTTTCCTCGGTCGGCTCTTCTATCGTTGCGACCGTGGTTTCCATAACCTCCTCCTACATACCTCTCCGGTTTATTGAAGGGTTTGTATCCATTGTCCGAGTATTCCCCTCTCGACAGTTCCGTGGTTCTGAATGCTTCTTCAGACTTGACATAATCGTCCACCCTCTTCATCATCTCCCTGATTGTATGGGGTGTTTTATCTGTAAAACGTCGGGCCTACTCTAGACATTTGCAATTGTTCATGAAGGCGGAGATTAACATTATCTTCGGGGCTCCTTCTATATATCCTGTTTCATCCGTCCACCTTTCTTTGAAGTTGGGCAACGTTTCGTGTGCTCTCTGCACTATCTTGGATACATTGGTAGGTTCCTTGGTGCACTTCTTCCTTAAGGCAAACCTTCGCACGAACTGTTCCCTCAAATCTACCCAGTTGTCAATGCTCCCATTTGGTAGGCGGTCGAACAAACCTCTGGCTTCGTCATCCAACGTCTGCTGGAATATTCGACACCATACAAGCATCGGCCAATCGACTTGCGTAGCGGCTCCGACAAACCGGTTGATGTGGTTGTCCGGGTCGGTGGATCCATCGTACAATTTGAGGTTGGGTGGGAGTATATGCTTCGGTGATGCAAACTGGATTTATTCGTGTCGTGAATGGTAACCTTGACACTTCCTTGTAAGGCTTCGACATATCTTCTTCCGCCTCTTGGGCAGGGTTTGTCTCTATGACCGGACCCTGTGGCGTGACCGGACCTTGCGGCTCCCTTCTCGGTCCTAGGTCTTCAAACGTCAGACGCAGAGGAATCACTCCCGGACCGACTATGGCGTTGTGTTGGCTTAAAAGTGTTGTTAGTTGTTTAAAGATGTTGTTGCCCGATGGGTGGTTGTCTTCATCGTTCCCACTGGATCTTGAGGGACCGGACGGGGTAACTGGTGGTGCAACAGGACCCGTCATCAAATACTCGCGGTAGTTTGAAGTTTGGGTCCTACGAATGGCGTCAAAATTTTGATGCTAAAATCCTCCGGTAGGGCCTATGAGAGAAAAGCTCCCTCCACGTAAGCTGAATGACCTTTGGAGCACGTACACACAAGTAATAGCACACGTTAGCTCGCCGCGGGTGTTATCTCAGGACCCAGCTCCGGTGTGAGAATAAGTATAGGATGGAGACGAGGGCTATAGGCAATAGTATTAAGTTTATTGTCAGAGTATTCAATGTGTATGTGATAATAAATGTAAAGACTATTTTTAGGGTACTGCGGATACATGTAATGTTGACAGTGCATACCTGTGATCTTTCCCAAAACGGGTATGTGCCTATTTTACTCCTGACACTGTCTCTTTTCCTCTTTGAGTATATGCCAGAGTAGCAGGTTGGGTATGGCCTATGATGACGTCATTGTCTTATCACTGTTCATGCCACGTCAGATCGTGTTCCGGCTATGCTCCGGCCATGGTCTGGTAGGTGCCACGTGTCATGGCCTCCGGCTCGTGACCGGGACCATACATGAACATTCAACAAGAACCTAGACAGGAAGTTGAGACCCGTGTGGTTGAAGATGATGAAAAATATGAGGTCGTAAATGTTGATTCTCCTACACCTCGACGCTCATCTCCGGCTCCTCGCCCTCCGGTTGAAACCAATAAAAGTGGTAAATGATTTATCGATGAGGTTGATGAAGAAATATTAGGTGTTCTTAAAGTGGTTGCTAATAAGATAAATCAACCAACATGGAAATCGCCTCCGGAAACCCCAACCAGAGGTGTGACTCCAAACCGGATTTTTGAAAATCCTATCCAAAAATCCAAACCGTTTTTTTCAAAAACCAGTTTGTATTTATCCGATCCGGTTTTTCATATCCGAAACGGTTAGACCATGTTTTTCCGATTTTTAGTAAATCGAATAAAAATCGGTTAAAATATCGATTTAACCAGTAAAAAAATGATTTTAACCGGATTTTAAATATTTAGTTTTTTTTTAATATTTAAAAATATATCCGTTATTTTAAACCGGTTATTTTTTTACCGGTTAAAATCGGTTAAAACCGGATAAAACCGGTTTTTCTGAATAGTCAAACTAGCCGTTATTTTGACTTTTTTAAAAAATCCGGTTCTAACCGGTTTTAACCGGTCAAAAATAACGAGTCATAAGTTATAAAGGTCTGGAGTAGTTTTTTTTATTATATATTGGGCCATCATAGCTACATGGGCATCCTATGATTTTTGACATGTCCATCATAATTCATAGCTACTGCTGTCCAACATGGTCACGTTTCTCTGCTGTGTGACATGACTAGAATTCAAGTTGGTCTCCTCATTCCTTCATTCAATACATGTACAGTAAAATTTTAAATGTAATACTGCTTCACTTTCTTTTATGTACTTATCTCAACGATCGTCTTTTTATAAAAAAGTAGTTCAATAAAAAAACATAATTGCTAGTACTCGTTAACTTTTTTGTACCTTTACATAAATTTTACTAACTAACTAGTCACTAAGAGCATCCACAATGAGAGCTTTTTTAAAAAGCTTTTCACTTTTTAACAAAGTCATTCATAAGTCTTTTACCATTAAAGACAATGACTTTTTAAACCATTTGAAACAAAGACTTGGTAGGTTCCAAGTGGTTTGAAAGAATGACTTGTTACTTGAATAGTTTGTAGCAAGTCTTTGTGTAGTTTGTAGCATTGCCCATGCTCTAAGTAGGATAATATTTAATCAAACTTTTTTTTAAAATATAGCTAAGTCAATACAACTCGAGAAGACAACAATCGACAATATACTTTAACCATGTCAAACTTGTACACAAACACATGAAACGTTAATAGTTTGATTGTATTGTTGAAATAAAAATTATTGTGGTATTTTTTTTTTAATGTTTTATGGTCGTATTTTTTTTATTTTTGTAAATAAATTCCGAAAAAAAAACGATACGAACATTTTTAACCGAAAAAACCATATCCGAACATTTTTAACCGAAAAAACCGATAAAAAATGCTCACGACATACTAAAATATAACATTAAAAATTATATTTATGTACAAGTTTTGATAGGGATCCGTAAAATAAGTGTAGAAAAAAGAAAATAAAAAAATTCGAATTCACATCATTTTTGAAACTTTTTTATTTTTGCGCATTATATAAAGTATGAATATACTTAGGCCTGTAATTCTATGAAGAAACTAAACATTGGACGAACCGTTCCCAAATGAGAAACTCAAAACGTGAACAGGATTTTTATCCGTTGACTTAAATGAACAAACATGAACAAAGATTTTGTTTGTTCATTTGCGTTCGTGGACGATAGATCATCTACTTTGATTATCTTCGTCTGATTATGTTTATCTAGCTTGTCCATTTACGCTTGGTAAATTTCGTTTGACTGACATCTCAAATATTAAAAAAATAAAAATAAAATTATATACGTATTTCAAATATCTCTATCAATAATATGCCAGTTTCGAATACTGTTTTTAATCTTGCAAGGGAACCAAAACTTTCTGTATCTAAAGCCATGTAAGGCAATCCATGGTCATGGTTATGCCACAGGCCAAAGCTGCACCTGCCACGTATATGCCGATCCATGACATTTGCTCATCCAACCTTGACTCGTTCAGAGAACTATCTGCCTTGGAGCCACCAACCGTCTTCTCTTGTGCTGGTCTTTCCTTTTTGTTTCTTAGTTTGTGCTGGTCTCCCTTTTAAGTTCTTTCTTCCGTAAACTTTATCGCACAACCATTGAAGAGTCGTAAACTCTTGTATTGTTCACATATTCTATACTTAATAACTAGCACCTCTAACTGTATATTGTCTCGTATATACCTCCTTTCAGGAACTACTAGTATTACATATTACTGAACTGAATAGGACTAAACAGAAGATCTGAGAAACAAATTTATCTAAAGCCTCATTGAATGATGCCACTCATCAATGTACGCCATTGATGCAGGTCCAGGCTAGGGAGTTCCCTTTCCGAACAAATTTTGAGAATCTCTTCGGTTCAGCCGCGCAGAGTAGCTGCAGTTCGTTCAGTCTCTTCTCTCTTCCTAATGAAACTGCAATAGCATTTCATAGATATCAGCTATCATTATTGATAATTGCTTAAACAATGTTTCATCTGTCATGTGTTCACTTCCTCATTTGCGGTTTAACATTCTATGCATCGAGTTAGCAGCTATGGTGTTAATTGGCGAGTTATTAGAAACCTTTTGGTCTCCGTTTAAAGTTCTTTCTTCCATAAGCTTTATCGCATAACCATTGAAGAGTCGCCGACTCTTGTATGTTCTTGAGACTATTCTTAAGCCACATATCCTAAAGTTCCACCCCACGGCACACTAATTAATTCACCCCACCCCACTAAAGTCTCTATATTTGCTTATAGATCCGGTAAATATCTCGCATTTAGAATTTTTCCTATCTCAACATACAGTTCTTTTTAAAACCATCTGCAATGTTGTTCGGTGTTGTAAGCTCCGCCACGTCATGAAACTACAAGGCATAGCATCTTAGTCTGATGCATCGACAGTAGACAAAAACAATGAAATTTCCAAGGAATCGGACTGTTAATGTACATAATTCACTAGATTGACATCACATAAAAAGTTGGTAACGGATGAGTAAAAAATCCAGATTTCCAGTACCTGACGAACTGATAATACATAACAAGCCAATCCGAACTCATATGTGCACATCAAATTGTAAAATCAAAGCAGTGGATACAATCAAGATCAAAGGTCCTCAAGAATGATTAGTACATCTGGTGATGCACGTAAGTAGCCCAAGAGAATTCCTAAAATCTGAAGCCTTTCATTCCTACAGTCGTAATTTAGGAAAATCCTCACCTTCTTCAGCACAGGTGACCTAGCCAAGATAAGCTTCACGAAGTCCAACCGGGTCTTCTCGTTGGCAAAATCATGGATCTCTAGTTCGGTTAGATGCTCCAACATGATATCCGGGTAAGAGCTGACTCTTGAACTTTCCATAAATGTCTCAGACACGACTTCATCATGTTCAAGAATCTACATTAAGTGTCTTGTGTAAGTGTATTTTGACATAACAAGAATAATAATTAAAAAAAAAACAGCAAGATAGATTTATGTTATTACACCCCTACCCTAAGTTTCTCCAAGTTCGGGGAGCTTTTGATAAGAAGGGCAAGAATTAACTCTTCTTTGCGTGTGAAGACAAAATGGCTCACACATAAGTATTTGAGATGGAATAATGGGGTTGGAAGCTCTCGTGAAACTATACCATCAGCAGAATCCTCGAACACCTAAAACAAATGTTAGGAATAATAAGCAAAATAGTTTCCCCAATCTAGAATTGATTAATTATCATGAGAAGGAAATTACATTAATAAGTTCAAACCGGACAGACAAAGTTTCAATCATCGGTAAACACTCAAGTAGCTCCATAAAGGTGGGGACGTCATTGCTCCTAGAGATATATGCACCGTGTAACTCCTGCAGCAACTTACAACAGTCAGATAAGTTATGAAAGCCGAGCGAGGTATGCTTGGTAATGTATCTTAGTAAGATATAAGTTGTTACCAGAAACACGGTCTTAAGCAACGGACAACTAGATAGGAGATGTTGAAGCGATCTTGTAGAAATTGATACGTTTTGTAGATATAAGTGTGTGAGACTACCAATATTAAATGTTGCTTGATCGTCAAAAGAACAATTATAGAGACACAAGTCTGTTAACTGATGGAATGAGAAGTTAGATGAGGGTAACCTTTACCCCGCATGGTTAAAGTTCATATTTAATTTCTTGATGCTAGTTTTCCTCGACAAGTGAGTTAATATATGGTGGATTTTAACAATCCGGTGAGATCTTCTCAAACAAAGGATGAACTCGTCTATCGGACCATCATGCATTAATAAAACTTGGCCTATAGCGTATATAAGTTTACTCTGCTTGTCCATCTTACTCCTTTTGTTTGGTTTCAAGTGTTTTTGTTCCAGAATGGATGACTCAGCCCCATCAGCAGTTGATACTTCAAAAGTGAATTCATTAAACACGAGTTTAGGAATTTTTGTCCAGCGGTATCTCCATTCCTTAGCCAGGATACTTGTTCTTCCTGCCGCTTGAATCGGTATAAGACATAGAATCGTTTCTATTATGTTTAACGGAAGATCGCTGAGCCTATCCATACTCGAGATATTATAGTTGCTGCAAAATTTGTTAATGTGAATTTTATGATATGAAACAACTTACAAAATAAGAGGGTACTGGGAATTGCTTATTTTCTAGCAGATAAGCAGTTTGCTTCGTCTTTGTCAATCAAACTGCTTATGCTCGTCTAATAAGTAGACGAGTGCTGCTTATTCAAGATAAAAAGAGAATAATTTGTTTACCTCATATTGACCCTAAACCTTTTACAAATGGCAAGTATTATTGCATTTCCTAAGGTGCTTATTTTAAGTAGAAAAAGATAAACAATCTCAAACACGCTCTAAATTAACTAAAATAACACAAACATTAAGCAAACTTCCTGTGTAGCCATGAATAAAGAACGATGTATAACTTCCTAAATAGCTATTTAATTTAGCCGTTAAAAAAGAACGAAGTATAACTTCCTGAGTAGCTATTTACCTTTTTCCGCAAACAGTTTTCCTAAGTAACCATAGTCGCAAACATTTTGCTTATTCAAAAACAACTTAGAGAGTGTTTCTGTTAGCTTATTTACTGGGCTTACGAGCTTATATAAATATTGAAAAGTTTGTAAGTCCTTTTCTTTCCAGCTTATCAAGTCAAGCTTATGAGTTATGAGTTATGACCTTAGATAAGCCATAAGCTGAACTAGAAAAGCTCAAGAGCTAAAATAAAATTGCGCTTACGACCTTTTCAAGCTTTACAGAGGTACTTCATAAGCCCTTCGATTAAGCTAACAAAAACACCCTTATTTCAACATCAAATAAGCAGTTTTTATCAAGCAGTCTCAAAAACCACTACAAACAGCTATATTTTATCAATCCTACACATATACATTAAACAAACTCAAAACTGCTCATATATAAACAGTTCAAGATGCAATACGCAGATAAGCCCTTACTACGCATTAACCAAAAAACGACTGATTATAGCATAAAACACATATAGCATAAATGTATAAGTGTAAGCAGTAATTAGAGGAGTCAAAACGGGCGGGTCGTGTCTAATCAAGCAATAATACTAAAGAAGGCGCTAGGGAATGTTTATCCAGTTGACCAATTTGCTTAACAAAGTAATTTGGAGTGAAAATGTGTTTTCTCGAATAACCGTATCAAAGCTGCTTTTATTCTTAGGGGACATTATTTGTTAAACAAAAGTTTTTGGGCTTAAGCCCGAAAACAGGGGATTTTATTGTAAGCTTATTTGAGGGACTTACGAGCTTATTGAAATTGAGGGGGTGTTTGGTTTGGCTTATATAACGTAAGCCCATTTCAGCTTATATAATTTTGTGGCTTATTTGAAGACTTATGTGCTTATATAATTTATATAAGCCCTAATTCTCAAAATAAGCCACAAAACTGAGGCTTATGTTATTTCAGCTTATATTTTATAAACGCTTATTTTAAAGTTTATTTGGAGACTTATTATTAGTCTCCAAATAAGCAACTAAATTGGGGCTTATGTTATATAAGCCAAAAGAAACAACCCATTAGATAAGCTAAAAAGCCAATATATGTGAGCTAAAAAAGTTGATAATCTTGAATAAGGGGGTATTTGGTTTGGCTTATATGATGTAAGCCCATTTCGGCTTATATAACATAAGCCTCAATTTTAGGGCTTATTTGGAGACTTATGGGCTTATATAAGTTTATCATGATAAAAACTTTTATATAAGCCACTAAGTCCAAAATAAGCAACAAAATTAGAGCATATGCTATATAAGCCGAAACTAAGCCATATTTCGGCTTATATTTCATAAACCCCAACTTTAAACTTATTTGGAGACTTATGGGCTCATATAACTTTATTACATCATAATGAACTTATATAAGCCAATAAGTCTCCAAATAAGCCACAAAATGGGGGCTTATGTTATATAAGCCGAAATGGGCTTACATCATATAAGCTAAAACAAACAGCCCCTAAATAAGGTTATATTATAAGCCCCAAGTGAAGAGCTTATAAATAAGCTTGTGATATCTTGAATAAGCTCATAAAAAAAGGGTAGCCCAATAAGCAAATCCCAAATAAGCCCTTAAAAATGAGACCAGGGATGGATAAGATCTATAAAAGACAAGAAGAATACCTTGATTAATAAGGTTGAAAATCTCATGGTTCTTGTTAGGATCTGTTTGTTTGATGGGTTTGAAACTAAAGATTACTGTAGTTTATTTGGTTAAAGGGGATAAATCCATCAAACCCTAAACCCTAGGGTGGGTGTGGTGTAGGAAAAGTCGACCTGACTCGAACTCGATTCGAACCTCAACCCAAACAAATAATTCAGATCGGGTCATCCGGGTTAAAAAAAAATTATTCGGATTTGTTCGAGTTGATTCGAATTAAATCGAATTTTAAATAGGTCAGGTTTGGGTTTATATTTTTTAGCCTTGACCCAAATTGTAAGAACCTGTGCTTTCCCAGCTTCATTATATTATTTTATTCGTGCTTCTTGAATTTTTCAATGTATTACGTTTTCTTGTATTCTTATATGTAAATCCCGAGATCATGATAATTTTAATAAATTATACTTTTCAAGTATTTTCTGATCATTGATTAATACTTTATCGGGAATTATAAAATTCGTATTTTATTTTTTCATATCTATTTAAATCAAAGTTTTTGATTTAAAATCATCCGCGTGCGTTTTACAACGAGTTTATTCAAATCAATGTACAACGAGAATTCCTAGTGATCGCGATACCGACGGATGCCCAAATTTTACATTTTATTATCGATTGTTTCGATAATTTATAATTTCAACGATTTCGTTTTAATTGCGTATTAAGTCGTGTCGGGAAACCATATGATCATACTTATGATCCATTTTAACTTTTGAAAAGTATTTTTACGAAACCCGAGCCCCGTAAATATTTACAAGATTTACTAATAGTCACTTTCTAACCTTTAAACTATTAATTGTTTTTAAGTCCACAAGTTTTAAACTTGGCAAGTCTAGCCCCTCCACTACCAACATATATAAACTCTGAATCCGGATACTGAAATGTCAAAATCGATAGGAAGTGGTCTTATGTTAATTGGTGAAACTTTCTCCATTGAGAAGATGAAGAGCTTTCCGGGAGATGCTTACTCATGCAGCGTGAAATACTTGGGTGGCATCCGATTGGGGTTATCGGTCACCCTTTGGGACAAGAAGAATTTTGAGAAGATTGTGGAGAGGTATGGGAAAATCGTCTCCCTCCCGGATTATGGGGTGGGCTCTCAGAATTTTTCCAACGCTATATTTGGCATCCTTATGGATTCTCGTAAATGCATCAACGAGGAGATTATGATCGTGGTAAACGGAAATATTTGCATAATCGGGGTTGTTGAAAACTGTAACCAGTGGTCTCTGTTTGATGAGGAAGAGGAGGATCTTGACTCCGATTCTGAGGAAGATGATTCGTCGGATGTGATGGAGGTAAACGGTGATGAGCACGAGTCAGGGGAAGAGACGGTTCCGGAAACGGTGTTTGAAGAGTCGTCGGCGGATGAAAGGTTTGATGTTACATCTCCGGCGACCGCAATGAATGTTGATGGCTGTAACATTGATGGCGGTAGATCATGCGTGCATGGGAACACGAAGTTGGTGCATGGAGAATCTCAACAGGCGAATTCTCTTTAGGATGGCGGCTCTCTCTCTTGTGGCAGTAAATGTTCCTGGTGACGTTAACGGTAACATTATAGAAAATGTGGAGGTGGGACCATCAGTAGTGGACCAGAGTCATCCTGATTTTGGGCCATTAAGAAACTTGGTTAAGGAAAAATGCTTTGGGCCTTTTATTTTAGCTTCTGGGCCGTTCCACTTAGGAGCCCACCCGGTTGATTTTGCAAGTTCATGTGACAAGCGGAGAAAACTTAGAGGTTCTCGCAAAGGCAGCTCCCTTCCCCCACCCTCCTCCCACGGTATTTTTTAATTCTCCTTCTTCTCTTGACCTAAATTCTATACCTCCCCTTTCTCTCTCCCTCCTCCTTCCCCCCGGCCAGGCAAGCTTCTGAAATTGAGATGACGGCCAAAATAGGACAAATGTTGGGTTTTGGAATTGACAAGGATTGCGAGATCCTTAAGGTTATCATGGGCGAAGCTAGAGAGCAAATTGTTTCCAAACGAATGTTCTTTCTTTCAACTCAAAAGGTTTGGGGGTTGCCTCAAAGATTGATGGTGTGAGGAAACTTAGACGTAAACATAATTGTATGATGGTGTGCTTGCAAGAAACCCATATCCCGGACCCTATTCAGCCCAATCTGGTTAGCCAATGCTGGGGAGATAGCAATTTTGATTTTGCTTTTATGGAGGCGTCTAGTAGATCAGGGGGGTCTTATGTCTATTTGGGATCGTGATTTATTTAAGGTGACAGAAATCATCAGACATCGTTCCTTTATTCTCACTATTGGTAAGTGTCAAAGGGGTATTGGGGGATATTGCCATTGTAAATGTTTATGGGCCGCAACCGATGGGTGAAAAAGCTTTGTTATGGGACTCTTTTAGCAATTTAATGATGACCAGGAATGCTCTCTCATGGATCATCTTGCGAGATTCAATGTTGTGAGACGAAAATAGGAGATAATTAATTCCAGATTTTGTGCTTCTAGTGCTCGAAGATTTAATCAATTCATTGAATCTTCGGGTCTTATTGATCTTAAGATGGGAGGTGCTATATTTACTTGTTATCAACAAGCTGGTGCAAAGCTTAGCAAACTTGACCGCATCTTGGTATGTTCTAAATTTTCTGATGCTTTTCCGCAGGCCTCCTGCCGTGCCCTTGATAGGGATATTTCTGACCACAACCTCATTCTCCTGGTCCCTTTCAATGCGGATTTTGGTCCCTCCCCATTCAAACTGTTTAACTCCTGGTTTTTTAAGGAGAAATTGATGTCACGGTGAAAAAAGCCTGCCTGAAGTTTAAAGGATTTGGAGCCCCTGATTCCTATTTGCTTTGTAAACTTAAACACATCAAGATGGCTATCAAAGCTTGGAGAACTAAGACCCTGCCATCAGAATCGGCTGAGATTGTTAAGATCAGAAGTCAAATTTGTTAGACTTACTTTTTGGTAAGCTGGTGTCTTTCACGTGAGTTGGACTAGAAATATTCCTTTTGCTATACGCAGGGACTAAAGTTGTAGTCAAGGGATAGTATAGTTAAGTTAGGCATATAAATACCCCCATGACTCTCCATGGGGGTGTGGAAGTTTTGTGTCATTTTTCCTTTGTATTGTTTTCACTTGAAATAATACACACACATTCCTTCACCTCTCTCTAACTTTCTCTCTCTAGAACTACATCATGTTTACCATGTTCTTTGATCATCCCCGACCCCCCGATCTAGGTGGCTTTTTTATGCTTGTCATTTGGTATCCGAGCTAACCGGGGGTGTTTTGTATCCGTATGTTTGTGTTCGTGTTTGATTAAATGGTTCGTATTTTTTTGGTTCATTTTTTCTGATTTTATCATGTCTCGGTATTATCATTTTTCTTAATCAGTTCCAGTCAACCTTTGTCCTTATCATCGTCATCTCCTTTCCATCATTTTTTCTAGTTTTCATCATTTTTTGTCAACCTCTTTTACCCATCTTTCTTGTCCCATAAAACATCATCAGATCTGAATTTTTTGGGAAAAGGACAAAAAAAGGTTCAAGATCCACTTTTTTTCCGGAAAAGTCAAAGAATCACTCAAAACCCTTTTGCGATGGGCATATTGCGATGGGATGTTTGGAGTTTTGCGATGGGAGTTTGATTGTGGGTAACATTGCGATGGGGTGATATTGAGTTATTGCGATGGGTCTCAACTTGTTATTGCGATGGGTTTCGGCTTGGTATTGCGATTGACATGTTGACTATGCGACATAATTTTTTTTCATGACTTTGCGATACTAGTGCTTTTGAAAAACATTGCGACTGCATTTTTGAAAATCATTGCGATAGGGAATTTTTGATATATTGCGATGGCGTGTTTGACTCATTGTGATGGAGATTCGTATTATTGCGATGAAGTTCAATACATTGCGATGGAGGGTGTAAGACTGATACTTTGCGATGGGTGATGTTTCAAAATATTGTGAATCCATCTCATCTAAACATTGAGATGGTTTCGAAAATATTGCGACTGCATGACTTTTCAAACACTGCCAAGGCCATGCAATAATTATATATCTACTGACAATCAAAATCGACTCTATTCTCATATCAACACCACAACTCAGCCTTCATCACTCACCGTGTCAACTCGGTAATTACCGAGTTGACCGGGTTAACTCACTAAATCATGTACAACAAATCTTAGCCTTTTCACTCCAAAATCAACACCCATCTAAGTCCTAATTCCATCGTCACCTAAACCCTTCACATCTAGACTCGTATAACCTTACTTAAGATCTCAGATTTTTTAGAAACGTTTTTTTAATCTTTAAAAGATTTTTTTTGCGTTTTTCAATAAATCATCATAGATCTCTGTTTAATTCATTTTAAATCTCAAATAAATCACATGCAAATAATGAAACCTACCCGAGACATCTATGATCTTGAAGCCTTCCTTATAATCTGAATAACTCCAAAAGATTGTTACAAGATTGTGGTTTTAATCAAATTTAATGGGTTTGTGATTCGTGCATCATAATTTTGATTAATGATCTGGGGGTTATTCGTTCTTGAATGGAGATTTATGTTTTCAGATGGATGAGTTTATCAGTTTGTGTAATCAGGATGATAAGGAGATGAGGTTGATTTTTTTATTAGGCAGATTGGGAGCTTTTGAGCAGATGGGATGAGTTGGGTTCTATTTTGTTGTTACTTTGGGAGTATCGACATGTTAAGAAGATGAGTTGATGGAGGCGGAGGTTACGAGAAACCAAAGATGGGGTGTGATGTGATTAGGATAGTTATGACCTATTATTTAGGGTTACATAACCTAAGTCATCAGATCGGGTTGTATATACCTCACATGGGCCGCATATAATGGGCTTTCTGTTATAGGGTTGGGCCGCATATAATGGGCTTTCTGGTATAGGGTTGGGTTGCATTTCATATGTATCTCTAATCGGGCTTTTGTTGAATATTTGGTCTACTTAATTGAATATTTGGTCCGAATGTGGCAAATGATTTGGTTAATCAGATATGTTGGTGATTCGATGACGGGCCAATTACTACTCAATCGATGGTATCTAGTGGGCCGATTATTTTTGCAATTTAATTCGAGACGACCGACTTAATATCCGAATGTTGCAAACTTAGTCATGTTGGAGTAATTGGTTTACGGTGTTATTGGATTGAGGCGGGTATTTTGAAAGAACCGAGTGGTAAAATATTTTTCGGGTTAAATGCTTATGTGACAGGATTTTATTACTTTGGCGGGCCGTTTAAACAGTGACATTCAAGGCCGGATATCCGTTTTCGATCATATCACTTCATCACGAACAACAGATACAACAAACACAACAAACACGACACACTACACTAAAACGATCCTTATCAAAAATTCACCTAAATTCCTAACGGCTATTACGGTTTATGTGAGTACGAAGATGATTCGATGCTACTTATTTGAGGTTGAAGTGGGATTTCTCAGAGGCGTTCTTATTTTATCTTTAAAGGAGTACTTACAACTTTATAAGATAACTTGTTCGAGCATATACGGTTATGAATAAGACTTGAAGTATCTAGTTTCCAGTGTCAAGGGGAGGATGGACGAAGACATGGATAACTGATAGGTGTGTAAACACCATCCTTTTTACCACTTAATTACAATAATAACCGGACCAAAACGTGTATTTTATGTCGTAAATGTCGGAATTATGCGTGGTTTGTGTTTTTGTTATGATTTAGGACGAAAAGGTGAAAAGTGGAGAAAACACGGGCATTCACGGGCTTTTATCAAAGAAAATGACAAAAGACGAAGTCAAGAAATCAAGAGTGGAAAAAGAACGGAAGTCCAAGACCAATTCTGAAGATTTATCGAAGAAAAAGTCAAAAGACGGAAGTTTACTAAAAGCCGAAGAACTCAAGTCTTGTTTATGAAGAAAATTCAAAGACGAGTTTAAAGAAATCCCGAGACAAAGTCATTAAAGTCAAAAGATTAAGAAGATTAACAAAGACTTAAGAAGATCAAGGACTTAATCATGCAATTAAGGAAAGAAGAAAGAGGAGAGGAAGCTTCCTAAGCACCTCCTAATCCTCCTCTATAAATAGATTAGGATTTCATTTCATTAGTTTTTGTTGGCTAGAGTGACACTAGTTCTTCCATCTTTAATTTTGTGCACATTTACTTTTTATGTCAAATTTAAATACTTGTCTTGCACCTTAAATACCTTTAATTTCAAGTAAGTTTCCTTTTAATTCTTGTCAATCTTTATTTTTATTGTTCATCTCCTATCTACCTTTTTTTAATCTTTGATCTTTATGTATATGTTCATGTTTATGTTTTTGAGTTTTTATTGATTAAAGTGGGTTTTGATTATTTTGATTAATTTTGTTAGTTTGATTGATTTGGATTGTTTGTTTATGATTAGTAGATGTTATTTGATTAGTTTGATTTAATCTTGTGGTTGATTTAGATTGGATTTGTTTGGATTCGTGTTATATTTGTCCCTCCGTGTTCTTCGTTGTCTTATCTGTTTCCCAGGTACATTCCGAATCAAACACACATTCCGAATCAAAGTGTTGTTCAAGAAGTTCCAGATCAAGGGTTGTTCATCCGGAATATTAAACATTCCGGATCAGTCTTGTTTATTCGGAATAATTTAACATTCCGGATCAAACCTTTCATTCGGAATACCAAATATTCCGGATCAAGGAGTTTTATTCGGAATAATTAATTATTCCGGATCAAGGTCTTCATCCGGAATCTTCAACATTCCGGATCAAGGAAGATATTCCGGATCAAGGAAGATATTTCGGATCAAGAAACATTTCGGATCAAGGAAGTTCATCCGGAATATATTCCGAATCAAGCTTTTATCTCATTTATTCCGGATCAGCAACATTCCGGATCAACAATTGTTCTGAACCAAGGTGTTTATTCGGAATAGTGAATATTCCGGATAAGTGACATATTCCGGACGAACCATTATTCCTAGTGAGCATTTTATTCCGGATCAAGGGTTTTGGTAAATATTCCGAGTGAAGAAGAATCATTCCGAACGAAGGTGACATTCCGGATGAGTGATTATTCCGAACGAAGGATTATTCCGAATGAGCTGTTTTCAGGTTATTTTTAGTTTTAGTTTTTAACTTTCTGTTTTTAATTTTCAAGCTTTACTTTTCCCGCCTTTTTACTTAGTTGCACTTTAAGTTTAATTGCGTTAGATTTATTTTAGCCTTCCCTTAGTTTAAGTTTTAGTCGCGTTTTAAGTTTGCCTTAGATAGATTTAAGTTTGCGTCATTTATTTTAGTACCTTTTAATTTCTCGTCTCGCTTTTAAATACTTGCCATTTAACTTTAAATTAGAATTAGATTTATTTTACATGCTCTTTACTTTAAAGTCTCTTGCATTTTATTTTTCAACAACGACAAATATTTTTCTTAACCAAGAACAATTGAGTCACACTTAAAACCATTTTTCAATTCGATTAGACATACGGCAAAGAACTTTTTAACTGAGTAAAATCTAATATCAAATGGCGCCGCTGTCGGCTCTTTTCGTAAAGATTAACGGTTTTCTGTGAGAGACGCGTTGCTTTTTGGGATCCGTTCATTCGTGAGTGTTATTTTCTTGTTTCAAAAATTTCAAAAAAATCCATAAAAACTAAAAAATTGTTAAAAATCCATAAAAATTAAAAAAATTTCAAAAATCCAAAAAGATTTTATTTTTATCTTTTTAGTGTATATATATTCTCTTTGTGTTTGGTATTGTTTTCTTTTGCCTTTGTAGGTGTATGCGTACTAGATCTTCTACTTATCAAGAGCCCGAGACTCGTGAAGATTTAAGTATGGCAGGTGTGAACAATAACAATAATCCACCGCACCTCAATAATAACAACAACAATGTTCTTCCACAGCCCGATCTTCGGACAATGGAGGAGCTTTGTCAACCTACCATGTTTGGACGAGGAGGACCGATTGCGCCGATGCAAATCACGGCTCCGGAGTTTTCGTTGAAGCACCACATGATTCAGCAAGTGCAAACTAATCCTTTCCGTGGAATGCCTGATGATGATGCCAACAAACACCTCGACAAATTCATTACTATTACCCAAAGCATGAAGTTGCCCGGTGCTACAATGGATGTTCTTCGCCTTCAACTCTTTCCACATACTTTATCACACCACGCCGAGAAATGGTTTGATCGCCTCCTGAAGAATTCCATTCATACTTGGGATGACATGACTCAACGCTTTTTGTCGCTCTACTTTCCACCATCCATGGTCACGAGCCTTCGCAATCAAATCAGCGGTTTTATGCAAGAACCCGATGAATCTCTTTTTGATGCTTGGGAAAGATATAATTTTTTGATCGATCGTTGTCCAAACCACAACATGCTCCCTGTGACCTTAATTGATACTTTCTACAACGGTTTGACTTTTCGAGATCGTGATACGATTAATGTAGCCGGCGGTGGCACATTTGTGAAAAGAAGACCCGAGGAGTGTAGAGAGCTTATTGAGAACATGACTACTCACCACAAAAACTGGGATCCTCCGCTTCTTCAAGGAACAACCCGAGAGTCAATGTTTCCTCTACTTCAGCAAACCCCGATATGACCGAACACCCGCATGATGACCGAAATGAACAAAAATATCTTGCTCATCGCTTCAAACCAACAACAACAAGTTAAAGCGGTAGCACCTTCTTGTGAAACATGCGGTGGTCCTCACTCATACACTGATTGTCCTTCTACTCAAGGAAATCCAGAAAACGTGTATGCGGCTTATGGTAATTATTCACCGGAAAATTACCAAGCCCGACCTCAAGGGGATAGAAATTTGCTGAGTTACCGATCAAACAACTACCTTTCACCCGGTTTTTCTCCTCAAAACCAAAACCCCAACAACAATTACAATAGAAGCAACCAAATCCCACCGAGAGCTTCTAATCCTTATCACCTACCCGCTCAACAAGCCCCACCCATCAATCAAGATGTTGAAGCTTTGAAGAGAACCCAAGGAGAGCAAATCAAGAATCTACAGAGCCAAATTATCAATTTGAAAGGGGATATCACCAAGCAAGGAAATGCCATTAGATCCGAGCTTCGAGATAATATTCAATCCTCCTTCAGCAATCAAACGAATGATTTAAAGAATATGCTGGCTAGTTTCTTGCCCACCACTCAACCTTCTACTTCGAGTTCCCTACCTTCAAACACCGTCACCAATCCGCGAGCTAATGTGAGTGCTATTACTACTCGTAGTGGAGTTACCATAGTAGGACCACCTATTCTGCTCCCATCATCAACACCTCCTCCACCACCATTTATCCCTACTCCTCCCACACCTAGTATTAGTACACCATTACCGTCTCCGCCTCGTCATAACGATGTACCCCAGAATAACCCTTCAACATCTCAACCTTCACCAACCCCACCTTCTACCTATAAACCCAACATCCCATATCCTTCTCGCTTAGGCAAGACCAAACTGCACACCAAGGATGAGTTCAAGTGTCAAATTATTTGAAGATGATCTCTCAAATGAATTTCAACATTAGCCTTGTTGAAGCACTTGTCCACATGCCGAAATTTGTCAAAACATTCAAGGAATTGCTTAACAAGAAGGAGAAGCTGATAGAGCTCGCCAACACACGCTTAAATGAAGACTGTTCTACAGTTATTCTTAAAGAACTTCCGGAAAAACTTGGAGATCCCGGTCGTTTTGTGTTGCCTTGCATTTTTAACAAAACCGAAGAATTTACTGCCCTAGCTGATCTCGGGGCCAGTATTAATTCGATGCCTTTAAGTGTTTGGAAAACACTATCATTACCCGACCTTACTCCAACAAAGATGACTCTTGAGCTTGCAAATCGCACTCTCGCTTACCCCTTTGGTATTGCCGAAGATGTGTTCATTAAAGTTGGCACCTTCACTTTTCCGGTCGACTTTGTTGTTATTGATTATGAAATGGACCCTCGTATTCCTTTAATACTTGGTCGGCCATTCTTGAGGACCGGACGAGCTTTAGTTGATGTTGCCGAAGGTGAATTAATTTTAAGGGTCGGGGATGATGCACAAGTTTTTAAAATGGGGAAGCTTACAAGCAAATCCTATGGAAGAGAATCAGCGAATATGATCAATGTGCTTGATGACTTTGTCGTCTACAACAATCCTCTATTCGATTCTTGCATTGATAATCCACTTTTTCAAGATGATGTGGATGATTCTCTCTCCAATTTGGAACCTTCACCCATATACGATTCTCCACCGATCTTTGATGATTATGATGATGATTCTAGCTCAAATACGGATGATTATGATTATTTTACTTCCGAGTATCCTGACATGCCCACTTATGATGATTTTGATGAGGTCGATACTCTTTCGAGTGATTCTTCACATGATGAAGATCCTCCGCCATCACTTGATCCTACTTTGGATGACTACTCATTTGAGGAAGACTTCTCTACTTTTCTTAATACATACTTCCCTCATGAGAGTGATGCTCCTCCTTTAGATTTTGATGATTATGGTCTTGATCCTACTTTGGATTTGAAGAAAATTCTTTCAAAGGATAAGCAACCGGTCGACACCAACATCCGTAGCACGTATGCTTTGACACCTCTTTGTCCACCTTCTGAGGACGAGGTTGTGCATCTTCTTCGCGGATCATCTTCCAATTCTGCTGAGCCTGAGTGCTATTTTCCCCTAAAGGAAAAGGTGTTTGACCCCGGTATCGATATTCTTCAGCCATCTCAGTATCCGCCTGATGAAATAAAAGGAAAAATCTTTGGGAATTATGAAGATATGCTTGCACCTCACCATACTTGCTCCCACCGTGCTCCATCTTTGCTTAAGGGAACCTTGCCTACTCTTCTTTGGCTTGCCTTGTTCGCCGTAAGCTTATGCTATTTGATGGACGAAAACTATGTCTTTGATCCCGGTGGATATGTTTCATGTTGCTTCCTATGATAATCAAGGTCGAGTCAGGCTCACGACTCGGTGAACAAAAATCAAGCGCTTCTTGGGAGGCAACCCCATGTTTCTATCTTTTACCTTTCTTTATCCTAAGTGTAGGGGAGACCCATTGGTGTTTGCTATTTCCTCTCTTCTACTATTCAGGGATTCGAGCTTTCAAAGATCCACTCTTGATGATTTTTGACGACCCGTGATTCCGTGTTTCCTTCTTCCCGGTTCTATCCTAAACTCTTTTCGATTCACTATTTTATATTTCTCAATATTACAATAGGAATCTCGTTAGTTGTCTTTTCCTTAGCAAGATTTAAACAACTTGCACAAAGTCATAAGTGTAGGGGAGTTTACTCCCACATGCTTAAAGATTGAGGACAATGTTTATATTAAGTGTAGGGGGACTTCTATCGAAGTTAAGTGGTCTTATCCTTGTATTTGTCCTCATTTTAACCGGAAAATCAATTTTTCGACATTTTTCAAAATTTTTGATCTATTTTGGCCTATTAGTTTTTCCCTTGTATAGTTATTTTCTTTCCTTATTAGAATAAATTTTTAATAAAGTGGTTTTAATTTTTAAACGTTGTGAATCTTTTGACTCAACCCGAGTTTACTTATCTAAGTTTACTCTAGCTAGTATCCTTAACATGTTTAAGTCAAGTTTTGCTAGGCTTTTATATAGGGAGCTATAAAACACGAAAGTCTTAACTCTCACGGGTTAAGAACAAGAACTTTTCGCAAGTTCCTATAATTGATCCTAGAGAGTCGTTTATCAAGGGAACTTTAAAATGCGATTTCTAAACTTGAAAGAGTCTAAGAATTTGCAAGATCCTATAGGCGACTCAAAAACCCAAAACTGTGATTTAATAGGCTAAGCATCCACGAGTCTCATTCCTTGAGATTTTAAATTGTAGAGAACGAGAGATGATAGAGTCAATTATAAGTTTGGTATTCTTTCGTGAATTTATGTGAGTTAATTATAAGCCTATTCTCCCATCGCCTGCTTATAAATTTATCTGCAATAAATAAGGTTGTACGATTTGAAAAGTTACTTAGCTTCTAGCCCAAGATCGTTTAAAAGTTGCTCGGTATGGATTAGAGTTCATAGCCAAGGCATAACTTATTGAAGCGGGATGCGAAAATTGGCGAGTCCAAAAAGGTCCTAACAAGACATGAAGGCTACATTTTGTTGCTAAAGATCCAAAGTGATGTGAAGAATCATTTATCAAAGATCAATATGAAGGATCAAGACACACGACGAAAAGCAAAAACTCCCCAAAAGTCATGGAGAAGTATATCCGAAAAGGACCTAACAAGGTATGAGGATAAATAGATCCAAGTCCAAAAAGGAGGCGGATCGTTGTATATCAAAGTCCAAAATAAAGATTGGAGAAAAATGAAGAAGTCGTGGTCCAAGTATGAAGAATCTCTCAAAACTCCAAGTGAAGAAATTCTTATTATGAAGAGAAGACCATTATTTCATGAACGTCTCTCAAAGCTTTGAAGTATGAAGTTGCTGCCAAATATCGGTCCGAGAAAGGTCTCAAATCGCGAAGCGAGTTATGCCAAGATATGAACTTTATGAGGTCACGAGAAGCAGTTTTAAAAGATTTTTTCCTTTAGCTAACTATTGATTAAATCGTCCCACTTTATTTTCAGACTTAATAACTATCGAAATAAGTCAAACAATGCATCTTCGTGATCATTCAAGACAACAATAAAATATAAGAGATACACCTAGGAATAAGGGAGTCTAAGTGAATAATTGGCCCACATGAGTTCGTGTTAGTTTACTAACTTATAATAACAATGATCTCGTTTTTAAGCTTGGTTTGGAGAAAGTGAAAACTAGAGGATGATGATCATTCACGACATTTCCAAAACCCTAAGGTATGATTTTGATTTCTTTCTTCCTTTGAATGTTTATAATTTTCTATCTCTTTAATAAAGGCCAATATGGATTGATTATGATGGAAAATGTAATCGTGCTTTGTAACTAATGCATTGCATGAGGACATTGCAATGGTCAAGTGTAGGGGATTTGATGGGTGAGTAAACACCCATCCTTTTTACCACTTAATTACAATAATAACCGGACTAAAACGTGTATTTTATGTCGTAAATGTCGGAATTATGTGTGGTTTGTGTTTTTGTTGTGATTTAGGACGAAAAGGTGAAAAGTGGAGAAAACACGGGCATTCACGGGCTTTTATCAAAGAAAATGACAAAAGACGAAGTCAAGAAATCAAGAGTGGAAAAAGAACGGAAGTCCAAGACCAATTCTGAAGATTTATCGAAGAAAAAGTCAAAAGACGGAAGTTTACTAAAAGCCGAAGAACTCAAGTCTTATTTATGAAGAAAATTCAAAGACGAGTTTAAAGAAATCCCGACACAAAGTCATTAAAGTCAAAAGATTAAGAAGATTAGCAAAGACTTAAGAAGATCAAGGACTTAATCATGTAATTAAGGAAAGAAGAAAGAGGGGAGGAAGCTTCCTAAGCACCTCCTAATCCTCCCTTATAAATAGATTAGGATTTCATTTCATTAGTTTTTGTTGGCTAGAGTGACACTAGTTCTTCCATCTTTAATTTTGTGCACATTTACTTTTCATGTCAAATTTAAATACTTGTCTTGCACCTTAAATACCTTTAATTTCAAGTAAGTTTCCTTTTAATTCTTGTCAATCTTTATTTTTATTGTTCATCTCCTATCTACCTTTCTTTAATATTTGATCTTTATGTTTATGTTCATGTTTATGTTTTTGAGTTTTTATTGATTAAAGTGGGTTTTGATTATTTTGATTAGTTTTGTTAGTTTGATTGATTTGGATTGTTTGTTTATGATTAGTAGATGTTATTTGATTAGTTTGATTTAATCTTGTGGTTGATTTAGATTTGATTTGTTTGGATTCGTGTTATATTTGTCCCTCCGTGTTCTTCGCTGTCTTATCTGTTTCCCAGGTACATTCCGAATCAACCACACATTCCGAATCAAAGTGTTGTTCAAGAAGTTCCGGATCAAGGGTTGTTCATCCGGAATATTAAACATTCCGGATCAGTCTTGTTTATTCGGAATAATTTAACATTCCAGATCAAACCTTTCATTCGGAATACCAAATATTCCGGATCAAGGAGTTTTATTCGGAATAATTAATTATTCCGGATCAAAGGTCTTCATCCGGAATCTTCAACATTCCGGATCAAGGAAGATATTCCGGATCAAGGAAGATATTCTGGATCAAGAAACATTCCGGATCAAGGAAGTTCATCCGGAATATATTCCAAATCAAGCTTTTATCTCATTTATTCCGGATCAGCAACATTCCGGATCAACAATTGTTCCGAACCAAGGTGTTTATTCGGAATAGTGAATATTCCGGATAAGTGACATATTCCGGACGAACCATTATTCCTAGTGAGCATTTTATTCCGGATCAAGGGTTTTGGTAAATATTCCGAGTGAAGAAGAATCATTCCGAACGAAAGTGACATTCCGGATGAGTGATTATTCCGAACGAAGGATTATTCCGAATGAGCTGTTTTTAGGTTATTTTTAGTTTTAGTTTTTAACTTTCTGTTTTTAATTTTCAAGCTTTACTTTTCCCGCATTTTTACTTAGTTGCACTTTAAGTTTAATTGCCTTATATTTATTTTAGCCTTGCCTTAGTTTAAGTTTTAGTTGCATTTTAAGTTTGCCTTAGATAGATTTAAGTTTGCGTCATTTATTTTAGTACCTTTTAATTTCTCGTCTCGCTTTTAAATACTTGCCATTTAACTTTAAATTAGAATTAGATTTATTTTACATGCTCTTTACTTTAAAGTCTCTTGCATTTTAGTTTTCAACAACGACAAATATTTTTCTTAACCAAGAACAATTGAGTCACACTTAAAACCATTTTTCAATTCGATTAGACATACGACAAAGAACTTTTTAACTGAGTAAAATCTAATATCAATAACTATCATTTTTTTGGAGCTTCGTTGCTGTTCTCAGTGTCACACGCACTTGCAGTTGTGGATATCTTCAAGAGGTGTAGT
Source organism: Glebionis coronaria (assembly GCA_025667525.1). Classification (NCBI taxonomy): domain Eukaryota; kingdom Viridiplantae; phylum Streptophyta; class Magnoliopsida; order Asterales; family Asteraceae; genus Glebionis; species Glebionis coronaria. The sequence continues at coordinate 687,581,969 of CM046875.1, read as the reverse complement.
ACCTTTTCTTATACCGCATGTTTTGGTATAGGGTACTTTAGAGAAGTTGTACCTTTTTTATACCGCCTTTTGGTATAGGGTACGTTTAAGACTTCTCTGCATTGCTCTTCATTCTACCATAGTGCAAGCTTAAGTTCAAGTTTGGGGAATTCTACTTCAGTTTCAAGTTTGGATTATCGGGTTATCTTCATTAGTGGTCACTATCAATAGCCAACAAAATTGATAAGGGGATTCAGTTCGGGGTGATCAAGAGAGAATTTTTGTTTAGAGAGATTTTTGTTGACATCTTCTCACATAGTAATGGTTACTAAGTAAGCGGTTCCAGTTGGCATACCACGTACACACATGAAGGATGATTCCCTTAATAGGTATCATCCTGGAGGGAGAAATGTGTACATGCGGGGTCACTTGACTTTGGTGTTACCGTTTCTACATAAAGGGATAAGTTGACTACATTCGGGACTTAATTGACTTTAATGTGGCAACTTTATATCATCACTGTCCTGTCAGGAGAAATGTGAATTTCTAGGACTTAATTGACTCTGGTGCTACGGTTTTACTTCATGTTCGGGATAAAGTGTTTACTTCTGGTAATCTATCATAGTATCAAGACTAGGATTGCTTCAAATTGTGAGAAAATGTTGATGACGTTATCACCTCCCACAGATTTCCTTTGTAGGATCTGTTTGGGAGGGAGCAGTCTTTATTGCTTGTTTAATGAAAGGCCTTCTAGTTGGGAGGGAGTGAAACTCAACTAGATTCTACAAGATGGAGAAATAGAGCTGGAGTATTCATGAAGATGAAGGTCATTGAAGACTGTCTCAAGGAATGCTGGAATTCACGTTTATTAATTTTCTTTATTTTTGCTTGTAGGAAACATTGTAACCAACTAACGTGAGTCACCATCTTGGAGGGAGATTGTTAGACTTACTTTTTGGTAAGCTGGCTCCTTTCACGTGAGTTGGACTAGAAATATTCCTTTTGCTATACGCAGGGACTAAAGTTGTAGTCAAGGGATAGTATAGTTAAGTTAGGCCTATAAATACCCCTCATGACTCTCCATGGGGGTGTGGAAGTTTAGTGTCATTTTTCCTTTGTATTGTTTTCACTTGAAATAATACACACACATTCCTTCACCTCTCTCTATCTTTCTCTCTCTAGAACTACATCATGTTTACCATGTTCTTTGATCATCCCCGACCCCCCGATCTAGGTGGCTTTTTTATGCTTGTCAAAATCGCTATTCTTGATAAAAAGATATAGGATAAATTGATTACACAATGCGAGATTAATGACAGGAGATTGATGGGTGCGAAACTTTTGGAACTTGATAGACTGGCTAGAATGGATTTGAAACAGAAATCTCGAATTCAGTGGTTTATTGATAGGGACGAAAACTCTAATATTTTCCATGGAATTGTGCGGGGTAGAAACAGGAGAAACTGGATGCATGGTATCACGGTTAATGGAGAATGGGTTAACAACCCTAATCGTATAAAGTAGGAGGTTTTATCTTTTTTCAGATTGAAGTTTCAAGAAAGATGGAAGGAGAGACCAGATTTTAAAAGCACCAAATTTCAGCCCTTATCTGATGCTAGTAGGGCTTTGCTAGAATAGCCTTTTTTCGCATGATGAGATCAAAAGAGCTATATGGGCTTGTGGCTCGGATAAAGCCCCCGGGGCCGATGGCTTTACTTTTAAGTTTTTTAAATGTTATTGGGAAATTCTTAAAGATGACATTGTTGCGTTTGTGAAATATTTCGAAGCCCATGGGAGATTATCTAGAGGTTGCAACTCGTCTTTTATTACCTTGGCGGCTAAAATAAAAGACCCAATATCCCTTAGCGATTATAGGCCGAGTAGCGTAATTGGTGCAATGCAAAAAATCATCACTAAGCTTCTTGCCATGAGAATAAAAAGTGTTATTGGAGAGTGCATTGACGAAGTCCGAACGACCTTTATTGAAGGAAGAAATATCCTTGAAGGTCTCTTATCGTTAACGAGCGTTGTTCGTGGGGGAAAGCAATTGGAAAAAAGATCCTTCTTTTCAAGGCGAACTTTTGTAAAGCGTTTGATTCGGTCAATTGGGGATTCCTTGACTCTATGATGGCCCAAATGAATTTTGGTGAAAAATGGAGAATGTGGATTAGGGGTTGTTTGGATTCGGCTAGGGCCTTGATCCTAGTTAATGGAATTCCGTCTAATTAGTTTTCTATGCAAAAAGGTGTACGCCAAGGAGACCCTCTTTCTCCTTTTTTATTTATCTTAGTGGTGGAGGGTCTAAATATTGCTATGAAGGAGGCGATTAGTAAAGGTATTTTCCATGGCATTATCTTCCCGTCTTCAAATTTGGTGGTCTCCCACTTTTTCTATGCCGATGATGCTTTATTTATTGGGGAATAGTCTAAAAGCATTATTACCAACCTAGCAAGAATTTTAAGATGTTTTCATGCTTCTTCCAGGCTTAAAGTCAATTTCGAAAAATCCAAGGTATATGGCATTGTAGTGGATAAAAGGGAAGTTGAAAGTTGGGCCACCCCTTTGGTTGCAAGCCGGCTAGTCTCCCTTTCAATTGTCTTGGTGTTCCCGTGGGTGGGAACATGAAGCTTAAGACCTCTTGGAATCTGATTGTGAACAAGTTCAAGGCGAATCTCTCTTCTTGGAAGACCAAATCTCTTAGTTTTGTGGGACGACTTACTCTTGCCAAATCGGTGCTCGGTAGCCTTCCTACTTTCTTTCTCTCTATTTTTTCGCCCCCTATTAGTGTTGTGAAGGAATTGGAGAAGCTTAAAAGAAAATTTTTATGGGGAGGCTCGAATGACAAAAACTCTGTTGGGAATCTAAGTCTTTTAGACTTCCCTTAGTCATAGATTTAAACTTAAATAAGGTGTTTGGTATTAACTTGTCTGTGCCTAGGAGACAGGCAAGTAACCCACGACTCACATAGCTCTTAGTCTCTATGAGCAACCACATATGAGTCCATGTCAGTGACATTGTCAAAGAAGTCGAAGATTACTTGAAGACATACTCATTGGTTGTTGGATAATAGCCAAGATGTATCAGGGACTCTGAGTGGTTGAGTGTTAACAGAGGTGGCAATACCCTGTTAACACTCAGTACACTTTGGACATACCTAAGTGTTTAGGCAGGAAGTTTCACAGCCTAAAGTACAAGTAATGAAGAAAAGGGAAACTATGTCAGCTCTGTTTCCCTAAAGCGTTGTGGCAGACTACCAAGAATAGAATAGCATCTTTTGACAGATGTCTGACATTGTCTATTTTGTGTAGTCACCATCAACCAGTACATATAATCAACCTTGTACCACTATAAATAGGATATGTAGGCTAGAGTTAATATTGTTCACTTTGTTAGATTTCACACATTAACTCTTTACAACTCATAAGAAGAACAGTTGTGCCTGTGTTCTTGAGTTTGCTTTATTTTGTCCAAAGTGTACACAACACATTGTCCTCAAACTGTGTTATCCATAACACATGTAATACTTGTTATACATTAATAAAGTACTACGTTTGAAAAGTATTTACTTGTGTTGATTATCCTTATTGTTCGCTTTAAGCTAGTATTAGGGACTTTCAATTGGTATCAGAGCGGTGTTTGATATTAAAACCTTCATAAACATTGTTCTAAGTTTTATAATCAAGATCCACCATGTCTGAAACGAGCAACACCCCACCACCACCACCAAATTTGGTTTCCGGGAACATTCCACCACCACCAAACTCACCTAGAGTAACCCCTACTCAAAATGAAGACGACCTTCCTTAACTTCTTGATTCAAGAGGTGGTTCCCATGTTACCAACATTCCAGTATTTGATGAAGATGACTTTGCAAGTTGGAAAAGTCAATTTCTTGTCTATCTAGATGGACTTGAACCATTTCTTCTAGAAATTCTAGAAAATGGACCATATGTTCCCATGGCGCTTACCTCTATTGATGAGAATCCTCTTCCCAAACCTCTCAAGCAGTGGACTCTAGCTGATAGGAAATTGGCTAACCAAGATAAACGTCTCAAAAGCATTATCATCTCATGTCTCCCAAAACACATCATGAAATTAGTAATCCAATGTCCAACAGCCAAATAAATATGGACAGACCTCATCCTAGTCCACGAAGGACCCTCTAAAACCAAAGAAACAAAGATTCAGGCATTCAGGCTTCAGTTTAATGCTTTTAAGGCACTTGAAGGTGAAAAGGTACAACATATGTACACAAGGCTGAAGATTCTTCTCAACGATCTGGCTATGAATTAAGTCACCATTGGACAAGCTGAAGTAAACGCCACCTTTGTCAACAGCCTTCCCAGAAAATGGCTGAGCATGAATCAGACCCAGAGAGCCAACAACTCTATCAAGAATGATACGTTGGCTCAACTATATGGAAAACACAACTATGAAGAAGGGCTGATTGATACCATTTACAAATCTGAGTCTGAAAGATTTGTAGTTCAGGGAGCAACATCCAAAGCATTGATCTCCACCTCACACACTCATGACAGCGGTTCAGATGTTGAAGAAGACACTCGTTGCAGTCAGGAGTTCATGACAGACCTTAATGTTGAGTTTCATGAAAGAGCTTTACTAGCTAATATAGAAGGTTCTACAAAAGGTCAGGAAGAGTAGGATCAACTAGTAAACAGACTAACAAATCCAAAGAAACTTGCTTCGCCTATGGAAAACTTGGACATTTTCAAAAAGACTGTCCATCCACAAAAACATCCTCACCATCCTATCCTTCATCATTTAAACCTTATAAATTCAAATCACAACAAAATAACTCATCTCATCAATCCAATTCCTCTGATAATGAGAAAAAGGATTACAAAAACAAGTACAAGGCACTAAAGGCTGAGTTGGAACAGATGAATTTGAAGTTAGAATATCTGTCAAAGAAGAAAGGGGATGATAAAAGGACAAAGAAAGGGTTGGTAGCTGAAGCCTATGATTGGAATGATGGGCCATTGACATCTGATGAAGAAGATACCACCAGTGTTAGGGCATTTATGGCTATAGCTGAGGATGAACCTGCTGTTGGTAAAGGAGATGCTAGGTCAGGACAATGGGTTGACATCACTATGAAAAAGGTACACATGCTTATCTCTATGTCTGAAAGTGATGAACGTAAGCATGTCCTTAATTACACCATATTTGATTTACACTTTGTTGAGGAACAAAGAAAGAACCTGCTTGATAAATTTCACTCTGTTAAACATGAATTACTGACTGTTAAGGCTGAATGTGAAACTTTAAAATAGGTTAACTCTGAAATGACATCTCTTCAAAATGAAGTTAATAAGTTAAGTTTAAGAAACAGTGCCTTAAATGACCAAGTAACTGAACTAAATAAGGTTATAGAAAAATGGTTGTACAGTAGGTTCACTATAAATGAATTACTTGATGATGAAGTTCAAGCTGACATATCTAGGGTTGTGACTGCTAAGAGAACAAAATGAAGGCACTTAAGAAACCCAAAGAGATTGTTTTCAAGTCCACAGAGACTATACATGTGTCTGACCCACTCATGACTGATGTACCTGTCTCTGAAGTGGTTACTGATAACAATGAATCTTTACCAGCTTTGCCTAAACTATCTGGTGTTGAACCCAACAGCTCGTCTAGAAGAGCTAAGGTTGAACTCAAACCAGATGTTAAGACACCTCCAGCTAAGGTTTTTGTTGTTCCTGCAAAACCATCTGTTAAGCAAAATGTTTATAAGGCTGTCTCAACAAACCCAGTGAACAAAGTTGAACCATCAACTGAAGAACGCCTGTTGTCATTAATGAAAGAATTAGAACTCTTAAAAGAACATATTAAGTCTTCCGCTGAATGCTCTACTTCCTCTGAACCTAAGTCTGTCTTAGGAGAACCCAAAGGTGAAAAGGTTATCAAACCTTATTGTAATGTGTGTAAGAATTCTCATCATATGACCATAGATCATGATAGACATATGGCTGTTAAAAGAGCTCAGACACCTTTTAGGGAAAGACAACAGGCTACTAGGAGACCATCAAGCAACTACAGACCTTACCCTCCCTGTAAATATTGTGGTCTTACAAACCACCACTCATATGAGTGTAGGGACTTTCCTGGATGTGACATATGTGGAAGGTACACCCATGATACATCCAATTGTCCTTCACATCGTCACAAGTTTTACAGGAACTCAAGAGTTGCTAATCAGCAATTCATGGAACCTACTGGAAAGTGGGTTCACCATAGGAACTAATCATTTTCTATATATCTGTACAGAAACATCTCAGGGAATCGGTCTGGTATCTAGATAGTGGCTGCTCTAGACACATGACAAGAATCAAACAATATCTGCCCAAATATTCAAAAGAGCCTGGTCCTAAAGTGGTGTTTGGGGATAATTCTTCAGGCGACACAGAAGGATATAGCTCAGTTAACTGCAATGGAATAACATTTACAAGGGTTACATATGTGAATGGTCTTAACCACAATCTCATCAGCATCAGCTAGTTGTGTGATGCTGACTACAAGGTTTTGTTTACAAAGACTCAATGAACCATATTCAACAAGAATAATAATGTGGTGTTAATTGCACCTCGAAGAAGAGATGTGTACGTCATCAACATGGCTTCTTGCTCAGAGGACAACTCAAATTGTTTTCTAGAAAAAGCATCTGAAAGTGTCAATTGGCTGTGGCATAAACGACTCTCTCATCTCAACTTCAAGAACATCAACAAACTAGCCACACAAAACTTGGTTGCTGGTCTACCACCTGTGACTTTCACTAAGGATAAGACATGTTCAACATGTGTTAAGGGAAAGCATCACAGGCCATCATTTAAGACCAGGCAATCATTTTCTATTGACAAGTGATTACATCTCCTTCACATGGATTTGTTTGGACCTATCAAACCACAGACCATTAATCACAACAAATACACCTTGGTCATAGTTGATGAATTTTCTAGGTACACTTAGGTTTTCTTCCTAAAAAGGAAAAGTGATGCAGTTGATGCCATCATGTCCTTCATCAGGCAGGTTGTAAACATGAATGAAGTTAGAGTAAAAGCTCTAAGAAGTGATAATAGGACTGAATTCAAGAATCAACAACTTGAAGCTTTTTATGATGAAAAGGGAATATCACAAAACTTCTCTTCAATTGGTACTCTTGAACAAAATGGAGTAGCTGAAAGAAAAAACAGAACATTTATTGAAGCACCCAAAACCATGCTAAATGGTGCAGCCTTACCAAAGCAATTTTAGGGTGAAGCTGTCCACACTGCATGCTATACCCAGAATAGATCAATCATTGTTAAGAGACATGGAAAAACCTCTTATGAAGTTTTTAGAAAAAGAGCACTAGATGTCAGCTATTTCCATGTCTTTGGATGTCCTATGTTCATCTATAACTACAGGGATCAACTTGGTAAGTTTGATGAAAAAGCTGATGATGGTTTCTTCTTAGGATACTCTCCAACAGCCATATCCATTAGAGTATTCAACATAAGAAGACAGGAACTAGAAGAAACCTTTCATGTCACATTCAATAAAGATGATGACGTGCTACAGAGAACAGGAACAGAAGGTGATGAAATTGATTTCAACGAAAATAGGTCTTTCCCATCAGATGAGTTCTTTGAGCCAAGGCCTGTCTTTCATCATCATCCACACACAAATACTCTTGTCCCATATGTTCCTGCACATGATCCGCTGTCAACTCACACATTGAACTTCCTTCTACTCAAGTGACAGCTGAAAGTGAAAGTCAGCTTTCCACAAGCCCATGTTCTACCTCAGTTGAAGATGACTCTCCTATTGCTATTAATCAAGAAGACTCTCTTGTGATCTGTGAATCATCACTTCCTGAAAGAGCTGATGAGGACACAGACACAGAGATTGTTTATGAAGAGAGTCCTCCTACTCAGCAGAATGAAACTCAAGTTGTATTTTCATCATCCATACCTGCACTTGTCTATGACTCCCCAGCTCCTCAAAGCAAATGGTCAAGAGTTCAACACATTCTTCTTGTCAACATCAATTGTGAACCAAATGCTGGGGTTACTACTAGACAGAGAATTCATGAATCAGAATCAGCCTCAACCAATGAATGTTTGTTTGTTTAATTTCTTTCCCTAATTGAACCCAAGCGTGTAGCTAAAGCACTTCTTGAATATGGTTGGGTTGTTGCAATGCAAGAAGAAATCAATCAGTTTAAAAGAAACAAGGTATGGACTCTAGTGCCTGCTCCACCTGGTAAGAACATCACAGGTACTAGATGGATATATAGGAACAAGATGGATGAAATTGGTAATATCATAAGGAACAAGGCAAGGTTGGTTGCACAGGGGTATACACAGACTGAAGGGATTGATTATGATGAAACATTTGCACCTATAGCTAGACTTGAAGCCATCAGAATCTTCCTTGCTTATGCTGCATATATGAACTTCACTGTGTATCAAATAGATGTTAAAAGTGCCTTCCTCAATGGAGATTTGGCTGAAGAAGTGTATGTTGAACAGCCAGAAGGATTAGAGAACAACGAGTTTTCCAACCATGTATACAAGCTTCACAAGGCAATGTATGGCCTGAGACAGGCTCCAAGGGCATGGTACCAAGCTAACCCTAAGGAATCCCATCTAGTGGCTATTAAGAGAATTTTTAGGTACCTCAAAGGAACGACCTCTCTAGGTCTGTGGTATCCCAAAGAATCAGGCTTTGATCTTAAGGCTTATTCAGATTCAGACTACGCTGGGTGCTGCATTGACAGGAAAAGTACTTCAGGGAGCTGTCAAATCCTAGGAGGCAAGATGGTTGGATGGAGTGCTAAGAAGCAAAACTCTGTGGCTATGTCATCAGCTGAAGTTGAATATGTTGCAGCTGCTAGTTGCTGTGCTCAAGTACTTTGGATGAAGAGTCAACTAGCTGACTATGAGATTCTATATGACAAAGTACCCATCTTCTATGACAATACAAGTGCCATTGTTATCTCAAATAACCATGTGCTTCACTCTAGAACCAAACACATTGATATCAGGTATCACTTTATCAGGGATCATATTATTAAAGGAGATATTGAGCTGCATTTTGTTCCCACTGAGCTGCAACTAGCTGACTTATTTACAAAGCCTTTGGCTGAACCTTCGTTCAACAGGCTAGTTGCTGAGCTGGGTATGCTTAATATCTCAAAGCATGTGGCTGATATTTAATGTGTGTCATCAATGTCTGAATAAATAATAAATGTTTTTCACATAGAACTAGGTAGTTACTTTCCAAGTAAATGCTAAAAACGTTCTCAATATTTTATTCACATTTTTTCGATAAACGAGGAGACAAACAGTTTTGAAAGGTCAAGGGATCCACTTGTGTGTAGTCGTTTTCCCACTATGCATTAAATGCGGTTGAATAACTGTTTCAAATTTTGAATATATATATTGTTCCAAGGTTTTTCACCAAAAAATTTATCATTATTCATCATTTGCATCTCTCTCACTAAAATATCTCTCTAAACCCTCTCACCATCTTCATCTTTTTCATTCTCGAATAACAATGACGTTTTTAGTACCAAAAGCTTCTAACGTTACTTTCGAAATGAATGATTGTATCCTCGCCGCGAACAACTCGATTGGATGGCTCAAAGCTCCAAATGACACTTACTCAGATCTGGTGAACTTCATGAAGAATTTTGACGTAGGTGAAGCGTTCATAAGAACCCCATCTGTTTTCCACCAAGAATACCTTAGGGAATTCTAGTATTCTGTTGAGATCCTTGATGACAACACCATCTCCTTTTACCTCTCATGTAATGAACACCCTTTCGCATTTTATGTTGCTGATTTTTCTTTTATGGTTGGGCTAAGACATAGTGAAGAATGCCTAAAGTCTGTTGATAAGAAGGCTGTGAAGGACGCCCTTGTCACTCTCTTCCCTGTTTCTGATGTTAACCCAACCCTTACACCTGGTGAAGTGGTTCTCAAGTCTCCTCTGAAGATCAAGTTTTTCCCACCTATGTGGCGTGTCCGCTTCACTCACATAGTCAAGTCCCTGGGTGGTATGCAGGGATCTCAAGACCAATTAGCCTTCAACCATCAAACCATTGCCTATGGACTTATTTGGGTAACATACATCGACATTGGTAGCATCTTATTCTCCAACCTTGTTGAACAGCTGAAGGGTATCAACCAAAGCAGAGGGAAAAACATTTGCTATGTTCGTTTTCTTTCTCTTATCTTCGAAAGCTAGCCATGAAGCCTTATCACATAATTGGGGTTGTCTACAAGGTGATGGGACCCAATGACGTGCCAGCGACTGCTCACATGAAGAACATTGCCAATAAACAACAATCTGTTGTGAAGCCCTTGCTCCCTTCCTCTGAGAAGGTGATTGCAGCTGGTGTGTCTGGTAAGTCAACGTCTTTGACCTATGGGCAACACACCACTCTGTCCAAGGCATCAACTGGTCCAGAGACTTCTGTAGACACAGAGACTACAGCTGATAAACAACAGGAGTCTAACGTCTCTACATCAGCAGAGACAATAGGCAACCCGCCTAATTCCGTTGATATCTCACAGGTAATCAGTTTATAATTTTTAGAGGTACACAAGCAGCCATTCTCAAATGTCTGTAGGTGAGAGTGGTGAAGTTAGGATTATCCTCGACCCATAGGAGTCTATGTAATAAGACTTTTGTATACCCTGTCTCTACACCAGGGAGTGATTCATTTGTGTTTATAAAGCACCCCTGATAACCCTGCACCCTCTAGACAGTATTCAGGCAAACAACAACCTGAATACATATATGTCTCGACCTAGAATAACTGTACTTCACACAGCCTCTAGGTTCCCTCAGAAAAAGAATCCCAAAAGTTTAACTTTTAGGGGGGTTGAATAATCATCCTCAGCCTTCCTTGGGACAGCGTTACATGACGATCTTCAACTATATCTTTTTCACAACTAAAAGAGTCCCAAAGGATTTATCTTTTCAGGGGGAGCTGAATCATCACCCTCAGCTTTCCTAGGGGCAGCATAACAGGTGATCTTAACCAATATCTAATTCACAAATAAAAGAGTCCCAAAGGATTAATCCTTTAGGGGGGGCTGAATAATCACACTCGGCTTTCCTAAGGGCAGCGAATGGCGACCATTAACCTCATTCCTTTCACACTTAAAAGAATCCCAAGGATTTATCCTTTGAAGTGGCTGAATAATCATCCTCATCTTCTCTAGGACAGCGAACTGGCGACCATTCCCTTTATCTATTTCACTGTTACTAACTTAAACAAATTGTAGGCTGATGTTGTACAGCCAAATGTAGACTCTCTGGCTCAGCCAAACGAATGCGCTGATAACTTGACTCAGGATCAGCCAAACGAAGATGAGCCCATGCCTGATGTTGAAGAGGATGTGATAGCCTTAATTGAAAGCCTCTTAGCATCTGAATCAATGCCAGATGATGAAATTCTCCCTGAGGGGATGATTGAGGAGGAGGACGATGAAGACGATGAACAACCTCACGTGTCACCACCTAAAGCTGTGTCCACACCAGCCAGAGAACCAACTCCTCCTCCAAAGGAAGCTGTTGTGACTCCTACATCAGCTACATCTATCACAATGGAGCTTCCAAGCGCTGTGTATGATCCTACATCGGAGTTTCTATTGTTTGATCATCCACAACAGACAAATTTTGATCTTTTTCCCAGGTAAGATGATTAAGCATCAAAGCTTGAACATTCATGGTTTAAAGCCTGAACATCATGCCTCATACATTGAATACCTGTCAAGAAAGCTGGACATAGTGAAATCTGAAATGCATTCCTTCACAGTCAACTTTCCTAAGATCATTTCCCAAGCTGTTAAAGACGCCATCATTGAACCCATCCAAGATGGTACAAGAAGAGGGGTTTCTCAGGGACTTAGTCACCTATCTACTCGCATTAAAGATGCCATCATCCAAGAAGTCCCTGATATGTTAGCAGCCCACGAGTTAGTGATGCATAAAGAATTTGAAGTTGTGTGCAACAGGAAAAAACGCCACACCACCTACTTGGCTGGCCATGTTGATCGATCTGTGAATCACAACTGCAATAAACTTCTCAGAATTTCCAGAGGATCAAGAAATAGGCAAAGGAAGTTAGCCACATCTGTTGAATAGGTTGCTCGTTATATTCAGTCACGTTCAACCAAACGTCTTAAGAGATAGGCTAAACGTAAGGGGGAGAAAACTGAACTACTCAAACTAGGACCTGTCAACACTACCACCAACACAGCTGGAAACCCCATTCCTCTCCAAGTCATCACACCAATCACAATACCTAATGATGATGTTGAAAGTAAGGGGAGAAACAAGACAACAACGCTGTTGATTCATCAAATTCCTTGTCCTTGGATAACACCAATAAGGCTGTGGATTATGGTGAACCAAAAGCTAAGAAACTCAAATTTACTGTTGGCTCCCTACCAAAAGTTGTCCAAGAACAAGCTCAGATAGCTTTTTTAACATGTTGATGAAATGAAAATAGCAAGTGAAGAATCCTCTGTCTCGAAGAAAGGGAAAGAAATAGTTATGGTAGACACAGACGCCAAACTAAAGAAAATAGCTGCGATGCTAGAGACAGGAGGATCCACCACCAAAATCTCACAATTCTAAACTTTCAAAGTAACTGTTGAAGAAATTGAGAAACAGGTACTTGAGTTTAAACGACTGAATGAAATCAAGAAAGCCAACGAGCTAGATGAAGCCAAGTTGAAAGCTATGTCTCCTCAACTCAAAGAGGAGCAAAGACAATGACTCAGAGAAATGGAGATGAAACGTGCAGAGGCTCTGAAAAGGGTAAAGGCTGACTATGATGCCTACGTTAACAAAAGATATGCTCCAAGCACAATCACAAAGTTCAAATACACTGTTACGAAATCAACTCATACCCCACAAATGGTTATTTGGAGAGATAATCAATAAGGCAACATGGATGTATTTGAGGATTTCAAGCTCAAGACACTTGGCCTATCTCAATGGTTAGAAGTTGAAGCTTTAGCTGCAAAGAAAACTGGACAGTTGAACTTCTTACGTCTTAAGACCCTGAGAGCTAAGTTCAACTGGCTGAAAGAAACAACAGCCAAACTCAAAATTGATCCACCCCCATAGATGTTTGAACCAGAACCCACAAAGGCAGAAAAGAAAAGAAAAAGGATGTCTCAATTCCGTTAAGAAACCTTTGTAACTGATGATATCCAAGTAGATGGAATGCACAGGAACTTGATTCTTCCTAATGGGATTGTAGGGCCTGTTGATGGTCAGACTTACACTGAGCCTGAAAAAGGAATGACCTACATGAACAAGGTATGTCAGTATGTGTTCCAAAGGGAAGATGAGCTGGGGCTGGCATCAACCATTAAGCTTATATTGATTCAAAAGGTACTTAAACTGAACACAGAGTACTCCAAGGTATTTGCCCAAGCATTGAAGGTTGAATTGGAGACTAGGACAAACATAGCTGAGGCTAAAGAGAAAATCAAGAATGGTGATTATTAAAATTGTCACAGCTGAACTTTTACTACCATATTTTGTTTACTCATGTATTGTATTTGTAATTTTGTTTTCGGTATTAATGAAGTATGATGTTGTTTGTTAGATCTGTTATGTGTAAGAAGAAGCTGTTATCTCACTTACTATAACTTATTTAGATCTAACTCTATTTATGTTTAAATAGGGGAGATTGTTGGGAATCTAAGTCTGTTAGAATTCCCTTAGTCATAGATTTAAACTTAAATAAGTTGTTTGATATTAACTTGCCTGTGCCTAGGAGACAGGCAAGTAACCCAAGACTCACAGAGCTCTAAGTCTCTATGAGCAACCATAAAGGAGTCCATTTTAGAGACATTGTCAAGGAAGTCGAAGATTACTTGAAGACATACTCATTAGCTGTGTTGGATAACAGTCAAGATGTATCAAGGACTCTGAGTAGTTGAGTGTTAACTGGGGTGGCAATACCCAGTTAACAGTCAGTACACTTTGGACATACCTAAGTGTTTAGGCGGGAAGTTTCATAGCCTAAAGTACAAGGAATGAAGAAAAGGGAAACTATGTCAGCTCTGTTTCCCTAAAGCGTTGTGGCAGACTACCAAGAATAGAAGAGCATCTTTTGACAGATGTATGACATTGTCTGTTTTGTGTAGTCACCATCAACCAGTACATATAGTCAAACTCGTACCACTATAAATAGGATATGTAGGTTAGAGTTAATGTTGTTCACTTTGTTAGATTTCACACATTAACTCTTTACAACTCATAAGAAGAACAACTGTGTCTGTGTTCTTGAGTTTGCTTTATTTTGTCCAAAGTGTACACAACACATTGTCCTCAAACTGTGTTATCCATAACACATGTAATACTTGTCATACATTAATAAAGTACTACGTTTGAAAAGTATTTACTTGTGTTGATTATCCTTATTATTCGTTTTAAGCTAGTATTAGGGACTTTCAAACTCCATTAATTAGGTCGTTTCGAATCGTATTCTGGCCCCGAAAGAGGATGGTGGTTTGAGCCTTGGATCTATTAGGGCTCTTAACCTTGCTCTTCTTGCCAAATGGAAGTGGAGATTTTTTTCAGAGCCTAATTCCTTGTGGGTTCGAATTTTCAGGGAGATTCATCCTTCTAATTCCACCAGATACGATGGGATGGCTGTTAAAGGGTTGCCTGGGGTGTGGCATGCTATCGCTAGATGTGGAGCAGACCTAAAAAAGATTGGTATTGGAGAACAAGAGATCATCAGTAGGAAGATGGAAGAGATTGGATTTCGAGTTTTGTGGTGAATGGAGAATTCTGTGTGAGCCTTCTTAGACTCAGAATTGACCGTTTCAAGCATTTGATGTGTGATGGCCCCTTCGTTTGGAGTAGGGCTGTTCCAAATAAAGTTGCTGCTTTCATTTGGCGGGAGAGACTTAGGCGTATTTCATCTGCTATGGCTCTTGATCGCAGGGGTGTTGCAGTAAATTCTACTCTATGTAGCTCTTGCATCAATAGCGAGGAAACTGGTGACCATCTCCTTATTGGGTGTCCATTTGTGATGTTAGTTTGGAACCGATTGTTCTAGTGGATGGGTCTCCCATGCACGAGTTGAATTCGGTCAAAGATTTAACCAACTTTGCTGCTGCTTGGGGAAGAAGATCAAAGAAGAAGGTTGTCATCATTGCTGCGCTGATCTATGGTAGCATTTGGGGCATATGGTGAGCGAGGAACGATAGAACTTTTTGTTAATGCAATGATGCCTACAAATGTTACTTGCATTTTTCGGTCTCGCTTTGTTTTGATTACGACAATATGTAAAAACAAGCAT
Organism: Glebionis coronaria; assembly: GCA_025667525.1. Classification (NCBI taxonomy): domain Eukaryota; kingdom Viridiplantae; phylum Streptophyta; class Magnoliopsida; order Asterales; family Asteraceae; genus Glebionis; species Glebionis coronaria. The sequence goes on along the minus strand of CM046875.1, from coordinate 687,566,647 downwards.
TTACGAAAACAACAAAAACGAATTCTTGAGTTCAAGTATTTTTCATTTTAACCATTATCACTTAAGGTATGAACAAACTAGTACTAATCCTAATTAAGTGATCAAGGATTTAATCTTTTCTTAAAACTCACTTTTTATTAAGTGTGACAAGTTTTTTTTATTAAACTTTCTTTTTAAGAAAATGATCAAAGACACCTAGGAGAAATTATAGACAACAAAATGGCAATATGAATTGAAATAACTTTCAACAACAATACTTTTCCCCATGGGGAATGTCTCCTTCATTCATGCATTCCAATCAAAGGCAAGGGATGTTTGGAACTAACAACTTTGGACCCATGAGATATTGGGGACCAAATATTTGATCTTGTGTGTTGTTACCTAGATATGCTTGGGAATCGATTTAGAGCCCGACGAGTGGATTAAGGATAGTGGTTGTTCTAAACACATGACGGGTAATCGAAGTTTATTCTCACACTACAAAGCATACGATGGAGGTAACGTTACATTCATAAGTAATCGATGTGGTAATATCATTGGCAAAGGTATGGTCTCTCTTGATTCTATGACTATATAAAACGTAGAGCACATAGATAACTTAGGTTTTAACCTTCTAAGTATATGTCAAAATTGTGACAATAAGTGTAAGGTCATCTTTTCGGAATATGATAGTGAAATCGTAAAAGATGGAAAGGTCATTGGAAAAGGTGTTAGAAAGCATGGGCTTTATGTCATGAAGGTCAATAGGAAGTCAAAGGACAACTTATGTCTAACGACTTTAGATGATAGTTCTACTCTTTGGCATAGGAGATTAGGTCACGCTAATATGCGTTTAATTCAATCTTTAGTCTCTAAGGAGTTGGTAAGACATCTCTCCAAGATGAAGTTTGATAGTCACTTTTGTGATGTTTGCAAAATTGGGAAGCAAGTTCACTCAATTCACAAAGCCAAGAATTTGGTTTCGACCTCTCGGTGCTTAGAGCTCCCACACATGGATCTATTTGGACCTTCCGCCATACGGAGTTATGAAGGTAACCTTTATACCGTAGTTATAGTTGATGACTATTCTTGATTCACTTGGACTATATTTTTGGCGTCTAAGAATGAAGCTTTTGATCACTTCGAAACCTTTAGTCGAAGAATTCAAAATCAACTAGGATGTTCAATTGTCTCTATTAGGACGAATCATGGTAGGGAATTTGATAATGAAGTACAATTCGGTGCCTTTTGTGAAGCTCATGGTATTACCCATAACTTCTCGGCTACTCGCACTCCACAATCAAATGGGGTAGTTGAAAAGAAGAATAGGACCATCCAAGAGATGAGTAGGACGATGTTAAATGAGCAAACTTTGCCACAAAAATTTTGGTGCAATGCCGTGGATACATCGACCTACATTCTCAACCGAATTCTTATTCGACCTTTTCTAGGAATGACCCCCTATGAGATTCTTAAAGGTAAGAAGCCCTCATTGGAATACTTTAGGGTGTTTGGAAGCAAGTTCTTCATTCTCAACACCAAAGATTACCTTACAAAGTTCGACCCAAAGTCTTACGAAGGTATCTTTTTAGGTTATTCTCAAACTAGCAAAGCCTACATATTCCTCAATAGAACCTCGGGTGTAATTGAAGAATCACTTAACGTGACATTTGATGAAACCCCTCCTTCATCTAAGACACCACCTTTGGTAGATGATGACTTGGATGAAATAGACATAGTTAATGCCAAAGATGTTAGAAACATAGGAGTTGAAGACCTTAGTGTTGAAAAGAGAGTAAACATTAAGGAGTCAAAGGATCATGCTCTTGATAATGTCATAGGAGAATTAAATCAAAGGACCCTAAGATCTCAAGTCCAAAATCAAAGTAACTTCTTTTGTTTCGTCTCCTTGATTGAACCAAAGAATGTTAAAGAAGCTTTGATGGATGAGAGTTGGGTCATCGCCATGCAAGAAGAATTAAATCAATTCATTGCTAATGATGTTTGGGAACTTTTTCCTCCAGCTAGAAGTTCGACCATCATAGGAACCAAATGGGTATATAGGAATAAGTTAGACGAGAATGGTGTTGTGTCTCGTAACAAGGATAGACTTGTAGCTCAAGGCTATAATCAACAAGAAGGTATTGATTATGACGAGACATACGCACCCGTAGCACGATTAGAATACATTAGAATCCTTTTAGATTACGCTTGTGCCTTAGAATTTAAGCTTTAACAAATGGATGTAAAGAGTGCATTTCTTAACGGTTTGATCAATGAGGAGGTATATGTGGCTCAACCTCTCGGCTTCATTGATTTTGAGAAATCGGATCATGTTTACAAGCTTAAGAAAGCTCTTTATGGTCTTAAACAAGCACCCAAAGCTTGGTATGATAGACTTAAAGCGTTTCTTGTAAAACATGAGTATACCATGGGGATGGTAGACAATACGCTCTTTACAAAGAAGAAAGGTTATCACCTCATTACCGTACAAATATATGTTGATGACATTATATTTGGTTCAACTTGTCAATCATTGTGTGATGACTTTGCCAAAATCATGCATGACGAGTTTGAAATGAGTATGATCGGAGAACTCAACTTCTTTTTAGGACTCCAAATTAAACAAATGGACGATGGTATTTTCTTTATCCAAGTATGTTAAAGAAATGCTAAAGAAATTTGGATTAGAAGACTCTAGACCAATGAAGACCCATATGTCCTCGGATACTAAACTCACCGTAGATGATAATTGTGAGTCATACAACACCAAATATAGAGGTATGATTGGTAGTTTGTTGTACCTAACGGCAAGTCGACCAGATATCATGTTTAGTGTTTGCCTTTGTGCTCGCTTCCAAGAGGCTCCCAAAACCTCTCACCTTAAAGCGGTTAAGCGTATCTTCCGATATATTAAGGGCACTATACATTTAGGATTATAGTATCCTAAAGGGACTGGCGTAGAAACCATTGTCTACGCGGACTTGGATCATGCGGGAGACTATGTTGACCGGAAAAGCACTAGTGGAGTTTGTACCTTCATGGGTTGTTGTTTAACTTCTTGGTTCTCCAAGAAACAAACCGCTCTTGCTATATCCACCACGGAAGCCGAGTATGTGATGCCGGTAAAGCTTGTCAACAAGCTCTATGGATGAAGCAAGCGATTGTTGAGTTTCTCTTGATGATGTTCCCATCGTGTGTGACAATAAGGGTGCAATATACCTTAGCAAGAATCCCGTGCAACATTCGCGAACTAAGCACATAGAGATTTTAATGGAACATATTCCTTAATTGCGCATTCTAATTAATCGAGTCTTTTTCTCTTTTAAGTCTTTTATTTCTTTAAACCTTTGAGTATCACAAAATCATATTGAAAATCTTCTATTCTCTTTTTCAAAATTCTCAAAGTTCTTTCAAAAATGGTCGAGAAATGTTTTCTTTTGCATTGTTAATTCAATCTAAAAACGTTTTTCATAGCTTCTTGCTATTCATAATGAGCTTACATAATTCATATGTATGGGTCTCTCAAATATATCAAGAACAAAAGAGAACTATGGAGGATCATTGTGTCATGACTTCATGTTTAGTTTTACACACCTCCTACATCGATTTTCTTTAAAATCCATTTATTTTGGTCAGAACATTGTTTGGTGAGCTCTTGTGTGTTTTATATGTCTATCTTTGCTTCTTACCATATCTCCATGATTAGTTAGAATAGAAAAATAAGATTTGCTGAACTGGAAAATCCTCCCTCATCACCAAATTCAACCCACTGTGGGCGATTCCCTATTGAGACCGCGATTCCCCAGTGATAAGGAACCGCCTGTAGAGATAAGGAACCGCGCCCAGTACTTTCTTTTTTGGGTATTCTTAAAACTCTAAATTTGTTCCAACAGTTTTTGGAATCTTTGTTTCAACCCTTTGACCACCACCAAAATATCTTGGACTTTCTCTATTTAACCTTAGGCATTTTTTTATCCTTTCTCAAATTAAAATGTCTTATTTCCCAAATGAAAGCTTGGATTCTCCTCCATTTTCTCCAATTGCTTTCAATCCTAATTCACCCAAGAACACTCAAAATCACATCTCTTCTTCTTTTAAGAATGTTGATTGTGGAACTTCTTATCTTCCACCACTAGCCTTTAGTGTTCTTCCTCCTTCACATGATAATGTCATGCATCATGGAACATATTGTCATTGTTGTCAATACCAACATCTTGCTATGGCTCATATCTATGAAGAGTTGAATTACATCAAGAGTCTCTTAGTCAAACCTCCTCTTCACTATGATTATGACATCTCTACCAAGCCACCACCACCTCCTTCTGCCACTACCTTGTCTTTTATCTAAGCAATGGTTGCTTATCTTTGAGACATCTAGTTCAAGCAAATCTTACGGTTCTAGTTTAACTAGGATAAGATTTATGCTTTTCTTTTGGCTTGTTTTATTTCTCATGCATCTTTGTATGATTTATTTCCTTCTTTTATCATGTTTTCTTTTAACATGACTTATCTTGGATCTTTGTCTCTTCTTATTATTTTTTTGTGTGTGACCTTTGCTATATCTTGTTGGGTGTGTCTTCTCTACTACTAACCCTTCTATGTAGCTTGTCACCATATATCGATTCCTTGGTGCTCCAAGCAAGGAGGAGTAAGCACCAAGGGGGAGCATTTGCAAAGTCCGGTTCTTTTATTCTTCAAATACTTTTGCAACCTTTTTGCTTCGACAAAGGGGGAGAAATGATAAACTCGTCTTCAAAAATCTTGTTTTATTAGGTGATTGAGTTTATATGTTGTCGGAATCAAAAAGGGAGAGATTGTTAATGCAATGATGCCTAAAAATGTTACTTGCATTTTTCGGTCTCACTTTGTTTTGATTACGACAATATGTAAAAACAAGCATTTACGAAAACAACGAAAAATGAATTCTTGAGTTCAAGTATTTTTCATTTCAACCATTATCACTTAAGGTATGAACAAACAAGTAATCATCCTAATTAAGTGATCAAGAGATTTAATCTTTTCTTAAAACTCATTTTTTATTAAGTGTGACAAGTTTTTTTATTAAATTTTCTTTTTAAGAAAATGTTTTATTAAATTAATTATTTGAAAATTTGAAATTTGAAAATGGCATATTCTATCTTGGTTTAGAATATCCTTTCAAGATATTTTTATCCCCAGATTCGAACCAATCCACTAAAATACAAAAAGGAGCGGACTGTACGCTGGTGGTTCCTTAGCGCCTATAGCGGTTCCTTATCGATAAGGAACCGCGGGCTCCAATAAGGATTCGCGGGCAGATAGAGTCGTTTGATGTTTTTCTTATAAATAGTGGACAATTCTCAGACTTTCAATCCACCTCTTTTGCACATATATTTCTAGATTCTTTCATACTTTTTAAATTACTCTAATCCTTGATCATTTGTTTGATTACTACTTGTTTAAAAGTGAATCTTTCTTCTCTCATCTTTTCCTCTCAAAGTGCAAAGAGAAGAACACTATAAATCCTTGGTGTTTGGTTTGATCTTTCTTTCCCATATCTCTTTATATTCATTATGCTTTATACTTGTGATTATTAATTTAGTTACACTATACCTTGTTCATATTGTGTATAAGAAGATTTCACATAAATACTCAAGCCTAAGTTTTTTAAAAGGATTTTTAAAAACCTATATTTAACAAGTAAATTTAAAAAACTATTCAACCCCCTTCTAATTTCTACACTTTTAACAACCTCATGGCTACCCCATAAAAGGTGTTCGATTGCATTGTTTCTATGGTGTTCTTTTGGCTTAAGCATAGATGGGGTTTGGGTAATTTTGTTTCTTCGGATTGGATCTCCTCCAATTTTTCTTGTTTGTAACGTACTTTTGTTGTTGTGTGTTTTGTTGCGGGCTTGCTCTAGCTCCTTGCTAGTCGAGTTCTGCGTTTTTAATAATATTTGCCGGTTTCAGAAAAAAAAATACAAATTTATCAATGATAGGTGTGTAAACACCCATCCTTTTTACCACTTAATTACAATAATAACCGAGCCAAAACGTGTATTTTATGTCGGAATTATGCGTGGTTTGTGTTTTTATTGTGATTTAGGACGAAAAGGTGAAAAGTGGAGAAAACACGGCATTCACGGGCTTTTATTGAAGAAAAAGATGAAAGACGAAGTCAAGAGTAGAAAAAGAACAGAAGTCCAAGACCAATTCTGAAGATTTATCGAAGAAAAAGTCAAAAGACGGAAGTTTATCAAAAGCCGAAAAACTCAAGTCTAATTTATTGAAGAATTAAAAGACGAGTTCAAAGAAATCCCGAGCCAAAAGTCATTAAAAGTCCAAGATTAAAGAAGATTTAAAGGCTTAAGGACTAATGGTGAAATTAACAAAGAGATTAAGAAGGAAGGGCCTAATGATGAAATTAAGAGAAAAGGAAAGAGGGGAGGAAGCTTCCTAAGCATTCCTTAGTCCTCCCCTATATATAGATTAGTTCTTAATCATTTTCATTTTGTTGGCTAATCGTGACAATTAGTTCTTCCACTTTTAATTACCTTGTCATTTAAATACTTGTCAAATTTAAATTCCTGTCTTGCACCTTAATTACCATTTAATTTCAAGTAAGTTTTTCTTTTCTTGTTAATCTTTATCTTTATCTTGTTAATCTCATTCTACCTTTCTTAATCTTTGATTCTTATTGTTTATGTTCATGTTCATGTTCTTATGTTCTTATTTTGATCAAGTGGTTTTGATTATTTTGATTAGTTTTGTGAGTTTGATTATTTTAGATTGATTGTTTACAATTAATAGATGTGTATTTGTTTGTTTGATTTAATCTTGTGTTTGATTTGCTTTAGTTTTGTTTAAATCCGTTCTATCTTTATTTTCCTTGTTCTTCGGTATTCTTGTTACTGATCTTTTCCAGGAATCGGCCAAACCCAGCATTATTCCGAATAGACTGGTATTCCGCATAGGGAACTTTATCCGGATTGGTGACATTATTCCGCATAGGGGACTTTATTCCGAATAGACAGGATATTCCGAGTAGGCAGAGTATTCCGCATAGGGAATTATTCCGCATAGGGTAGGTTATTCCGAGTAAGACTATATTTCGCATAGGGGACTTATTCCGAATAAGTGACAATATTCAGGGTAGGGAACTTATTCCGAGTAGGCCATATTATTCCGAATAGGCAAACATTTCGGATAGAGTTTTATGCCGAATAGAGCTAATTTTCAGTTTCTTTATTTTCAGTTTTTAACTTTCAGCTTTTTAACTTCGAGCTTTATTTTCCCGCCTTTTTACTTAGTCGTACTTTAAGTTTATTTGCCTTAGATTTATTTTAGCTTTGCCTTAGTTTAAGTTTTAGATTTAGTTGCACTTTAAGTTTGCCTTAGTTAGATTTAAGTTTTCGTTATTTACATTTAGTGCTTTTAATTTTAGCCTCGCTTTTAAATACTTGCCTTTTATTTTTAAATTAGTTTTTGATTTATTTTAAGTCATTTATTTTAATTGTTTCTGCCCTTTTACTTTAATATACTAAAACGACACACTTGTGTTTCACCAAAGAACAGCTGAGTCGCACATTTAACCAGATCAATTCGATTAGACAGACATACTAGAACGATAACTTTTATACGGGCCAAAAGCCAGTTATTAAATGGCACCGCTGCCGGCTCTTTTCGTAAAGATTAACGGTTTTCTGTGAAAGACGCATTGCTTTTGGGATCCGTTCACTTGTGAGCGTTACTTTTCTTGCATAAAAAAATCAAAAAATCATAAAGATTAAAAATTGTTAAAAATCCATAAAAATTAAAATTTCAAAAATCCAAAAAGATTTTATCTTTATTGTGTATATATATTGTCTTTGTGTTTGGTTTCTTTTTCTTTTGCATTTTCAGGTATATGCGTACTAGATCTTCTAATTATCAAGAGCCCGAGACTCGAGAAGATTTAAGTATGTCAGGTGTTAACAACAACAATAATCCACCGCACCTCAACAATAACAACAATGTTCTTCCACAGCCCGATCTTCGGACAATGGAGGAGCTTTGTCAACCTACCATGTTTGGACGAGGAGGACCGATTGCGCCGATGCAAATCAACGCTCCTGAGTTTTCGTTGAAGCACCACATGATTCAGCAAGTGCAGACAAATCCTTTCCGTGGATTGCCTGATGATGATGCCAACAAACACCTCGACAAGTTCATTACAATCACCCAAAGCATGAAGTTGCCTGGTGCCACAATGGATGTTCTTCGCCTACAACTCTTCCCACATACTTTATCACATCACGCCGAGAAATGGTTTGATCGTCTCCCGAAGAATTCAATTCACACTTGGGATGACATGACTCAACGTTTTTTGTCGCGCTACTTTCCACCATCCATGGTCACAAGCCTTCACAATCAAATCAGCGGTTTCATGCAAGAACCCGATGAATCTCTTTTTGATGCTTGGGAGAGATATAATGTCTTGATCGATAGATGTCCAAACCACAACATGATCCCTGTGACCTTAATTGATACTTTCTACAACGGTTTGAATTTTCAAGATCGTGATACGATTAATGCAGCCGTCGGTGGCACATTTATGAAAAGGAGACCCGAGGAGTGTAGAGAGCTAATTGAGAACATGACTACTCACCACAAAAATTGGGATTCCTCCGCTTCTTCAAGGAACAATCCGAGAGTCAATGTTTCCTCTACTTCAGCAAACCCTGATATGACCGAACTCACCCGCATGATGACTGAAATGAGCAAAAGTATCACGCTTCTCGCTTTAAACCAACAACAACAACAAGTTAAAGCGGTTGCTAATCCTTGTGAAACATGCGGCGGTCTTCACTCATACACCGATTGTCCTTCGACACAAGGAAATCCGGAAAATGTGTATGCAGCTTATGGTAATTATTCACCGGAAAATTACCAAGCTCGACCTCAAGGGGATAGAAATCTGCGGAGTTACCGGTCAAACAATTACCTTTCACCCGGTTTTTCTCCTCAAAACCAAAACCCCGCCAACAACTACAATAGAAGCAACCAAATCCCACCAAGAGCTTCTAATCCTTATCACCCACCCGCTCAACAAACCCCACCCATTAATCCCGATGTTGAAGCCATCATGAGAACTCAAGGTGAGCAAATCAAGAATCTGCAGAGCCAAATTATCAATCTTAAAGGAGATATCACCAAGCAAGGAAATGAGATTAGATCCGAGATTCGAGATAATATTTAATCCTCCTTCAGCAATCAAACCAATGATTTAAATAATATGCTTGCTAGTTTCTTGCCCGCAGCTCAACTTTCTACTTCAAGTTCTCTACCTTCAAACACCGTCACCAATCCACGAGCTAATGTGAGTGCTATTACTACTCGTAGTGGAATTACCATTGTCGATCCACCAATCCCGCCCCCCTCATCTACACCTCCTCCACCACCATTTATCTCTACTCCTCATACACCTAGTATTAGTGCACCATTACCGTCTCCGCCTCGTCATGACGATGTCTCTAGGAAGGACCCTTCAACATCCCAACCTTTACCCGCTACGCCTGCACCCTCACCACCCAAACCTAATATCCCTTATCCTTCTCGCTTGGGCAAGAACAAAATGCTAACCAAGGAGGACTCTCAAGTGACGAGCTATATCAAGATGATTTCTCAAATGAACTTTAACATTAGCTTTCTTGAAGCACTCGTCCACATGCCCAAATTTGTTAAAGCATTTAAGGAATTGCTTAACAAGAAAGAGAAGTTGCTTGAGATCGCCAACACACGCTTAAATGAAAACTGCTCTGCAGTTATTCTTAAAGAACTTCCGGAAAAGCTTGGAGATCCCGGTCGTTTTGTGTTGCCTTGCGTGTTCAACAAAACTGAAGAATTTACTGCCCTTGCTGATCTCGGGGCCAGTATTAATCTTATGCCTTTAAGTGTTTGGAAAACACTATCATTGCCCGACCTCACTCCAACGAAGATGACTCTCGAACTTGCAAATCGCACTCTCGCTTACCCCGTTGGTATTGCCGAAGACGTGTTCATCAAAGTTGGCACATTTACTTTCCCGGTCGATTTTGTCGTAGTTGATTATGAAATGGACCCTCGTATTCCTTTAATACTTGGTCGGCCATTCTTGAGAACCGGACGAGCTTTAGTGGATGTGGCCGAAGGTGAGTTAATCTTAAGAGTCGGGGATGATGCACAAGTTTTCAAAATGGGGAAGCTTACAAGTACAACCTTTGGAGGCCGCGAATCAGTGAATATGATTAATGTGCATGATGACTTTGTTGTCTACAACAATCCTCTATTCGATTCTTCCATTGATAATCCACTTTTTTCAAGATGATGTGGATGATTCTCGCCCCAATTTGGAACCTTCTCCCATTTATGATTCTCCGCCGATCTTTGATGCTTATGATGATGATTCTAGCTCAGATTCGGATGATTATGATGACCTTACCTCTGAGTATCCCGAGCTGCCCACATATGATGATTTTGATGAGGCCGATACTCTTTCGAGCTTCTTCACATGATGAAGATCCTCCGCCATCACTCGATCCTACTTTGGACGATTACTCATTTGAGGAAGATTTCTCTACGTTTCTCAACACATACTTCCCTCATGAGAGTGATGCACCTCCTTTAGATTTTGAAGATTATCGTCTTGATCCTACTTTGGATTTGAAGAACATTCTTTCAAAGGAGAAGAAACCAGTCGACACCAATATCCGCAACACATATGATTTAACACCTCTTTGTCCCCCTTCTGAGGACGAGGTTGTGCTTCTTCGCGGATCTTCTTCCCACTCTGCTGAGCCTGAGTGTTGTTTTCCCTTAAAGGAAACGGTGTTCGACCCCGGTATTGAAATCTTTAAGCCATCTCAGTATCCACCTGATGAAATAAAAGGAAATATCTTTGGAACTTATGGAAATCTGCTTGCACCACTTCACCCTTGCTTCCACCGTGCTCTATCGCTGCTTAAGGGAACCTTGCCTACTCTTCTTTGGCTTGCCTTGTTCACCTTAAGCTTGTGCTATTTGATGGACGAAAACTATGTCTTTGATCCTGGTGGATATGTTTCATGCTTCTTCCTATGATGATCAAGGTCGAGTCACGCTCACGACTCGGTTATCAAAAATCAAGCGCTTCTTGGGAGGCAACCCATGCATCTATCTTTTCGCTTTCTTTATCATAAGTGTAGGGGAGACTCGTTGGTGTTTGCTATTTCCTCTCCTCTCTTGATCAGGGATTCGAGCGCTCAATGATCCACTCTTGATGATTCTTGACGACCCGTGATTCCGTGTTCACTTCTTCCCGGTTCTATCCTAAACTCTTTTCGATTCACTATTTTATATTTTCTCAATATTAAAATAGGAATCTCTTTAGTTGTCCTTTCCTTAGCGAGATTTAAACAAAGTGCACAATGTCCTAAGTGTAGGGGAGTTTACTCCCACATGCTTAAACATTGAGGACAATGTTTATGTTAAGTCTGGGGGGACTTCTATCGAAGTTAAGTGGCTCTTTTCCTTGTATTTGTCCTCATTTTAACCGGAAAATCAATTTTTCGACATTTTTCAAAATTTTTGATCTATTTTGGCCTATTAGTTTTTCCCTTTGTATAGTTATTTTCTTTCTTTGCTAGAATAAATGTTTAATAAAGTGGTTTTAATTTTCAAACGTTGTGAATCTTTTGACTCAACCCGAGTTTACTTGTCTAAGTTACTCTAGCTAGTATCCTTAACGTGTTTAAGTCAAGTTTTGCTAGGCTTTTATATAGGGAGCTATAAAACGCGAAAGTCTTAACTCTCCCGGGTTAAGAACAAGAACTTTGCGCAAGTTCCTATAATTGATCCTAGAGAGTCGTTTATCAAGGGAACTTGAAAACGCGATTTCTAAACTTGAAAGAGTCTAAGAATTTGCAAGATCCTATAGGCGACTCGAAAACCCAAAACTTTGATTTAATAGGCTAAGCATCCACGAGTCTCATTCCTTGAGATTTTAAACTGTGGAGAACGAGAGATGATAGAGCCAATTATAAGTTCGGTATTCTTTCGAGAATTTATGTGAGTTAATTATGATCCTATTCTCCCATCGCTTGCTAATAATTTATTTGTAATAAATAAGGTTGTACGATTTGAAAAGTTACTTAGCTTCTAGCCCAAGATCGTTTAAAAGTTGCTCGGTATGGATTAGAGTTCATAGCTAATGCATAACTTATTGAAGCGGGATGCGAAGATTGGCGAGTCCAAAAAGGTCCTAACAAGACACAAGGGCTATATTTTGTTGCTAAAGATCCAAAGTGATGTGAAGAATCATTTATCAAAAATCAATATGAAGGATCGAGACACACGACGAAAGCAAAAACTCCCTAAAAGTCATGGAGAAGTGTATCCGAAAAGACCCTAGCAAGGTATGAGGATAAATAGATCCAAGTCAAAAAGGAGGCGGATCGTTGTATATCAAAGTCCAAAATAAAGATTGGAGAAAAATGAAGAAGTCGTGGTCCAAGTATTAATCTCTCAAAACTTGAAGTGAAGAAATTCCATTATGATGAGAAGATCATAATTTCATGAACGTCTCTCAAGGTTTGAAGTATGAAGTCGCTGCCAAATATCGGTCCGAGAAAGGTCTCAAATCGCGAAGCGAGTTATGCCAAGATATGAACTTTATGAGGTCCCGAGAAGCAGTTTTAAAAGATTTTGTCCTTTAGCTAACTATTGATTAAATCGTTCACTTTATTTTCGGCCTAAATAACTATCGAAATAAGTCAAACAATGCATCCTTTGGATCATTCAAGACAATAATAAAATATAAGAGATACACCTAGGAATAAGGGAGTCTAAGTGAATAATTGGCCCACATGAGTTCGTGTTAGTTTACTAACTTATAATAACAATGATCTCGTTTTTAAGCTTGGTTTGGAGAAAGTGAAAACTTGAGGATGATGATTATTCATGACATTTCCAAAACCCAAGGTATACTTTTGATTTCTTTACTTTGAATGTTTCTATCTCTTTAATAAAGGCCAATGTGGATTGATTATGATGAAAAATGTAAACATGCTTTGTAACTAATGCATTGCATGAGGACATTGCAATGGTCAAGTGTAGGGGATTTGATAGGTGTGTAAACACCCATCCTTTTTACCACTTAATTACAATAATAACCGAGCCAAAACGTGTCTTTTATGTCTTTTATGTCGGAATTATGCGTGGTTTGTGTTTTTGTTGTGATTTAGGACGAAAAGGTGAAAAGTGGAGAAAACACGGCATTCACGGGCTTTTATTAAAGAAAAAGATGAAAGACGAAGTCAAGAAGTCAAGAGTGGAAAAAGAACAGAAGTCCAGGACCAATTCTGAAGATTTATCGAAGAAAAAGTCAAAAGACGGAAGTTTATCAAAAGCCGAAAAACTCAAGTCTAATTTATTGAAGAATTAAAAGACGAGTTCAAAGAAATCCCGAGCCAAAAGTCATTAAAAGTCCAAGATTAAAGAAGATTTAAAGGCTTAAGGACTAATGGTGAAATTAACAAAGAGATTAAGAAGGAAGGGCCTAATGATGCAATTAAGAGAAAAGGAAAGAGGGGAGGAAGCTTCCTAAGCATTCCTTAATCCTCCCCTATATATAGATTAGTTCTTAATCATTTTCATTGTGTTGGCTAATCGTGACAATTAGTTCTTCCACTTTTAATTACCTTGTCATTTAAATACTTGTCAAATTTAAATTCCTGTCTTGCACCTTAATTACCATTTAATTTCAAGTAAGTTTTTCTTTTCTTGTTAATCTTTATCTTTATCTTGTTAATCTCATTCTACCTTTCTTAATCTTTGATTCTTATTGTTTATGTTCATGTTCATGTTCTTATGTTCTTATTTTGATCAAGTGGTTTTGATTATTTTGATTAGTTTTGTGAGTTTGATTATTTTAGATTGATTGTTTACAATTAATAGATGTTTATTTGTTTGTTTGATTTAATCTTGTGTTTGATTTGCTTTAGTTTTGTTTAAATCCGTGCTATCTTTATTTTCCTTGTTCTTCGGTATTCTTGTTACTGATCTTTTCCAGGAATCGGCCAAACCCAGCATTATTCCGAATAGACTGGTATTCCGCATAGGGAACTTTATCCGGATAGGTGACATTATTCCGCATAGGGGACTTTATTCCGAATAGACAGGATATTCCGAGTAGGCAGAGTATTCCGCATAGGGAATTATTCCGCATAGGGTAGGTTATTCCGAGTAAGACTATATTCCGCATAGGGGACTTATTCCGAATAGGTGACAATATTCAGGGTAGGGAACTTATTCCGAGTAGGCCATATTATTCCGAATAGGCAAACATTCCGGATAGAGTTTTATGCCGAATAGAGCTAATTTTCAGTTTCTTTATTTTCAGTTTTTAACTTTCAGCTTTTTAACTTCGAGCTTTATTTTCCCGCCTTTTTACTTAGTCGCACTTTAAGTTTATTTGCCTTAGATTTATTTTAGCTTTGCCTTAGTTTAAGTTTTAGATTTAGTTGCACTTTAAGTTTGCCTTAGTTAGATTTAAGTTTGCGTTATTTACATTTAGTGCTTTTAATTTTAGCCTCGCTTTTAAATACTTGCCTTTTATTTTTAAATTAGTTTTTGATTTACTTTTAAGTCATTTATTTTAATTGTTTCTGCCCTTTTACTTTAATATACTACAACGACACACTTGTGTTTCACTAAAGAACAGCTGAGTCACACATTTAACCAAATCAATTCGATTAGACAGACACACTAGAACGATAACTTTTATACGGGCCAAAAGCCTTGTATTAATCAACATGATGCGACATAATTGCGACTAGAATATGGTTGTTGAAGGTGTAAATGCACGTTGGTTATAATAATAAAGGTAACAAGTTAAGGGGTGTTTGTGGATGTCAATGAAATTTTAAGTTGGGTGTTATTGAGAGTGTAAATGAAATAGTTTTTTTTTTTCTTTTTTTCTTCAAATGGGTTTTAGTTAAATTTTGGATGGTTTGTTAATAATTTAAGGGGATTTTTTTAAGTAGCTTTGACTATAAATAAATGCTTTTACGTAGTTCTATCATAATGCGACAAATTGAATTGTTATATTAAAGTAAATACGAGCTTTCAAACATCTAGCAAGGGTTTGCAAAAATTATGAATCGTTAGTTGGTTGGTTGATCACTTTGTAATTTGTAATTGTTTTAAGCGGAATTAATTGGCAATTAATGGAATCGACATTTTTAGCAAATTTTGAGTATTTTTTATAACTTTTAGGTAATTTTGACGAGTTTTAGGTATTTTCGGAAATATTATTTTTTAAAATCCAATTTATCGTACATTAAAATAGTCCATATAAGTGATAAACACAAGTTTATAGTAAATTTTTAGTATTTTTTGGCAAAATTTGCAGGTTTTCGTCAAATTTGACATCCTTTAACCATTTGTTAATCGCTTTTTACATATATTGGTAAAGTTGATGGCCTTGTAACGATTAAGAAAAGATTAATCGGTTTTATCAACACTGTAAAAACAAACCATTTCAAAAGGTTCAAATTCATTTAAACTTGTTAATCAGATTAGGTAGTGTTTGATAAAGACTTATAGAGTCTTAATTGAAAAATAGATATACTAATTAAATCATTAATAACTTGTTTGTTTTGTGCTTAAAATTAACAAATAGCTTTTTAGAAAAAGCCAGGATTAAAAGACTTTCCATATTAAGTCATGACTTATTAAGATTATTTTACATATTTACTATCTAACTTCTTCATTTATTTAATTTAAAGGAGCATAACAATAATTTTCTTTAATTCAAACAATTCAACAAACAAAACAAACACTTATATACTCGTCTACAAACAGACGACATATATTTTAACATACACACTTTAATTTTACAGAAGCTAATAAAAAACTAAACAAACATATCCTAAAAACCTCTTAAAAACAAACCTAGGCTGTGGGGGTGTTTCTTTTTCTTTATATGCCTCTTAGTGGGAAAAGTTGTGGGCCCAATTCACTTTAAACATCTTGTTTCACACTCACACAAATATCTCTCTCTTCCCACTAAGAGGCTAATTAAGAGCCTAATATGGAAGCATGTAAAAAAAGAAACAAGCTTGGTCAGAGCTTTTCTAAAGCTTTTATAGAGCTGTTAGCTTTTTCGTTAAAAAATTAATCTAATAGCTCTGTTTGGTACAACATTTTTTAGAACTGTTAGCTTTTTATTTTAACCAAATAGCTCTTAAATAAAAAGCTGTTCCATACAGCTTTTTAGTTTGTCAAGAGCTGTTAAAGCTGTAAATTACTAATATAACCTCCAACCATATTATAATTTATTAAAAGATGTCATTTAAAGTCATTTTATATCTTACCTTTACAGTTAACAGCTAATATACCAAACACTTTTATCAAAATTAACAGCTTTTTAACAAACAACTTACAACTTACAGTTAATAGCTTACAGCTTACAGTTAACAGCTTACAGCTAGTTTTACCAAACATACCCCTAATCTACCTAATTAACTTTCTAAGACCACTAAACACAACTCATTTTATTTCCAAAAAACAAAATCAAACAAATGATGATAGTAGTATTTATTTGATAAGACTTTTGTAAACGTGCAAGAATTGATTGGTCTAATAATATAGCCTCTAAAAAAAGTGATTGGATCATATGGATCAACAACAATAATCACACCAAGTAGTATAACTTTATGTCAATATCAAATACTAAAAATCAGGGATTAGGTCTATATCCGGTCCATAAACCTCAAAACCCGGTCCATAAAACAAAACAAACAACATAAAAACCCGGTCCATTATTACATTTGTTGTACATCTGTGAAGAAAAAAAAAAGTCTTCTTCCCATCAGAATCCAAACCAAAAAACATCTCTCTCAGAAAAAGGGTGAACCAAACGAGGTTAAAAACACACACACACACACTCACTGTGTGTACTTTCAGATAATGTTCTTTTCTTTTAAGGTAATTGTTTTTTTATCATGTTTTTTTGTATTGTTTTCATAGATTTTGGTGTTTTTTTTTAATGTTTTTGTTAGACCTTTTATTGTTTCATGAATTGGTAATTAGGAGGTATTTGTTTCGGCTTATCGCGGCTTATTTTGAAACTTTTCGCCTTATATAAGTTTATCATGATATAATAAACTTAAGTTTTAGTGGGGTCTTAATTTAATATTAATGGGATATCGCGCGGTGAGGCCGCGTACATCTGAGTTAAGACTCGCACTCAGTAACCCGAGTAACCTATGTTTGTAATTATTAAAAAAGGACAGGATCTTTTTTTTTTTCTTGTGATTTTTTTTTTCTTATTTTAGTATATTTGTATGTGAATGTTTATGTATGTTTGAGATATTAAAATTGTGAAATATTAGGAATTAGGCTAATTACCAATTTGGGGCGGTGTATGTAGGCTATTTAGTTTTAGGCAATTTTATCTAGTTAAGGTATGTTTAAGTCCAACCATAAATAGGTAGAGAATGATTACATTATCTTAATCCGAACCCGATCCCGATCCCGAGCCCATTAATGAACTTGAAAGTTTTAGCTATAGTAGTTATAGATTTGCGAAACATAATCCATCATTTTTAAATGTTGTTGTATATGGTACAAATTTACAGGTATATAGTTTTGGGTGTTTTTGATTGACAAGGCTACACGAGTGAGAAACAATGGAAGGAGATATATTTTCCGGAATGGCGAACGGGTCGCAGATAGGAGTAGATGGGAAAGTGTTGCAAACGTTTCAGAAGAGCTTTGTCCAAGTTCAAAACCTTTTGGACCAGAACCGCCTGTTGATTAGCGAGATCAACCAGAATCAAGAGTCTAAGTTACCTGTTAACTTGACAAGAAACGTGGGACTAATTAGAGAGCTTAACAACAATGTTAAACGGGTGGTTGATCTTTATGGTGATTTGTCACACTCGTTTAGTAAATCGATGGATGCGTCGTCTGAAGCAGAATCTGGCGGTACTAGATCTGATGGCAAAAAGAGAGGGAGGTCTGGCTAAGCTATTAATTAAGCAAACGCCTTGTGTAAGTTCTTTGTAATGATAATTCATCCTTGACATTTTACTATCTTTCGTTCTTTAGGAATATCCAGTTCATAATTGGCAATTCAAGCTACTAATCGTCATACCTGTGTTGTAATTCTTGTTTAAAAAGTCTTGTTGGTTATTTAACATGAATTGAGCATGTTTTCGCATTTTACTAGTTTTAGTGTCATGGATTTCAGTGATCCAGACATAATTATGAAAAATATAAATGCTGCAGAGCTTGATCAATAATCCGTATGCAATAATACTTGGGTTATGTTTTTTTTCTTTCTGAATGTAGAATGCTATGATCCGAAAACCAGTACTATATGATAGAAGGCATTATCTAAAAACGCATAATTACTATAACTAGCTGAATTTTTTACTGATACGACTGTCTGAGTAGTACGTGATTGGCCATTTTGCCGATAAGACTGCCCAATTACCCAAATTGTATGAGGTTAACATAAAGTAATCTAGAGGTTATCATCACGATTCACAGTAATTAAGCCTAATATAACCGTTGGATGAAAGAAAGGCAGTCTTCACGGAATAATTCTTTTGCTGACTTTTTTGGTATCTTTCATATCTAAACAGAATATGTTGCCTAAAGTTGCTTTGTCCTCAATTTTATTAATATGATTACTGTATTTCAGCCAGTAGGAAAGTATAGATACTAAAATCAGCAAATACACATGATACACAAAAGTGGCTGAAAATCAACAAAAAGTAGCATATCTGAGCTGTAGTGTCTGATGATTCTCTTTGGATGAGGGTCTGTGTTGAAGAGGGGCTTTAGTGGGGGAAAGGTGGATTCGAAAGTAGCTTTTGGTAATCATGATCCCTGCTAAATCATTGGACTCTTTTGTCCCTTTTAGATCAACCATTATCCTTGTACCAAGTGGTCGCCCGATAATACTGACCCAAGTTTTACGACACTTAGATTGCGCGTTTGACTCTTTTTAACTTACCGTTATGTTTAGGAAAAGAAGTTACTGCAAAATGCCTGAGAATAACTTTTTACCAGCATAAGTACAAATGATAAATTGTTTATAATTTCCAGGTACTATTACAATTACTGCTAAAAAAGTTTAGATGTTCTATATAATATGGAATTCTTTATAGTGGTGGTCACTCTTTACATGTTATCAGAAAGCATCAAATGTCTCTGATGCATATCATTGTACCTTTTCAATAATGCAGACATATTTTTGTTTTAAGGTTTGCAATGACATTGTCGATTGCTTGTCTTTGCCCCCACCTCCCTAAAAGTTCTAAATAATGGCGTTGAACTCTAAACTTACAATCTCAGTAAATAGTTTGCTGTTTTACTGTAGTAGCGACTTAGTGTAGTTACTGACCTTTTTTAGTATCAGGTTAACATGTTCAGGTTGCGCTTATAAACTTCAGAGTTGGTACTGTAGGAAAACATGTTCCATAGTAAATTATGTGAAGGATTCATGTGATTTTTCCCGTTTAAGATATTGTCAGTTTTTAGACATTACGTCAGAGCTATGACGTTTTCAATACGTAGATCAGTCTGCGTCACACTGTTAAGTTATCGTTCATCCTTTAATGCAAGGTTCAAACAGTTACAACCTCCTTTTAACCAATCGAAACATCCATTAATCCAATTGCACGCAACACACACAAATCAAAACACTCCTTTAAGTGACTTCCCATCCCTAATAATATTTGCGCACACTTTTAGAAATCATAGCAACTAAATCCTTACGATTTAGTTTGGACGATGAAGGACTAAACCCAACTGTCTACTATCCCAAACATAATTATAATTCTTTTCTTCTAATAGTCGGAAGATAAGGAGATTGTTGATGTTCATGTCTTAGGCTACCCGCTATATTTCGGTTCCTCAGATCAGTCGACCATGGTGGGCGTGGGTCGAGCTATAGCGGCCACTTTAATACTCGGTCAACAAAGTTGGTAAATGGTCGAGGTTCACCAGCCAAAAACGGCAAAAAAAATTAAACCTTTTTGCCACTTTTTAAAAATAATTTAATCAATTCAATGCGCAACTTATGTAATATTTTATTAATTAATGAAATGTGTATTTGTTTTATTTTTTAAAGAAAAAATTTCATGTTTGGTCCCTATCGTTTACGTCAAACATCAAGTCTGGTCCCTATCTCAAACTAAGTCCGCAGATCGTCCCTATCGTTTACACTTTGGATCAAAAATGGTTCTTATATTTGATGAAAGTTAGTTTTGACTGTTAAGTGGTATGAGAGGAGGAGTAATTTGGTCTTTTACTTATGGGTTCTTTAATTATTAAACCACGTCCTTTCTTTGTGCATTACTTCTTTAATTATTAAACCATGTCCTTTCTTTGTGCATTATTAAACCATGGAACTTCCGCCACCCCTACCAAATCCAAAAACCCATTTACCTCATCCTCCACCAGATCCAATATTCCATTTACCTCATCTTATACCAGATCCAAAACCCCTTCCCCTCATCAGCCCCTACAATCATCTCTTAACAATAAATGTCCGTCAAACTTTCATTCAACCATCGGGGCGGGTCAACGGAATAATCTTCCATATACAAAGGTTTCATCGTGCGGTGAACAATGCATTTCGACGGTACATATTGGTAATCTCTCTGCTGACACTACTCCCGATATTATATCTCAATTTATGAGTAAAAAGGAAAATGAGTTTGATGGATCTGTAGTCAAGGTAGTGTTTGTAGAAGGTGATACGTGAGGTGGTTGTGAAGTTGATGAAGGAAATGTGGTGCCAGGGGAGATGATGTTGACTTTATAGCAAACGTGTTGGATAAGTTTGATGGAGTAGTGGTTAAGGACGTTTTTGATGAAGTTAAAGCTATGGGGCGAGAATAATTCCAGGTGGGTGAGGAGCTAAAAGGAGGAAATAAGGATGATGATGACTTTACTGCTGACGAATTTTTTCTTGTTTTAATTAAAGATTTGATTTTTTTGTTATACAAGGTGTATGATGATCTGATTATAAAGAATCAGTAGGGATTAAGAGGCTAAAAATGGTAGATTAGGAAATGAGTGGATCGAATGAGATAGATATGGCTGATGGTTATTCAACTGAAAAAATCAGTGGACAAAAGAGTGGATTTGTGAAAACTGTATAAATATTGATGGTGGTTAAATGATTTCATCAGCTTCAAATATTGCTGAGGAAAAATGGGAATGTGGTCTTTCAGTTTTAAAAGAAACTGATGGTTATGTGATTACTCAGCAGCTTTGGAAGATGAATAAAAAAGGTGAGGTATGTGCAGCTTTAAAGAAAAGTTGTGTGTGTAGGTTGGTAGTAACTGACGAAAATAGTTGTTCAGTTTGTTTTAAAAAAAAAAAGAAACTGATGGGGTGTGTGTTCAGCTTCACGTGAAGAAAAAATGGGTATGTTTGAGCTGAAACTAATGAGGTGGAGCCCAATACTTAAATTGCTGAAGCTTTAATATGCTAAAAAAAGCTAAAGTGTCGGACAGTTAAATCATGAAGAAACTGGTCCTGATCCATTTGATGATGATTTTGGATCTGGGTTTCATGAGTTTGATGCGAGATCTGGTCTTTGGATCTTGAAATGCAATTTTCATACATGTGTTTATGGTGTTTTTGTGAATGAATATGGGATTTTGGCTTGATGATGAAGAAGAAGAGGTAAAATGGGAGGACACGTATGAAGATAGGTGGTATGTGTGAGAATTAGTGTGAGTTTCCCACTTGGTAATATGGAAAAGACGAAATTACCCTTTCATTTATTAGATTTAACAGCAAAAGTTAACTTTCATCCAAGATAGGGATCATTTTTGATCCAAAGTGTAAATGATAGGGACGATCTGCGGACTTAGTTTGAGATAGGGACCATACTTGATGTTTGGTGTAAACGATAGGGACTAAACCTGAAATTTTTTATTTTTTAAATAATAGTGATAAAAAGTCGTATGATGTTCGTTGAAGAGAGAAAACTGACGTGTCAAAAAAATAAGATCGACCATAATCACTAGTGAACCTTGTATTAATGTAATAGAAGGTCGTGCATGTGGTCGGTCGACTCATGATCACATCCCACAAACACATGGACGCATCCTACTAAAAAAGAGCTTTGCGCATGTTTGTGTGTGCGAGTCATTTTTGTAAGATTGTGTTTTTAATTCTGACAGCGATCATCACTTTATTAATTAAAATTATCACTCACAAAATCAAATTTAAATTTGTTCAAACATGGAAATTATTTAGTGGAGAGGGGGTACGGTTTCAAGTTGGGAGTGATGTTATAAAAAAAATGTTTGTTATGTCAGTTTTCTTCACTATAACATCACAATCATCATAAATTCATAACCTCGGACTTAACATAACATCAGAAATGAGGCTTCCTGTTAACATCGTAATTTTTTGTGTTATAACTACCTTACTTTTCAAAAAGAAAAATAAAAAAAATTTCACGACGCGAGAACACGAACACGTGAGGTTGGGTGTGACACCTCGCGCCGTCGTGTCGTGTTTTCCCGAACCATTTGGGCTCGTGAGTACGGCGCGAGATGCGAAAACATCATCCGAAGTGTGGTTTCTGGCGCCGTAGGGTGACGTTTTCGCCAAAACACCAACCGTACCTAAGCTCTTAGTGTTACACCACCTCTAAGATCTCTAACAGTCATATTGTCACAATGAAAAATAACACACGATTGAAGCCACCTCTCACAATCCACTAAAATTTTTATATAGTTTATATATTTTTCATATATAATTTTAGTAGTTTTAGATTAAATTTTTTTATCATGTTTGTAAACAGTAAGGTTTGATGAGTGGTTATCACCTTTGTC
Source organism: Glebionis coronaria (assembly GCA_025667525.1). Taxonomy (NCBI): domain Eukaryota; kingdom Viridiplantae; phylum Streptophyta; class Magnoliopsida; order Asterales; family Asteraceae; genus Glebionis; species Glebionis coronaria. The sequence continues at coordinate 687,543,816 of CM046875.1, read as the reverse complement.
TGAAGTTAAAGGTAAATATTCGATCCTTACAAGATTGGAGATCCTAGTCTACTTTGATAAAACCAATATCTACCTCTCTACCTTAAATAAGAATATGATTATCTACATTTTAATACCATCATTTTTCAACTCAAACAAGCTCAGATTGAGTTACTCAACAAAACCTCCACTCATTTTTCTAACACATATTGTTTTAGCTCAAGTAGTTTAGTGCAAGCCTGAGCACAATCCAAAAACCGGGCCGCATATTGGACCGCGTCCCAATTGGATAAAAAAACTGAATCAGACGTATTTTGATTCGGTCTTCGATCCATAGTTTTCGATACATTTGATTATCGGTCATTCGGTCAAGCATTTAGATCCGGTCTTCGGTCTAACGTTTTAAACCAATTCGGTTTCGGTCTAGTCCGGTTTTCAGACCATGAGTACACCTAAGACTGAGAACCTATTCGCCCAAAGCACCGGACCGAAATGTATCAGATCCCATCGTTTGGTTCACAAAACATATTAAAGGTTTTGTGTAGAACCGAATCGGATCGAACCGGGGATCGTATTGTAATACGTTCGGTCCGGTTCAAGCCGGTGGTCTATCTCCGGTCTCAACGATTGGGCCAATATATAATTGAAATTGTTGACGTAAAAAGGCCCAAAAAGTTGGGTTTTTCACGTTTCGTCTTTGAACAAATTTCATTCAATGGCTTCTTCTTCCGACTCTCCTTCTCCGATCGCTTCGCGTAAAGGTCGGTCATTCAGTTATTCAGTTACAACTGATTATTAGTTAGTTTTATAAATAAATAATTAATTAATTAATTAAATTAATTATTTGATTATTCAGTTGTTGTGCATTTACGAGCCACCGGTGATGCTCCCATTCTCAAACAAAATAAATTCAAGGTCACTTTAATCTCTCTTTTTTTTTTTTCACTTTAATCGATCTCATTATTGTTACTTTTTATAAACCCTAGGTTAGTTCCCTATTAGGCGATGAATGCACGGTAATCAGTTCATATCCGATCGCTTACATTCGCCTAAAGTTAGTTTTCTGCCAATTAGTTAGAAACTTTTGATAACTACTTTTAGCTTATAACAGCTTTGATTAAATGCTTACCGTTATCACTTTAATCATCATTTTTACCTTGATTATCATCCGTTGTTCTGTTCGTACCTATCTACTTTTCGGATTATTGTTACTTTTTATAAACCCTAGCTTTGTTCGACTAGACGATTCTTAGATAGCTATTAGGCGATGAATGCGCGATAATTAGTTTACGATATATTCATTATTCTTAGATAGCTATTAGGCGATGAATGCGCGATAATTAGTTTACGATATATTCATTATTCTTAGATAGCTATTAGGCGATGAATGCGCGATAATTAGTTTACGATATATTCATTGCTACTGAATCGTGATTATCGTATGAGTGATGATATAGGATCGCTGCCAATTAGTTGAACCTTCCATAACTAATTTTAGCTTATAACAGCTTCGATAACTAGTTTTAGATAGAGTCTAGGACTAATCATGATCTCTGTTATTTTTCTCAACCATAGGTTTGTTCGATCAGACGACTCTTCAATAACTATCAGGCGAATGCGTGATAATTAGTTTACGATACGTCTCTTCTGAACTGTGATTATATTATAACTGATGATATCGGATCAAGCTTACATTCGCCTAGTGCTTAGTTTGTTTCCTGCTGATCGCCAAATTTTACTTTAATCATTATTTTTAGCTTTATTTTGATTTATTATTTACTTTTTATAAACTCTAGCTTTGTCCGATAACTATTAGGCGATGAATGCGCGATAATTAGTTTACGGTACGTCGCTACTGAATTCTGATTATTATATAACTGATGATACCGGATCACGCTTAGATATGCCTAAATGTGCCTAAATTCGAGGTCTCATTTTGACTCTAATTATCATCATTTCTTTAGCTTAACTGTGACTTATTATCATCGGTTGTTCTGTTCGTACCTATCTACTTTTCGAATTATTACTACTTTTTAGACACCCTAGCTTTGTTCCATCTGACGATTTTTCGATAACTATTAGGCGAATGCGCGATAATTAGTTTACGACACATCGCTGCTGAATTGTGAATATCATATGAGTGATGATATCCGATCGCTTACATTCGCCTAATACTTAGTTATCTGCCAATTTGTTGAACCTGCCATAACTAGTTTTAGCTTATAACACCTTCGATAACTAGTTTTAGATAGAGTCTAGGAATTAAGTTTCTATGACCGTTAGTAAGTATGATTGATATAGTTTTTAGCTTAACTGTGATTTTTATATCATCGGTCGTTCATTGACTTTATTCTATATATTATTTCTAATTTAGGTCAGATGAAGCTTCGATAACTAGTTTCTATGAAATTGTGGACTATTAGGCGAATGTGCGAGAATTAGTTTATGATACCGTCGCTACTGAATTGTGATTATTGTATGAGTGGTGATATCTGATCGTTTACATTTGCCTAATAGTTAGTTTGTTGCACCTTTTCGATAAATAGCTTTAGCTCATAACACCTTTGATTAAGGCGTTATTGCTAGCTAAATCCCTAAATCTACATTTACCGTTCACAGTTCTACTTATCATTTCCATACTTATTGTTTAGATATAGTCTAGGAATTAATTTTATATGAACGTTAGTAAGTATGATTGATGTGGTTCTTAGCTTAACTTTGGTTTGTTATCCTCAGTTATTCATTGACTTCACTCTATGTATTATTTCGAAAATAACTAGTTTCTATGAAACTGTGGACTATTATGCAAATGTGCGAGAATTAGTGTATGATATGTTGCTAGTGAATTGTGATTATCAGTTTCGGAGTATTGTTAGAGGTATGAGTGATGATATTTGATCACTTACATTTTCCTAATAGTTAGTTTCCTGCTGATCGCCGCAGCTTAAAGATATGCCGATTAGTTGAACCTTTGATAACTAGTTTTAGCTTATATACCCACCTATTGTAATTTGATTATTACTTAGTTTCTATCTTAAAGTGGACTATTAGGAAATATTTAGTTTATGATACGTACGTGAATTGTGGTTATCACCTTCGATGTAATGTACCTTATAAAATTATGAAAGGTTTGAATGATCGCTTAAATATGGCTTATAATTACTTTGATCAGGCAAACCTTAATAAATAGTTGTAGCTTGTAAGAGCTGTGATTAAGGTGTTATTGCTAGCTAAATATACCTATACCGTTTGCACTTGTACTTGTAATTTTCGTACTTATTGTTTAGATAGAGTCTAGGAATTATGTTTTTGATATTGATTTTATACATTTGCCTGCGTATATATTCAGACTTAAATTTTGGTTTGTGCTTACGTGAGCAAGGTAGAAATGTTATAATAATTGGTTCAATTAAGTCCTCATTGAAGTGTTGTTGTACTGGTGTTTGTGATACCATTCCTTGCACGTTATCAAAATGATTTGTTTTGAGATTCTAGATCGCTGGAACGGATAAGTGATGATATAGGATCACTTACATTTGCCTAAGATCACCACTGCTTAAAGATATGCCAATTAGTTGAACCTTTAATAACTAGCTTTAGCATATAACAGCTTTGATTAAGGTCTTATTGTTAAGTATACCTTTACCCTTCGCCCTCGTACTTCTAGTTTCCGTACTTGATGTTTAGAGTCTAAGAATTAAGTTTTTCATATTTAACTCAGCTTCTATGAACATTAGTGATAGTATGATTGATATGTTTATTTTATGTATGGGATTATTGTTACGAATGAGGATATTGTGATTAGAGGTATTGATTATTACTTCGATAACTAGTTTCTATATACTATTTGGAAAATATTAGTTTATGATACGTGAATTGTGATTATCACCTTCTAATATTATTAGTATATGTAGTATTAGAGGAATCAATGATCACTTACATTTTCCTTATAGCTACTTTGCTGTTTAATATTGTTGGACCTTCAATAACTAGGTTTAGCTTAGCAAAAACTTTGATCAAGGAATTATTGCTAGGTAAATATACCTTTACCATTAGTAGATGTACTTCGTACTTATTGTTTAGAGTCTAGGAATTAAGGGAGTGTTTGTTTCGTCTTATACAGCGGGCTTATCGCGAATTTGGTTTTCAGCTTATGTTTCATAAGCTCACTTTTTATGTGTCATTTTTCCACTTATACAGCGGGCTTATGGCTTATTTGGTTTTCAGCTTATGCTTCATAAGCTCACTTTTTTGTGGCTGATTTTCTAACTTTTCAGCTTATATAAGCTTATCATGTCATAATAAGCTTATATATGCCGAACAGTTAGAAAATCAGCTACAAAAGGTGGGCTTATGAAATATAAGCCCAAAATCACATAAGTCATAAGCCCGTTATATAAGCCGAAAGAAACAGCCCCAAGTTCTTGGAATCCTAACTCAGACTATGAACGTATTAATAGTATAAATTGATATGTTTATTTTATGTATGTGATTATAGTTATCAATCAGGATATTGATTTTCAACATTTTCCTGACAAATTGTTGAACCTTCAATAGCTCTTGCTTAGGCGAGCTAGGTGGAAAATGTCATATAAATACTAAATGATAAATCATTCTAATAAGTATTCATTGTCGTTGTACTGGGTTTTGTTATAATCAAGGTTCAAATTTATTGATGATCGAATAGCTAGTAAGGTACATGACCTGTTTGTAATTTCAGATTGCTGGGACAGATAAGTTTTCTAAGGTGATTGATTTCCTTCGTCGGCAGCTTCATAGGGAGACATTGGTAAGTATGGTCTTTACGTTATAGCTTCACATCTTTGACCATGTGCTTAAATGATGCTCTCTCGATTCTGTTTTCAGTTCGTGTATTTGAATAGTGCCTTCTCTCCGAGTCCAGATCAGCTAGTGAATGACCTATACGATGTAAGTTACTCTCAATAATACTATGACTCCTCGTCTAAGTGATTTTTAGTGGCTAGTTGATGTGTTCTGCATGAGCAATTTAGCATTGATGCTATGCTTTCTTGTAACTGGTTTTACTCACGTGCTGCAGAATTTTGGATGTGATGGGAAATTGGTGGTTAACTACGCGTCTTCTATGGCTTGGGGCTAACTTTGACCATCTAGCAATACATTGTACAGCTGCATAAACTCATTAAAGGGGAACTGCATTTGGTATATTTGTCCAATCTTCTTTCCCTGCAAGCAAACTAGTTACAAAAACTTTAAATCTGTAAAATGTTTGATCAGCTCTTTAGTTGGATGGGTTCGAGTTAGATAGTTATTTCTTCCTAATGGAAAACATTCGTTTGTTTGGGGACTTTGTAGTTGATACTTTAGGATAGTTCAAAAGAATCTCTTGATATGGTCCGTATCTTATACACGTTATTGCTTAGTGCGCTCATACCACTTGTTATATCCAAATAAAAAGCTACATGCAAATACCTCCTTCGTAACCATCTAATATAAAAGGAATGTGCATAATGCTTGTCCTCTATATTTAAAGTTTGTATTCATGACCTCATGCTGAAGTACCGTATGCTGATTGAATATGGTCATCATGTAGTGCTACTGTATTATGGCATGTAGACGTAACATTGTGAAATATGAGGTTAGTTTAACATTGTGGCTGCAGTTACGGTACCTTAAACATTACTAATTAGGCATATCGAGCATCAAAAGCTTAAGTTTTCGCTATACTTGTTTATGGTCAGATAACTACAGCTGAACAGAGCCATTTTTGTTAGATCCGAGTTACTTAAAAGTTCATAGATTGGCGGATAACATAGGAATCCAGAGATAGGTATGCAAATATGTAACTGCAGATGTAGCATTAATGTGCCTATTGGTGTAGTAGATATAAGACGAGGTTTAAACCAGAAAAACACTATCCTTCAAGTCGGTTGAATGCAGGGTTGTGTTTTTTAGTGTAGCAAATACTCAGAATATGCGCGAGTGCGTCTGTTTGTGCTGAGAATTTGTTCAGATGAAGTTCTATATTCCCAGATAATGGTCCTATATTGAGAAAGGTTTGACTACAGTCTATAATACCATGAAAACCAACAAAAAGACATCGAGAAGATCCATAATTCACACAAAGGGACGCTGCATATATAAATGGTCATATAATGCATTGGTGCACTGACCCTGTATTTAGAACTCCATAAAACTACAGTACATGAATGATAAGCAAAGTTCTTTACATTTAGTGCAGGTAAACTCTTGTTCCCACTTATGGCATCCAAATCTACGGCAACAATGCTTTATTGGCTTTTATTTCTCTACCACTCGTGCATATTGATAAGGTATCAAATGCTTCTATATATTAATTGAGTCTTTGTTATAAGTCTTTGTTAAAACATCCTAGCCAAGCAGAAGTAATAAAAAGGTTGACCTGGATCAATACTTTTACTATAGTAATCTATTCCGTTCATAAACTAAGAGAAGTATTATTTCCTACATAGAAGTAGTTTTTCGACAGCCATTCAGCCAATCACAACTAGTTTGACACTCAAAGATGAACCTCTTAGGAAATTAGGTTTTCCGCGATATGTACATAAAAAGAAATTATGCTGGAAAATAAATATGGCTGGTGTCCTGGTGAACTGATCATATGTAAGATCAGATGGTGGTGGGTACTTGAGATTTTTTTAGTTATATTAATGGAAGTTTCAAGCTGGTATAAGGTTAGCATTTTAGCCGCTCACAGGTCCGTTTCAAAGTTGAATGAGTCCTGGTTAACCCAGGTAGAGTATGAGTATTCGTAGATAGAGCCATGGACCAATAGGACTTGAGCCATAAGTAGGACTGTAGGAGTGACCGGTTAACCCAGGTAAAGCAAAGTTAGTTAAATTCATGGTGTCTAACCTAAATTTATTTCTACCATTTGAGCCTGACCTGACCCCATACCATGTGCACTGTATTGTTGCTTTCATGGAGCTGATTATGCTAGAAACTTGTTTGGGAAATAATGAAAAAGACAATTTCTGGCAGAGTTTTAATTCAACTCAATATGCCGAAAAGAGATGTTACACATTTGGTCAATCTTATAAAATAGACATAATACATTTGCTAAAATAAATAAAAGAGTAAACAGTGGTTTGTCTATATCGCAACCGAACTTTCGGGCCCGGCCAATGTAAATGGACCGAAATACTCCCATGTAAAAGGTTAAATTCAGGTATTCTATTATTTGAACTCGGGTTCGGGTCGAAAATATGAGTAATTGTTCATAAAATTGCTTAGTTGTTTAATTTAGATGGATAATTTATAAAAAATATATATTACAGAAAGAACTTTATTCTGTGATAGGCGACTCGAACCCGAATTAGTCAAACATTTTTGACCTGATGCCTGACCCTATCTAGTAATCGGGTTGAACCGAACAACTCGAATAACTTATTCGACTCGAATATGCTCAGCGGGTTGGGGCAAGGTCGGGTATCTTCACACCCCTACTAAAAATAAATTTAATAAACTGATACTGTATGATCCTATGATGAGTATTTCAACAATTATCATTTATGTTGTGACTTGTGGGACCGGGTATTGCCGATTGGGGCATCTATCATCTATGCATCATTTCTTACAGGTGATGTTACTAATACCCCTTAGCCCCCAAAAGTAAAAAAAGTACTTCTAATACCCCATTTTCCCCCTTTTTAGTATAACACAGTTTCTGTTCCGTATTTTTTGACAGTTTACTGTTTTTGACATATTAAACTTTATATTTTTTATTCCACACTTTCTGTTTTATAGTTTTATAACAAAAAAAAATTTATAAAAAAAAAAAAAAAAAAAAAAAAAAAAAAAAAAAAAAAAAAAGAAATTAGAGTTATTAGAATCCATTTACAGGTGTACCAATAACCACCCCTTTTTTACTTATACGCCACTGTTGGTTAGGTTCATTTCATTATTAGGTTATGTAAAAAGGTTGTCATTGTATACTGCAACTTTTTGCATCAACTGGGTTATCATACATAAATAGTAAAAATTATTCCAGGACAACAAGCATTGATGGTTTTGAAAGCTGCAAGGCCAAAGTAGTTGCAGCAGCAACAATGCCTTTATAGGTGAAAACATAAATACTATGAATTGAATTAAAGTTCTACTGAAATAAATATCACACCATAGAGGAGACAGGAGAGTAGAAATTACACAACCACCGAATTCTCTCTTCATAATAATAAGTTCGTACGGGGTGGAAACGAGCTGAGTCGAGTCCGAGCCTGCCAGAGCTCGAACTCAGTTCGTTTATGTTTTACAGAGCTCGAGCGCGGCTTGTTTCAAGCCTTATTGTTTACGTTCAGGTTCGGCTCGTGGTATGTTAAATAGGATCGGGCTCGGCTCGTTTATATGATTTGGTAATGTAAAAATAAATCCGGCTCGTAATAAGCTTGTTATTAAGTTCGTTAATAAGCTCGTATATAAAACTTTACACTTGTTTGTGGTCTCTTTAATAAGATCATATATAAAACATTAGGCTCGTTTAAGTTCGCAGCCCAAAAGAGCTTTGTATGTATAGCTCGTTCGAGCTTTTTATCGATTTTATCTCGAGCTTTTTACTAGCGGCTCGACTTGTTCTCACATGTACCATTTAAAACTTTTATGTACCTTTTCTTCATGAAAAATACATTGTACATATACATTATGGCCGATATATTTTGTATCTAAAGTAAATTGAATTAGATATAATCATTATAGGGGTGTTTGAGATTGCGTTTGCAACTAAATTACTTATTTTTATTTTTAAATGGAGATAAGTTAAAATGAGTGTGAATAAAATGAAAAAAGTGATTATTTGCGTTAAATGAAGTTTTGAAAAAGTAAATGAGGAGGTGCTTTTTAAATATGGAGTTTTGAAAATGGATTTGATAGTCATTTTACTTATTATTAAACAAATAATCTGATTTGTCAAACACTAAAAAAAATTAATAATCTAATTATTGATTTCAAACAATATAATCAAATCCACACTATTTTTCAAAAATACGTTTTCTAATCATTGATTATCTGATAATTCATTTTTAAAACGAATAATCAATTTTTGATAAGCAATCTCAAACATTTTATAATTGACCAGTCAACAAAAGCTTCTCGAGAAAAACTGATAATAATTCACTCTTTTTATTAAAAAAAAAGAAAAAAAGTTCACTCTAGTCAAGTCTCAACTCCTCCTGATTATTAGTCACCAAATATCTATGCTCGTCGGCTGAGATTATGTTTTTAAGGAAAGTCATTTCAACGCGTATAAAATGGTACACCAGATTAGGTTTTGCTATCGATCTAAATGTTTAGAGTACTCGGTATGGTAAGTTGTAGTGCGTGTTTGCCCTATGTCGCGACCTTATAGCACGGGCACATACCAAGCATTCAGCTATAGGACATGGCACCAAAATCCTAAGCATTCGAACATTTTTGTAACTATGAGGCACAGGGTGTCTTTGAGTGGGATGAGAGAGTTTCTTTCGGCTAATTATAAGTTTTGAATTTTAAAGGAAAAAACTGAAATGACAAACACTTTTAAACACTTTTTACGATGTCGAATGACATTGACGGTACCTAAAGCTTTTAGAAAAGTATACTTATGTTACGACGGTAATTTTTGACATGACACGATAAATAACACGAATCTGACACGAAGTTAAACATGTATTGGTCGAGTATAAACAGGTTTTGGTCAAAAACAGGTCGACCCGTATAACCCGTTTAATAATTGGGTCGCGTTTGGGTTGAGTAAGTATTAAACAGGTCGACATGTGAACTCGTTTAAATATATCTAAACCTCTAAAAATTAATACATAACTTTAGTTTTATGTTAGATTTGTATTAAATATATTTTGTTACGTAGTTAATAAGAGTGAGTTGCCATTATAATTCACATATGGTTGAAATCGTTGCATAATCATTTGTATGTTATGTTATCTTTTTTACATTTTATATAATTTTTTACATATAAATTAGTCAGATTGACAAAACATCAACTTTATTAACCGCTTGACATATTTACTTAAACAAGTTAAACAGGTCAAAAATGGGTAACACGTGTTATGCAGGTGTTGCTTAGGGTTGAGTTTTTTGACACGATTAATAAATGGGTCGTGTTTAGGTTAAGGTTATAATAACCAGGGGCGTAGCCAGAAATTTGGTTATAGGGTAGCCAAAATTTTTTAAATACGTCACATCAAAATATGTTAAAATGTTACAACAAATTTGTTTATTTAGCATTTTAACTGCATACGTCGCTCATTCGCATCATTATAACAATTCAAAAATGAATTTAAACTAAAGTGTTTACCTATGAATTTGTCAATGAAAAAACTAGAGATTCAAATCCTCAAACCTTACAAATAAATAAACTAGTTTAATGAATTATGCGCACAATTTGTATGATTTTTAATGTAAAATGTAATCAAACAATGACTTTAGCAATTTATATAAAAGTTAACATGGTAATCTGTAACTTGCAAAACAATTGAGATTCCAATATTTTATTAAGGTGTGCCACAAGTTAATACTCTAATTCATCATACATATATTTGAGCTTTTGTTGCATTATAAAAGAACAGAAATATTATACATACATTTAGGCTTTTGTTGCATTAGAAAAGAACATAAGGGTTATGTTATAAATACCCCCTTTGGGGACAAAAAGTACATAAAAGTACTTGGAATACCCCCCCTTTTGTCCCCTAGATACAGTACAACACAGTTTTTTGTCAGTTTCTGTTCCGTATTTTTTGACAGTTTACTGTTTTTGACATGTTAAACTTTATATTTTCTATTCCGTATTTTCCATTTCACAGTTTTATAACAAAAACAAAATTAAAAAAAATAAAAAAAAAATAAAAAAAAATAAAATAAAATCAAAAATTAGGGGGGGTATTGGAATCATTTTAAGGGGGGTACTAGTAACCATCCCCGAACATAAATATCAAAGTTTTGTAAGTGGCCATGGCCCACCTTTGCCCTTATATGGTTACGTCGGTGGTAATAACACGTCAACCCGTGAATCCGAACAGGTCGACAGGAACACGACTCGATTGCCACTTTTTTTTTTAACGGCAGTTTGGTGTAACGGAGTATCTTGCGTGCCACCGGGGCACCAAGTCTCTCAACCTGAGTACGAATCATCTCACGAAGAGAATATCAACCCCATGCTAGTCATTCAGTTTCCCATTAAGGGGCTTCAAGGCATTGCGATAGGATTTAAACTCAGCTGCCAATTCTGGGAAAATCCCCCATATGGGGAATGACAGAGTCAAACCCCTGACCTCCCCACATGGAGACTATAACCAAATACATCCACCCCTATCTTTAATACGATCATACGTATATGATAATTTAAAATAACAAATCGATATGTGTAACTTCTTAATAGAATAGAATAGGGGCGAGCATTTGGATCATTGATTCGGATTGAACCGAAAAATCAAACCGAACTAGACCGATTCGGAGTGTATCGGACAATTTATGTCCGGGGTTTTAGATCATTTTGGTCTTTGGTTTGAATCGATCTTACGAGAAAAACCGCTTAATAGAATCAGATCGAACCGAAAATCGAACAAGACTATTTCAATTCGATCTCGTTCCGAGGTTTTAGACCATTTATGGTCCTTACTTCAATTCGATTTTAATCGGTCCGATTCGATTTGAATCCGTTGCTCAGCTCTATAATAGAAGGCGTCCCTCACTATATTTTCCTTAAATTATACACACCATTACACCACCTGTACATCCACCCCAATCTTATTTATTGCTCCTGCCACATACTCCTACTAATTAAGATAGGACGGTTTGACTTGCATCTCAATCATACAAAACATAATCTATTCATAATGCCATTAATTTAGTTGATATTAAAGTGACAATGAAATAAAATACTTAAATAAGGAATCTTGTAGGGCTTATAAAAAGAGAGAAATATATTATTCCAAAACGCTTTGATTCCCAGTATCTGTTCTAATCTTAGCTGTACTCTCCTGGAAGAGAGATGTCAACATGGCATTAAGTAAATATTGTCCAGAACTCCACTTATTTGATTAACAAAAATTAATAAAAATCAGATCATTTACGGCGAATCAGGACAGTTACTAAGTTAGTTATTCGATTTTACAGTATTTACTTAGAATGTAGTCTTTGCCAGCCTCGAATAATAATTAGTAATTCGATTCCACAGTACTCATTCAAAAGATAGTTTCTGTCAGCCTCGCATCCATAGGACAAAACCCCATAGATTCCCACCTTAAAAAGGCCTCACGGAGAGACTCGAACTTGAGACCTCTCGCATGTGATAACAACCTCCTCAAGAATATACCTTTGGTGGCCAACTAAGCTAAACCAGTTGGTTATAATTTAAACTAATATATAAATGGTTTTTTTTTCAATAAGAAAATTCAGGATATACACTTGTGTTTATTATTTTTGGAGGTAACTTGAAGTTGAAGCTAACTTAATAGTCAAGTTAGCTTCAATTAAGAGGATTTTTTTTTCAATATTGTTACACTTATCAAGCACGAGTTTAAGGGGGTGTTTGGTTTACCGAATTCGTTGTAATTGGATGTAATGTAATTCGAATTACAATTACATAAATTGTTTGGTTCATTAATTGGTGAAATTATAATCTTTCAAATTACATAGGCCCACCTTTTTAGTGTAATCTCAATTACATTGCTTTCTTGATGGAAAGTGAAAATTTTCAATGAAATCTATTCATATTTACAAAATTAACCATAATTATGTACTTAAAACTATAGAATTCTCATTTTATGTTTCCATAATAATACGCTGTAACCTTTCTACGGCATGTTGTATATTCGTTATCATATTAAATTTTATTTAGATATTTTTATCGTATATATTACTAACATATATGACCATGAAAAATATCACAAATATAATGAGTAATTTTGTAAAATGTAAATTGCAATTTTTATAAAAAACCAAATGGAAGTGTTTAAATGAATTTGTACCGAATTACATTACATTGCCAACCAAACACATGAACGGATTTCAACAATTACAATTACAATTTATTCAAATTACAATTCATTTAATAAATTACAGTTACATCATAAACTTTCAATGAACCAAACGGCCGTAAGGGTTCAATACTTAACATCTGAGCGAAAACAGACGATAATATACGAAAACGTTTAAAACGTACAAAGTTAAAAGTTACGTACAAAAACTTACATAAAAATGTATGAACATGTATGAAAACGAATGAAAGTGTAATAAACAAGACAGACGGACAAAAACGTAAAAACATCAAAAAGAATGTGTGAAATATAAAAGAAATGGTAAAGATAGACGAAAACGTAAAACTTGTAAAAAACGTACGAAACATATAAAAACATAAAATCATGAGTAAGATAGATAAAGAATAAAAGAATGAAAGGAGTATTTTAATAGAATAATAAACAATCGTTTTCTTAAATGAAGACTTTAGATCTATCATGTGCCTTAAGGGCACAAGATAAGAACACATAAGGTATATAAAAAGTACACCGGGTCCCACGAAAAAATACACAGGAATTTACAAAGTGTGAATCTCTATGTACTTTTCTGTGGGACCCGATATACCTTTTACTTTCTTATCATGTGCCCTTAGGGCACACGATAGAAAAAACCATGCTTTTTTGTATACATAATTTACAGTAAGGTTGAACATGACAGACTCAAAGTTGATCTGGGCCAGATCAGACCGACTCGAATCAGACAATTCCGATCTGGGATTTTAGTTCATTTCGACTTTCGGCCTAGTTCGGTTCATTTTTACAAAAAGTCTCGTTGATTTTGTCTAATAGAACCGGACGGACCAATAACCGACCCGAAACAAACCATTTCGATCCGATCTCGGTATATTTAAGTCGTCGTTCTAATCCGAGCCCGATACTCGACCCTAATTTACTTACAGATATAAAGATATAAAAACTACTCCCTCCGTCCCATATTAAGTGTCCACTATGGAATATTTGGTTGTCCCATATTAAGTGTCCATTATAATAAATGAGTGAATCTTGATAATTAATTTTTCGTATATGACCTTTAATTTGTGGTCCATATTTAAGGTGTGTTTTTTCTTTTTGACTTTTTGTATTAAATGAGGGTATAGTTGTCATTTGAATAACTAATAATGGTAGAAATATAATATATCTAAAATTTTGTGCATTAAGAATCTAGACACTTAATATAGGACGGAGGGAGTAAAAGAAAAAAAAACAATTTATGGCCAAGATTTAGGAAGAAAAACAATTTAATGCAAATCTTAAAATTAGCTAAAAGAAATCATTTAAGGTGATCTAATAAAATTTTTTTTGTAGCTATCACTGTAAATTGTGTAAGGTCTCAACTGAAAAGTAAGAGCTTTACCTGGACTCAAACCCTTTGAATTAGTTGGTTAAAAAAAATAAAAAAAAATTAACTAAAAACATTTATGATAATGAATCTATGTAATCTAGTACATGTACATGTGTAACATGTCTAGTGATTGAATTGGAACCAAATGAGTTGGACCCATGACACAACAATCCTCATCACAAAAACCAAAAAAACCAAACCTTGGTTTCTTCATTTTCTAACCAAAAAAAAAACATAAAAACATGTCATCATTATCTCTTATTTTCATCTTCTTATTTTCTGTCTTTTTTACATCAGTCAACTCCCAACCACCACCACCACCACCGCCGGTTACACCGCCACCACCACCACCGCCGTTGACTCCACCACCTCCGTTGACCCCACCACCACCACCACTAACTCCACCACCACCACCACAACCTTACAGTTTTCTACCACCACCACCACCACCACCATCTTCAAGAAAGCTAAGACCACCATCATCACACCGGAGAAGACCCCACCGACACCACCCACCACCGCCACCCCCACCACCAAAGAAATCCACTTTTGGAAAGAAGCTTGGGATCGTGTTTACTGGTGTAGCAGGGATCTTGCAGCTTTTCGTGGTGGCTTTTTTGTTTGTTCAAAGAAAAAGATTATTCAAGTCACATGATACGTATTAAATAACTTATCATTATTTCGAATTTGGGTAAAGTGGTCGCTTTTCGCGAGGTTGGCGTGACCACTTCAGGATACGGATATTAGTAACAAAGAGTATTTTTTTATTTTTATTATTTGATTGGTTTTCCCTTGCTTGGGAGATAGTGTTTTTCATTTGTTAGTATTAAGGATCCCAACTTTTCGAGATTGTAAATGGGTACGTATATCTTATTACGTTGTTCTTTGTATGCAAATCTGGATCTTATTTGGTGGAATCATTTTCGTTTACATTATGACTTATTGTACTAGCATCTCCAAGCTGTTTATGCCCTGAATAACTAGTTATAACGAGTATTCCCGACTAACGCCTAAGCATGATAGTACTGATACTAAGGTATGATTAAGTTGAGTCTATATACATTATACACAAATCTGCGGAAAAGTAAGATCTACATCTAGATCTTACTTGATGGGATCAATTTAGTTACTTTTAATGTTAATGATACCAAGTAGTTTTAACAAGTATTCCCGACTAACTCCTAGGCATGATACTAAGTTATGATTAAGTTGAGTCTATATGCATTGGACACAAATCTGCCGAAAAGTAAGATCAACATCTAGATCTTACTTGATGGGGTCTATTTGGTTACTTTTAATGTTAAAGATGATATTAATCTTTATATATACGGTATTGTGATTTATTGTGATTGCTTATATTACCCTTGTGATCTTGGAATATTTATTCGTGTAAGGTGTTCGGGAATTACTTATCCCAACTACTTGTTAAGCTCTGTTGATTAAGCATTTTGAAGTTGTTTGATCGTGTTATTATACTTACTTTTTTATTGTTGGTCTTGTTAAGCTAATCTGAGGTGTGCAACTCTAGATCTTATACGATAGGATCAATCTGGAATGGTACCAACTCCATATACATTAATTATGACTTATATTGTGATTGCTTATTACCCTTGTGGTCTTGGAACATTTGCTTGTTAAGTTGTTTTGAACAAGCATTTCCAAGTTGTTTATGGCTTTATACCCAGAATAAGTAGTTTTAACCAGTATTCCCAAACAACCCGTAAGCATCATACTTGAGTCTGATTAAGTTCAAGTCTATATATGCCTGGACACAAATCTGCTGAAAATGAAGATCTGGATCTAATCTAAGATTCAGTTGGTAGCTCCTTTTAGTTTCGATTTTGGTAATAGGATATCTTTATGTTTGTTTATCTGGGGTTGTGGGTAGGATTTGACAGTTTTGTATCAGCAACTCTAGATCTTATATTATGGCATCAGTTTAGTTACTTCGTAAAGCTCAATGACATCGGACTTCATATACATTATGACTTATTGTGATTGCTTGTTAAGATCTTTTGATTAAGCATTTTGAAGTTGTTTATGTCAGACTGCTTATCGGTATAAGTAGTATAACTTGTAACAAGTCTACCCAAACAACCCCCAAACATGATGCTAAATTCTGGTTAACTTTGAGCCTATACACGTCTCTGACATAAAGATGCTGAAATGGACGATCAATATCTGAGGTTCAGTTGATTGATCATCGTCATACCTTTATGTTTATTTCTCTGGCTGGGGTTGTGGGTAGGATATAGCAGTTCTGTATCATAGCTACAATAAAAAGGCATGCTAAAACTTGTCTGACTGAAGATTCTGAATAAGTTGGGAAAGGTTAGAGTTTTGCTTTAACGAAAAGCAGAATAGTATGATGCTTGTAGTAGTATAAGTAAAGCAAAGAACTTTGGCGTTCTTGGATACATAAATACAGTACGTGTAAAACTTCTTAGTGTTCTGCTCGTATATCTTATGACATTTATACTGCTCTTCAGAAGTATGATTTCAAAATAGATACCAATATGCAGAATGTAGTACATAATGCACAAGTCATACTGAATTATTTTTTAGGAATTTTGTAAAAAACACAAAAGTATGGTGAAACCGTGAAAAGAGGGTAAATTATTTTTCTCAGTGAATACAGATGAAGATAACAAATGTTTGTGGGGATATGAGGCATTAGGAGACAGTTATTGTACTCTTTCGAGTATCCACCTGCCTACACTATTCAATACATTTCAAAGTTTTAACGTTTTTGAAACTGAATTGATTGGCATATTCCTCAACTGCATTTGCCCTACAATCTGATATTCATATTATTAGATTGCATTGATTAAGTCATGCACTAGCTTTGACTGAATGTACAGTTGAATTGATTCATCACAAGGTAGCAATAATATTCAGACTCAGATTTAGTGAAAACTGTGGGGGCGCGTTACAATACCGCGACAAGGACAAGTGAATTCCAAACACTTTTACCCCTCAGACCCCAACATCAAATCCTTCTGTTTGTTGGCCTACCTTTCTCACATTCATTCTAAGCCTAAACAACATTTGCAGGGTTGTGTAACAATGCATTAAAAACAAACATTCTTGATAATAAAACCTACTAATTAATACTTATATCGATACTAATGATAATTCATAGATATCTTTATTCTACCAGTAATGCCTCGGCTTGGATTGAAAAAGTTCTTGGGTGGACAATTGGGATTTCGGCGCGTCAACCCAATTAGCCTCATGGTTAGGGTTAGGTGTGGTTTTTGGTGCTGAAAAGAAGTGGTGAAATGGCTGTTTAGTGGCGGTTTCTTCAGCTTTTGCGTCGATTAGGTTTCGAGATTTGGTTGTTTCTTCTGATGACTTTATGAAATCAGTACCCATAACAAAGCAATGCTGGCCTTGTGTTTCTTCATTTTTGTGTTGTTGCTGATCTTTAAGATTCTGAAAGTTGAAGTGCGAGTAGTTGTGATGATCAGATGAAGAAGCAGCAGCAGCAGCCATTTTTTGTGTATTGAAAGGATCGTTTAAATGAAAGTAAGTTGATCTATCATCCTCTCCTAAGTCTTTCAATCCTTGCATGTACCTATATTAAAGTATATTTATTCGTTCATGCACACGTTACTACCGCGAAAACGAGAACAATAAAAAGACAAAAAGAAAAACGAACCTGTAATCCTTGAGGGCTTGATTAGAATAGGACGAAGCATCCATAAAGTTGGTCTGAATAGTGGAAAACGAAGGATAGGTATCAACGGGTTTGGAGATCATGGCTGATGGTGATGAAGAAACATTAACAGTTGCAGCAGTAGACGAAGAAGCTGCTGATGACGAAGAAGAAGCAGAGTATTCCACAGGCTTTCTTGAACGATTTCGACCACGATGCATGTGTCTTTCACAGTATTTGGAATCAGGATAAGCTTCTTTCGCACATCTCCATTTCTTGCCATCAGTTCTCCTGCACCTTCCTGGTTCCAAGTCTACTTTTCTTCCATAACCGCTTACTCCACCAAGCTGATACAACTGATTGTACTGATAGTTTCCTTCCCAAACACCCACTGCAACCATCACATAATAAGAAACAACAAACAATTTCGAAATAAGCTGTTTGAATACAGGGTTATTGGAAAAAAAAACATGCTTATTTTAAGTGCTTTTTAGCTCATTAAATAAGCAGATAGGCTGTTAAATTAGTAATACCAAACACCCTGTAAGCAACTAAACTGGCTACTCAAAACAACTTATTTTGAGGGATGTGTGGTATTACTAATTTTAAAACGGCTTATCTGCTTAAAATTTAAGCAGTTACAAACATACTTAGTTTTAGTGGCTATATACTCTAAATAAGCAGAGAAGCATTTTTGTGTAACCAAGTGCTTATTAGCTGTATCAAAAAGGAATAATCAGAAAACAGAAGATGCATAGAAAAAGTTATAAGCTAGCTTACAGGTGGGCTGAGTGGAAAGTGATGCAGAAGAAGAGAAAGTAGAGTTATATAAGCTTCTTCTGACAGACAAGATGAGATCAGTAGGGACTGGAACACCTGAAACCATATATTTGTAGATTAAAGCTTGTTGTTCCAGTTCTTCCCATTGTACCGCTGTGAACACATTAAGATGATTACCACTACCACTACTACCACTACTCGTGCTTGTATTCATCATCTTATCGCAGTATCTTTGTCTGTCTCGATCGATCTCTAAAAACACAATCTAGTCTTAAGAAGCAATTCTGATGATACTCTTTGGTGTTGTTGGGATGATGGGGTTCCTATGTTTATAGGGTAGGGAATGAATCTAATGAAGGGCACCTTTCGTCTCACACACTCTCTCACACACAGAGACACACCTCAAATGAGTCCACTGCACTGCACTGTCTAAATTTGTTGTGTTGCTGAGGGGTCTGGACTGCACTACACCACACCACAACAAGCAAGCAAGCAAGCAACACTATTACAGACATATGTCATTGTTTGCTAGTTATATATCTCTGCCACCTTTATGGAAAATCCATATAACACATGTACAAAGGTACACAATGCTAGCTAGTCTTCAATTTTAATGTTATTAATTTTTTACCATAGGGGAAAAAATGTTGTTACTCATATGTCCTTGGTTATTAACTACATATGACTCAAATCACCCAATAGTTAATATTGTAGTAACTTTTTACTAGACCAGAATTGAAGAAAGCGTCCGCTATTAAATGAGTCGTTTGCATTTTACATGTTACGGCGGTGCATGACACACTGCACATGAGCCTCGAGCGTTAACGTTTATTGTACGTGTGCAGGGATTGGAGTGTGAAAATTTGGTACCCGGTTTAGAAGCTCTTAAATATCTATTGATAAGTTATTATGGCATGTCTGAAACCAATTAGTATGTCAAATTTACTCCAAACTATAATAGGAAAGGCATTGATTGCCTTATTTTTCATCTCATTTTGTCCCTAGTAACAGTTAGACATAATTTTCATTTCAAAGTTTGAACCTTCATGACTCCTCTTTTAACTAAGATATGCAGGGGCGGAGCCAGAAAATTTGGCTCGGGGGTCAAACTTTCATATATTTTATAAATTACTCTACAAAATGGTTCTTAAAAGGTCAAATTATTAAAAAAGTCCGACAATTTTTGAAAATTTACACTACAATTTTTTCGCTCGGGGGGTCAGACGACCCCCTTACCCCTCCCTGCCTCCGCCCCCGAAGGTATGCTGTTTGATTAGATAGTATGAGGCCCCGTAGTTAGACCCACATATTTGGACATGTCTCAAACCTGCTGAGGGGGGACATGCTTGGAAAACCCGTTTCAGTCTAGCTATCGGCCAACAAACCAACACCAAACCACCCCTACAAGTCCATGACACAAACTCGCTTCCTTAGAAACACGGCGTCAACATTGAGTGGAAAAAGGTAAGCTAGATCATATCTTTTGGTTCCATAGTGAAAGAAAAAAAAAAAGCCTGAGCAGGTGAGTGTGTGCATGTTGAAGATGCCACTTACCTTTATCGGAGACTATTCAAAGCCTGCATAAAATCACATGCAAACCACAAACACTCAAAATTTGGCTAGTGAGCGAAAAACTAATAATTACATGTTGTTTGTCATGACTTGACTTTGCATCTTTTTAACATGTTATATGGTACTAGTCAGAGTAACAGAATTTATATGCCTGCCTACAAAACAAAGTATAGTATACCACTTTTTCAAATAATCAAACTTTTTATCATTGTACTAGTATTACAAATATTTGAATTCCTATTTGACTAGGGTGAGAAGTATAGTACTGTTGTTAGAGTGAGTTTATGACTCCCAATTTGGCAGTTTGTTTGGGATTTAATACTACATACACTAGTCTGACTGCATGGTCCCTAAAAGCTTTACCACACACCTGCAGTTTTGACTGGCAAAGATACCTTCCTCAGCCTCAGTCTCAGCCAGCCAGCCTCAGGTCAAATCAAATTTAAATGATAGATAGCTTTGCCAGTACTGTCAGATCACAAACACCATAAAGAGAAAGAAGATAAAAACACCATTAACACTACTAGCCCATCCTTTTAACCTTTTTTTTTTTTTTTTTTTTAACGGCAGTTTGATGCAGCGGAGTATCTTGCGTGCCATCGAGGCACCAAGTCTCTCAACCCGAATTCGAATCATCTCACGAAGAGAATATCAACCCCATGCTAGCCATCCAGTTTCCCATTAAGGGGCTTCAAGGCATTGCGATGGGATTCAAACCCGGCTGCCAATTCTGGGAAAATCGAACCTCTGACCTCCCCCACATAGAGACTATAACTAAATGCATCCATCCAACTGAGCTAGACTTCATTTGCTATTTTTAACCTTTTTATTAGTCCCTTTTAACCCTTCCTTTTATTATCAAACTTACAACTTTCACTTTCTATGTATATCAAAGAAATGGTAAGGTTCATGGTTTATTTGAATAGGGTCGATGGTCTTCGGGTGTCTAGAGAATAGGATATTAGTTTGCGTAGAGGTTGCGTTACAAGGATTTCGTTAAAAAAATATCCGAAAACCATGTTTTTTAATTTACTCAGTCCTGAACTCATTCCAGATTAGACTTATAGTTGAATGACTATGTAACGATGACTATGAAACCAATTCAAATCGTTTGGTTACTTGTCCCGGTTATCAAATATGGATATCATTACACAATATTGGCTCTACATCCATCATACCACTTAACGTAGCCTCGTATCACTTGATATTCTAATAGTCATTCCACCTTATATTTAAACCTTTGCCGATTGTGATTTCGGACTACCAACCAAACGTGCCCTTATAGTCTAATGCTCAATTTGTTTTAGGGAAATTGCCATTACCAACTTTCCTGATAAAATCATACCCGGGTCCAGAACGCATTAATATGTACTAGCTAGTTGCGGACAACAGAAATCTAGTGTCATCTTATGGGAGTTATACCAACTAGATGTAGGAGGCCAGGGGAAAAAGAACAGTAAAGGAAGGACCCATGCCATTGCATTTAAGTTTCACTCTGTGGTGGTAATTTTGCTGCAACTTACTCGAATTCAAGTCAAACCAATCCATGCTCGTTACATACTAACTATACACGTCCGAGTAGTGTATTAGAAATTACCGACATCACTTAGTCGCAATCAGTTCCGTCGTATATATGGTACTACTGTCTATACTATTAACTACAAATGACTTGTTCTCTCTTGATGGCGAATGCTCTATAAGGGGCAAAAACAAGTGTAATAAAGTCCAACCGATCAATAATTTTAGCGCAGAGTACTTGTTATTCATCTGGAGGCAATTTGTGCACATAGTTCTGTTATTTAACAATAGTAAACCATTTAAGATAAATTGTAAGTTTAGTATGTTTATTTGATATGATACATGTTCTTGGCTTCCTATTTTGGCCTTATTATTGATTTTTTTTGTTTTTTCTTCTGGTTTTGGGTACTCTGTCCAATAATAGTGATGGTTCATCTGTGTTTAGGAGCGTAAAAATTCATTAACTATTGGCTCAAAAGTGTTAGGAACCAATAAGATTAAAGAATATTCAATAAGTAACATTAAAGATTAATGCAAGATGTATACTAAAGTCAACATGTGGTTCTTAGCCTTTTGGGGGGCTGCTTCAACCCCGACTCTAGGGTCGGGGGAGTGTCACGGGGTCTTGATGCTACTGCTGGACGCCGCCCTGATGGTTGCATCTTCATTAGTTGTCAGAATTTGTGCAACCTGAACTACCTACCTAGACCGGAGAGGTACATTTCTAATGTTTTGTCTTATATGGTAAAGTTCAAACATAATCCTCCAAATAGATAACATCGAGACGTGATTATTTATAATCATTAGTTTAAGCTTATAAGATTCTTTAGGACTTTAATGTTGTTTAAAATTGACAAGCAGCCAGCAGGTAGTTTGGTAATGCAGGAAACCATGCTAATATATTCTTAATTAAGCGAATACGATAAGAAGAAAGCACATAGAAACAAAAACAACTTTTTAATCTTACGTTAACTAGTCGCACAAGACAACAAATCTGCCGTCTTGATACTAAATCAAACAAGTTCGGTCTGTGCAGTTTCTTGTTTAGTTCTGTAAATCCAAACGCAACTACTAACCAAGGTTGGTTAAGATAAAATTACACGAAACAAGACATCATATCCTCCAAAAAATAGCACATCCAACTCATCTTATTATGCCATTCGTTATCGGTTTCTTATATAATACCAACACTTAAATGTGAATGTTTAAGCCTCCTCGAATAGCACACAACATCACCCAACATTTGTTCTTTCTTGTTTTAGATTCAATGATTAAGCAAGACACGTTTTTGTTACCGTACTTTCCTCCCATCACAGACCAAAATCCAGAAACAATGTCGTTTGGAGAACTAGACCCAAACTCGACCGCTGACCAAATATCAGATTGGTTAGAAGATACAGTATGTTATCTTCCATCGTTTCTGGATGACCCGTATGATTCGAGTTCTATCATTGATGATCGTTTTTGGGCACCTGCTGAAGAGCTGGAACACGAATTATTTAGTGCTACTACTAATAGTATGCTTACTACTAGTAACGACTCCGTTCACAACTCGAATTGTACTGTAACTAGTACAAATACTAGATTAACCGCTAATCATGTCATTGTTTCTGATCAGTCACAGCAGACATCTTCTGATTTATCAAAGAAACGCAAAGCATCTGAGGACATAGTGCTGAGACCCACTGTACAAGTTAAGAAACCCGTAAATAGAAAGGGTCAAGGAAAGTCAACAAAGGACGGTTCTAACAATGGTAACAATAAAAACGGTAGGTGGGCAGAGCAGCTGCTCAATCCATGTGCTGCAGCGATCACAGCTGGAAATGCGGCACGTGTCCGCCACCTCATCTTTGTCCTTCGTGAACTAGCTTCACCAACCGGAGACGCCAATTACAGATTAGCGTCTCATGGGCTACGAGCCCTGACACATCATCTAACTTCCAACAACAACCAACCCGCTAGGACAGCACAGGTACAAACTGAGCCACCCATTCATTTCTTAACTGAAACCCCGAGATTCTTCCAAAGATCTCTAATCAATTTTAACGACATTAATCCATGGTTCACTATCCCAAACAACATTGCCAACAACTCGATTCTCCAAGTGTTATCAGAGCTTGACCATGGTGCTCGTACTAATCTTCACATACTTGATATAGGAGTTTCACATGGAATTCAGTGGCCTACTTTACTAGAAGCATTAAGCCATCGACCAGGTGGGCCACCTCCGTTGGTGCAAATCACCATTGTACCCCCATTGCTCGAAAACAATCAAATTCCATTCGCAGCCAGCCCACTTGGCTGCAATTTCGTCTCAAACATTCTTCGTTTCGCAAACGATATCAAGATCAACCTACAGATTAACAAGCTAGACAACTGTCCGTTACAAAATCTAAACTCCCAATTCATCAAATCTTCACCAGACGAAACCTTAATCGTCTGTGCACAATTTAGGCTTCACAATCTTAACCACAGCAACCCCGATAACAGAACAGATTTCTTAAAAACAATACGAAATCTAGAACCAAAAGGAGTGGTACTAAGTGACAACAACATGGACTGCAGTTGCAACAACTGTAGTAACTTTGAGACAGGGTTCGCAAGGCGAGTTGACTACTTATGGAACTTCTTGGATTCAACGAGTGTGGCGTTTAAAGGGCGGGAAATGGAAGAAAGAAAGATGATGGAAGGGGAAGCTTCAAAGGCATTGATAAATATGTGTGAAATGAATGAAACGAAAGAAAAATGGAGTGAGAGGATGACTGGCGTCGGGTTTGTTGGGGATGCTTTTAGGGAAGACGTTAAGGATGGAGCTCGTGCGTTGTTGAGAAAGTATGACAGTAACTGGGAGCTGAGAGTCGATGAGAACGATAAATGCATTGGGTTATGGTGGAAAGGCCAACCTGTATCGTTTTGTTCCCTGTGGAAAATAGACGAAAAAAGCTTGTGACAACACCTAGATTCCTAGAATCATTAGCAAATAAGTTCAGATTTTCAGCATTTGTATTAGTGTTATCGGCTTTTCTTTCGTAGATTGCAAAACTTAAGCACGTTTTTCTTTATAGTAGCTTCTGAGCCGTTTAGACTTTAGACATTTCAATTTTATGCTACATTTTGTTACAAAACGCGGTTAAACGTGGTAACAAATGAAGTTTTTAATTTCCCTATTCAGGTTACGGAAGACAACGAGTCTTGACTCAGATGTATGCTGCCTAATCCCGATTACCATTTCCGACACGGTTTAAACCAAGTTACTTAACACTAGTGGAATATTTGATGTTGGTTAAATTTTGTTACTGTACAGGATGAATACATTCGAATCTGCTCGTATCTCTAGACCAGAATATTAGCCTTGTTAACTGTCTGGACCGGTCCAAAGTAGACTCAGCTCAGACTCGGGCTCGGGATCGGGCTTACGCTCGAACTGGGCTTTTGGGCAATAATCATCTTTTAATCTGTTATTAATAGTTATGGGTTTAAGTGGGTCTCACGATTTATTGTGCGAGTTATATGATTTATTTATAGTGTTTTTTTAGTAGAAAGTTGTAGGCAATTGGCTATAATCACAACTCACAAGGAGTCATTCACTTGTCTAGAAAATAAAAAAAGTATTTTTTATGAGTATTTATATGATGATATATTATCATATATGATATTTAAATATTTTTTAACAAATTCAACAAAAAGTTTGCTGACTTCATGACTAAAACAAAGAGTCTGTTGAATCAATGATTAAACATTTGTTTATAAATTAAATAGTGTTTTTAAGAGCTTACAATTGATGGTTAAACATTTGTTCAAATAGAATGTAACAAATCATGATTAAAACACTTATTCATAAAATAAAAGATACAAAAAATAAAAGAGTCTAATCAATTTATAACTAAAAGCATAACATTCTTATTATTGGAACTACTATTCTTCATTTTCAATCAATTCTTCTTCATCTTCAACCATATATGCGTGCACGTCCTAATGCTTTGCTCCGACCGGGTATTTGGCGCATCCATATCTGCTCGTTGTTGTGTTCGCATAGTCTACATTAATAGAAAAGATGAAAGAACATATTAGGCATCATTTTATCAATAAGTGAATTACCTACCAGACAATATCAACATACACAATAGGTCAAAAGTGTAAAAAAACATGTATAATATCAATGTTTGGTTTTTTATATAGCTTGTTAGATACATCATATATGATACCACATATATCATATATGATATATCTATCATATATCATATATAATATAACTATCATGTATGATAAATGAGGTATCATATATGATACATCCAACCTAATAAGCTTACATCAGCAATATAGTTAAAATGTCTAATAATACAACTTATTTACAATAGCTTAAGCTTATTCAGAAACATTATATATGATACCCATGTATCATATATGATACACCTATCATATATAATATATGATAAATGAGGTATCATATATGATGCATCAAGCTTAATTTAGCATACATCAGCTACATAAAAAAATTCTAATAATACAGTTTATTCACACGAAAATAAGCTTATTTATTCATTAAACCTTATAATTCGTTAAAATAAGCTAATAAGCTAGCTTATAATTCAACACAATAAATCTAAATCATCTAACTCACAAGTTTATTTATAACTCTCATTTATATCAAAAGCTTATTCAAACAAATAAGCTTATTCACATAAATCGCCTAAAAAGTTAGCTTATAAGTAAGAACAATCAATCAAAATAATTCGTTCAAAATAAGCTAATTTAAACCTTATAATTAACATGATAATAAATTAATAAGCTTATTCAAAATCAAATAAGCTAAATATAAAAATAGATTTTATACAAACCTGATGATAGATTCGTGCCTAATCATGAATTCGTGTTGATTAATTGATCTAATTAATTGATTCGTGATGGAATCCTGATGATGTTCGTAAGGGATTCGTGATTATAAGCTTCGATCTATCAATTGTAGAGAGAGAAACTAGATCTAGTAGAGAGAGAAATAGAAAGTCGGCGTGTGTGTATGTTTTATGAGAAAGAAGTGAGAAAAATACTTATATAGTGAGCGGGTGAAATGACGAAAATACCCCTCTAGTGTAAAATGGGGATTTAATCTCAGCCATTCGATGATATGGAGATGGAGGGTGGGGATGAGTCCCACTTTATCTTATATAAGTTTGGTATCCAGATGAACTTAAATCTTTTTTTAATATGTGTGTTTTTTGTCGGTGGACAATAATTTTGGGATGAAGAGAGTATTTGTTGTGCTGTATATGTTGTGCGATAGTTCGTTACTATTTATAATACATATAAGTTTTGCTAGCATCAACCTAGGTTCTTTCGATTAGTTATATATTATTAACCAAAAATACGAATCTTGTTTTTAATAATGTTTTGATGTAAACATATTTAGTAATATTAGTTGTTAGAGTAAATTACACCGTTCGTCCCCGTGGTTTACGTTGACCGACAAGGATCGCCCCTTGACCAAAAAAGTTGCATTGTCTGTCCCTAAGTGGGAAACGTTATATATCATTCGTCCCTCCCCTTTTTCAACCCCACTAACCATCAAACGAGGAGGGGTATTATTGTCTATTCATCTCACTATGATACAAAGCATTTCATCCACCCCTAGTCTAATCAAAACACACTCCCCCGTATATATTTCATCTCTCTCTCTCTATGACTATTCATTTTCTAAACTCAATCCTAAATCAATCTTAATCAATCCCAAATAAAACCCTAATCAATCTGATCGAATAAAGAGGATCTAATGGTTGGACCATTGTATAGAATACGCGAATGACATGGGTGGATTTTGATCCGAATGTGGTTTATGGTAAGCCTTGTTTATTAAATGATTACTTCTTTTGCATGTAAAGTTTAGATGATTCTTCTTGATTTTGTGTTGTAAACCTTCTGATTTTGGTCGTGTAAAGTTTAGATTAATAATTTTAAAAACCTAAACTTTTTCCCATTTTTTGTTCAGCTAGGGTTTCTACTATGTTTTCAATCAAGTTACATCATGGAGGTACTTTTAGCTCATCACCTGATAGGTTGTACACTAGTGGTTAAGTCAACATATTTGATGAGTTAGACAGTGATGAGTTTTCAATTCATGAGATAGACTCAATTGTTGAGGAATTAGGCAATGATGGCCATAAGGTAATGTTTTACCACTACTTGAAACCGGATAGTGATTTGGATTATGGCCTAGAACCTTTAGCAAGTGATAAGGATGTTATTAACATAGCTAAGTATGTTGAACAAGGTCATAAACTGATTGATATATATGTAGAGCATGAAAGAACCAACCCTAACCTCTATTTTACATCACCCCTAAAAAACAAAAGGGTTGTTATAGAAGAGTTAGAAGATTCTGAACCTATAATATCTAGAGCAGGAATAACACCAATATTAAGGAAGTTAGCCTATGATAAGAATGTAGGTGAATGTAGTGGTGTTGATAAGAATGATGGACAGATTAGTGGTGTAGATAACAATGCAGGAGAGTGTAGTGGTGCTGATAAATATGAAGGACATGGTACTAGTGTTAACAAGGAAGTAGAGCCATATGTTGTTAGGTTAGATGAAGGTCGAAGTAGTGTCCCTGGTATGCATTTACCTAGTCAATGCAATAGTGCCTTTGTGAATGAGTTTTACTCTTCATATGACCCTTATGTAGACTCCCAAGAGCCAAACTTTGATCCTTTTGCTGGTTTAGATGTTATTTTACCTACAAATGACAATCAACCAGCTAAAAACAATTTGGTAGATGAGGCTGATGTAGTTATTGAAGAAACTGAATGTAGAGGTGATGAAGCTGGTTGGTTTGGGGGTGAAGATGGTGGGAGTGGAGGTGATTCCAGTGGTGATTGTTGGGATTTAGAACTAGTTAAACCATTAACTACGAGTACGCAGCAGAATGAATCTAGTATAACAATCATGATTAACACATAATAAAAACAATAATAAAACCAACCTTTTAATTAATTGAATAAATCAATTAATGATCTTGATCTTGAAGCTATAACGATAAAGTAACCGTCCTCTAACGATTGCTCACACGACACGTCAAACGAACACACCACGATGCTAGTGGTAACTTCACTTCGATAGATCTTGCAACTTAAAACCCTAAGATCCAAAACCCTAATGGGATTGCGTAAGGATCCGGTTTTGTAGAAGTTACAAGATACTTGGAAAAATCACCAATAAACCCTAATTAGGGTTTACAATAAATCGGACCACAAGGGAATACTAAAACCTAGATTATGAGATCTAGGGTTTAGTTATAAAGCTTAAATCTTTATAAGAAAACCACCAAGAAGGATCGATCTTATAAAGGTTAAACCTTTATGTGTGATTTTAGGTTAAAGTAAAAATTTGTTCGGTTTGGGTGTGGGGGTTGGGTCGATCGGACGCAAGAACCAAAGAGGGAGAGACAAAAATTTGTGAGGGGTATGGGATTGTATTTATACTAATCCCTTGCACCTCCTCAAAATTATTAAGGCCCAACCCAACACCTAAATTAAGTAACTAATCACCAAATCAAATATTAGGAGATATTTACTTACCAAAAACAAATAACAAAAAAACTTCTAGAACACCCCATATATATAATTCGGCCGATTAGGCCTAGGGGTTTCTAGAACTCGATTTGTTTCCAAATTTAAATAACGCACTCGCCTTTAATTAATTAAAACCCGTTAATTAATTAAACCACCGTTAATTAAATAAAACGTGAAGTTTTTATTATACGTTTAATTATAAATAATAAAACGTAAATAAACGTGTATTCTCTGTATTGAGTGTGTGCCCCCGATAGGCTCACGCATTTACCGATGGCTAAACGATCACATATCTCAACAGCTCCCACTTGTGAGAGATTAGACATACAACGTCCATAATGAAGCATCTAGCAACGCTTAACCGGAAAATGTTGAGTTAGATAGTTTCAAGAATAAGATCTCAAAAGCTAGTAATGGTGTACGATTATTTGAGCTTGCTGATAATCATCCCTTCGTTTCAATGTACCGGTTAAACCATGGATATGGATCATAACTCATTTCATATAGTTTAACTTTAATTTCTTGTTTACAAATTAATTTAGATAGTACAAATTGTAACAAGCATCATCTTGATTACATTTTGGGTACGGCTATACAATTACCTAATTAATTCTGGAGGGGATCCAGGGTACTTCACTGCACTATATCATAGTGGAGGAACGAATTCTATATTGACTGCAAGTGTCTGTGGATGCTGCTTCACAACACTTCCAATTAGAGTCGTTATAGCTAGATCTTCTTAACTAGCGTTGGACATAAAATCAAGAAGCGATATCCACACATGCACAACTTGTTTGCATCTCAAGTCTAAGGATGACCTAATCCTCACCATTTATGTATTCGAATTTACTCATGACAACGGATCCAAAAGTAAACATTCGAAAGTTCGGGGTGTCCAATATTCATATCAATGAATAACATATGAGTTTGGTTGGAAACCGTCCACCATATATACCAGTATATTATCAACACTCATATTTGCCTTAATGTATACAATATTCCCATATTGTTTAACCGACAATGGACATGTTTAGAATAATTAAATATTCAAGAACATACAAACATAGGGCAACAACAATTATATGAAGATAATAAACATCAAATATCTTTATTCATCAGAAAATAATTAAATTGTCTTACAATCCCAAATTATCCAAATACTACGATAACACATATTACATGAGACTATTAGCTGGAAGCAAACCAATTCCATGAGTTAACATGGAATGCTTTTTGAGGTCTAACGTCTTTGTGAAGGGGTCAGCTAAATTGTCGTATGTGTGAACTTTCTACAGACTAACATCACCAAGTTCAATCACTTCTCTGAGGTAGTGAACTTTAGAACGATAATGTTTCGCACATTTAGTGATTCCTGGTTCATTAGCTATAGTAATGGCTCCGGTATTGTCACAATATATTGTCATAGGTTCATTATTTGTGGGAACAACACCAAGCCCAGAAATAAACTTCCTAATCCAAACTGCCTCTTTAGCAGCCTCCGAAGCGGCTATATACTCAGCCCTGTTGATGAGTTTGCATGGATGGTCTGCTTTGCGCTTTTCCAGCTTACAGCACCTCCATTCAACATGAAAACATATCACGTCTGAGACTTCGTGTCATCAGCATCCGTAAGATATCCAGCATCAGTGTAGCAAGAAACCCTGAGCTCTCTTTTCATACCTCCTCCATAAACAAGAAACATGTCTTTGGTATGCCTAAGATACCTCAGAATGTTCTTAACAGCAGTCCAGTGAGAATCACCAGGATTTTGCTGAAATCGGCTAGTCATGTTTGAGAGAACCCAACATCAGGTCTCGTACATTTAACAGCATACATGATTGATCCTATTTCCGAAGCATAAGGAACTCTCTGCATGCGTCTCACCTCATCAGGTGTTGATGCTCTAATTTTGATTTAGTTTGCATGGGAACAAAGCCACGTTTGGAATTGTCCATGTTATACTTCTTCAAAATCTTATCTATGTAAGCACTTTGACATAAACCAATTAACCTTCTAGGTCTATCACGTATGATCTTGATTCCAAGAATATACGCAGCATCTCCCAAATCCTTCATGGAAAAACACCTTCCAAGGTAAGCTTTTACACTTTGCAACATTGGAATGTCTTTTCCCATCAACAATATGTCATCGACATACAGGACAAGAAACACTACGCTACTCTCACTAGCTTTGATATATACACATGGCTCATCAGGATTTTGATTGAAACCAAATTTCATGATTTCATCATCAAACCTCTTGTTCCATTGCCTTGATGCTTGCTTAAGTCCATAAATGGATCTTTGAAGCTTGCATACACGGTTTGGATACTTTGGATCAACAAAACCCTCAGGTTGCTTCATATAGACTTCTTTGTAAAGCAGTCCATTGAGGAAGGCGATTTTAACATCCATTTGCCAAATCTCATAGTCATAGAACGCGGCTATGGCTAAAAGAATCCTTATAGCTTTGATATCCGCAACAGGAGAGAAGGTTTCTTCATAATCAACCCCGAAGATTTGAGTGAAGCCCCTCGCTACATATCGAGCTTTAAAGGTGTGTACATTGCCATCCGTGTCGGTCTTCTTCTTGTACAACCACTTGCCACTAACAGTTATAGCGTTAGGGGGAAGGTCAACTAAGATCCAGACATCATTGTCTTTCATGGATTGCATCTCCACATTCATAGCATCCAGCCATTTGTCAGATTTAGGATCTGCCAATGCAGCTTTGTAGTTAGTGGGTTCATTATGATCCCCTAACTCATGTTCCTCGGCGTCAATGTATAAACACATACGGTCAGGAGCACGCCCAGTCCTCGCAGACTTTCGAATGGGAGATATATCACTTATAGGTTCATAAATTTCTTGATCATCCTCTTCATGATTGCTAGTGTTTTCAGAAGGATGTATATCTTCATCTTGAATTACTTCAAGATCCTCTATACTCCCACTTGCTTCTTGATTCATAAGATTTCTCTCTAGGAATTCAGCATTACGAGCAACAAAAACTTTTTTCTCGGGTGGGTAATAGAAGGAGTAACCCATCGTTTCCTTTGGGTAACCTACAAATATACACTTAACAGATCGGGGCTCTAGTTTTTCCGGTTTGATAAGCGTGTCACGCTTAACAAGAGCC
This sequence comes from Glebionis coronaria, assembly GCA_025667525.1. Lineage (NCBI taxonomy): Eukaryota > Viridiplantae > Streptophyta > Magnoliopsida > Asterales > Asteraceae > Glebionis > Glebionis coronaria. Next base: position 687,511,239 of record CM046875.1, on the reverse strand, counting down.
TCACATCCCCAGACCTTTAAGTAAGACAACTTAGGGGCTTGCCCATACCATACTTCGTATGGAGTCTTTTCAACCTTCTTAGTTGGAACCATATTGAGTATGCGAGCAGCAGACTCAAGAGCATAATCCCAAAAGGATTTAGGAAGAGTAGTTTGGGCCATCATGGAACGAACCATATCAAGTAGGGTTCTATTTCTCCTCTCAGAAACACCATTGTGTTGTGGTGTATATGGAGGATTTCTTTGGGAAACTATTCCATGTTCCCTAAGATGCTCCAGAAATTTATAACTCATAAATTCACCTCCACGATCCGAACGTAGTGCCTTTATGGTTTTACCGAGTTGATTTTCTACTTCCTTTTGAAACACCTTAAATGTTTCAAACACTTCATGTTTATGTTTTAGCAAGTAAACATAACCATAACGACTAAAGTCGTCAGTGAAAGTGACGAAGTAACTTGCACCTTGTCTTGACACGGTTCTAAATGGACCACATACATCGGTGTGGATTAGTCCAAGTAGATCTTTAGCCCTCTCCACTTGATGTGAATAAGGTTTACGTGTCATCTTTCCAGATAAACATGAAACATACTTGTCAAAGGAGTCATCATCGTTTGACTTAAGCAATCCATCAGATTGTAATTGCTTAATGCGCTTTTTGCTTATGTGGCCAAGGCGACAATGCCATAGCAATGTAGAGTCCAAATTAGATTTGGCCCTTTTGTTGCTTACAACATACATAGAACTATTGTTTGCATTGGAATCACACATATCAATTTCATAAATACAATTACTAGGAACAACATTAAAATAAAACATATTATTTTTCGAAACCGAAATACTTGCATTATTCTCAAAACGATTAACAAATCCATCGTCATACAAACATGAAACTGAAACAATCCCTCTAGAAATAGAAGGTGCGTAATGACAATTATTCAATATAACAACTAGTCCACTAGGGAGAAATAATTGAAAAACACCAATGGCTTCAACAACTGCACGATGACCATTGCCCACGTATAGATTCAAAGCTCATGGCTTCAGCTTTTTAATTATCCTTAGACCCTGAGTAGTATTACAGATGTGAGTACCACAACCAGTGTCAAAAACCCAAGATTTATTAGGAAAAGTAAAGAGTTCTATCGTGAAGATACCTGAAGTGCTAGCTCCTTGAGAGGACTTCTTTCTCTTCCACAACTTAGCGAGATACTCTGTACAGTTTCTCTTCCAATGACCAATGTCACCGCATTGGTGACAAATGGCATCCTTAGCAGGATTCTCTCTTCTTGGTGAAGGGGGAATCTTGGCTCGGGGAGTAAAGTTAGCTACTTTCTTCCCTTTACCATGATTCTTACCCTTCGCAGCATTAGACGGTTTAGCCTTGTTAGGCTTTTGAACCCTTCCTGCCCTAATAGCATTAATGGTATTAGGAGTAGCAGGTGCAACCTTCTTTGGCAACGTTTTCTCATGTAGCTTTAGCATGGCATGCAATTCAGGTATTGTCTTCCCCAGGCCATGCATATTGTAGTCTTGCACGAACCTATCATAGTCCTTATTCAGTGAGGCTAAAATTAGGCTAACTGAAAGCTTCAAGGACATGGGGTGACCCAAACGTTCCAAATTCTCTGTACCCCTTCATCTTCAAGACATAGGAGCTCACAGATTTTCCATCCTCATGTTTACACGCGTGAAAGGCACGTGCAACATCAAGGAGTTCTTGATCAGCTTGTTCAATGAACATGGTCTTCAATTCTTCCATCATTGACCATGCGCCATGACCCTCCAAAAGTTTCTGGAGTTCAGGGGACATAGTCATGAGCATAAGGCCAACGATTTCTCTTGACCTTTTGACCCAAGTTGGATGTAAATCCGGGTCTTGCTCTGGTCCTTCATGACCATGAGGCAAAATCTCTGGTTGATCAGGAATTGGTTGCTCAAGGTATTTAACCAAGTCATCAGTTTCGAGCGCTATCCGAAGAGTACGATACAAATCCACAAAGTTATTCTCAGTCAACTTCATTTTTTCAAGGAATGACTTAACAACCGTGTTGTTTAAGCAAGAGTTTTGATTATTCATCTACAAAATAAAAGTTCAACGATTAGTATTTTCGATAATTACATTCTCAAAGAATTAACTACCCAATTAATCATGTTGAGACTAAGATCCTTGCTTGCACTCCCACTTAATATTAGAGGTCCGACCTTCTAGTATTCAAGTAGGGCAAGAAGGTAAGCGACGGGCGTTAATTGCATTACAAGTGCAACTCTTAGATTTATGAGACGATTCATGAAGTTTATTTGTTGTAGAGTGTTTGGATGGGATGTTCTCTCATCTCTTTCGAGCACCTTTGAACATCTCAAACAAACTTGTTCTACATGTAATAAAGTCATGAGTATGTTTCATCTCATCTTTATGCCTCAGGTTCCGAATCTTACCGGGAACTCGACTTTAATTCGTACCAATTGAAGCAACAATTATTGGCAAAGGTCTGACCAGTGACAAAGATCGCCTCGTGTATGTAATTCGCCCTAGGTCTAACCAGATGACGAAAAACAACTACAAGTGCTTCTAAATTGGATGACATAGACTTAAAAATTTCAAATAGGTATCACATAAGTTTTAAAAAAAACAAATGTCAAAGTGTGTAAAAGAATGCATGCAATTCATTCTCTTAGCACAAGTTAAGAAAACAATTTATTAACTTTTTGGTTTAGGCGTGTTTTACCGCGGGAGAAGATTAAAGAGAGATCAAACCCTATATCCTACTCTACATGCACCCGAAGGTGCAAGTGCTTGGGATAATTATCCCATAAGTGCCGAAGCACCTATGGAACACGGGAGAAGATTAAAGATCCATCAAACCCTAGATAACTCGACTAGAGCACGAAGTGCAATAGCAAGTCCATCATTAGTAAAAACACAAAACGGTGTTGTAGTTTTAAGTATTGTAAAACTAATTGATTTTGCAAATCACGTTGTTGAGAAGATAGTTTATAAGCCATCATTACGGTATGTAAGCCCAACTCGAGTGACAACATGAGTTAGCAAAAACAATTAGAATACAATAAAAACAAGTTTCATAGTTCTTATGTCAATATTAAGATTTGTTCAAAAATCAAGATTTTAACAAATAACACATAGCCGATTCGCAAGGAATATATGGTGTATCAATTTGACATAGTTTTAAAGCTAGTTTCGATATAAGTTCAATCCGTTTTTATGATTCCTAGAATCTTGAATTATTACGTTTTGCAATTCATAATGGAAAACAAATAAGCACATAAAAACAGACAGAAGGTGGTAGAAGCAGAAGACAGACTCTATATGAAAACGGTAAATCATATAAGATCCAAGTCTCGAATGAGTCTTCCCCAAATTGAGGACCAAAGACCCTCATCAAGTTTTCGAGTAAGGTACTTGATGACGTGCAAAGTATCACAAACGTGAGATGCAAAGGTCTTTGACGGATAATAAAAACAAAAGTAATTATTAACCGGTTCAATTTTAACCTACCCAATTTTAATAGATCTAGATCAAGATTAAAATTTTATGACAAGTATGCATGTAATTGTCATTAAAAACATAAATAAAAGAGATTTTAGAGCAAAACAAGCGTGTTTTATTCATGTGTAACCCATGAATGCCATACGATTTGACTCGTGATGCCACTGTTAGGATTTAGAACTAGTTAAACCATTAACTACGAGTACGCAGCAGAATGGATCTAGTATAACAATCATGATTAACACATAATAAAAACAATAATAAAACCAACCTTTTAATTAATTTAATAAATCAATTAATGATCTTGATCTTGAAGCTATAACGGTAAAGTAACCGTCCTCTAACGATTGCTCACATGACACGTCAAACGAACACACTACGATGCTAGTGGTAACTTCACTTCGATAGATCTTGCAACTTAAAACCCTAAGATCCAAAACCCTAATGGGATTGCGTAAGGATCCGGTTTTGTAGAAGTTACAAGATACTTGGAAAAATCACCAATAAACCCTAATTAGGGTTTACAATAAATTGGACTACAAGGGAATACTAAAACTTAGATTATGAGATCTAGGGTTTAGTTATTAAGCTTAAATCTTTATAAGAAAACCACCAAGAAGGATCGATCTTATAAAGGTTAAACCTTTATGTGTGATTTTAGGTTAAAGGAAAAATTTGTTCGGTTTGGGTGTGGGGGTTGGGTCGATCGGACGCAAGAACCAAAGAGGGAGAGACAAAAATTTGTGAGGGGTATGGGATTGTATTTATACTAATCCCTTGCACCTCCTCAAAATTATTAAGGCCCAACCCAACACCTAAATACATAACTAATCACCAAATCAAATATTAGGAGATATTTACTTACCAAAAACAAATAACAAAAAAACTTCTAGAACACCCCATATATATAATTCGGCCGATTAGGCCTAGGGGTTTCTAGAACTCGATTTGTTTCCAAATTTAAATAACGCACTCGCCTTTAATTAATTAAAACCCATTAATTAATTAAACCATCGTTAATTAAATAAAACGTGAAGTTTTTATTATACGTTTAATTATAAATAATAAAACGTAAATAAACGTGTATTCTCCGTATTGAGTGTGTGCCCCCGATAAGCTCACGCATTTACCGATGGCTAAACGATCGCATATCTCAACAGTGATGACAATGATGATAGTGATTACATAGTTGATGAAGAAAACCATGTTGATGAAATAGATGTTTACATGCCAGACTTCCAATTAAATATAGATGAAACTGTTGAGTTCATTGGTTGTGAGGATAGGATCGAGGAGGCTGATGAGGAAGAATAGAAGAGGACATAAAAGTTGTTAATAATGAATACTTTGAGAGTGCTTCAGATGAGGAGAATGAGCTAGATAGGTTAAGAAGGAGGAAGTTGAAACAAATAAGAAAACAAGCACATGCTACTCCCCAAGTGTACAAGACTTACTTCTATGTGGGTCAAGAATTCCTAAACAGGGAAAAAGTTAAAAAGTTGGTAAAGGAGCATTCTATTGAAACTAGGATGGAATTGAGAATGGTGAAAAATGACAATGTAAGATTAAGGACAATATGTGAAGGTGTTATTCCCACTTTGCCACCAAATCAACCCAATGGGCCTGATGTTAGTGGGTCACAAGTCAAAAGGAATCTGACAAAATAAAGAATAGTAAATGGGGGAAAACCAAAAAAGGCAAAAGTAGATGAAGACAATAAGTGTCCTTGGGTGTTATTGGTGTCTAAAGTCAAAGATAAGGAAACTTGAGAGGTGAAAACTTATAGATCCATCCTTAAATGCTTGCAGTCTAGAAAGAACTTGTATGCCACATATAAATGATATTCCGATGAGCGAGTTCAACAACTTGAAACAAATCCTACCATACCAGTTAGAGCTGTGCAAGAGCAATTACAGAGGAATCATGAGTTGACTGTTTTAGAGGCTAAGGAATTTAGAGCAAAGGTAGAGGCTGAAAGAAAGTTGAGAGAATATTATACTACATAGTATAAGATGCTGAGGGATTATGTCTTAGAGTTGCAGCTAGCCAATCCAAACACAACTGTCAAAATACAAGTCCAATCTGAAGCATATCATATAGTTACAACAAGAGTTTTTAAAAGAATATATGTGTGTTTAGGACCTTTGAAGGATGGATTTAAGGCTAGCCAAAGAGATATACTTGGTCTTGATGGGGCATTCAAGAAGGGTCCATTCCCTGGACAACTCTTAACTGCTGTAAGTGTTGACCCAAATAATGGAATCTATCCATTAGCATATGGGATTGTAGAGACTAAAAACACAGATTCTTGGACCTGGTTTCTAACAAATTTGGGAGATGATCTAGACTTTCACATCAACTCTAATTTCACTTTCATAAGTGATAGGCAAAATGTATTGTTTCCTTGGACATCTCTTGTTTTTTATCTATTGCATTTTATATGTTTTGCTAACAAACACTATGTTAATTTGTCATAGGGTATTATTCCAGCACTTGCCAAGTTGTTTCCTTGTGCTGAGCACGAATATTGTGTGAAACACATTCATGAGAACATGAAGCAGAAATGGAAAGGTGAAGCATACAAGAACTTACTATGGAAATGTGAAATACAAACAACAGTGGAGGAGTTTCAAGAAGCAATGAAGGATTTAAGAGAATTTATAAAACGTGCTTATGAGTGGTTATTGAAGATTCCACCTCAACACTGGTCAAGAGCACATTTGTTTTTTGTAAATAGGGAGGTGTAAATCAGATGTGTTAGTCAACAATATGTGTGAAGTTTTTAATGGGAAGCTGGTTGGTGGTAGAGATAAGGCCATTATATCCACATTAGAGTTTGCTAGAGAGTATCTCATGAAGAGGATTGTCAATGTGAATAAGATGATTGCTAAAGCTGATGGTCCACTCACCCCAACTGCTATAAGGTTATTAAAACACAACTCCGATGAGGCAACCAAGTACACAGTCAAATGGGGAGGAGGTATCTTATACCAGGTAAATGGTCATCATCATGATCAGTGTCTAGTCAATGTTCAAACCATGAGTTGTAATTGCAGGAAGTGGGAGTTGAATGGGATACCTACAAACGTTGCAATATCAGTAAACAGGAACATGACCCTTAACAATCAAAAAACAGGTTTAATTGAGGAGTGGGTATATACTAGTTATAGGTTGGAAACATGGAAGAAAGTCTACTCATTCAAAATTAATCCTATTAGAGGTGGACTGTTTTGGCCAAAGTGTAATGTACCAACTACTTTGTTACCACCTAAGCATCAAACACAACCTGGTAGACCACCAAAAGCAAGGAGGAAGTCTAGGAATGAGAGAGAAATGATAAGGATGACAAAGAGTGGAAAGTTGACTAGGGAATACGAGACAGTGACATGTGATAAGTGTGGCAGCAAAGGTCACAATTCAAGGACTTGCACTGGTCCAAGAATACCACCTGGTACTAACAAGATAAAAACAAGAACACCTGGTGAAGACTATAGCTCAGGAGCACCTACAACATCTCAGAGAACAACTCTAACTTCCGCTACTAATAAAGGAAAGGGTGTTGCAACAAATGATAAAGGAAAGGGTGTTGCAGCAAATGATAAAGGAAAAGGTGTTGCAGCAAATTATGGCTCAAAGTAGAAGCAAACTCAACCAAGGAAGAAAGTTATTAAACTTGGTTAATATGATTGTCTGTTTTAAACAATTTGGATCTATATTTTATGTTTTGGGCTATGTGCCTTTGGATCATGGTATGTTATGTTAATTTTCTATTTCTTAAGTTAGAGTATGTAATGGGTCAGTGTGTCTTCTAAACTTATGTTATGTAATGGGTCAGTTTGACTTTATTGTTACTTTGTTTTGTAATGTTATTGTTAATGGCATATGTAAAATGTGATTGTAAAACAACTTTGTATTCATAATCAACTATCATACATTTAGGAATGGCAGATGTGGTTGTCAAACAACTTTTATTCATAGAACATAACATCAAAACAAAATAGACATTCCAACAAGCAGATTACATTAGTACTAAGACATAACATTAAACTAAACCCAGGTTCTAGAAATAACATCAAAACAAAAGATAATCCCAACAAGCAGATTACATTATCTTGAAAACCACAAACAAGATAAAAAAACACCAAGACACCAGCATATACTTCTTCATCCTTGCTCTTCCTTCCACCACATCCTGCAATTGTGCTTGATGGTTGTTCAATGATCTCAAAAGCCCTGGAATGATTAATGTTGATCGACGACACATAGGATGGTCAATCCAATCAATAAACCCACAACACCTCCAAAACCTGCGCCCTGGATTTTCGTTAGTCCATGATGTGATCATAACATCTTGTGATCCACAATGACATCTAACCATTTTTGTGATAGAGAGAAGGAAATAATTAAATTCGGTTAGGTGAAAAGAGAGGTAGATGGTATTAGTTGATAAATAAGGCCCGAGCCCAGTTTGTGGGCTTAGGGTCCAATAGGGTTTCTCTCTTGTAATATCTATATATTGGGATTAATAATACAGAACATCTAATGGAGAATAAACATAAAACTAAATCTATCATGGTAATTAGAGCCAACCTTAAAACCACCACTATCAAAATACACGGTTAATCTAAAACCACTTTTTTCATTGCTTTGCTACCGCTGCATATTATCTTTTATTTTTTTCTTGTATTCAAGTATTAGTTGCTGCCACCAAATTATAAGGAATTTATCCTATCACTAGCCAACACAAAAGGGACCCACACTCATAGTTACAACCGAAAATAGAAAAAAAAAGAGGAAAAAAGAGGAGCGCTTCTTTTTGTTGATATACACCATACGAGAGAAATCATACTATTGTTTTTAGTATGCAATACAATTCACAACAAGCTTTATGGGCTAGTTCTTTTCCACAAGCCCAACAAGTTGTCAACAATATGTATGTACAAATAGGCCCAAGCCCACCACCTGCTACATACCAAACAGCCCTACAGGCCCACCTACATGTAGTACAACCTCAAATGAATGCCTACGCCAGTTTTCCAGCTCAGGTTGCAAGTATGGTTCCTGTACAATTTACGGGACATACTAACATGTCTAATTATGCTTCTCAAGCTACTATGTTTCCGCAAGCATTTCAGACTATGACTCCTCAAGATTCTTCTTGTAATATGGACACCGGAGCATCCTCTCATGTGGCGGACAATACAGGTATACTCACTTCTTTTAGTAATTCGAGCATTTATCTATCTGTATTTGTTGGCAATGGTTACTCTATTCATGTCACTCATACCGGACATAGCTTCTTGCATGCATCTCAAAAGCCTCTTCATTTGAATCAAATTCTTGTCACACCTCACATAATCAAAAATTTAATTTCTGTTCGTAAATTTATCCGTGATAACGATGTTTCTATTGAATTTGATGCTTATGGGTTTTCTGTAAAGGATTACCATACCCAACAGCTCCTTCTCCGATGTGATAGTACGGGCGACCTTTACCCGGTCACTCAGCAACCTTTATTAGAAACTCTAGTTGTTTTGCTTTCCTTTAGTTCCACTACTTGGCACAGACGCCTCGGTCATCCCGGGGACGATGTGCTTCGTCGTTTAGAGTCGAGTAAATTAATTTCATGTAATAAATCAAAGTTGTCCACTTTGTGTCACGCGTTTCAATTAGGTAAACATGTTAAAATTCCGTTTTCTAGTTCTGAGTCTTCTGTTAATTCTGTGTTTGAAATTATCTACTCTGATATATGGACATCACCGATTCCAAGTGAGAGTGGAATAAAATATTATGCTATATTCTTAGATCATTTTTCGCACTTTGTTTGGGTTTACCCTTTGCATAAAAAGTAAGACTTGTTTGATAATTTTGTAGCTTTTCGTGCTTATGTTAACAAACAATTTAATGTCGACATAAAGGCTTTGCAGTGTGACCATGGGGGTGAATATGACAACACCCGTTTCCATAACCTTTTTCGCCAAAATGGCATAGAATTTCGATTTTCTTGCCCTCGTACTTCCCAACAGAATGGTAAATCTGAGCGTATGCTTCGCATCATTAATAACCTTAATAGCACATTACTTTTTCAAGCTCATATACCTCCATCTTATTGGGTGGAAGCTCTTAATATGGCCGCTCACCTCTTAAATATATTACCTTCTACTGCCATCAACAATGAAATACCATTCACCAAACTCTACAACAAAACACCCATATATGAACATTTGCGTGTTTTTGGATGCCTTTTTTATCCTCACGTTGATGTTGCACACAAACTAGAACCTTGTTCCACACCATGCATCTTTTTAGGTTACCCCGCCAATCACCGTGGTTATCGATGTCTCGACTTATCCTCTAATAAGATAATTATCACGAGACATGTACGGTTTGATGAAGACGTTTTTCCATTTGGGAATGTCACGTCTTCTACTAAACCTCCCTATGACTTTGTACTGTCGCCATTACTTCCACCCTCACGCATCATGACCAATCATACACCTGCTGCCCAACCGAGCCAATCTAGTAATCCACCCCCATCACCACCTCATACACCACCAACCCACCAAACCAATGATAGTTCACCACCCTCTGTTTTCCCCGCGACCCAACAACAAACTACCACCGCCTCGAACGCAATTGTTGTCCATTCTGCGGCTCAACCATCACCTGAACCTGTCCAAAATGTTCATCCCATGGTAACACGTGCAAAGTATGGTATTTCAAAACTCTTGAACGCATGTCTCTTAATGTTACCACTTCTTCACCGATTCCTCGCTCTCATGTTCATGCTTTTCGGGATCCTAAGTGGAAAGAAGCTATGCTAGATGAATATAATGCTTTAATTACTAATAGAACGTGGGTTCTTGTACCCCGTCCAGCTAACGTCAATGTTGTTCGTTCTATGTGGCTTTTCAAACATAAGTTTCATGTAGGTGGCTCATTAAGCAGGTATAAGGCTCGTCTTGTTGCTAACGGATGAAGTCAACAACAGGGTATTAATTGTGATGAGACATTTAGTCTGGTGGTTAAACCGGCCACCATTCGTACAGTTTTGAGTCTCGCAGTTTCTCGTCAATGGCCTATTCATCAGCTTGACATGAAGAATGTTTTTCTACATGGAAATTTATCTGAGACGGTTTATATGCACCAGCCTCCGGGGTTTGTTGATTCTGCCAGACCTGATTATGTTTGTCACTTGCAGAAATCATTATATGGCCTTAAGCAGGCTCCTCGAGCTTGGTTTCAACGTTTTGCTAGCTTTGCTACTCGAGTTGGTTTTCAGCACAGTAAAACCGACGCATCTTTATTTATTTATCATGTGGGACCGGACATTGCTTATCTGCTATTATATGTGGATGATATTATACTTACTGCATCGTCTACATCATTGCTACAACGTATTATTGGCTCTCTTCATGGCGAGTTTGCGATGACAGATCTGGGTTCTCTTAATTATTTTCTTGGTGTTTCTGCTCAACGGGCCGCATCTGGTCTATTTCTATCACAATCCAAATTTGCTGAAGAGATTCTTGAGAGAGCTCATATGCAGCATTGTAATCCTTGCAGGACACCGGTTGATACTGAATCCAAGCTAGGTCCTGACGGTGACCCAGTTTCTGACTCCACCTTGTATCGTAGCTTGGCGGGTGCTCTTCAGTATCTTACTTTTACGCGACCAGATATTTCTTATGTTGTTCAACAAATTTGCCTCTATATGTATGATCCCCGTGAGCCTCATCTTGCTGCTTTGAAGAGGATTCTTCGATATGTACGTGGTACTCTTGATCATGGTCTTCAGTTACATGATTCTACTATCACTCAGCTTACTGCATACACTGATGCTGATTGGGCAGGTTGCCCAGTCACCCGTCGCTCCACTTCTGGGTATTGTGTTTTCCTTGGGGATAATATACTTTCATGGTTCGCTAAACGACAGGTTACGGTATCTCGTTCTAGTGCAGAGGCCGAATATCGAGGTGTTGCTAATGTTGTCGCTGAAACTGCCTGGATTCGTAATCTTTTGCTGGAATTACATGCTCCTTTGCATACTGCTGCACTTGTTTACTGTGACAATGTTAGTGTCGTTTACCTTTCTACTAATCCGGTACAACATCAGCGTACTAAACATATCGAGATAGATATACATTTTGTTCGTGATTATGTGGCTTCTGGGCAAGTGTGTGTTTTACATGTTTCGTCTCGGTTTCAATATGCGGATATCTTCACCAAAGGTCTTCCGAGTGCTTTATTTCTTGAGTTTCGTTCCAGTTTGAACGTGCGAAGACCTCCCGCTCAAACTGCGGGGGAGTATTAGTTGATAAATAAGGCCCGAGCCCGGTTTGTAGGCTTAGGGTCCAATAGGGTTTCTCTCTTGTAATATCTATATATTAGGATTAATAATACAGAACATCTGATGGAGAATAAACATAAACCTAAATCTATCACATGGGGGGTATTTATAAGAGGCTAAAGAAGAGGCGGGCTTGCTTTAATTTTTTTGGGCGGGAAATGAAGTGGGGATAAATGGACAATAATACCCCTCTAGGTTTGATGGATAACGCTGGCTAGTGGGGTTGAAAAAGGGGAGGGACGAATGATATATAACGTTGCCCATTTAGAGACAGCCGATGCAACTTTTTTGGTCAATGGACGATCCTTGTCGGTCAGCGTAAAGCACAGGGACGAACGGTGTAATTTACTCTAGTTGTTAACAACCTACATGAGTCTCGTCGGTATTTCTCAGAACATATTAGCCGGAGAAAAAAATTAGAATATGCTTAGATTAATCAAATGTAATTACAAAGTTGCTTAGAGCTTAGATATTTATGGTGTCATCGAGTTGATGTTATAGAAAAAATATTACACATTAACAGTTTTTCTAGAATATCACGTAACATCCAAAACACCAGTCTCTCCATAACACCATATATTTGGTACTGTCAAAGTACCTGACTTTTGGTATATTCCCATAATACGAGAAAAATACTCGAAAACACAACTCGTGATGTGGGTCTCGTGTCACCATTTGACGTTTTTAAGTCCATTTGATGTGGTGGTAGTAAATTAGCACTTAATAATGATGTAATGTGAGACTCGCGCCATCAAATAACGTTCTCGAGCACGACTTAAGCCATGGCTTAGATACCTAATAGATTCTTTTAATTTAATCATTGTGTTATGTTTGTTAGAGTAAAATGTGTCACGAAGGGGATTCCCCTCTTCACTTGTGCCACCTCAGCGCTACATTATCTCAACTAACCAAAACAAAAAACCAACTAAACACCCCCTCACTCACAACTAGTCTCTCTCCTCTTCACTTGGGTCCCACCACTCACTCACAAAAAACCAACTAAAAACATATGGGGCCCATTTTCTTCCTTCTTCCTCTCGTTGAAATCTGGCGAATACCTCACGGCGAAGGGGGAGGGGGGTCGGTGACACGGCGAGCACCGGCGAAGGTGCCACCTCGGATCGACGAGGGCCCCTCACCGTGACACCGTTTACTCTTATAGAAGAAGTTGCATATATCTATCACGTCTGTCTTTTTATGATTTGTTGGCAAAATTTAATGACATTACATTACGTCCACGGTCCACATAGTATAATGTTTTTACATATTTGACTCGTTAGGTTGCTATCAAATTTCTATTTTATGTTTGTTAAAAAGAAAAAAGTTTAAATGTAATCTTGTTTTTTCTCATAAGTAAGGGGGTTAATCTTTACATTCCATTTGGTTTGATTTCAAAGTGGAAATTAACCTAAGATTTAAAAGAAAATACGAAGGGATTATTTTTGTCAAAAAGTCCAAAAGCTTTAAAAATCGGGTGGAGAGACTAAAGTTGTAAATTTTCCGAACTAATTTTTATTAATGATGATATTTCACTAGTGAAAAAACAATGAAATATCACCGGTGATAAAATAATTTCACTAGCGAAAAGAAAAGAAATAAAATATCACGGTTGATAAAATAATTTTATCACTGGTGATATTTCATTTTACCACTAGTGATATTTCATTATTTTTTTCACTAGTGAAATATCATCGTTAATAAAAATCAGTTCGAAAAGTTTACAATTTTAGTCCATCTGTCGATTTTTTTTCAATTTTTTTCAATTTTAGCAAAAACGGCCCATCTTTGTTTTTTTTTTTTCATAAGATTTAGTCTTAGGTAATAAATGGCTAAAATTAGTCCCCTTTGCTTACAACTCAAGTAATAACAAAGATACAAAATAACCCGACTCTTGTTAAAAAATTAGTGTGATAATGGCTAAAAATAATATTCTACATTTCAATTTCAATAGTTACTTGTCTGATTTTAGTATGTATTCTTGCTGTATCAAATATTTTTTTGAGAGAATGATTCGAAAGTGGTATAAACAAAAATAAACATAGATATATGACTTTATGACCCAGTAGTTGTGAGTAACAAATGACATAATAAAAAAGCAAAATTACTCGGTAATAGTTAAGTGGTGCTTCTTTTAACCAACTGCCTTAACTCGTTTGGCTATTAAGGATATCCTTGAGAGGTTGTTATCTAGTTCGAGTCTCTCCGTGAGGGTTTTTTTTCAAGATGGGAATTTATGGGGTTCTGTCCCATAAATGCGTCGATTCGAGGTTGACAGGGAATACCTTTTGGGTAAGTACTGTGAAATCGGATCACTAATTATTATTCGAGGCTGACAGGGACTACCTTCTGGGTAAGTACTGTGGAATCGGATCACTAATTATTATTCGAGGTTGGCATGGACTACCTTATGGGTAAGTACTGTGAAATCGAATAACTAACTTAGTAACTGTCCTAACTCGCCGTTAAAAAAAATGGTTATTCTTTCTTTTTAAATTTATAATTTATGTTTTATTAATGTTCTAATTTAATTGTCAACTATTAATAACAGATAGAGAAATTTGGTCAAGTTTACTGTATTACCCTTTTTTGAAATTGTTACTACAAACTTTAAACAAAAATGAATTAATTAGGTAAAGGTAAAAGTGTAATTATGCTAAAAAATAAGAGAGAGAAAACTGTAATAAATGTATTTTTTTAAACTGTGTGTTTTTTGTCGGAGACATTATTTTGGGACAAAGGGAGTACATGACAGATTCTGATTTGACACGAAATTTAACCTGAAATCAATACAAAAATTAACAGGTTTGAATTGAGTCTAATAGACTTTATGTCGGGTTTGGGTCGACCCATTCGACCCGTTTATTAAACGCATAAACTGGTCAAGTTCGGATTGAAAATAAGTTAAACACGTCGACCTGCCAACCCGTTTTAGATTTAAAAAAATAAGAATTATTTCTATTTTATTATGTGTTTTAGATGTGTTAAGCGGGTCGACTCAAAAACTCGTTGAACATGTTTAACTAGTGTAACGTGTTAACTTTTGTATACAAAACAAAGAAAATGGTTCCAACCCAAACCCGTTTAACCTATTTAGCCATCTAACCTAATATACCCACTAACCCAAACATATATACGGTTTAAAAGGGTAAGGTTTTGGTTATGTGTAAACACGTTAGAATTAACATATATGACCTGGTTATTTACCTGCGTTAAGTTAAACGAGAGACCTGTCATTCCGAGCCCAAGTGGAATTGCCACCCTAAAATATACTCGTAATTAAGTTAGCATTACCAATTGCTTACATTGAGGGGCGGAGGCAGGGAGGGGTCAAGGGGGTCGTCTGACCCTTCGAGCGAAAAATTATAGTGTAAATTTTTGAAAATATTCAGATTTTTTTAAAAAATTTGACCCATTAAAAATTATTTTGTAGTATATTTTATAAAAAATATCAAAGTTTGACCCGAACCAAATTATTTGGCTCCGCCCCTGCTTACATTGAAGCATTACCAAATTGCATCAAAATATACCACATTTTAGAAAATCCCTTCTTAAATTTTTCCAGATTTGAGGCATTACCAAATTACTTGCATGTTGGCAAGATTACAATGACCCATAAAGTTGGCCCACTTGGATACACAAATTTGTTGTCCCTAAAACTTTCTACAACATTACAAAGATTACAAACAACGAAACAATCGTGTATATGTATGAACTATATAGTTAACAATCACCGCGGCTCGATACAAACATCGTCACGAGTTTGTTGAGTAAATACGGAGCTTCCATGTTTGCGGCATGTCCTACGTCCTTAAGTATCTCTAGCTTCGATTTCGGACCCAAATGCCTGCATTACAACATATTTAGCTTTATTAAAACTAGATTGTTATTTGATCGAATGAATAAAGGTAAAAATAAAGATTTTTGAATGATCATCACCTATGTAGCTCATGTGCCAAATCAATTGGGAAAATGTTGTCTTTCTCTCCCCATATTATAAGTGTTTCCTTCACAATCACATAGCATAAATAGCAATTAGTTCAAGCTAAATAATGGTCACTAAGATAGTAAAAAACTACAAGCTAAGTAGACATCTTATTATTTTTCGGACGTTGTCTTCATCAAGAGAAGCGTGTTCTCTTGATGAAGACGACGTGATGAAGACAACGTCGGAGAAATAATAAAATGACTATACTAAACTTGTAGGTTTTCATCTATTTACTTTAGATGAACCTTTCTTATAGTAATTTCGACCATTTTTGCGCGAAATGTAGGTTCGGCGCACCTGAGTAAGAATAGGAAACTGAAGATAAGGTTTTTCCATAAGCAAATACTCCACCAATTCTTGTTTTTCTTTCTTGTATCCATCGGCCTACAATTCAAAACCAAAACCTTAAAAACTTCGTGTAACTTCGATTCATATTTTATGGAAATCGTTCAAATATGCATACTTACGGCGATGAATCCCTTGAGAAAAAAATCAGGAATCCATTTCGAAACATCGAATTTATACATAGACATTCGACACAATGTCCTATATTGCTCTGGCTTCTCAGGAACCAACACATCCACAACACTTCGTCCGAATTTATTCAATAACTCCGATTTCTTATCTTCAGTAAACACAGTTGCACTATTCACAACCACCACCTTTTCTACCGTACTCTTCTCAGCCATCTCGGCCATTCGATACACCACAAATCCGCCATAACTAATTCCGTATACTGAATACTTTTCCACACCTAGCTTCTTCATTACATTGCATACACACTTTGCTTGAAACGTGTCGGTACGTTCACTACTTGTTGAGTATGATTTGCCAAAGAACACGAGATCGGGTATGTAAACGTTGAAATCACGACTCAGTTGAGCTACCTATACATATAAAAGAAATTAAAGAACGAACTTGTCACTTTTTATAGTTATGTGTAGCTCTTTATTTCATATTATATGCTAAAACAAATTTATCTTCGACATTGTGTCTATTTTGCGCATGTAAAATGATTATTTTACCCTTGGTTTTCAATAAAACAGTAAAAAGAATTGAGTTAAGTGAGTGACCTGCAATACGAATTGCCACTTAGAGTTACCACCGTATCCATGAACAAGCACAAGGTTAGGCTTATCGTAACGTCGATGGTTAGGAACTAACATATGCATTGTTGTTTCGCGATCATCAAGATCAACCGAGCAAGGTGAAAGGTTGCAGTACGAAAAATAAAGAGATAGAAGAGCTTCGGAAGAGCTCACTGGAAGACGTTTGATTCCACCATAAAGCGACAGAAGACGGCGAGGAAGCCGTAGCGATGGAAATGTCGAAAACATGATGTATGGCATATGGTTTTAGTTTTTGTTACGTTTTTCATATTTATGGAAAATTTTGTGGCTTTGAAAAAATAAAGTTTAGGAAATATCTTGTTTGGTAAGTGTCATTTTCAGTTTATTTATGTTTTTAAGTAAACATTAGGATAATGCTATTATTGTTGTTGATTAGGATATTATACTACTTGTTAAAAAAAAAAAAGGATATTATACTACGGTAGATGGTTAATTACCATAAGAGCCGAAGCTGCCTTATCTATATCTATATCTATACTATTATATAAAGAGGCTAACTCTAAACCTAACTCCGATCTTAAAATTATCAAACCTAACTCCAAGCCAAAAATTAATATAGCAATATTAGATTTAAGCCATTATATCATATTTGATAAATTAATCTCATTCATTCATTTTTTAAAACAAACTTTTGTAACAACTTTTGTAACAACATTTGTAACAAACTATTTAAAAACATTTATTTTTAAATTAAAATATCTTTTATTTATTTATTTATTTTTAATCTAATTTCGCCATATTTTTAAAATTTCGTGCTCTTTAGTTTAACATCCATTTTAATATAATTTTTGTTAAATTTTAATTCTTTTCATTGATATTGAGTTTATTTTAATTTGATTTAATTTTTTTTATAACTTTCATTTCACTTTAAATATACATTCGATAAGTTAAAATGTAACATTTGTTCGTTAAAAAATAGTTATCGGGTATCCGCCGCTGCATTGCGCGGGTACCATGCTAGTGGCTATCGAACACAATAACATTTTATCCTTTATAAGTGAAAATTTATAATAATCTAAGAACCTATCTCTATCCTTCTAAGTTATAAGACGGCCACTAATCCCCAAAAAGAGAATGAAATTAAACCTGGCAAAAAAGAAATAAACACTTTGTTGAGGAACGAAGCTTCGTCTTTGTTTTTCTTCAAAGCCTCAATCCGCTCTCGCTCGCCGCTACTAACGGGGTCTCGGTTGATTTCCCCTCCTTTAGCTACTCAGATGTTTAAGTTCACTAAGTTTGAAAAGTCCAAAGAGCGCAGCTTGGATACGGTTTACCGATCGAAAATCCATGGATCACAGACGGTATCTTCCCATGGCCTTTCGCCTAAAGCGCCCTTCCTTCTCAATGCCCGGGCATCCATCCAATGCATTCTCCACACATAATCCAATAAAACACAAATGCAACTTTAATCTGTACGTAAAAAAATGTGTTTATGATTTGACTACGGATTAAATTAGTACTGGAACAAAATGATTAGGTCAAAAATCGAATACAAAATTAATGAGAGAAAGGTATTAGGGTACATGTTTCCTTTTTCTTTCTTGTGGTCCTTAACGCATTAAGGGGCAAACATTATCTATAAAAATAGATGTGTAGACATACTAAATTTAAACATACTAGACGAGTACCCGCGCATAACGGCGAAAATTCTCTAGCAACAGATAATTAACACGATGCGATATTGTGGTAACTGTTTCGGTGACGTTCAAAATATAACGTCAAAAGATTAAACTTTTATTGCAAAGCGTTGTAACATGTTATAATTCAAAATATCTTATAAGTATGTTTCAATTTTATGAAAGGGTGCCATTTGTTTAATTAACCAAACTTTATATCTTTTTTAATGAATAAGATTTGATTTAAGTTCTTTTGGATACCAAAGTTTTTCTAGGATACAAGGGGACTCATCCCCACCATCCATCTCCATCTTATTCAAGGGCTGAGATTAAATCCCCAATTTACACAACTTTCTCCTTTCTTTCTCATAAAAACACACACCCGTTCTTTCACTTCTCTCTCTACCCCGATCTACTTTCTCTCTCTAAAATTTGAAGCGAACAATCACAACATCATCATGAATCCATCACAATCGATTAATTAGATCGAACTTAACATGAATTCATATCAGGTTTGTATTCTTATAATCTATGCTTATTTTTTTTAGCTTATTTGATTTTGAATAAGCTTATTAGTTTATTTTCATTAGCTTTGTTGAACGAAATATGCCGATTGATAGTTCTTATTTTGATCAATTTATTCTAATTAGCTTTTAATTAGGTGATTTATGTGAATAAGCTTATTTGTTTGAATAAGATTTTTAACTAGATGAGAGTTATAAATAATCTTGAGAATTAGATAGGAGTTATGTGAATAAGCTTACAAATTACACGAGAGTTATGAATAAGCTAGCTTATTAGCTTAGGTTGACAAATCGTAAGGTATTTTATGTAAGTTGGATTAAGTTTGCTGATGTAGGCTGCAATAAGCTTGATATATCATGTATGATATATATATATCATATATGATATATCACCACTTTTCATATATGATAGATATATCATATATGATAACTGATGATATATCATATATGATATAACTATCATATATGATATATCAAATAAACCATAGGAAAAAACAGATTCTGTATGAGTATTTTTTAGAAAATCAATATAAACTCTTGAAACTTGTCTTCTATCATATATATGAGTAATTTATTTTGGTGTTAAAATGTTGCATAATATGTTCTTTTTATCTTTTATAAATGCAGTCAGACAGAGATGGTGCGATTGGCAGCTTTGGAGCAAAGCAGAGAGGGATGTTGATTATAACAAGAGGATGTGCATGGATATGTTTTAAGGATCAAGACGGAGTAGGCGTTGTTCATGAATTCATCATCTGATAATCTGTTTTTTTTCCATTTTTTTGATTTTGTATAAATTGTTATCATATATGATATCAGAGGTATATCATATATGATTTTACATTAGGTTACGTTCGGTTTGAATTATCATATATGATTCTGTTCAAAAGTACATTTTTATGTTATGAACAAGTGTTTGATTATTAATTGTGCATACTCTTTGTTGTAATCATGAATTCATCAGATTCTTTATTTAATAAATCCAAGTTTTTCTTGAGTGTCATATATGATAGTGCATGATCATATACTCCGTATGACTTAATTTATAAAAACCACCATGACATAATACCAAGAAAGTTAAATCATATTAACAAGATGTTGTACGAGATACCAATTGATTACAAAATCGTCCATATACTTCAAAACTCCATTAGGAGATTACAAGAAAAAACAAACAATAAACGTAAAAGAAAAATTCACGAGCTTATTCATTAAGCTTCTTGGCCTTTTGGATGCTTGTAATGTTCAACACGCCTTGTAAACAACCTTCTCTACACAAAAAAGAAGATTTAATTCAATTTTCAAGCACATAATCATATATGATATATTTGATCATATATGATATTTAGCTTATATCATATATGATATAGCATATCATATATGATACTTCATTAGCAAGTCATACTAAATATGTTCAGCCAGATTAATCCATTAAAAAAAGAGTTAACTCAATTTTCAACCACATTATCATATATGATATATCTCATCATATATGATATTTTAGCTTATATCATATATGATATAGTATATCATATATGATACTTCACAAACAGGTTACACTAAATATGTTCAGCGAGATTAAGCTAAAAAACCTTATAATTCATGAAAATAAGCTAATAAGTTAGCTTATAATTCATCATAATAAAGGTGATGATTATCAATAAGCTTATTCACATTAAGCATCAAGTTACCTTATCATTTGACATGTTAAATTCATGTAACTTATCAAATAAGCTATAAAAAATAAGATGAGTTATAAGCTTATTCAGATCGAATAAGCTAAAAAAGATGAATCGAAACAGATCGAATGAACTTTACCTTATTTATGAAGAGGATGATCGATTTGTGATGGTGATGATCGATGGATTTGATGTTTGTGTTGATAAATTAAGATGTAAATATGTGTGTGTGTGTGTGTGTGTGTGTGTGTGTGTGTTTATGTGTGTTTTAAAGAGAAGAAGAAGAAGAAATCGATCCCAGATTTGTGAGAGTGGTAGGTGGTGTTAGTGGTAGGGGTAAAATGACGAAACTACCCCTCCGCTTTTTTTTTTGTTTTTAATATGAGTTGTTGGATGAGATGAGATGGACGGTCCAGATTTGTCCCCTTGTATCCAAAGGATACAAGGTATCTTAAATAACCGGACTCATAAGATTTGCATGTAATAGTTTTTAGTGGGACCCACATTTTTCAAATATTCAATATTTTCAACTTTCAATCAAAGAGATACACCCTTTATAATGTAATATAAATATACATTAGTGGGACCCATATTTTTCCAGCATTCAACATTTTCAACTTTCAACTAAAGGGATACACCCTTTATAATGTAGTATAGATATATATTAGTGGGACCCACATTTTTCAACCATTTAACATTTTCAACTTTCAACCAAAGAGATACACCCTTTATAATGTAATATAGATAGTTAGGCGTTTCTATCCATCATTTCCTCAACATCAATGTGCTGTTTCTTGCTTTTTTGACGACTCAAATTGAAAGTTATGCTTTATGATAATGTTGGGACCAACGGTCGTCCGATTGCTAAAGCAACATCTTTTACGTGCAATCGATGTGTTGCTTGTAAGCGAAGTTGAAGGGACTAGAAAAAGATCTAGGCTTGGCGTGAATGCAAAGCTGCATATTGTTAGAAGATAAATATGACCCAAGCCTGGTTTGTGGGTTGATCCATTAGGGTTTGTATTATGTAATCTATATATTGTCTTTTAATAATACAACCTACGGGTATGAAGTCAAATGTAATATGATTATAAGAAGAGATTTATTTATAAATAACACGACATCACATAGTAGTTTGTAATTTTATGCAAAACTGGGAACACTCTGGAAATTATATTGACCAAATGAATTGGGAGTGTATTTGGCGTGTTGGAAAGAAAGTATAAGTGCAAAGTGATAAGAATGACAAGAACACCTATAATTTCTTCTCATAAAATTGGTACTTATCTGCCTACTAGGTGAAAAAAAATTGACAGTTTAAAAGTAAAAAGAGTGGGTCATACTATAAAGACTCTTTGTGTCCCATCAAGAAGTACAAAAAAATGTTTTTTTTTACCTTTTCTGGTTCAGTCAAATAGTCAAACATGATTTTGTTAGTTTCTATTCTGCATTTTTATCATTTTAATGCTTTTGACTTGTAAAAACTTATTATTTTATTCACACTTCAGTTTCACAGTTTTATAACAAATACAAAATCAGATTATTTGTATGGATAAGAGGATAAATATGAAAAAGTTGTACTACTTCCGTCTCAAAATTATAGTCAATTTTTCTTTTACAAACGGTTTTAAATTAGTTATCCATTTCAAAAATAAATTTGATATGTAATTCAAGTTTATTGAATTACTTTCACTTGAGGTTAATATTACATAATTTAAATAAGTTGTAAATTAATTAAATAAATGTAAAACTGTCATTATGCAACAAGTAAGAGAGCAAAATGTTTAATTGTGTGTTTTTTTGTCGATGAACAATAATTTTGGGACGGAGGGAGTATAAAAATATAGAATTTAATTCAATACTACTACTCTTTCAAAGTTTACAGCCTGTTCTTTCGGAAACTTGTGATGTTTTTATGATCATTATTTAAACTTGATTCTCAATTGTGTATTGGCAAGTACTCTTTAAGTCTACTTGTAAGAAATTAATAACAGATGAACAACGTAAACTATCAGAGTTAGTTTCTAAGTCAAGTCGTTAACGAGCCACGATAATCCGCAAATAACGGACCACCAGGGACCATTCCGAATAGACAAAAGATATTAAATGAAGGTTGGAAGTTATCTATCACGATCGATGAGAGTTATTTATGAGATTTATGCATATGCAGGTAATAATAGCTCTGGAATGGTTTAGTTTAAACTAATTGTTCTTTTTGTTCAAGCGAAAGTGTCACAAATTATTAACAAGATCTCGAGAATGTGTTGTCGCGTCTTTAATAGTTTATAAACGGCCTTTTCTTCGATTAGGTTTGGGTTTTCGGTGTTTCAATGTCGAATTTGTCCAATCTTTGAGAGACTATTTTGTTGAAACATGGTTTATTTTCTGAAAATGCAAGTCTTACTTTTTCCTCTAAACTTTTGGAGGAACCAACGCTTTTACTTTGCTTTAAAATCTTCTCTACGCTCTATACATTTCATACTCTTACATATACATTTTTAGTCATTTTTAATACAAAACTTTCAATGAAGCATACATCAACTCCCTTCTAGTAAATAATTTTCGGGTTAGCCCTTTCACCAACAATGTTTAAGTTCCTCTCTGCTTACACATATTAGCAGTGTTGTCAAAAACGGTTTAGACGGCCATCAAGCGCCGCGATTTTGCCCTAGGCGGTCAAAAAAACGGTTAACGACAAGAAAAAAGGGCTTTAGTGACCAAAATTGAGTGACCACTTTTTTAATTCGTCACTAATCAGTGACGAGATAATTTTGTGGTCACAATTTTTCGTCACTAGTACAAAGTCAGTGACGAACTTATAAGTGGTCACTATGTAATCACTAAATTACATTTTTAGTATTTCTATTCGAAAGAGTGACTAAAATTTTGGTCACTCTTTTTGGTCACTTTTTAACTAATTAAAATAAATAAATATATTCTATATACTTATTAAAATTTGCGTATTCATGTAGTATTCGTAAAAAACCACGCATCCCAAAAAGTATATTAAGTTAGTAAACATTTGTCTTTGTTGTAGCAATCCTTCCTGTAATATATTAGAGAGAAAAAATAATTGGACCAAAAAAACTTGGGCCAGAAAAATATAGTTTAGTTTAAAAAAGTCTAGCCCAATTCAAATTCGTGAATACATTATCCATTCTATTTTATTGAACATATTATCCACTCTATAACATATAAAAAAAAACCTCCATCCACTACAAAAAAAAAAGGCTATGGTGACGGAAATTTAATGACGAATCTTATTTTTCGTCACTGTTTGCACAATTTTAGTGACGATATATAATTTTTGTCACTATATCTCGTCACTTGCATATATTTAATGACGAAATAATAAATCGTCATTAATTTGTATATTAATGACGAAATATCCGTCACCGAGTCTAGTACTAGTCAAACTGATCCTTGTTCCGCTCCTTAGTCACAGAATTTTTGTCATTGAGGTTAGGGGTGTCATTTTTTCCGACCCGACCTGAGCTTATTCGGGTCGTGTTACTCGGGTTGAAATTTAAATTCAGGTTAGTTGGATCAACCCGACTAACCCGAATTCGAAATCGGGTCGGATATCAGGTATGATATTTATGTTTAATTCGGGTTCAGGTCAACCCGATTGACCCGATTTTTTTTTTTTTTAGCATTGACCCGACTTCGACCCGACCCGAATAACCTGAAACCGACCAACCCGATCCGATTCCCACCCTAATTGAGGTTATATGCTAAAATGATAGAAAATATTTCGTCACTCACTTAAGCAAAAAAATAAATGCATCTAAATAAATGTAACAGTCAAACTACAAGGACTAAAACTGACAAATTGCATAAGTGTTATCCACATCACAACTTTGACTAGTATAAACTAAGAAATGGATCTGATCATTTTCATCATTCCATAACTTCGCCTAAATCACTTCATCATTCCATCACTTCGTCACTTCGCTAAATAAGAAATGGATCTGATCAGTCATCAATTTGTCATTCATTCATCACTTCCTATTAAAGCTTAACAACCACTCATTTACGGTCGTTTGTTCGTCATTTGATTGCGGCAAAAGTTTTTGTAAGTTTTCGCTTATCATTTACGGTTATTTTGCTTAAGTGAGTGACGAAATATTTTTGTTATGGAGATTGTTTGTAAGTATTTGATAAAATGATTGTTTCAGTTATGGAGATAGATTCGTATAAAATGATTGAAATGATTGTTTCAGTTATGAAATGATTATTTTGCTTATTATAGTTATAGGTTCGTGATGTGCTGAATTAGGCGTGTTTATCCGTCAGATTTATCTGGTGCTGATTAGAGTGTTAGGTTTCACAATCGTACGATTGATTCGTGATTTTAACATGTGATTTATGGAATAAGCTATAATATATCCGTGTTGCTGGTGGTAGACGAAATTATGGTAAAAAGTTCTTCGGAGATATTTCGTATAGGTTGAAGTTGCGCAGATACGAAATTGTTAGTTGTGATTTGTAGTATAAGTCGAGTAATATGGTTGTTTGAAAATAGATTGTTGGTTGAGATATATTTGTATTATTAAGTACGTGATGTGCCAAATTGGGCCGTTAGTAAGCATTGATGACAGATGAAGTTGTGCAGTAAGACTAAGGTTAGTAGTTGTTAGTAGATTCTATGTACCAGATAGATGTTATGCGTTTTAAATCTGTTAGTAGATGTGATTTATAGTTATGGTGATTTCTCCCTAATTTTAAATCTGGTTCAACGCGAAGTTTCGTTACGTAAGTAGGATATTGTGATTGTTGTGTGTATGTGAATATGTATTCGTAATGGTTCGGAGTTAAGGAGTTATGATTAGCAGATAGATGTTATGCGTTTGTTAGATGTTATGCGTTTGTTTGATGCAATTAGTTTGGCTTATAATCGTTAGTTTGTAAATTTGATGATATTTTGTAACTGCTGTTCTCGCTAAACAACTGATGTTTTAAATTGATTTGGCGTTTTAACTGGTTTTTATTACGTAAGTATTACTAATCTGAATGTTTAGACTATATTATTACGTCATTGCACAATGCTTATTTCAAGGAGCTTAGTGTAGGTTGGACAATGGTTATATTAGGTGCAGATTCGTAACAAATTGTTATGAATACCATAACAAATTTGTGTGCATTTCATGATTGCTTATTGATGCTTAATAATTCTATGGTTTAAATGATGTTGGCAATATAACCATTTAACCACTGTAAACAATCACATTGGAACCACAAAATACAATTTACTCTATAAAAAACACTTCATGTTTCTCTAATCATCATCTTCATTTTCATTTATCTTTTGTTTTTCACTTTCTTCTTTAACTGCCGTCAGTCACTGACATTCTTCACAAATCCACAATACATTTCTATGTTCGATTACGCAATACAAATCCTGACTGACATTCTTCACAAATCCACAATACAGTCCTGACTGACATTCTTTAATATGGTCGATTACATAACTTTCATTTATCTTTTGTTTTTCACTTTCTTCTTTAACTGCCATCAGTCCTGACTGACATTCTTCACAAATCCACAATACATAACTTCTAAAAATAACCTCTGGTAATGGATGACTAAAATCAGTGACTATAACACATAACTATCATCGGACGAGCGTAATCGACCATATTAATCTCATTGGCAGGGGCTAGAGTCAAATGATTACAAAAACATGGACTAGAAACCAAGCCACAAACATGGACCATATTAATCTCATTGGCAGGGGCTAGTAGTTAGACCGATACTATAAGTTATGTTAAGAAGTTAGACCGATGCTATAAGCTATCTTATGAAGTTAGACCAATACTATAAGTTATGTTATGAAGTTAGACGGATACTATAACTTATGTTAAGAAGTTAGGCCAATACTATAAGTTATGTTAAGAAGTTAGACCCATACTATAAGTGTATAAAGTGAATTTTGAAGACTGAGTTGTATACTTTTTACGTCAGGTTTCTTGATTTTACCCTAAAAATGGATAAGTCTTGGATGAGCATCTATGATAGGATGAATGATCCTGTATATGAGGCTGGTGTGATAGAGTTTCTAGATTTTGCATATCGTGACAAAGATGAGTCATTGGCTATTCCATGCCCTTGCAAAAGCTGTAACAACTTTCGTGATAAAAATAGAGAGACTATGTATAAACATTTAATGCTAAACGGAATTACTAAAGGTTACAAAACGTGGAATTATCACGGAGAGGACTCGGATGATGATGATGGTGATGATATGTTAGTTGATGAAAATAGTGGGGTTGATGAAATTAATGGAGCTACCGATGATATGAGCGATGATGACCTCGATGAGATGTTAGACAACATAGGTCAAAGTATGTGGGGCGATGATTGGCAGACTAGAGGCAACTCTTCCTATCCCGTTGATAAAAATTTAAACACTCTTCGCAAATTATTAGATGAATCACATGAAGAGCTTTATGCAGGATGTAAAAGCTTTTCCAAGTTCTCTTTTGTTGTTACCATTTTACATTTGAAGACAAGTAGTGGATGGTCGGTGAAATCATTTGATGCTACACTCGATTTATTTAGAAAAGCTTTGCCAACTCCATCCTCAGTTCCGAAGAACTTTTATGAAGCAAAAAAATATGTTCGTGATTTGGGGTTCGGAGGAGAGAAAATACATGCATGTGTGAATGATTGCATTCTTTATAGAAATAAGTATGCAAATCACACCCGATGTACAAAGTGTGAGGCACCTCGGTTTAAAAAGGATTCAAAGGTACCACAAAAGGTACTTAGATATTTTCCCCTCGTACCTAGGCTTTAAAGGTTGTTTATTAATAAGCAAGTTGCGTCTGATATGAGGTGGCATAAGGAGAAACGAGTCCATGATGATAATATAACTAGACATCCGGCGGACACTGAGGCTTGGAAAAACCTTGACAGATTTGATCCTTCATTCGCTAGTGATCCACGTAATATACGTTTAGGTTTGGCAACACACGGATTCAATGCATTTGGTAACCTAAGTAATGGCCATAGCATATGACCCGTTTTTATCGTCCCATACAACTTACCTCCATGGAAATATATGAAGGACCCATACATGTTCATGTCATTGTTAATTCCTGGTCCTACCTCACCGGGAATTAAGATTGATGTTTACTTTGAACCGCTAATTGATGAACTTAAGGATTTGTGGGCCGGTGTCAATGCGTATGATGCATTAAGAAAAGAGTATTTTACATTACGTGCGGCATTGTTGTGGACTATAAATGATGCATTAAGAAGTAGCAGTAGGGCATCACGTAGGAGAAGTATATCAAGAACAAGAGCCACATTTGAATATGCCCGTGGATTCAAATTTAAATCAACCACCCTTAACGAGAGGTTCTGTCCCCTTGGAATTTGTAGATGCATCAACTTTTGATGACTCAACAGATGACGAATCCGCTGACGAATCCACTAACGAATTTACTGATGATGATGACATTGACTCAACAAAATCACTATCTCCGTCTCACGAGGAATTGCCGCAATATTATTGTTCTGATTCAGATTAGATTTTCTTCCGTTCATCTTTGTTTCTATGTTTTAAATTTATTGTAACAACAATCAACAATCGTTCTATGTTTTAGATTTTTTTATGATTAGTTGTTGATGATGATTATTCTTTGATCACAAATGGTTTTGTGCGTCTTTCTATTTGATTATTCTATTGCTTTTTGTGTTGATTATTGCTAATCTATAACCTTGGTGTTCTAGGAATACAGGAATATGAATACTAGTGAAATTCATGATAATGAAGAGCTGATGAATCCAAGTCGTCAAAAGTTGAAGAAAAAACGAGTGGAAATCAAGGTAATGAAATTATATTGGTTATAGTGGTCTTTAATTATATTATTGCTTTTGGTCTTGATTATTGCTAATCTAACACCTTGCTGTTCTTATATATATATAGGAAAACAGAAATATGAATACTAGTGAAGTTCATGATAATGAAGAGCTGATGAATGCAAGTCGTCAAAAGTTGAAGAAAAAACGAGTGGAAATCAAGGTAATGAAATTCTGTTGGTTATAGTGGTTGAGCGAAATAAACTCAAAGAAATGGAAATGGGTAGAATTCTCTTGTTTGGTATGCTTGGGAAATAAGATAGCAGTGAAACCAATTCTCTCTAGGATTTCAGTTACACTAGTTTTACTATATAAGATGAACCACAACTATGTTTTAGTTATACTATATAAGATGAGCCACAAATTTGGTTTATAAAAGTTACAGTACTTTTTTAGCTTCTTTACAAATTATCAAATAGAATTGACTTACTTTGATTAGGACACTCTATTTTATACATAACATAAGTGTGTCATATACTTATTCACAGTGAGTGCAATATGATAGGTTAAAAATGTCATCAGAATGTATTCATGTTAGAAAATGAGTAACATGTATATCCAGCTTTCACATCATCAGTTTATTATGTATATACAGGAAAACAGAAATATGAATGCTAGTGAAGTTCAGAGTTATGAAGAGATGGTGAACTCAAGTCGTCAAAAGTTGAAGAAAAAACGAGTGGAACACAATGTAATGAAATTTTGTTGATTATTGCTTGAACCTGGGTCACATAGCAGCTCTGTTCTTTACTTATTTAATATAAAGTTTTCAGATTTCCCAAAAACGTATTTGAGTTCTATTTTGATATGTATTTAGGAACAAAGAAATGTGAATGCTAGGGTAAGTCAAAATAATGAAGGAAGGGTGAACTTACGTCATCATAACTTGAAACAAAAGGTACCGCAAAACAAGGTAAAAGACTGGACCCTTCTTGTAATGATTTTTTTTCGCAATGTTTATCATTCGGTTATTTCTTTGGCTGTTAGGTATCTAGTGAAGTTCAAGGATCAATTCCTTTAATGGAACCTGGGCTTCCTAGAGGAAAAAGTCAAATGGTAAGTCAAATCATGTTTGGGCTTCCTAGAGGATCATTTCATTCTCAACTACCTTTTTAGTCTTTTACGATTCAGTCGTACAAAACATACTCTAAATCTTTTATATATTACTTGATTTATCTTAGTGAGTTGTTGATTCATACTTCGCACCTTATGCTTAAGGTAGTTTAATTTTTTCAAGTTAACTTGCATGTTTTTTTTCATGTTTAATTCTTCGCCTATATTGCCATGTGTCTTTGCTGGCCTTTTGTTATCTTGCTTAGGGGTATGATATGTCTACGTGTCACCTCCCCATACCCTGTCTTTCTGGTGGGATTTGGGTGGGTACTTAGCCTATGATGTTCAACTAGGTACTTAGCCTATGATGTTCCTGGACTATTTTAGTTTATAAGCTCACTAGGTACTTAGCCTACGATGTTCCTGGAACCGCAGAAGGTTTAAATTGCAGGGGAACATGACCCTGTACACCCTTGTTAGGTGCCGACTGACCCTTTCCCATGGACCTAGTCAGATACATTTCCCTTAGAACGCTACATGTATACAGACTCTGTTTTTTACTAGCTGATTTGATCTCACTTACAAAGTATACGAAGCTGGATTTGAGTATTGAGTATATACAACATCATTTGTGATCTGTTGAACTTAGTCACGTTCTTTATCCTTATGTTTCACTTCATTTGTTTATTTGAGACCAATCTTTGTGCTCAGATTCCTTCTCTTAAGTCTAAAACGGATATTTTGCTTTTTATTATTTTTTGACTTCGTATCCATGATGGTATTAGGGGTTTTAGGATGTGCGTGCTAAATTAGTTATCGCATTTAGTTTGTGTTTGAGTAAGTTTATTATCTTATTGTTTTCTTAGAATACAATCAGCTCTTTGTATTTAGGTTGTGTTTGAATAAGCTTATTTGTATTATGTGGTTGGTCGTGTTCGGTACTTGACCATTACTTTTGGCCTTAACTTCTCAAAAGAGCAAAGGCTGTTTGAAAATAATTCTAGTCGAAACAAGAAGATATGGAGTGGGTGGTTAAAAATTGAGATTAATTTTATAGCATTTGTATCTTATTTCTGATTACATGTTATTATATTATGCTTATTTAGGAACAAAGAAAGATGGATGCTATGGGAAGTCAAAATAATGAAGGGATGGATAACTTACTTCAGAAAATGTTGAAGCAAAAGGTAGGGGAAAACCATGTATTAAACTCATACGTTGCATCAGAACATGTTAACCTTTTGGAGCTACTAGCCTTAGTTATACCTTGCGTAGTTATTCCATATTGTGACGATCTAGAAGCTATTAATATAACTGTAATTCGTTGTTTCTTACACAATATATGTTATTCGAATGCAAATTTCTGATCATACCATGAAGAGGAAAAAAACCTCGAGAGTTCAATATTCTCTGGAAAAGGTGTATTCAGAAGGCCTGATTCGCAAAATCCAAGTACTAATCATGATCTTCAGCCTATCCATAAGGAACGTGACTATTTGCGGTTTCAAGATCAAGAATCGGTTATACATGAAGATAATGTTACAATGGATAACCAGTATCAAGAGGAAATTAATTCTCCACAACTAATATAGACACTGGTGCTCATCTCCAAGAAAAAATTAGTTCAAATTCAAATGGTGAGTTTTGCTAATCTAAAAGTATGTGTTTCATGGAATAATAAATTGATTCTTATTTTAAGTAAATCTACGTAGGCACAACTGTAACTAGAAAGGAAACGAGAGCTTTGAGTGCAAATAGAAAGAGCAGGTTAAATCAGAGAAAATTGGTTTTTGAGGTCGACGATTGTGCGGGACGTGTAGTTTGGGACGATAGCCAGATCTTTATCACCAAGGGTGGATGTGTGGTACGAGAATGTGTTGTGTTTGATGGAAAGACTTGGAAAAAGCAACCTCAATTGTTGAAAGAAGATATCATCAGCAAGACGACATGCCCGATTATGGCACGTGCTATTAAGATTCAGCTAGCGACCCACCATAGAACTAGGCAATATCAATTGCACAAGCATTACCTGAAGTTCCCTACTCAAGAGGAGGCAACCACACATCCACCAGATGGTGTAAAGGTTGTTGAGTGGGTCCTCCTATGTGAGAGGTTTGGAAGCGAAAAGTTTCAGGTTCTATCATAAACTCTTCTTAGATATTTGGACTTGTTTATGCTGTTAATATGTCGACATTGACATATAAAATTGAATAACCCATTCTTTTACTTTTAATCACGCAGAAAATAAGCACTATAAATAAGCAGAACCGAGCTTGTAACCAGGTTCCTCCTACTGTTGGTACGAAATCAGTTGCAAGGAGAATTCACGCGGTATGCGTGATGGGAATTTTGATCTTTTACATTTAGGCAATTGTAAAAACTAGTGCAATTTTAAAAAGGTATTATCTGCTTTGGTCATAACTGTTGACGATCATTTGAAACAGAAAAGGATAAAAGGAAAAGAAGTAACAGCGATTGGAGGGTACAAGATAGCTTACTGGTCTAAAAAGAAGAAAGCTATGATTAATGAGAAGGCTGCTAAGATTTGGGTAATTTCTCTAGTATTGCATCTTTGGCACAAATTAAATTATATTCATTTATTAGTGGTTATAATGATATCCTTTTTTATTATGCAGAGCGAGTTACGAGATGAGGAAGCTAGTTCTTCAAGTACACCGGCTGAAATTTACATTAAAAAACTGGGTCATATTCCGGGACATGTAAGGGGGCGAGCAGCTTCTACTAAGCATGTTTTCGAGACTGAAAGCTTAAGAATGGATCTTAACTCAGAAAAGGAAAAAGCAAAACAGTTGGAGAAAGATCACCTTGAATTGAAGGAAGATCATCTCAAACTACAAAAGAAGCATGTCAGCCTTACAAAAAAAGTCAACTATCTATTGAAGAACTTTACTGCATGGAATTCTCCGGAAAGTGTAAGTTCATATCTCTTTTAGTTTTCCTTGCGTAATTACCAAGATAAATGCAAGTCTCTCTTTGCGATTCCCTGGATAATATAACTCGTGCCCTGAAATATATAACCTGACCGCCTGTGGGCTTTAACTGCCTCCCTCTCAACTATAGATTATCACTATAGTTACTTGCTTCCTATATATAGCCCATGTTCAATGGGATCTTTAGCTTAATATGTCTAGCATTTTAGGGGTGTTTGGATATGCTTGTTTTTGAATATTTAGTATAGATTTTACTTAAAATTTGCTTCTATTTGATGTATTAGGATCAGTTAAATTCATTTTGATTAATAGATATTCATTAAATCAGAAAAAGGAAAACATAAATAGTTGCTTAGATTGAAAAATTTACCACTGTTTGAATAGTAGAAACCATAGTATTAGGCCTAGTTGTTATTTGTGGCTAAAAAAAGTCTTAAGTAACTAGTTTGTAGTCATTTTACTTCTCTTTATCTCATTATAAATTTTGAATATTGCTGCCTCAGATCGTTTTTTTAAACTTGTAAGTTACACACTTTTGGTTGCATGTGAATTGTGAAACATATTCCAGGTCTAAATTGTTTTTCTAGGTAATGCATTATCTTTGTTGTTTAGTTTAGACAATGTTTAGTAGAATAATATAATTCACGTAAATAATATTGTAATGAATACAATGCCTATGCCTGGTGTAATTACTTATAACAAGAGATAAAATGAGTGAAGCCTGATACCAAGTAAATACAGAGGCCTAATAATAAGCTAATAAGCATTGCTAACACGCTTTTCTTGCCGCCCATGTTGCATATTTTGCCTAGCGTAAAAGTGTTCTAGTGTGCTTATGCTTTTAAACACTGTTTAGCATAGACTTAATTTGCCAAATCATTCTATGCTTGCACAAACATACATCAACTGAATTTCTTAAGATGATTTGTTGTTTGAACTAAGTACCAAGATAAATGCAAGTCTTTTGAGATTCCCTGGATGATATAACTCGTTCCCTGAAATTACTCTTTTTATGCAGGAGGGTGACGATTACGAAGATTATGAAGAAGGTGGAGATGATTATGATGAATCTAGAGAAGATTATGATGAAGCTGGAGAAGATTATTTTGAAGCTAGATATGATTAGTTGAAACTTAAATGGAAGATAATAACCGCCGCACATGTAGTAGTTTAAATGAGGATACTATACTCGGGAATAATTTAGCAGGATTGTATACCTTGTTGGAAACTATGCTACAGATCATCTAATTGTTTTAATCAAATAATTGTTTATTATTGACATTGTATGGATCAAACATCTCTTTATATCTTTTTGTAATATTCAGTTTACATATAGCCCCATATTAACATTTGTAGGATATTTAGGATTTTAGAAAGTGACGAAGTTTTCGTCACTGTTGGACATTAACGTTCATTAGTATTTCTCATTAAGTGACGTTTATTTTTCGTCACTATTTTTATCAAATAGTGACGATTTCAGCCACTTTAGTGATGAAATCAGGTAAAGAAATGGGTCGTCACACTGCCTTAAGTGACGAATTCAGTTCGTCACCAAGTTAGTGTCAAATTCTATTTCGTCACTTTTTTTTTGTGACGGAGCTATAGTGAGTACAAGTGACGACGTTGATTTTCGTCATTAAGTTGGTTTAGTGACGATTTTTCCTCTATTAATGACGAATATTCACTCGACATTAAAGCCCTTTTTTCTTGTAGTGATCATATTCTTATCTCCATACAATCTTCTAAATTCCTTCAAAAAAACCCACAATGTTTCGGATTTGTTAGGACTCGCATAAGCTTATACGCATCAGCTTATTCGCATTAGCTTATACGCATCAGCTTATACGCATCAGCTTATACGCATCAGCTTATTCGCATCAGCTTATACGCATCAGCTTATACGCATCAGCTTATTCGCATCAGCTTATTCGCATCAGCTTATTCGCCTCAGCTTATTCGCATCAGCTTATTCGCATTAGCTTATTCACATCATCTTATTCGCATCAGCTTATTCACATCAGCTTATTCGCAGCTTCTGTTACTAACAATCTCTCGGTTCGGATTTCATCTCGATTATGTTAGTTGTTTAAAATTGAGTGTTATATGCCGATAAGTTTAATTTGATTGTTATGCTGATAAGTTTGATTTGATTGTTAGGATTTGCTGATAAGTTTGATGATTTGAGCTGAAGTAGCATAGAATTTTTGTTTTTGATTAGCGATTGACGCTTTTTTAGTTAAAACTGTGTTAGTGTGCGCGATTTTAGTAAGAATTAGATGAATAGATGAATATAAAATGAATGTTTGTAATTTGTTACAAAATGAATATAAAAGAGAGATTAGTAGTTGGAACTTTGGCCTTGCAGATTTGAAAGCTCAGGCTTCCTTGGTATGGTATTTGAAAGCTCACTGAATAGTCATTCTAAGCACTTGTGTTGTAAAAGTCGCATTATTCTCCGTGTAACTAATACAAACATGTTCCAAAACCGAATTTAATAATGATGCAATTTGGTTTGTGAACTAGATCCAGGACGAGGAATCTGTATCTGACAAAGATCAACCAGGGAGCTTGAATGTTGCCGATGGAACCATTGCTGGTGAAAGGAAACTTTCTCATCAACCAGATGCAGTATGTCACTAGTATTTAAATAATGTGTATATATTATTTGCTGCATTTTTGTTCTAGAATGATATTTAGCATATTGCAGGCTGGATCCGCTCCAATTGTCAACACTACATCCTCTGGGTATGTCAACTTCAGCTTAATCACACCATTTTCTTACAATATGTAGTTTCTATAAATATGTATATACTTGAAGTTTTTCATCAGTTACTATATGTACCTTCACATTTTTATCGTGTCTATTGCCTTTATTTTGATACACCTGAAATTTCTAAGGCAGATGTGAGATTTCTACCAATGGATACCTAAGTTCACAGAGTTCTTCTCCACTAAGTTCATAGAGTTCTTCTCCACTAAGCTCGGAGAATTATTCGCCACTTGCTGATAATTGCAACAAGAATGATTTTGCTGGAAAACAAAGCTTAGATAGTAATGGAAGATCCTTCAATGGTGTTGCATCTCAGTATCATCAAGGGGAATCCTCATCTGCATCTGCATGCATGACAGTGAATGGGTATGATTTATCAAATGATCTCCAACCCTATGTAGACCTATGATTAATAGAAATACTATTATTAGTTTTTGAATCTTTAAACAGTTATATTAATTGCCAATACACACATCTGTTTCTCTTCTTTCCCCATCCTGTTTTTTATCGCTGAAATTTTATGTCTATTTCATGAAAGTTTCAGCAAGTTGCAAGGTCCTGCTTTAGTCCTTAGCTCAAATGGATCTCAACAACTCTAGATGTCAGAAGCGGGGACATCTGAGTCCATGTCTAAAGCTTCTAAAGCGGGCGAGTTTTTGTTTTATTCGTCATTTGGAAGTTAGATCCATCACAATAGATAACTTTATCATCGTATCCTGTTCATTTGTAATTTTGCATTCAAGTCACTGTTTCATCTGCTAAGAATATTGGTGAAACAGTAACTAGTGATGAACAAGATGCGAAAGCAAAGGGCCAAGTTATTAAACAGAAAGGGCGTTTTAAAATTACATCTGAGAATGCCGACAACAAGGTACATAGTTTTTATTTTTGTTTTGCGGACTTATCTTCATTTAGACTTAACTAGTTCATAATTAACTTTAATCTATTTATACTTTATTATTGTTTATAACTACTTATGTTTTGCGTCGTTAAAATAACTTTATGATTTAATTCTATGAATTTAGATATTAGGTTATAAGTTAATATGGTACGGAGGTACGTTTAGTACCGAAATCAAATCAGCTTGTAAAAATGTATATGAATCTGAAAGAAAGTTCGGTTTGGCACAAACTTGGTAAAAAGATTAAGTTTAAAAGCTCGGATTCATAAAACACGCTAGTTATGCATAACCCGAATCTCAAAAATCCCGGCCCGAAAATCTGATCGAGAAAAAAAAGGTGCACACCTTATCCTGATTTCCTAGGTCCGCCACTGAATGGAAAATGTAGATTTGGCATTTGACCTACTTTCTTAGGAAGGGGTTGATTTAGTTATGTTTGATACGAAGATTTTGCATGGGGGTTCAGATTTTAATTCTCGGTAATTTCTCGAATTGATCACAGCTCAAAGTGGAATAGTTGTTCTTGGTTACAAAAAGGGTTGTGATTTTTGATGCTACTAAAAAGGATTAAAAGAGCAAGTCATGAAAATATACTTAAGACAATTGACAAATGAAAATCAAGTTTAAAAGAAATAAAGATTAGTTCAAAATTAAACAGCAAATGAAAAGTAATTAAAAACGTAACTTAAAAACTTAGAAAATTAAAACAAGAAAAACTGGGGGAAACCTTCATTCGGAATAATACTCTATTCGGAATAACATAGCTTAAAAACTTTGATCCGGAATAATAAGGTGATTCGGAATGTTGGTAAAGTGATCCGGAATATTGAAGTGATTCGGAATAAACAAAGTGATCCGGAATAAATGTGATGATTCGGAATAAAAGGCTATCCGGAATAAATGTGATTCGGAATAAAAACTGTGATCCGGAATAAATAAGGTGATCCGGAATAAATCTACTATCCGGAATAATTATGTGATCCGGAATGATGGGGTTGATTCGGAATAAAAGAGTTGATCCGGAATAATTGATTATTCCGGATGAAAGGCATTGATCCGGAATATAAAATATTCCGGATGAACAATCTTGATTCGGAATAAAAGTAAACAGTGCTCGATTCAGAATAAGTAACTGATCCAGAATAATTAAGAAAAGTGGTTGATTCGGAATCTGGACAAGTATGAATACGATGAACAGGGGTTGAAGAAAAGGCACGAATTTGATCAAATCTAACCAAGATAAACCAAAAGATTTAAACCAAACTAACTAATAATCATCTACTAACCATAAACATCAAATCCCAACAATAAAAACACAAAATCCACTAACTTTTGAAGATCAAATCAACCAAATAAAACTTTAAAAACTTTGAATCAATAAGAACAAGATGAACAAGATGAAATTAAAGATGGTATTGAAAGCTCAATGTTAAACAAACTAAATGGAAGATTAAAACTTACAAATTTGTGAAGGATTCAAAAACAATAAGAAATCACCAAACACCCTAATGGTGTTGGTGACCTACGAACAAGAAGGAAAAAAAAAGAAGGAAAAATAAAAGCTGGGCTCTAAAGTGTGAAGAGGCCACTATATATAGTCCTTGTGGGTGGTTGGTGAGTGAGATTTCTTCTTTCTTTTCGTCTTCTCGTCTTTTCAGTAAAGTCGACGTTTTTTATTCTGATTCGAGATTTGTCGACGAATAAATTCAACTCGTCTTTTAATTTCTTTGATTAATAGACTTGAGTTCTTCGACATATGTAAATCTTCCATCTTTGGTCCTTTTCTTCGATAAATCTTCAAATAGGCCCATTGAATTCAAATCTTTTGCATCTCTTGGACAATAGACTTCGTCTTGAGTCTTTTTCTTTGATAAAACCCGTGCTATCCCATGTTTTCTCCAATATTCATCCGGTTGACTCTGAGAACACAACAAACACAAAAACCACGCATAATTCCAAACAAATGATATTAAATACGCTTTTTGGTCTCGTTTTAGTAAGAAATAAGTGGTAAAAGGATGGGTGTTTTCACACCTATCAAATCCCCTACACTTAACCATTGCCATGCCCTCATGCAATGCTTAGTGATAAAGCAAATTTACACTTTTCTCATAATCAATCAACCTTGACCTTATTAACATACTACTAAATTGAAAGTACTAAAGAGAAATTAAAACTTTAAAGAAAACAAAAGGGATAGCAAACCATTTTCACTTGAAAAGAGCTATGTGGAAATAGCTTGCAAAGAGATCAAGGACTTACATTAGGGCTTTGGTGCTGCGAAGATTTATCACCCTCAAGTTTCACGTTCCCTAAACTAAGCTTAAAAACGAGATCATTGTTACTATAAGTTAGCAAAACAAACACTTACACACATGGCTTAATTACATGCTTAAACTCCCTTATTCCTAGTTTTATCTCTTATATTTTATTTTTGTCTTAGAATGATCATGAAGATGCATTTTTGGACTTATTGCGATACTTTATTTAGGCTGAAAGCAAAGTAGGACGATTTGATTAATAGTTAGCTAAAGGACAAAATCTCTTAAAACTGCTTCTCGGGATATCAAAAAGTTCATATCTTGGCATAACTCGCTTCACGATTTGAGACCTTTCTCGGGCCGATATTTGACATGTACTTCATACTTCATATCTTGAGAGACGTTCTTGAGATAATGGTCTTCTCTTCGTTAATAGAGTTTCTTCACTTGGAGACTTTTGAGGGATACTCCAACTTTGTTGACCACGACTTCATCATTATTTCTTCAATCGTTAATTGGGATTTTGAGATACAACGATCCGCCTCCTTTTCGGACTTGGATCTATTTATCCTCATACCTTGTTAGGGTCTTTTCGGATAGACTTCTCCATGATCTTTATGGGAGTTGATTGCTTTTCGTCGTGAGTCTTGGTCCTTCATATTGATTTTGAGAATAATGCTTTTCACATCACCTTGGATCTTTAGCAATAAGATTGAATCCTCATGCCTTGTTAGGGCCTTTTCGGACTCGCCAATCTTCGCGCCCCGCTTCATAAGTTATGCCTTGGCTATGAACTCTTATCATTACCGAGCAACTTTTAAACGATCTTGGGCTAGAAGCTAAGTAACTTTTCAATTCGTACGACCTTACTTATTGCAGATAAATTATTAGCAAGTGATGGGAGAATAGGCAAATAATCACACCAAGTGTGCTTGTGCAAGAATACCGACTTATAATTGGCTCTATCATTTCTCGTTCTCCACAATTTAAAATCTCAAGTAATGAGACTCGTGGATGCTTAGCCTAATAAACCAATTAAGGTCTACATGGTTAAGGATACTTGCTAGAATAAACTTGGATAAGTCTATCCGGGTTGAGTCAAAATAATCGCAACGGGCCTAATATGTCGAAGACTTCTAAACTAGCTACACCACTTTATTAATATTTTTTACTTTATTGCGGGATATATACATATGAAAGCAACGAAAAAAATTTAAAAATTACGACTATATGGCCAAAGTTAATTAAAATTTGAAAAATGCTGAAAAAGATGATTTTCCGGTTAAATGAAGGCATTTTCATGGAAAAGTCCACTTAAAACTTCGATAGAAGGCCCCCCTACACTTAAGAAAAACTTTGTCCTCAATGTTTAAGCATGTGGGAAAAGTCTCCCCTACACTTATGACATTGTGCACGTTGGTTAAATCAAGTTAAGGAAGAGACGACTAACGTGATCAATTTCAAATGTGAGTATGAAGAAAATTGAATCACGATAGTTGAGAGATAGAACCGGATTTCAGATAACACGAGAGCACGGTTCTTCAAAGATTCCAAGAGTGCACTTATCCCTGTAATCACATCACCACACAAACACAAACAACCTATATAGGTCACCCTACACTTAGGAGGTAAAACGGAAAAGGAAAGATACTCGGGTTGCCTCCCGAGGAGCGCTTGTTTTTTATAACCGAGTCACGAGCCTGACTCGACCCAAAATTAGTTCATGGGAAACGTGGTGAGGGATGGAATCATCTCATGAGAGATGTCCTCACCAAAGTATAACTTCACTCGTTGGCCATTCACCTTAAAACTAGGTCCATTAGGTTGAGCGAGCTCGAGAGTACCATATGGAAAAATTTGGGCAATGGTGAATGGGCCAGACCAACGAGATTTCAGCTTGCCCGAAAAGATTTTCAACCGAGAGTTGAAGAGTAAAACTTTGTCTCCAACTTGGAATTCTCGGTTTTTAATCTTAGAGTCATGAATGAGCTTAGTCTTTTCCTTATAGATCAAAGAATTTTCATAAGCCTCATTCTGGGGTTCATTCAGCTCATTGAGTTGGATCTTGCGTAGGTCACCGGCTTTGTTGATATCGAAATTAGCCCACTTCAAGGCCCAGTAAGCCTTGTGCTCCAACTCAATGGGGAGGTGGCATGCTTTCCCGTACACGAGACGATATGATGTACAACCAATCGGAGTCTTGTAAGCGGTACGAAAAGCCCACAGGGCATCATCAAGTTTATCGACCCATGAGGCACGATGCTCTTCCACGGTTCGTTCAAGAATTCGCTTTAATCCTCGGTTAGATATTTCAGCATGTCCATTAGTTTGTGGGTGGTATGCGATGGAAAGACGATGATTGTCACCATACTTAGCCATGACTCTTGCGAATTGATCATTGCAAAAATGAGTCCCGCGATCACTAATAATGGCACGAGGCACACTGAATCTAGCGAATAGCGACTTCAACAAGTTACAAACCACCCTTGCGTCATTAGTGGGTAAAGATTTGGCTTCAACCCATTTAGAAACATAGTCAACGGCTACAAGGATGTATTTGTTTCCTTTAGATGAAGGGAATGGCCCCATAAAGTCGATACCCCATACATCAAAGGTTTCACATTCTTGTATGAAATTTTGAGGCATCTCATCTTTATGTGTGATCTTGCCTTGATTTTGGCAAGCATCACAATGTTTAACCATCTCGTGAGCGTCACAGTAAATGGTGGGCCAATAAAATCCCGAGTCAAACACTTTTTTGGCGGTGTAGTTGGGACGAAAGTGACCACCGGTGGGTCCTTTATGGCAAGCGTCAAGGATTTGTACCGTTGCCGGTCCATCAACACATCGGCGGATAATCAAATCAGCGCATTGTTTGAAGAGATACGGGTCATCCCAAAAGTAAGTCTTAATGTCTTTAAAGAACTTTTTCTTTTATTGGGATGTTAACCCGTCAATGAGAATTCCACCCGCCAAGTAGTTTGCAATGTCCGCAAACCACGGGGTCTCATCTTGATTCGAATTGATAGACATTAAGGTCTCAAGGGTAAAAGAGTCATTGATCGCTTTGTTCGGATGATCCCCTTGATAAGGATCCTCAAGTCTACTGAGATGATCCGCGGCTAGGTTTTCAGCTCCCTTCTTATCACGAATTTTGATTTTAAATTCTTGAAGTAGCAAAACCCAGCGAAGAAGTCTTGGTTTAGAATCTTGTTTAGTTAACAAGTACTTCAACGCGGAATGATCGGTATACACGGTGGTAGAAAGGACAAGATAGGGGCGAAATTTTTCAAAAGCATAAACAACAGCTAAAAGCTCTTTTTCGGTTGTCGTGTAATGCAATTGAGCCCCTGTCATTGTCTTGCTAGCGTAATGGATCGGTTGGAAGTGTTTATTCACTCTTTGTCCCAAAACCGCTCCAATAGCAAAGTCGCTAGCATCGCACATCAACTCGAAAGGCAGCTCCCAATTAGGGGTAACCAAGACCGGTGCCTTAGTTAGCTTATCCTTAAGAAGGTTGAAGGCTTCAATACACTCGTTGGAAAAGATAAAAGGAGTATCTTTTTCCAAGAGGTGGGTCATCGGGCGAGCGATTTTAGAAAAATCTTTGATGAATCGACGGTAGAAGCCCGCATGACCAAGGAAACTTCTCACACCCTTCACGGTTGAAGGTGGAGGCAATTTAGAAATAACATCGACTTTAGCACGGTCCACTTCAAGACCGGCTTTGGAGATTTTGTGTCCTAGCACGATGCCCTCTTTTACCATGAAATGGCATTTTTCCCAATTAAGAACAAGGCGGGTGTCTTCACACCGCTTAAGCATACATTCTAAAATGGCAAGGCAAGCAGAGAAAGAATCGCCATAAACCGAGAAATCATCCATGAAGACTTCCATAGTTTCTTCAACCATGTCATGGAAGATAGCCATCATACACCTTTGGAAAGTCCCAGGAGCATTGCATAAACCGAAAGGCATGCGTTTGTAAGCAAATGTTCTGTAGGGACAAGTGAATGTGGTTTTCTCTTGGTCTTTGGGATCGATGGGAATTTGAAAATAGCCGGAGAAACCTTCTAAGAAGCAGTAATAGTCATTATCCGCTAGACGCTCGAGCATTTAATCCATGAAAGTAAGAGGAAAATGATCTTTTCTCGTGGCATCATTGAGTTTGCGGTAGTCGATACAAACTCTCCACCCAGTAACGAGACGAGTAGGAATCAACTCGTTGTGTTCATTGGGAACAACGGTTATTCCGCCCTTCTTGGGCACACAATGGACGGGACTTACCCATGGCGAATCCGAAATAGGGTAAATCAAGCCGGCATCAAGAAGTTTGATAACCTCTTGTTTGATGACGTCATGAATGCGAGGATTAACCCTTCTTTGGCTCTGGATTGCGGGTTTAAAGTCATCTTCCATGAGAATTTTGTGAGTACAAAAGTTTGGATCAATTCCGCGGATATCGGAAATTTTCCAGGCAATTGACTTCTTATGATCTTCCATGAGAATTTTGTGAGTACAAAAGTTTCTTCTTCTTTCAAGTCCTTAGCAATGATGACGGGCGACTTCTTCTTGTCTTCAAGGAACACGTACTCGAGATGGGACGGCAACTCCTTAAGTTCTAAATCCGGAGGATTTTCGATGGTAGGCGTAGTCAAATTCGGTTCATCGATAGCAATAGCCTTGGGAGATGGTGGATAAATATGGTCCTCTTTGAGAAGTTTCTCAATGAGACGAATGTCTTCATCCCAATCGGTGGGAGAATCGTCATATTCTAAGTTCACATCTCCCATGGTTGCTTCAAAATCTTTCCAAAGGAAATCACTTTCTCCAAATAGAGTTAGTGATGAATCAATAGAGGAAACGGTCTCAACATTGGGAGGAGAGGTAGGAATACTTTTGCAAGCATCTTTGAAGTGTTCTTCACAAGCCTCATCAAGAACGTCGATACAATTAACACTCTCGTATGAATAAGGCTGTTTAGAAATCTTACCCATGATGAAGACAATTTGATCGTCACCAACTCTCATGATAAGCTCACCCGCTTCTACATCGATGAGAGTGCGACCGGTCCTCAAGAATGGACGTCCAATGATTAATGGAACACGAGGGTCCATCTCGTAGTCGACCACGACGAAAT
This sequence comes from Glebionis coronaria, assembly GCA_025667525.1. Lineage (NCBI taxonomy): Eukaryota > Viridiplantae > Streptophyta > Magnoliopsida > Asterales > Asteraceae > Glebionis > Glebionis coronaria. The sequence continues at coordinate 687,467,506 of CM046875.1, read as the reverse complement.
CGGCAGGAAAAGTGAATTTGTCGACTCCTACAAAAACGTCTTCGGCTATCCCCACTGGATAAGCAACCATACGTTTAGCTAATTCCAAAGTCATTTTGGTGGGGACTAGCTCAGGGAGAGATAATTGCTTCCAAACACTTAAAGGCATTAAGTTAATACTGGCACCTAGATCGGCTAGGGCCATGCAATTCTCTACTCCCGGGAAGTTGCAAGGGATTAAGAAGCGACCCGGATCACCAAGTTTGGTTGGCAATTTCCTTAAGAGCACTGAAGAGCAATTCTCATTAAGTTGGGTGTTAGCGATATCAAGAAGATTTTCCTTGTCACTAAGAATATCTTTAAACATCTTCGCGTATTTAGGCATGTGAGCGAGAGCCTCAGCGAAGGAGATGTTGAAATTCAATTGTTTAAACATTTTGAGAAAGTTCGAAACTTGAATATCGTCCTTGCTTTTGATCTTCTCTTTCCTCAACCTTGAGGGATAAGGTATATCGAAAGAAGAGGAAGGCTTTGGGATCAAAGGATCACTCACATCCTTAGGTGGAGGAGGGGTAGAAGTAAGAGGTGGAGGAATTGGAGATGGAAGATTCGTAGAAGGAGACTCGTTTTCCTTAGTCACAATCACCGGTGGAGGTATAGGAAGCTCGGGTTCCTTGGTACCTTTGCCACTGCGAGTGGTGATTGCTTTCATCTCCCCTCTTGGATTAGCCACTGTGTTACTCGGAAGAGTACCCGAAGAAGAGGTTTGATTACCTTGGAAGAAACCAGCCATCATGTTCCTTAAGTCATTCGTTTGACTTGCCAAAGTGTTTCGCATATCAGCTCGAAGCTCATTCCCTTGCTTCACCATATCTGCTTTCATGTTGGCCATTTCCCGCTGGAGATTTTCCACGATCACATCATTAGTCCTCATGTAGGTTTCAACATCTTGGTGTAATGCGGTGGGTTGGTTGGGAGGAGGAGCATGGTAGGCGGGTGGTTGATAAGCAGGTTGTTGGTACACTTGGTTGTTTCTTTGAGGTGGATATGGTTGTCGTTGAGGTGGTTGGTATGGTGCTCGAGGTTGGTTTTGGTTGGGTCGGTTAAGGTATTGTTGTTGGTTTTGATTGGGTGGGGGAAAACCGGGCGGGGAAAGAAAGTTGTTTGAGCGGTAGCTAAGCAAGTTGCGGTCTCCTTGAGGACGAGCTTGATAACCGGCCGGAGGATAGGTACCGTATGCTGCGTTAACATTCTCAGGAGGATAGTCTTGGGTGGAAGTACAAGTAGTGTAAGAGTGAGGACCCTCACATATTTCACATGGTTGGCTTACAGCATTGACATGAGCATTTTGAGCGTTGATGCTTTTGGTGTTGCTAGCGGTATGGGTAGCAAGCGATTCAAGAAGTGAAGTAATTTTTTCAAGTCGCTTGTCGTTGTCACTAGTACTAGCACTAGCGGCATTGGTCCGAACACTCTTGGTTTGCACTCTAGACTTATTCTCAATAATATCCCAAGCGGCATTAGAACTCTTAACCAAAATATTACCCCCGAGGCACTATTTAGTGAATCTTGGTCATTCATGCTTAAACCATTGTAAAAGGTATTAATTTGGTGCACTTTGGTAAAACCATGTTGTGGGCACTTTCTTAAAAGGTCTTTAAAACGGTCCCAAGATTCACTAAAACTCTCATCGTACTTTTGTTCAAAATTAATAATTTCATTCCGCAAAGCGGTAGTACGAGAGGGTGGGAAAAAGTAGTTTATGAATTTGGTCTCCAAGTCCGTCCACGTCAGAATACTTTGTGGCGGTTCCTTTGCAAGCCAATGTCGGGCTTGTCCCTCTAAGGAGAAAGGAAAAAGTTGTAAACGGATTACCTCTTGTGGAACAACATTGAATTTGACCGTATTTGTGAGTTGCAGGAACCTTTTGATGTGGTCATGAAGATCATCAATGGTACGCCCCAAGAATGGTTGAGCAGAGACCATCTGAATAAAGCCGGATTTGAGCTCAAAGTTGTTGGCTGCAATCGCGGGTATGACAATTGGATCGTTGTTGCCCTCTACATGTGCTTGCAAAAGTTCAATAATAGGGTGATTGTCCGGTAGAGGTTCATTGTTGTTATTATTCATGTTGTTTTGAGGTGGATTATTATTGTTGTTGTGTACACCTGCCATGTCTAAGTCTTCGAGAGGCTCGGGCTCTTGATAAGACGTTGAACGTGTACGCATGCACCTGCAAAAGAACTAACAAAGCAAAAAGAAATATTTTTGGTTTTTTTTGTTTTTTAATTTTTTTGTATTTTTGAAAATTATATATTTTTTTTAGGGTTTTTGAAAATTTTTATGAAAAAGTAACGTTCACGGTGAACGGATCCCAAAATCCAATTTCTCACAAAAAACTGTTAATCTTTACGAGAAGAGCCGGCAGCGACGCCATTTGATACGAAGATTTTGCATGGGGGTTCAGATTTTAATTCTCGGTATCTTCTCGAATTGATCACGGCTCAAAGTGGAATAGTTGTTCTTGGTTACAAAAAGGGTTGTGATTTTCTATGCTACTAAAAAGGATTAAAAGAGCAAGTCTTGAAAATAAGCTTAAGACAATTGACAAATGAAAATCAAGTTTAAAAGAAATAAAGATTAGTTCAAAATTAAACAGCAAATGAAAAGTAATTAAAAACGTAACTTAAAAACTTAGAAAATTAAAACAAGAAAAACTGGGGGAAACCTTCATTCGGAATAATACTCTATTTGGAATAACATAGCTTAAAAACTTTGATCCGGAATAATAAGGTGATTCGGAATGTTGGTAAAGTGATCCGGAATATTGAAGTGATTCGGAATAAACAAAGTGATCCGGAATAAATGTGATGATCCGGAATAAAAGGCTATCCGGAATAAATGTGATTCGGAATAAAAACTGTGATCCGGAATAAATAAGGTGATCCGGAATAAATCTACTATTCGGAATAATTATGTGATCCGGAATAATGGGGTTGATTCGGAATAAAAGAGTTGATCCGGAATAATTGATTATTCCGGATGAAAGGCATTGATCCGGAATATAAAATATTCCGGATGAACAATCTTGATTCGGAATAAAAGTAAACAGTGCTCGATTTGGAATAAGTAACCGATCAGGAATAATTAAGAAAAGTGGTTGATTCGGAATCTGGGCAAGTATGAATACGATGAACAGGGGTTGAAGAGAAGGCACGAATTTGATCAAATCTAACCAAGAAAAACCAAAAGATTTAAACCAAACTAACTAATAATCATCTACTAACCATAAACATCAAATCCCAACAATAAAAACACAAAACCCACTAACTTTTGAAGATCAAATCAACCAAATAAAACTTTGAATCAATAAGAACAAGATGAAATTAAAGATGGTATTGAAAGCTCAATGTTAAACAAACTAAATGGAAGATTAAAACTTACAAATTTGTGAAGGATTCAAAAACAATAAGAAATCACCAAACACCCTAATGGTGTTGGTGACCTACGAACAAGAAGGAAAAAAAAGAAGGAAAAATAAAAGCTGGGCTCTAAAGTGTGAAGAGGCCACTATATATAGTCCTTGTGAGTGGTTGGTGAGTGGGATTTCTTCTTTCTTTTCGTCTTCTCGTCTTTTCAGTAAAGTCGATGTTTTTGATTCTGACTCGGGATTTGTCGACGAATAAATTCAACTCATCTTTTAATTTCTTCGATTAATAGACTTGAGTTCTTCGACATATGTAAATCTTCCATCTTTGATCCTTTTCTTCGATAAATCTTCCAATAGGCCCATTGACTTCAAATCTTTTGCATCTCTTGGACAATAGACTTCGTCTTGAGTCTTTTTCTTCGATTAAACTCGTGCAATCCCATGTTTTTTCCAATATTCATCCGGTTGACTCTGAAAACACAACAAACACAAAAACCACGCATAATTCCAAACAAATGATATTAAATACGCATTTTGGTCTCGTTTTAGTAAGAAATAAGTGGTAAAAGGATGGGTGTTTTCACACCTATCAATGTTCTATAGCAAATGGTTTAAAAACATTTGACAGGTCAAACGGGCTACTAGTTTCCCAAATTGTAATTTTAATGTATAGAACAATACAACCTGTTCTTATGGAAAGGACATAGAATATTTAACGTATTATAATTAATAAAAATGAATAAACAGGGACCAAATTTACCCATTGCGACCCGAAAACGTTTGACCAGCTATCAAACCCATCCGAACTGTCGCTTTTGCTACTTATAGGGACACTCGTCATGTAGTGACTATTGTATAGAAAAATTTATATATTTTCCCTTAATCATATGTATCCAACTAAAAAGATACAGTCTTGCAGAACTATCTTGTTATTGTGGTATCCAAATTTGATTCATTTTAAAGTGTCTTTTTAAAAAAGACGGTCTTGCAGAACTATCTCTTTGTTATATTGGTATTCAGAAGTTTGGGTTTTGTACTCATTCTTTTATTTTTTGGTATGCATGTGTAGTTGATAATTGAACACCCAAACGGCTCTCAACTGTCTCAAGGTGACACCATGTCTATGCCACAAAATTAAACCAACCATCTTCCTCCCACAGGACAACATGAAAATAATCTTCAAAGGATATCTATCTGTCAGTTATATATGGGTTTTTTGTTGCAAGTCATCAGTTTTTTGTTAACCCCTAAGATGTTAACATAATATCTTTTACAGAATGGCAGTGCGAGCTCCATGGAGCAACCCTCTCCTAGAGACCCCACAGGTCTGAATATCTTTATCTTTAGTATATGTGACAAATTTGACCCTTTTACTTAAGAATGGGCTGATTCGGGCTATACCCAACGCACTTGGCCCACCCATTTTGTCACCCTTAAATTTTATAGTTACATTTTGTGTATTGATGTGTTACTCATGCATATTTGGTCTCAGCGAGCAACAGCACAGATGTAGGATCAACATCGGCTAGCACCAGTAGACCAGAGAGATCAAAGGTGCGTATAATCAACTATGATAGTCAATGGACAAATGTCTACAGACTACAGGTTTCTGTGTTTTATGTTCGACCTGTTTTCTGTCGTCAATTCCTCAATTTCCTGCGAGTATAAGAAACCTTGAGGCATGGCCTTAAAATACAATATATTAGAAAAATCAACACTATTATGTAAATAAAAAGTTATTGAAAAATCAAGATCCCAAAAAGGCATCTATAAGTCCCAAGTGTTCCCGAAAACAAAACAGGAAAGGTGAAAATCCCGTTCGGATTCTTCCAGTTACGGAATCGTGTGGTGGTACTAAGATTACAGATACTTGGATCTGCAAGAATTCAGCTTGTAGAGCGGTTCTATTTGTTGCTGAGACTTTCTGTAAGAGATGCTCTTCGTCTTGAGTCTTTTTCTTGAGTCTTTTTCTTCGATAAAACTCGTGCAATCCCATGTTTTCTCCAATATTCATCCGGTTGACTCTAAAAACACAACAAACACAAAAACCACGCATAATTCCAAACAAATGATATTAAATACGCGTTTTGGTCTCGTTTTAGTAAGAAATAAGTGGTAAAAGGATGGGTGTTTTCACACCTATCAATGTTCTATAGCAAATGGTTTAAAAACATTTGACAGGTCAAACGGGCTACTAGTTGCCCAAATTGTAATTTTAATGTATAGAACAATACAACCTGTTCTTATGGCAAGGACATAGAATATTTAACGTATTATAGTTAATAAAAATGAATAAACAGGGACCAAATTTACCCATTGCAACCCAAATACGTTTGACCAGCTATCAAACCCATCCGAACTGTCGCTTTTGCTACTTATAGGGACACTCGTCATGTAGTGACTATTGTATAGAAAAATTTATATATTTTCCCTTAATCATATGTATCCAACTAAAAAGATACAGTCTTGCAGAACTATCTTGTTATTGTGGTATCCAGATTTGATTCATTTTAAAGTGTCTTTTTTAAAAAGACGGTCTTGCAGAACTATCTCTTTGTTATATTGGTATTCAGAAGTTTGGGTTTTGTAATAATTCTTTTATTTTTTGGTATGCATGTGTAGTTGATAATTGAACACCCAAACGGCTCTCAACTGTCTCAAGGTGACACCATGTCTATGCCACAAAATTAAACCAACCATCTTCCTCCCACAGGACAACATGAAAATAATCTTCAAAGGATATCTATCTGTCAGTTATATATGGGTTTTTTGTTGCAAGTCATCAGTTTTTTGTTAACCCCTAAGATGTTAACATAATATCTTTTACAGAATGGCAGTGCGAGCTCCATGGAGCAACCCTCTCCTAGAGACCCCACAGGTCTGAATATCTTTATCTTTAGTATATGTGACAAATTTGACCCTTTTACTTAAGAATGGGCTGATTCGGGTTATACCCAACGCACCTGACCCACCCATTTTGTCACCCTTAAATTTTATAGTTACATTTTGAGTATTTATGTGTTACTCATGCATATTTGGTCTCAGCGAGCAACATCACAGATGTAGGATCAACATCGGCCAACACCAGTAGACCAGAGAGATCAAAGGTGCGTATAATCAACTATGATAGTCAATGGACAAATGTCTACAGACTACAGGTTTCTGTGTTTTATGTTCGACCTGTTTTCTGTCATCAATTCCTCAATTTCCTGCGAGTATAAGAAACCTTGAGGCATGGCCTTAAAATACGGTATATTAGAAAAATCAACACTATTATGTAAATAAAAAGTTATTGAAAAATCAAGATCCCAAAAGGCATCTGTAAGTCCCAAGTGTTCCCGAAAACAAAACAGGAAAGGTGAAATCCCGTTCGGATTCTTCCAGTTACAGAATCGTGTGGTGGTACTAAGATCACAGATACTTGGATCTGCAAGAATTCAGCTTGTAGAGCGGTTCTATCTATTGTTGAGACTTTCTGTAAGAGATGCTCTTGCTGCATTTGCCACTTGTTTGATGATAACAAGGATCTTAGTCTTTGGTTGGAATGCACATCTGATTCTTCTAATAGGGAATCATACGGCTTATCTTGCCACATTGAGTGTGCTCTTAAGCTTGTTGGGCTAAAATTTGATGAGTCAAACACTATGGAAACAAGAAAGACCAAATAGGACATTATCACTACTAGAGTTCCCACTGGTAGAGTACTTGCCCCTGCTAGTGTACTTCCCACTGCTAGTGATAAATATGAAGATTTGGTCAACACATGATAAGAATGAATAAGTCAGTTTTGATTTAGTCATCAATACTTTATTTAGTTTCCATGTATCCCTAGGTTCCTTAAGTTATAAAAGGAACACCAGACCGTAGGTTTATTCATATCTTTCACTACTCAAATGTAACCTAAAGAGTTTTTGATCTCTAGGCATGGGATTCAACGTATACATGCCTAGAGTGGTTTGTGTTAATCATCAATAATACAAACCCTTTGGGAATCTTTCATCTTGTTAAACATCTTATTCATGTTAATTGTGCAATTCTGATGTGTTCATCACATGTACAATTAGCAACCTAGATAAAACGGTTTTTACTGTTTGAGTCTAAAGATCTTCGATTCAACAAGTGGTATCAGAGCTTGTTGAGAAACTTTGACTAAACCAAGAACAAAACCCTCATTACAACCATGTCTTCAGACTCTTCCTCAAACAGCAACAACCACAACAACCTCAAAGTACCCATGCTGGATCCTGAAAACTTTGAATTATAGGAATTCAGAATCCAACAATATCTCAAAATGGAACACTATGTTCTTTGGGAGATCATAGAGTTTGGTGATCAATTCACCAAAACAATGGCGGTTGAAGATGGCAAGGGAGAAGAGAAAGGTGAAAGTTCCAAAGGTGGTAAGGACAAGAAGAAATCTGCTGCTCTTTGTGATAAGGAAATACTGGCCAGAAGGCATGATGTCAGAGCTCACAGTTCATTGCTGTTGGCTCTACCTGATAGACATCAGCTAAGATTCAAAAAGTACAAAACAGCTAAGGAACTCTGGGAAGCCATAGGCACAACTTTTGGAGGAAATGAAGCCACAAAGAAGAAGAAGAAGAAGAATCAAATGCTTGATGAATTTGCTTCTTTCAAAGCAATTGGTGACGAATCAATTGGTGCTATTTACAATAGGCTTCAAGATATGGTAGCTCAGTTGGAGTTCTTTGAAATTGAAGTGACAAGAGAACAGGTGAATACTAGGTTTCTTAACAGTCTTCAGAAAGAATGGTTCGTCTACAAAGTTATTTGACAGAATAAGGATGACTTAGATAACAAGAACATTGATGACATATACAATAACTTGAAAGTTTTTGAACCTGTTGTCAATGAGATGAAGTCAAAAGGAAAAATTCCCACCAACTCAAGTGGAACTACTGATTCCCCTGCTAACATGGCGTTCATATCACAAAGCAGTGGAATCTCCAAAGGCAGTGGAATCGAAGTTGGCCCTGCTACTTATTCTCCTGCTACCAGGTCTGGATCATCTTATGATGAAGAAAGGCCTGCCACATTCAGTCTTGACACTGCTTGTGCTTTTATAGCATCCCAAGGGCCACAAGGATCTACTGTGTTACGCGAAGATCTGAGTCAAATCAGTAAGCAAGGACTGGAGGAGATGGATATCAAATGGACAACTAGAGTCCACCATAAGAGAGTATAAACAAAGAGAAAGTGATTATAGAGATCACATTGTGATTCTAGAGAGAGATGCTAAGGAAAATAATGATTCCATTAAGGAGTTGACTGCTGAACTTGAAATTTTTAAATCTAATAAAAAGATAGATGATGAAACTATTGAAAAATTTGGAAAAGCTTCTAAAGATTTAACTAAAGCAGTTGAAATTGGTCAATCTCCTAGGGACAAAACAGGTTTTGGCATTAAAAATGAGCATGCTACCATACCACCACCTCCTGCCAATATTCATGCACCTTTTCCTAGAAAAGACTTGTCTTGGACTGGTCTCTCTTGTTTCCAAAAACAGGAATTTATTGAATTTCACTTGAGTGCTTACATACCCAATAGTCTTGAAACAGAAGAGCCACTAGTGAAAACTAGTATTGTTAGGGACTTTGAAAAGGAACAGACTGCTTTAAAACAATAGAAAATTGATAACCATGTTCTCTTTTCAAGAGAATGACTTTTTGGTAGTGATTCTAGTTCTAAGAGTAGTTCACCCAAATCCAAAACAGGACCAAAGTCCTCTAAGTCCACCATTAAATATGCTGGTATCTATAGGTCTGTCAGAGGTAATCAGAGAAATTGGAATGACCAAAAGTCTCACCCATTAGGAGAAGACTTTGTGATAAATACAAAACCCTGTTTCACATGTGGCAGTTTTGATCACAGTTATCAAGAATGTCAGGCACCAATGGAAGTTGTGGCTGCAAATCCTTTAAAGGATATGTAACCTAAAGCCATTCTTCTAAATGCAGGGGCAAAATCCTTTTCCCCTGCCAAGTATGTTGCCCCTGCTTTGAGAAACAGGGTTACTGACAAATATGTTGTTCCTGCTCTAAGAAAGGTGAATCATGTTCATCCCAAGACCAGCTCTTCCATGACCAACCTAACACCTCATAATACATATAGATATGTCCCTAGATCTTACCAACACATAAATAGAGGCCAAAACAAAAGATGGGTTCCCTCTGCTAAGCATAGGGATTCCCATGGTAAATATGGGGTATCCCCTGCAAGCAAAGTTTTTCCCTCTAGGAACATGGGCAGATGGGGAAAAGTTGTGAAAGCCTCAACTCGTTGGGTTTGGTTACCCAATAGGGGTGCTCAGTCTAATGGTGTATCTCTAGTTTTTGATAAGCTATCCTACATTGATACACGAGGTAGATCCAAGTTTGTAATGGATTGGGTCTCCAAGAAAAACTAATTTGTTTTTCTTTTTGCAGATGACAAAGAAGACAAGGGATGATAGAGCTTATTGGGATAGTGGATGCTCAAGGAGCATGACTGGACAAAAATCTTATCTGTCTAACTTTGTTCCCCTGCATGACAATGATGGTGTTTCCTTTGGAGATGGGCATGGAAAAATCATAGGAAAAGGAACTATTGTCACCAATGGGATGACCTTTGACAATGTCTACTTAGTGAAAGAACTCAAGTACAATCTCTTCAGTGTGTCACAAATGACTGATAACAAGAATTTTGTCTTGTTTACAGATACTGAATGTCTGGTGTTAGGAAAGGAGTTTGTCTTACCACCCAACACTCCTATTGTACTTAGAACACCAAGACAAAAGAACATGTACACAATTGATCTCAAAGACATCTCTCTTCAAGACAATGAAACCTGTTTCATGGCCAAAGCCTCAGTTGATGAGTGTAAGAAATGGCATAGAAGACTTGGTCATCTTAATTTTAAGAACATGAACAAACTGGTAAAATATAATTTGGTTCATGGTCTTCCTTCCAAGTCCTTTGTCAATGATCATACTTGTGCTGCTTGTCTGAAAGGGAATCAACATACACCATCTTGCAAATAAAAAACAAGTATGTCCACTACCAAGCCATTGGAACTACTGCATATGGATCTTTTTGGTCCTACTTCTGTGGAAAGCATAAAGAAGAAATGGTACTGCCTAGTGATTACTAATAATTTTTCAAGGTTCACATGGACATTCTTTCTGTTTGAAAAGAGTGACACAACTGATGTACTCATTGGGTTCATCAATCAGATTGAACTATCAAAAAGCATGAAGGTAGTGACCATGAGATCAGATAATGGTGGTGAATTCATAAATCAGAAACTGGACACTTTCTGCATAAACAAAGGAATCCAGAGGGAATTTAGCATTGCAAGAACACCTCAACAAAATGGAGTTGCATAAAGAAGGAATAGGACACTCATTAAAGCAGCAAGAACTATGATGTCTGATTCCAAACTTCTAGTTATCTTTTGGGCTGAGGTTGTATCCACTGCTTGTTATGTCCAAAACAGGGCCTTGATGGTTAAGGCACACAACAAGACCCCTTATTAGCTGTTCAATGGAAGACCTCCTTTAATTGACTTCTTTAGACCATTTGGATGTCATGTGATCATTTTGAACACAATTGACAATCTAGGCAAGTTCAGTAAAAAGGGGGATGATGGATATTTTGTTGGCTATTCATTAACCAACAAGGGATATAGGGTCTTCAACAAGAAGACAAGCAAAATAACTGAAAATCTTCATGTGGATTTTCTTGAAGACAAGCCTGAAGATGTTCAAACAGGCCCTGATTGGTTCTTTGATATTGAGGTTCTTTCAAAATCTATGAATTATGTACCTGTTGCATTGCAGAATACTAACATTTCAGGTACTCAAGAACCAACTGGTGTGGAGAAGCCACCATTGAGGTACATGAATGTACCCTTACTATTTCCCATTGAAGCTGCTTCAAAAATAGGTGAAGAAGATGATACCTCTCAAAGGAAAGAACAAACAATCTCTTCCCCTGCTAAGTCACCTTCTGAAAGCAGTGGAATGGCTGAAAGCAGTGGAATCCAGGATTCCCCTGCTAGATCAATTGCTTCCCCTGCTACAAAGGATCTAGCTGTCAATGACATCAATGATGAAGAAAGAGAATCCCCATTCATTTCCTCATCTACACCCATATCTGATGGTCCTCTCATATCCGGCAGTGGAAGCAGAATAATTAAGAGTGGAGGTCCAAGTTATTCAGAGCTGCATTCAGCTCATCAGCACCCATCTCTAGGTCATGCTGTATCTTTTGGAAGCTCTTTTGAGGAGTTCTTTCCTAATCAAGATAGCCCCATCAATTCTGATTTGGAAGAGGATGAAACAGAAGTAATCATGAGTATGCAGCCTACCTACAAAATCAATAAGGATCACCCTCTCTCTCAAATCATTGGTGATCCTGAAGCCCCTAGACATACAAGGTATACAACAAATGAGCACAACTTCATTGCTAACATCACCATGAAGTTTAACCATGACAACATGCAGTTTTGTCTGTTTACTGCATTTTTGTCACAAGAAGAGACAAATAAGATTTTTCAGGCTTTAAATGATCCAAGTTGGGTAGAAGCTATGCAAGAGGAGCTCTTGCAGTTTGACATTCAAGAGGTTTGGATTCTGGTAGATTGTCCAAAATGGGCAAGGCCTATTGGGACAAAGTGGGTGCTTAGGAACAAAAAGGATGAGAGGGGTATATTAGTCAGAAACAAAGCAAGACTGGTGGCACAAGGATATACACAGGAAGAAGGCATTGATTATGAGTAAGTCTTTGCTCCAGTTGCCAGGATTGAAGCCATTAGATTAATTCTTGCTTATGCTTCATTTATGGACTTCACAGTGTTCCAAATGGATGTAAAGAGTGCCTTTCTGTATGGCACCATTGATGAAGAAGTCTATGTTATGCAACCTCCAGGGTTTGAAGACCCAGAACATCCAAACAAGGTATACAAGGTGAAAAAGGCTATGTATGGACTTCACCAAGCTCCTAGGGCCTGGTATAGAACTATTTCTAATATCTATTGGATAATGGCTTCAACAGGGGGAAGATTGATCAGACCCTGTTCATCAAGAAACAAAAGGGTGACCTTCTGTTGGTACAAGTCTATGTTGATGATATCATCTTTGGGTCCACAAACTCTATGCATAGCAAAGAGTTTGCCAAGTTGATGCATGACAAATTCCAAATGAGTTCCATGGGTGAGCTAAACTTCTTTTTGGGGTTACAAGTTCAGCACAGGAAAGATGGGATATTTATCTCACAAGACAAATATGTGGCTGAAATTGTGAAGAAGTTTGGTATGTCTGAGGGAAAGAAGGTGTCCACACCAATGGACAAGGATCATCCATGGGGCAAAGATGGTCCTGGAAAGCTTATAGATGTCAGGAATTACAGGTCTATGATTGGGTCTCTCATGTACCTCACAGCTTCAAGACCTGACATCATGTTTGCAGTCTGCTTATGTGCAAGATACCAGGTGGCACCAACAGAGTGTCATTTATTTGCTGTAAAGAGAATTTTTAGGTATCTAAAGTGCCATCCAACCTTAGGACTTTGGTATCCCAGGGAGTCACCATTTGAGCTGATATCCTACTCAGATAGTGACTATGCTGGTGACAACAATGATAGGAAGTCTACAACAGGTGGATGCCAATTTTTGGGAAGCAGACTTATATCTTGGCAACGTAAGAAGCAGACTATTATGGCCACATCAACAACTGAAGCTGAGTATGTAGCAGCTGTTGCATGATGTGGTCAAGTTCTATGGGTTCAGAATCAGCTACTTTGTTAGGACCATTGTAATAGTTATATGTTATAGGTAGACTAGGAGGTATGTAGTTCCTCCTGGTCCTAGTCGTAGTAGGAGCAAGTCCTGCTCCTGGTCCTAGTCGAAGTCAAACATTGTTATTTACTTAATATTCTGTTAGGATATGCATGAGTTATATTAGGAGAAGATATGCATATCAGTTTTACACGTTTTCTTGTAAGCTGTATTAGGGTTTCCTTGTAGTATAAAAGGAACCTGAGGCAGAAGGGTTAGACATTGATTCACAAAATGTAGTTCTAGTCTTTATTAATATTAGAAATCCTTAGAAAGGATCAAGTCTTCATAGTTATTCTGTTTCTCTTGTTTATATTTATATTCTACATTCATATTGTGTATAGAGTCTCTTTGTGATTTGACTTGTGATTACAGAAGTCATTCACCGGTCCTGACAGGCTGCAAGATCTATATCTGTTAGATCCAACAAGTGGTATCAGAGCCTGGGAGGGTCTCTATACAACAAGAATCAAGTTCTCTTATTTTTAACAATCTGTTTATCATGTCTGCCTCAACTTCTACTCAAACAGGAGAAGAAGGCACTCCTAAAATTGTGCAACCTCAGCAGATCCTGGCTACGGTTTCCAACACGAATGGAAAATTCCTTCTTCTGAAGAAAGGTGAATATGACAACTGGGCAATGAAGATGGAATGGTGGATCACCAACACTGATCAAGATCTTTGGAAGATCATTCTAAATGGAAACAGCAGAAAGCTTACTGGACGAGACAAGAACGGTAATATTACTCTTCTTGACCCTAAATCTCATGAGGAAATTATCGCTATTCAGAAGGAGGTAAAAGCAAAAACAATTTTGCTTCAATCTCTTCCTGAAGATCACATGGGTGACTTCTACCATTTGGATGATGCCAGAGAGATCTGGAACGGCATAAAAGCAAGGTTTGGCGGCAATGAGGAGTCAAAGAAAATGCGAAGGTCCATGCTGAGAGATGAATTCACAGAGTTCAAAATCTCAGAAACTGAAGGCCTGAATCAAGGGTATGATAGGTTCCAGAAAATATTGAGCCAGTTGAATCAACTTCGGTCCAAGCCTGATGATGGTGATGTTAATGCAAGGTTTCTTAAAGCCTTGCCCTACTCTTGGAACCAGGTGGTAATCTCTCTTAAAGCCAAAGGTGGGCTTGATTATCTCAGTTTTGATGATTTGTTTCATAGGCTCAGAACATTCGAACCTCATGTGAGGGGATATCCGAGTGACTCTTTTCCCACTCCTGCTAATTCAGCCTTTGTGAGCTCTATGGCGTCTAGTCCCATGGCATATGCAAGTAGCCAGAGCAATAATGTGTCTCCCCAGCATACTATTCAGCATACTAGTCCCATGTCATATGCATCTAGTCCCATGTCTTCTGCTTCTGATCCCCCTGCCAAGTCTGGTAGTATGGTAGAAGCTATTCTTCATTCTTTTGTTGCTGATGTTACTGCTGAACAACAACTTGCGTTTGATGACTTCAAACAGATCGATAAGCTGGATCTGGATGAAATAGATCTTAAATGGCAGATGGCCATGCTTACTCTGAGGGTTCACAAGTTTGAGAAGAAAGCAGGAAGGAAGTTTAATTACAACCCTCGGGAGCCAGCAAGATTCGATAGAAGCAAGGTTCGGTGCTATAACTGTCAGCAACAGGGTCACTTTGCTAGAGAGTGCCCTAGCAAGAATGATCAGGAGAAGAGCAGGTACTCCGCTTTCAAAGTTCAGGAGGTTAAAGATGACAAGAGAGCATTGGTATCTGTTGACTCCATGGTCAACTGGAATGATCATCAGGCTTCTACTCTGGAATCAGCGGAATCAACGACTGATGTGTTGGCAATGATTGCTGGGAATCTCTCTGATGCAGAAGAAGCTGAAGAGTTTGCTCTTATGGGCATCTCACCTCAGGTACAACATTGTCCCCTTGGTTTTCATGATAAATACACAGAACTGTTGTCCCAATTTAATGAAGTAAATGAACAAAATGATAAGTATTACTTAGAGGTACAAGCCTATAAAGCTTCATTAAACACATTGGAACAACAAAAGAAGTGGTTACAAGATACACAACGTGCATATGAGGATAAAATCAGGATACTAAGCATTGATTTAGAAAACACTACAAATATGCTTAAATATACAGAAACTGAAAGAGATGCTAGTATCAAAGAAAAAGAGGAGATGCAAGCTAAATTAGATGCTACAATGTTAAGATTTGACAAATGGCAAAAGGCACCTAAAAATCTTTCGAAATTAATTGATAGTAGCATGTCTGGCAGAACTAAAAGAGGCTTAGGATTTGAAAAATATATTGATTCTGAAGATGTATTTGATCTATCTTTCTCAAGCGTCTTTGATGCCGACAAAGAGGATGAGGGAAAACCTAGCTACAATAGGTTTAAACCAGCAGCAGAAATGCATGCTGTTCCTCCTCCTCTTACAGGAACTTTCATGCCTACCTCATGGAATAATGACTCAGATGGATCACAGATGCTTGAGTCCCCAACAAGTTCTACTAATTCTAACGACTTTGTCTCATGTACTTTCAGTGACAAAGCCGGTGACTCTGCATCTAATGGTTCAAGTGACGAGTCAAGACCTACGAGTTCCAAGTCGAATGAACATGCTGCTACTGGTGCTAGGAAGTGTGAAGACAAAGTCGCTGTCAAATCAAGTGTGTCTGGTCCTTGTTTATTGAGTCCTAGGAAGAATGTTTTTTCTAGAACTGTGTGTAATAAAGTAGGCAGTATGAAACAGTCTCATTCTAATAAAAGGTCTTTCAAAACATGTTTTGTTTGTGGCAGTCCCTTTCATTTAATTAAAGATTGTGATTATTATGACACACATGCATCTGTTAATCATGCTTTACTTGCTACTGGATCACCAGGAGCTGCTCCATATACTACTAGAAGACTTAATCCTTGTGCTCCAATGTTTCATACTTCTAGAGTATCCTCTCCTTATATGTCTGATTCTTGGAGAGAAAATAGATGCCAGACAACTAGTAATTATTTTCCAAATTATAATCCAAACTATGCGCATTATTTTGACCACACGTATTTTGGTTTGGGAGATTTGGGAACTGCTGTTAAGCCCTCAGCAGGTTGTTCCTGGTCAAATAATAATACCCTTATGATGAATAGGCAACCAAGGAACAATAGTGGATCTCATCAATCTTCTTGGCATTCTACTAATGATCCACAAGGCAGGCTCAAACCTGAAAAGGTTTGGGTCCCCTTAAGACACTAACTTTTGCATTGTGATTATATTGTTGTTGTAGGTTACTCCATACCAGGATCCTAGTCTAGGCATTGTTGATAGTGGCTGCTCCAGGAGCATGACTGGCAATAAAGGCCTTCTCTCTAATTTTGTACCCTTTTATGGGGGCAAGGTTTATTTTGGTGGAGGTGAAGGCAGAATCACTGGCAAGGGAACGATAAAGACTCCAAATCTCAATTTTGAGCAGGTCTACTATGTGGAAGCACTTCAACACTTCAACTTGATATCGGTCTCTCAGATATGTGACAAGAAGCAGTTTGTACTCTTCACCGATACTGATGCTCTTGTGCTCTCCAAAGATTTTAAGCTTCCGGATGACTCACAAGTTTTACTCAGAATCCCTAGAAGACACAATCTCTATAGCATCAAGTTGAATGAAGTCAACCCTACTGGTCAACTAGCATGTCTGGTTGCAAAAGCCTCGGAAGATGAAGCCACAAAATGGCACCGAAGGATGGGACATGTGAACTTCAAGACCATTCACAAGCTTGCCAATTTGAATCTGGTCTCTGGTTTACCTCCCAAGACGTTTAGAAATGACATAAATTGTGTTGCCTGCAGCAAAGGCAAACAACATAAAGCATCCTTCAAGGCCATTACTGCTTTAAGTCTCATTACTGAACCATTGCAGCTTCTACATATGGACTTATTTGGTCCTACTTCCATCAGAAGCATAGACCACAAGCAATTCTGTTTGGTGGTGACTGATGGTTATAGCAGGTTTGCGTGGGTGTTCTTCATGGCTACCAAAAGTGAGACCTACTCAATTCTTCGAGATTTTCTTACCTTAATAGAGAATCAGTTGTCCAAGAAAGTTAAAGGTATTCGATGCGACAATGGAACCGAGTTTAAAAATAGAGACCTCATCACACTTTGCAATACTAAGGGCATCAAAAGAGATTATAGTGCTGCTCGGACTCCTCAACAGAATGGTGTGGCAGAAAGAAAGAACCGGACACTTATAGAAGCAGCAAGGACTATGCTTGCCGATTCCAAGCTTCCGACCATGTTCTGGACAGAAGCTGTTAATACGGCCAGTTATGTTTTGAATAGGGTATCTATTACCAATCCACATAAGAAAACACCTTATGAGCTGCTCACGGGCAAAGTTCCCAATATTGCTCATTTGAAGCCGTTTGGGTGTCCAGTCACCATTCTGAATACTAGTGACTATTTGGGGAAGTTTGATGGCAAGGCTGATGAAGGATATATTGTGGGATATTCAGCTCATTCTCGGGCGTATCGTGTCTACAATCTTCAAGCCAAACGAATAGTTGAAACTATTAATCTCAGGTATTTTGAGGAAAAGACAAACATTCAAGGAACAGGTCCAGAATGGTATTTTGATCTTGATTATCTTAGTGATTCGTTAGGATATTTTCGTTTCAAAACTAACCATGATGCAGGACCACAAGTGTTTGCACCTTCTGGTACTGGTGTTCCTTCTAGTCTTTCTGATTCAGATGATGAGGATGACATTTTTGTGGTTCCATCCTATTCCACCACTGTTTCTCCTACTCCTCCTAGTGATGCAACTCCATTGGAAGTACAGGATTCCCAAGCAGCTCTTGATACTCTTCTAAAGCAACAACAAGAAGCTACTAAAGCGGCGGCTCAGGGTAGTTTTGAGTTTCCCTTGGTTGAGCCTTCTGACAGATCTGCTCCTAGTACTCCAGCTTCTGCTCCTAGTGCTAGTCACTCACCTACTGGTACTCCGGCTAGTGAGTCTGCTTCAAATACACGTTTCTCCAGTCCTTCTGATTTGGGGAATCATGAAAAGAAGTCTTCTACCAAGCTGGATGATATTCATAAACAACCAGTAGACGGGATTTTCCAAAATGCTTCATATGATGCTAACTTCGTTGGTGATCTCGGTAACATGGCACCAGAAGTGGAGGTTACCTCCAATCCAGTTTTGCAATCACATAAAGACCATCCCACCACTCAAATCATTGGAGATCCTGGTTCTACCGTAAAGACACGCAGAATGCAGCAGAAGGCCTCGTCTGATCATCATGCTCTTGTGGGCTATATTGAGGATCAAAAGCGTAATAATCATACGGACTTTCAACACTGTTTGTTTGCTTGTTTTCTTTCACAGGTGGAACCTAGGTCTGTTTCTCATGCTCTTGAGGATCAAAGTTGGGTGGAGGCTATGCAGGAGGAAATGCAGCAATTCTTGTTTCAGAATGTTTGGGTTCTGGTTGACCTACCGGATGGGAAGACAGCTATCAATACCAAATGGATTCTCAAAAACAAGAAGGATGCACGGGGAATTGTGGTCAGGAATAAAGCTAGGCTTGTCGCACAAGGACACACTCAAATTGAGGGCATTGATTATACTGAAGTCTTTGCGCCTGTTGCAAGGATTGAGGCCATTCGTCTGTTTTTGGCCTTTGCTTCGTATGTTGGCTTTACGGTGTTCCAGATGGATGTCAAGAGTGCATTTCTCTATGGAAAAATTGACGAAGAAGTGTATGTTACTCAACCTAAGGGGTTTGTTGATCCACTTCATCCAAAGAAAGTCTACAAAGTGGTCAAGGCTCTTTATGGGTTACATCAGGCTCCTAGAGCTTGGTATGAGCGTCTCTCCACTTTCTTGTTAAAGAATGGCTATAGAAGAGGTACTATTGACAAAACACTATTTCTTCGGCGGAATTCCAAGGATATTATCCTTGTTCAGGTTTATGTGGACGACATTATCTTTGGTTCTACTAGGAAGGAGTGGTGTGATGAGTTTGAACACTTGATGAAAGGCGAATTTCAGATGAGTGCCATGGGAGAACTGTCATTTTTCCTTGGTCTTCAGGTCAAGCAACAATCGGATGGGATTTTCATCAGTCAAGATAAGTATGTTCATGAGATTCTTCAAAAGTTTGACATGGATCCTCTTCGTCCAGCAGCAACTCCTTATGAAGTTACTAAAATCAAACTTAAGAATGAGCCAGATCCACCCGTAAATGTTCATATGTACAGGTCTATGATTGGCTCTCTCATGTACTTGACTGCATCACGTCCGGATATTATGTTTGCAGTAAGTGCTTGTTCTAGACACCAGGTGACTCCAACAGTTTCGAACTTAAATGCAGTTAAGAAGATTTTCAAGTATATCAAGGCTCAACCTAAATTGGGTCTATGGTATCCTAGAGAATCCCCATTTGTGCTTGAAGCATACAGTGATAGTGATTATGCTGGTGCTAATAATGATAGGAAGTCAACTACTGGTGGTTGTCAATTTTTGGGTCGTCGGCTTATTTCATGGCAATGTAAGAAACAGACAATAGTAGCTACTTCTTCAACAGAAGCTGAATATGTGGCTGCTGCTAGTTGCTGTGGTCAAGTTTTATGGATCCAAAATCAGATGTTGGACTATGGGTTCAATTTTATGAATACTAAAATTTTTATTGACAATCAAAGCACTATTTGTATTGTGAAGAATCCTGTATTTCATCAGCGGACGAAACATATTGAGATTCGGCATCATTTTATACGCGATGCCAATGAGAAGAAGCTGATACAGGTTCTTAAAGTTCATACGGATGACAATGTTGCTGATCTGTTGACTAAAGCTTTTGATGGTCCTCGGTTTAACCACTTGGTGGTTCATATTGGGATGGTCAATCCTTGAAGTCTAGGATTGAGGGGAGGCAAAGCCTAAGGGGAGGCTTTGTGTACATATTAGGTTAGTCTAACGTATTCGTAGTGTTTAACAACATACTTTCTTGGTTCTGGTGGTGTGTGGTGTTTCTGATGAAGGATTTTTGCTCTCTTCTGATGGATATGGCCTTACATGACTGGCTTCTAGTCCTATTTGGTCAGCTTCTAGTTATGATTGGATGCCTTCTGGTGGTCTCAAATCCTTCCCAGTATAGTAGTGTTTGGATATGGGTGCTGGTACTGGTCTGGCTACTGTTCATTCCTTTTGTCCTTTTTTAATCACGTTTTGCTCCTGGTCCGACTATTGTGCACTTTGACTTTTGGTCAACGCTTCCAATACTGATATTTACAAGTTTGAATTCACCAAATCAATTGGGGGTAAGTTATTATGTTAAAAAGGGCAAGTGGTTAGTATGCAATTATGGCATAATTTGAAAGGGCAACCCCCCATTAATAGGGGTCAATGAACAGTTACTATTTTCTTCTTATATGGTCAACATACACTCATTACAATTAAAACACACACACAAACCGCTTCTACTCCTCTCATTCCAATCTAAATCCTTCTTCAATCCATTCATCAAGATCCATGGCTGCTCTTGCTTATCAACCTGCTCATAATCGTGTTGCTTATCTGGGGGATGGTCCTAATAGTGAACATTTTGCTGATATATTGGAGTTTATTGAGGCTTCTAACTTAAGGTATGCATTTACTGTTTGTCCTACCATATATGATTCTGTGGTACGTCAATTTTGGGCGTCTGCTGAACTGGTAAATGTGGCTGGACGTCCACGAGCAATCCATGCTACCATAGATGGACGTGCTTATGTGGTCACTGAAGAATCTATTCGCTCTTCTCTTCATTTTCAAGATGAGGGGGGTGTTGTATCACTTCCAAATTCGGAAGTTTTAGAGGGTATGGCTGCCATAGGTTATGAACATGGGGGGAAGTTTAACTTCCAAAAGAATAGGTTTTCCCCTCAGTGGAAGCTTCTGGTTCACTATTTAATCCATTGTCTGAGTCCCAAGTCGGGGAGTTGGGATGCGTTCCCTACTCCTTTGGCTACTGGTCTTATATGTTTAGCCCAGGGTAGAGTGTTTAACTTTTCACATTATATCTTTGAGGGGATGGCTAGTAATTTGTCCACTGCGGGATCTAGGAAGAAATTTCTTATGTATCCTAGGTTTATTCAAGAAATACTTGTTTGCATTCCACGAGATAGGGCTGAGCATGTACCATCTAAGCTGACAGCGAAAGTGTATTATAACATGATGAATGGGTTTCCTGGGGATTGGAGGCCCCTGACTGAAGCCATGATGGGTTTGGCTCAGGGTCCCATAGGTCAGGAGGAGGAGGCTCCTGAGTTGGTTGTGTTAGATGATGACCCCATGGAGGAGGAGGAGGCTCCTGCTGGTAATGCCACTCCTGTGGTAGAGGAGGAGCTAGTTGAGGAGGTGGTGGTTGAACAACCATCCCCTCCCAAGGCTGGTCCTTCCTCGGCTCCACAAAGGTCTCCATTTGTGGAGACTCCACCTCCTAGTCCTGCCCCACACTCGACAGATATCCCCTTTGCTGCTAGTACTCCACACGTTGACCCCAATGTTGCTTCGGGCTCCCGTGATGCTTTCCCTGATCCAAGTTCTCTTGGTGGGCAGGCAGAGGAGCCTACTACTCTGACATCTTTGCTAGATCTTTTGCACAGGTACCATGAGAGGATGATTTGCTTGGAAGCTGACTTGAACCAACATCGGAAGCTCACACGGGAATTTGTTCTTCCTCTGGCCGATCGTATTAAGGTCTTGGAGAATCAACAGCGTCGTCGAAAGAAGCATGTGGTTCTTTCTGAGTCTGAGGATGAGGCTTCGGAGAATGTTGAGGATGGCTTGACATTGCTGGCAAAGGCTGCCTTTGTTGATAAAGTTTATGATGATCTGCCTGGTCCTCCAATGTCCTCCCATGCTCCTTCTTCCAGTACTGTTCCCCCTTCTATGGGCGGTGCTTCTGATGCTGCTGCTGGTTCTCATGCTGCTCCTTCACATGATCCTAAGGGCAAAGCTCCAATGACTGATCCTCCATCTCCAACCCGCAAGCGCTCTCGTCGCCAGCTTGAAGAAGACAGACTTGGTGAAGAGGCTGCTCGTAGGGTTCAGGCTGAGCTTGATGCGGAGGACATTGCTGCTGAGGAAGAGCTCCGTGAAAGAAGGCGTGCGCAAATTCAGCATGATGCTATGCACTGGACTGATGGCGAATGGATGCAAGTGTTAACTGTTCTCACTCGGGATTATGCTCAGTTTAAAGATTTGTTGGGTGATGATGTTGATGAACACAACTGCATTCCGCGTGCTATGGTCATGATGCGTAAGCATCAGTTGACTCTTGCTGAGGAACTAAAGAAACAGCGTCGGAACAGACCTCTTTCTAAGGCTGAGCAGCGCCAGCAGATGCAACGTTATGTCAAATTTCAGTCTGCTGCTCATTTCAATGCTCCTTGGTCTTGGGCACGGGTACGGACTTTGACTTTTGATGAGCTCAAGAAACTGTATGAGAACATGGTGAGGCGTGCGAGTCAACCTATACCGGAAAAATTTGTTTACCATCCTCGTGGTGTGACAGCTTCGATGCCTGCCACTTCTACTGTTTCTTCATCCTTGCCCATTCACCAGGAGCCGTACCCTCAAGGTGAATCAACTTTTTCTTGTCGATGAGACATGGTAAGTTGAGAACCATTTGTTGTGTGGACCACGTCCAACACCAAGTGAAACCAAGGACCAGAACAAGCCCAAACCAGGAACCACAAGACAAACCATCCAAGGGATATTATGTACAAGTATAAAAGCTAAACTGTGTTAAAGTATAAGCAGATATTATATAAAATGTATATATATATATATATATTTTTTTTTTTTTAAGATGTTTTTTTTTTTTTTTTTTTTTTTTTTTTAACTATAAAAAAAAAATCACCAAACACTATACACATTGGTGAAAAGAATCAAAATAAGAATAAAGTAAAAACACTTACAACCCAACCACCTTAGAGACCAGAAGCTGCCCTCTTATCCGCTAGCAGCCGTGCTTGAATACCCTCCACCAAAGACGTAGCCATACTCGACTCATTCCCTGTAGGAGCAGTAGAAATCTGCAAATGACTTGCCAGCATTGCTTCCATGGAAGAAATAGTCAAAGGATACACAACATCAGTCAACATAAACACCACAAGACCAGAACCTAACTCCAACACATGGACTCCACAACCAGCATAAAGCTTCCAGCGAACAATCTCCCATTGCATTTGATCCTTCCATACGCCCAAAGGAGTAGCGGATGGAGGAGGATCCAACATCAGTTTGAGATCAGCCCAAAGACGCATACCAGGCCAGGAAGACACCGCCATAGGATTAAACGGCATACTAGAATCCACAAGCCCAAACAAGGTCATAAGATCCATACGGTCAACCCATGATAACACACCCTGCAAACCCGTTACCAATCGCACAGTCCCATCACTCAAAGTGATCCGATGGGAGACACCACCAGGAAGTGTTGTAGACCGCTCAGCCGCATAACCCGCAATGCTGCCATTGCCCAATGGTAAGTCAGAATCGCTATCCGAAGCTGCATCAATTAAGTTTTCAGGATCACGCTTCTCAAAAGGATCTGATTTACCGCGGTGAACACGACGAGTAAGTTTCTGGCGAGTAGAACGTCGAGGCGTGGGAGCCGAAGGAGTGGATTCAACCTTCACCTGAACCTCATCAACAGCAGGAGAAGCAGTAGGAGTAGACTCATGAACATGTCCACCCAAAGAACCACTCGGAGCTGCATCAGAAGTGGGAGCAGGTTGTGGTGCAGAAACTGGTGGTGAAGAAGATGGCACATCAGATGGAGCAGCAGCAGGTATGGTGGAATCAACAAAAGTGCTTGCTGGAACAGGAGTGGTGGAAGTACCAGGTGTGGTGGGGGTAGCATGAGTAGTGGTGGTTGTCACAAAGATAGTAGCAGCAGGACCAGTAGTAGACCCAATAGGCGCAACCAAGGGTGTAGTAGAAGGACCAACAGAAACAGCACCAGAACCAGAAGAACTACCAGTGGAACCAGGAATGGGCAAGGATTTGATTATCACTGATTTTATCCCTTGGATGGTTTTCATACTACTAGAAGGTACATGTTCATCATGTCCACCCATATCCATCAACAGAAAATATTACCATGTATCACGTTCATCTTCCATCTAATGTGTACAAGAAACCACGTGCTCTGCTTTCACATGATTTGGGGAGAAAGCAACACAGCTTCTTGTAACTCTTGGTTTCAACCTTTCATCATGTAACACCAAACAAAATATTCACCAAACTGCTGTGAATGTTATGATCTTCACTGTCTTGCTTGGTCTTCTAGTGTGCAACAACACCACTCAATCGAACACGCATGAAACCTTAAAAACGAATCTCTGTAATAACTTTGTCTTGGTAGCAACAATAACAATCGATCAATCTAAGGTTTAGATGAAGCACACCAAAACCCTAAATCAATCAGCAGCAACAATCAAGTAACAGCAGCAAGTATGCTTGGTTATAATTCTGCTAGGGTTCATCATCGATCTATGATCAACTCACCAAAGCTAGCAGAAAATATCATCACCACGAATCTGTTCTTCTTAAACGCAGCAACATCAACACAACGGCATCAACATCATATTAATCATCTAGGGTTTGTTGGGAAAAACCCTAGATCAGGAGGAACAACTTTATTTATTGAAAAACAGAAAAATAACATAAACAAGAAAACCTTGTAGATCAACCAGATCGAGAGCCAACAAGCTCTGATACCACTTGTTGAGTCTTAGGATCTAGACTCATCTGGGATATCATGATCATGATTGTAATAAGCACAGCGGAACATAAAGAACACAATCATAACCAAGAACAAGGCTTTCACTAATGAATGATTACTATTAATAAACTATTAACTACTGCTCCTGGTGCCTAATAGGCTTGACACCAGGAGAACGCACACACACCTATGGTTTACATTGATTGTGAAATGAATGAATAACAACCAAGGTGGTACCCTCTTTATATAATAGAGGGACTAGGGTTACATCACAACCCTAGCTTACTATAGAAGCTAACTATTTGCTATTAGGTCCTTCATCTTGTTTTGTCATATCAACTCAAGATATCTAAGTCCCAACAATGTTATAGTTATAACTTTTCATACTACTAGAAGACTTAATCCTTGTGCTCCAATGTTTCATACTTCTAGAGTATCCTCTCCTTATATGTCTGATTCTTGGAGAGAAAATAGATGCCAGACAACTAGTAATTATTTTCCAAATTATAATCCAAACTATGCGCATTATTTTGACCACACGTATTTTGGTTTGGGAGATTTGGGAACTGCTGTTAAGCCCTCAGCAGGTTGTTCCTGGTCAAATAATAATACCCTTATGATGAATAGGCGACCAAGGAACAATAGTGGATCTCATCAATCTTCTTGGCATTCTACTAATGATCCACAAGGCAGGCTCAAACCTGAAAAGGTTTGGGTCCCCTTAAGACACTAACTTTTGCATTGTGATTATATTGTTGTTGTAGGTTACTCCATACCAGGATCCTAGTCTAGGCATTGTTGATAGTGGCTGCTCCAGGAGCATGACTGGCAATAAAGGCCTTCTCTCTAATTTTGTACCCTTTTATGGGGGCAAGGTTTATTTTGGTGGAGGTGAAGGCAGAATCACTGGCAAGGGAACGATAAAGACTCCAAATCTCAATTTTGAGCAGGTCTACTATGTGGAAGCACTTCAACACTTCAACTTGATATCGGTCTCTCAGATATGTGACAAGAAGCAGTTTGTACTCTTCACCGATACTGATGCTCTTGTGCTCTCCAAAGATTTTAAGCTTCCGGATGACTCACAAGTTTTACTCAGAATCCCTAGAAGACACAATCTCTATAGCATCAAGTTGAATGAAGTCAACCCTACTGGTCAACTAGCATGTCTGGTTGCAAAAGCCTCGGAAGATGAAGCCACAAAATGGCACCGAAGGATGGGACATGTGAACTTCAAGACCATTCACAAGCTTGCCAATTTGAATCTGGTCTCTGGTTTACCTCCCAAGACGTTTAGAAATGACATAAATTGTGTTGCCTGCAGCAAAGGCAAACAACATAAAGCATCCTTCAAGGCCATTACTGCTTTAAGTCTCATTTCTGAACCATTGCAGCTTCTACATATGGACTTATTTGGTCCTACTTCCATCAGAAGCATAGACCACAAGCAATTCTGTTTGGTGGTGACTGATGGTTATAGCAGGTTTGCGTGGGTGTTCTTCATGGCTACCAAAAGTGAGACCTACTCAATTCTTCGAGATTTTCTTACCTTAATAGAGAATCAGTTGTCCAAGAAAGTTAAAGGTATTCGATGCGACAATGGAACCGAGTTTAAAAATAGAGACCTCATCACACTTTTCAATACTAAGGGCATCAAAAGAGATTATAGTGCTGCTCGGACTCCTCAACAGAATGGTGTGGCAGAAAGAAAGAACCGGACACTTATAGAAGCAGCAAGGACTATGCTTGCCGATTCCAAGCTTCCGACCATGTTCTGGACAGAAGCTGTTAATATGGCCAGTTATGTTTTGAATAGGGTATCTATTACCAATCCACATAAGAAAACACCTTATGAGCTGCTCACGGGCAAAGTTCCCAATATTGCTCATTTGAAGCCGTTTGGGTGTCCAGTCACCATTCTGAATACTAGTGACTATTTGGGGAAGTTTGATGGCAAGGCTGATGAAGGATATATTGTGGGATATTCAGCTCATTCTCGGGCGTATCGTGTCTACAATCTTCAAGCCAAACGAATAGTTGAAACTATTAATCTCAGGTATTTTGAGGAAAAGACAAACATTCAAGGAACAGGTCCAGAATGGTATTTTGATCTTGATTATCTTAGTGATTCGTTAGGATATTTTCGTTTCAAAACTAACCATGATGCAGGACCACAAGTGTTTGCACCTTCTGGTACTGGTGTTCCTTCTAGTCTTTCTGATTCAGATGATGAGGATGACATTTTTGTGGTTCCATCCTATTCCACCACTGTTTCTCCTACTCCTCCTAGTGATGCAACTCCATTGGAAGTAC
Source organism: Glebionis coronaria (assembly GCA_025667525.1). Lineage (NCBI taxonomy): Eukaryota > Viridiplantae > Streptophyta > Magnoliopsida > Asterales > Asteraceae > Glebionis > Glebionis coronaria. The sequence goes on along the minus strand of CM046875.1, from coordinate 687,440,191 downwards.
AGGATTCCCAAGCAGCTCTTGATACTCTTCTAAAGCAACAACAAGAAGCTACTAAAGCGGCGGCTCAGGGTAGTTTTGAGTTTCCCTTGGTTGAGCCTTCTGACAGATCTGCTCCTAGTACTCCAGCTTCTGCTCCTAGTGCTAGTCACTCACCTACTGGTACTCCGGCTAGTGAGTCTGCTTCAAATACACGTTTCTCCAGTCCTTCTGATTTGGGGAATCATGAAAAGAAGTCTTCTACCAAGCTAGATGATATTCATAAACAACCAGTAGACGGGATTTTCCAAAATGCTTCATATGATGCTGATTTCGTTGGTGATCTCGGTAACATGGCACCAGAAGTGGAGGTTACCTCCAATCCAGTTTTGCAATCACATAAAGACCATCCCACCACTCAAATCATTGGAGATCCTGGTTCTACCGTAAAGACACGCAGAATGCAGCAGAAGGCCTCGTCTGATCATCATGCTCTTGTGGGCTATATTGAGGATCAAAAGCGTAATAATCATACGGACTTTCAACACTGTTTGTTTGCTTGTTTTCTTTCACAGGTGGAACCTAGGTCTGTTTCTCATGCTCTTGAGGATCAAAGTTGGATGGAGGCTATGCAGGAGGAAATGCAGCAATTCTTGTTTCAGAATGTTTGGGTTCTGGTTGACCTACCGGATGGGAAGACAGCTATCAATACCAAATGGATTCTCAAAAACAAGAAGGATGCACGGGGAATTGTGGTCAGGAATAAAGCTAGGCTTGTCGCACAAGGACACACTCAAATTGAGGGCATTGATTATACTGAAGTCTTTGCGCCTGTTGCAAGGATTGAGGCCATTCGTCTGTTTTTGGCCTTTGCTTCGTATGTTGGCTTTACGGTGTTCCAGATGGATGTCAAGAGTGCATTTCTCTATGGAAAAATTGACGAAGAAGTGTATGTTACTCAACCTAAGGGGTTTGTTGATCCACTTCATCCAAAGAAAGTCTACAAAGTGGTCAAGGCTCTTTATGGGTTACATCAGGCTCCTAGAGCTTGGTATGAGCGTCTCTCCACTTTCTTGTTAAAGAATGGCTATAGAAGAGGTACTATTGACAAAACACTATTTCTTCGGCGGAATTCCAAGGATATTATCCTTGTTCAGGTTTATGTGGACGACATTATCTTTGGTTCTACTAGGAAGGAGTGGTGTGATGAGTTTGAACACTTGATGAAAGGCGAATTTCAGATGAGTGCCATGGGAGAACTATCATTTTTCCTTGGTCTTCAGGTCAAGCAACAATCGGATGGGATTTTCATCAGTCAAGATAAGTATGTTCATGAGATTCTTCAAAAGTTTGACATGGATCCTCTTCGTCCAGCAGCAACTCCTTATGAAGTTACTAAAATCAAACTTAAGAATGAGCCAGATCCACCCGTAAATGTTCATATGTACAGGTCTATGATTGGCTCTCTCATGTACTTGACTGCATCACGTCCGGATATTATGTTTGCAGTAAGTGCTTGTTCTAGACACCAGGTGACTCCAACAGTTTCGAACTTAAATGCAGTTAAGAAGATTTTCAAGTATATCAAGGCTCAACCTAAATTGGGTCTATGGTATCCTAGAGAATCCCCATTTGTGCTTGAAGCATACAGTGATAGTGATTATGCTGGTGCTAATAATGATAGGAAGTCAACTACTGGTGGTTGTCAATTTTTGGGTCGTCGGCTTATTTCATGGCAATGTAAGAAACAGACAATAGTAGCTACTTCTTCAACAGAAGCTGAATATGTGGCTGCTGCTAGTTGCTGTGGTCAAGTTTTATGGATCCAAAATCAGATGTTGGACTATGGGTTCAATTTTATGAATACTAAAATTTTTATTGACAATCAAAGCACTATTTGTATTGTGAAGAATCCTGTATTTCATCAGCGGACGAAACATATTGAGATTCGGCATCATTTTATACGCGATGCCAATGAGAAGAAGCTGATACAGGTTCTTAAAGTTCATACGGATGACAATGTTGCTGATCTGTTGACTAAAGCTTTTGATGGTCCTCAGTTTAACCACTTGGTGGTTCATATTGGGATGGTCAATCCTTGAAGTCTAGGATTGAGGGGAGGCAAAGCCTAAGGGGAGGCTTTGTGTACATATTAGGTTAGTCTAACGTATTCGTAGTGTTTAACAACATACTTTCTTGGTTCTGGTGGTGTGTGGTGTTTCTGATGAAGGATTTTTGCTCTCTTCTGATGGATATGGCCTTACATGACTGGCTTCTGGTCCTATTTGGTCAGCTTCTAGTTATGATTGGATGCCTTCTGGTGGTCTCAAATCCTTCCCAGTATAGTAGTGTTTGGATATGGGTGCTGGTACTGGTCTGGCTACTGTTCATTCCTTTTGTCCTTTTTTAATCACGTTTTGCTCCTGGTCCGACTATTGTGCACTTTGACTTTTGGTCAACGCTTCCAATACTGATATTTACAAGTTTGAATTCACCAAATCAATTGGGGGTAAGTTATTATGTTAAAAAGGGCAAGTGGTTAGTATGCAATTATGGCATAATTTGAAAGGGCAACCCCCCATTAATAGGGGTCAATGAACAGTTACTATTTTCTTCTTATATGGTCAACATACACTCATTACAATTAAAACACACACACAAACCGCTTCTACTCCTCTCATTCCAATCTAAATCCTTCTTCAATCCATTCATCAAGATCCATGGCTGCTCTTGCTTATCAACCTGCTCATAATCGTGTTGCTTATCTGGGGGATGGTCCTAATAGTGAACATTTTGCTGATATATTGGAGTTTATTGAGGCTTCTAACTTAAGGTATGCATTTACTGTTTGTCCTACCATATATGATTCTGTGGTACGTCAATTTTGGGCGTCTGCTGAACTGGTAAATGTGGCTGGACGTCCACGAGCAATCCATGCTACCATAGATGGACGTGCTTATGTGGTCACTGAAGAATCTATTCGCTCTTCTCTTCATTTTCAAGATGAGGGGGGTGTTGTATCACTTCCAAATTCGGAAGTTTTAGAGGGTATGGCTGCCATAGGTTATGAACATGGGGGGAAGTTTAACTTCCAAAAGAATAGGTTTTCCCCTCAGTGGAAGCTTCTGGTTCACTATTTAATCCATTGTCTGAGTCCCAAGTCGGGGAGTTGGGATGCGTTCCCTACTCCTTTGGCTACTGGTCTTATATGTTTAGCCCAGGGTAGAGTGTTTAACTTTTCACATTATATCTTTGAGGGGATGGCTAGTAATTTGTCCACTGCGGGATCTAGGAAGAAATTTCTTATGTATCCTAGGTTTATTCAAGAAATACTTGTTTGCATTCCACGAGATAGGGCTGAGCATGTACCATCTAAGCTGACAGCGAAAGTGTATTATAACATGATGAATGGGTTTCCTGGGGATTGGAGGCCCCTGACTGAAGCCATGATGGGTTTGGCTCAGGGTCCCATAGGTCAGGAGGAGGAGGCTCCTGAGTTGGTTGTGTTAGATGATGACCCCATGGAGGAGGAGGAGGCTCCTGCTGGTAATGCCACTCCTGTGGTAGAGGAGGAGCTAGTTGAGGAGGTGGTGGTTGAACAACCATCCCCTCCCAAGGCTGGTCCTTCCTCGGCTCCACAAAGGTCTCCATTTGTGGAGACTCCACCTCCTAGTCCTGCCCCACACTCGACAGATATCCCCTTTGCTGCTAGTACTCCACACGTTGACCCCAATGTTGCTTCGGGCTCCCGTGATGCTTTCCCTGATCCAAGTTCTCTTGGTGGGCAGGCAGAGGAGCCTACTACTCTGACATCTTTGCTAGATCTTTTGCACAGGTACCATGAGAGGATGATTTGCTTGGAAGCTGACTTGAACCAACATCGGAAGCTCACACGGGAATTTGTTCTTCCTCTGGCCGATCGTATTAAGGTCTTGGAGAATCAACAGCGTCGTCGAAAGAAGCATGTGGTTCTTTCTGAGTCTGAGGATGAGGCTTCGGAGAATGTTGAGGATGGCTTGACATTGCTGGCAAAGGCTGCCTTTGCTGATAAAGTTTATGATGATCTGCCTGGTCCTCCAATGTCCTCCCATGCTCCTTCTTCCAGTACTGTTCCCCCTTCTATGGGTGGTGCTTCTGATGCTGCTGCTGGTTCTCATGCTGCTCCTTCACATGATCCTAAGGGCAAAGCTCCAATGACTGATCCTCCATCTCCAACCCGCAAGCGCTCTCGTCGCCAGCTTGAAGAAGACAGACTTGGTGAAGAGGCTGCTCGTAGGGTTCAGGCTGAGCTTGATGCGGAGGACATTGCTGCTGAGGAAGAGCTCCGTGAAAGAAGGCGTGCGCAAATTCAGCATGATGCTATGCACTGGACTGATGGCGGAGCAGGTTGTGGTGCAGAAACTGGTGGTGAAGAAGATGGCACATCAGATGGAGCAGCAGCAGGTATGGTGGAATCAACAAAAGTGCTTGCTGGAACAGGAGTGGTGGAAGTACCAGGTGTGGTGGGGGTAGCATGAGTAGTGGTGCTTCTCCTGCTGTTGATGAGGTTCAGGTGAAGGTTGAATCCACTCCTTCGGCTCCCACGCCTCGACGTTCTACTCGCCAGAAACTTACTCGTCGTGTTCGCCGCGGTAAATCAGTTCCTTTTGAGAAGCGTGATCCTGAAAACTTAATTGATGCAGCTTCGGATAGCGATTCTGACTTACCATTGGGCAATGGCAGCATTGCGGGTTATGCGGCTGAGCGGTCTACAACACTTCCTGGTGGTGTCTCCCATCGGATCACTTTGAGTGATGGGACTGTGCGATTGGTAACGGGTTTGCAGGGTGTGTTATCATGGGTTGACCGTATGGATCTTATGACCTTGTTTGGGCTTGTGGATTCTAGTATGCCGTTTAATCCTATGGCGGTGTCTTCCTGGCCTGGTATGCGTCTTTGGGCTGATCTCAAACTGATGTTGGATCCTCCTCCATCCGCTACTCCTTTGGGCGTATGGAAGGATCAAATGCAATGGGAGATTGTTCGCTGGAAGCTTTATGCTGGTTGTGGAGTCCATGTGTTGGAGTTAGGTTCTGGTCTTGTGGTGTTTATGTTGACTGATGTTGTGTATCCTTTGACTATTTCTTCCATGGAAGCAATGCTGGCAAGTCATTTGCAGATTTCTACTGCTCCTACAGGGAATGAGTCGAGTATGGCTACGTCTTTGGTGGAGGGTATTCAAGCACGGCTGCTAGCGGATAAGAGGGCAGCTTCTGGTCTCTAAGGTGGTTGGGTTGTAAGTGTTTTTACTTTATTCTTATTTTGATTCTTTTCACCAATGTGTATAGTGTTTGGTGATTTTTTTTTTATAGTTAAAAAAAAAAAAAAAATAAAAAAAAATAAAAAATAATATATATATACATTTTATATAATATCTGCTTATACTTTAACACAGTTTAGCTTTTATACTTGTACATAATATCCCTTGGATGGTTTGTCTTGTGGTTCCTGGTTTGGGCTTGTTCTGGTCCTTGGTTTCACTTGGTGTTGGACGTGGTCCACACAACAAATGGTTCTCAACTTACCATGTCTCATCGACAAGAAAAAGTTGATTCACCTTGAGGGTACGGCTCCTGGTGCGATTATCAAATCCGTTGATGGTTGCCAGGTTACCTAAAACTGGATGGTTTTCACTTGCCATAGTCTTGGACTGAAAAGTGGCTAATCCAAGGGGGTACGGCTCTTGGTAAAGATCTTATCAAATCCGTTGACAGCTGTAATAGCTTGCTTAAAGCTATAGGGTGTTCAACTCACCGATGCTTTATTGCTAAGAGTTGGCGAGTCCAGAGGGGTACGGCTTCTGGTAAAGACGCATCAAATCCGTTGACGGCTGTGATGGTTTGCCTAAAATCATCAGGGTACCCCCACTCACCATTGATTCACGTTCTAAGAGTTGGGCTGGGTTCTAGTCTCCCAGGGTGATGCTTATTCCACCAGAATGACTAGCTAGCCCAAGAGCGAGCAGCTACTTGGTAAAGGCTCATCAAATCTGCTCATGTTGCTGTAAAGATTCAACACGATGCTGATTTGTTCCAAGCTTTGGAGAAGCTTTTAGTAGTTCGTGCGGATGTTCTTCTGATTCTTATCTTGTTGATGTTGCTGTTTGTTTTGCTGCTACAATCCTCGGGCTTTATTTGCACGTTTTCCAGGAAACTTGAACTCAACAGGTCAAATTCAAGTTTAGGGGAGGATTGTTAGGACCATTGTAATAGTTATATGTTATAGGTAGACTAGGAGGTATGTAGTTCCTCCTGGTCCTAGTCGTAGTAGGAGCAAGTCCTGCTCCTGGTCCTAGTCGAAGTCAAACATTGTTATTTACTTAATATTCTGTTAGGATATGCATGAGTTATATTAGGAGAAGATATGCATATCAGTTTTACACGTTTTCTTGTAAGCTGTATTAGGGTTTCCTTGTAGTATAAAAGGAACCTGAGGCAGAAGGGTTAGACATTGATTCACAAAACGTAGTTCTAGTCTTTATTAATATTAGAAATCCTTAGAAAGGATCAAGTCTTCATAGTTATTCTGTTTCTCTTGTTTATATTTATATTCTACATTCATATTGTGTATAGAGTCTCTTTGTGATTTGACTTGTGATTACAGAAGTCATTCACCGGTCCTGACAGGCTGCAAGATCTATATCTGTTAGATCCAACATACTTGATTATGGGTATAACTTTCTTAAAACCAAGATACTTATTGACAACAACAGCACCATTTGCATTATTAAGAATCCTGTTTTTCATAGCAAGACTAAACATATTGAAATAAGACATCATTTTATTAGAGATTGTTTTGAAAAAGGGCTAATTGTTCCTGAGAAAATTGATACAGAACTTAATGTTGCTGATCTTTTGACAAAAGCTTTTGAAATGGGGAGGTTTCAGTACCTGGTTGTAGGTATTGGAATAGTTTCTCCCTAAAAATTGATGCCTATTGTGTCTTGTATATCCAAGGTTGCTTTATTGCTGTTGTTGTACAAATGTTAGTCAATTTTTCCATCACTTTTCATTCCACTATTTTTGAACAAAGATTCCCCTGCTGGGGGTCCTTCCCCTGCTAAAAGAGTTTTTCTCTTAAGCTGAGTTTGTTCTTTTTAAAAAGTGGTTATATGTGGTTTTAGACTAACAATGCAGAGATCCAAATGGTGCATATTACACTCATGGGTGAATCAGGTATATGCTCTATGTTTTAGGGGAGGTTAGGTCACACCTTTAGGACTGAGGGTATCCTTAGGATACACATATATGATTCTAGATCATATCCATTGGTGAGTAAGGGTTCAGAATAATGAAGACTTGCTGCAAAGCTTGTCAGAATTCTGAAACCTTGAGGCACTATAATGTGTGCTTGTCCTTCTATATCAAAACAGCTTGCTGTTTAGGTACAGATGTGTGGTACACATTGCCAAGACTAAACTGACCATAGGTAAGGGAAAAGGTAGGGTTGGTGACTAGGGTATGCTTATTTTCTTGGGTTGACCAGGTGCAGGATGACTTATGTGTTAACTTTTTGTGCTTAGACCATTGCTGAATAGAGGACTCTTAAGTTTCTGTGTATCTACCTTGTGTATACAAGGGTGTGCATTAGAGCAGAGCTAGTTAGCATTGGTCTCTCCATGATTAGTCTAATACCCCTAGGAAAGTTTCCCCTACTTTCACCTTTTGATTCCCCTGGTTAAACATCATTCCCTTATTTGACCGTTGACCGACAATACCGATATCCTGCTTATAGCCGTTGGGCCTGCTTGGTAAAATTTTGGTTAGGGAATATTTTATTCTTTTCAAAAGATATTTAAGGCGCTTTCTTCGCTGATTGGTAATCTTTTCTCTATTATTTCAAATAAATTACTTTTTTTATCAAGATTTATCTTTGATATTTTTGCAATTTGAAAATTTGGTCCAATCACAGCTCTTTAATTCGCTTATAAAAACTTAATTCCCTTCACCAGCAGGTCCATCTCTCTCCCTCGACTAAATCCCACCTAACTCTCACCATTATAAACCTTTAAACGTTTTCAACCTTTATCATGCCTCTCAAAATTGCTGCTAATCATAATCAAATTGCTTTATTACATGATGAACCAGCAGAATTTGTTGATGCGGTGGCTTTTCAAAAATCCTCGTATTTTAGAGTGGCTCTTCTCATCAACCCTAGGATTTACACCTCACACATTCAGTAGTTCTGGTCTAAATCAATGACCAAAACAGTGAATGGAGAGGTAACAATTCAAAGCACAGTAGATGGTCATCCCAAGGTGATTACACTTGCCTCCATCAGATACAAACTTATTCCAGATGATGAGGATGGGATAACCAACCTACCTGAGGCTGACATGTTTGAGGGTCTTGTTAAATTGGGGTATACTCTTTCTGCTGATCAAAAATGTAAGTTTGCTAAAGGTCAGTTTACCCCACATTGGAAATATTTTATTCATACAATTTTACAATGTTTGTCACCTAAAACCACTGCTTTCAATGAATTTGGTAGTGAGATTGCTTCTGCCCTAATTTGCTTAGCAACAGGGAGGAAGTACCGTTTTTCTCAAATGATTTTCAAAGGAATGGTTAAAAATGTTTCAAGCAATTCAAAATTTTGTATGCACACAAGGTTTATAGAAATTTTGCTGAATATGAGTGAACATGGTCCCATAACACACAAAAACTACTTTTCAGCAACCAAACATACTACTAAACTGTTCACCACACTCCTTGCACCATCTCCACATTTTCTGGCAGGTCCATTCCACTTACTTCAATCATGATGAAACAAATCAGACAGGAAGAAGCCAAAACAAAAACAGCCACACACAAACCATCTGATTCCCCTGCCAAGAAACTACCTCCTGCCAGTACTCTACCCCCTGCTGATCCAAAACATGAGAGGATAACTAAATCCAGGTTTGCCAGGTCTCCCTTGCCTGGTGAATCTTCACAAGTAGTAGAGAGGAGAGCCTCCAAAAGGTTGGAGCACACTGAGGGTTTGGCTGCCACTACTGTCTCATCCTCAAGGGGTGAGCAGGATAGTGACACCATCAGTAAGTCCTCTCCCTCACTCAATGATACCCAAAAAGGGGAGAAATCCCCTTCTAGGGTTGAGAGCTCAAACATTGCTAACTATGGGCAATCAAGAAGAAGCCCCAGCTTCAAAAATTGCCCCTGCTATTGCTGATTTTACTGCTGTAAGTCATTCCCCTGCTAAGCCTATTACCCAAACTTTTGTTAGAAAGAATAGAAGGTAACCAACTCAGAAGGGAATTACAATTAGAGAACCTGCACCTAAAACCAAATCAGCACCAGCAGTGGATTCAAAAGACAAGGGAAAGGGGATTATCGTTGAACAGCCCAAGAGGAAATACAAGCATAGAACTCTTGAACAACAAAGGGCTCAAGAAGAACATGATGCATAGGTAGCTCTCAAGCTACAACAAGAGGAGATTGATATGCAGGATCAGAGAATGCAAAAGATGAGGCCCATAGAAATGCTTAAGCAGGTTGAAATTATGCATAAAGAGTTGGATGAAAGGGTGCCTCATGTTCAAGAATTTCTAGATCAATGGGAGAAGGAGTTAGTAAATGCTCCTTTGGAAGACAGGTATGAATTGATTTGTCTAGTTTACAAATATCAAAATGAATAACTGGAAAGAAGGGCAAATCAGATTCAGAAGGAAAAATACTTGAAGTCTGAGAAGGGAAGGCTGGCACACTACAAAGTTTTGCTCAAGAGACATAAGAAGTGGAAGGATGGTGATTTCACAAACATGACTTTTGGGGCTATGGAAAGGGCAGTCAGACCAGTTTTAAGAGAATTGGATATGGAGGATTTCATAACTATTAACTCTCCTGAGGAAGTTGAGTATCTTAGGAGGCAAAATAAAGTGTTGCAGAAAGCTAGGGAATCCAGAAAAAGAAAGGCTGAAGGAATTACTTTGGAAACTACAGAAGCAGGTGTATCATCACAAGCAGGGGTATCACATCAAGCAGGTGAAAGTTTTCCAGCAATTGAGAGATCTGTACTCAATGCACAAATAGCAGCCAAAAGACTCAAGAGGATGGAAAAAGTTGGCATGGTTACTAAGGAGTCTCAACGTTCTTCAAATGAAGAAATTGATAAACAGCTAATTGTGTAGGAAAATGATGATATCTCACCTAGTGAACTTGGGAAGAAATTTGCTATAATAGAATATGCTGTTTATGAACACAAGGGGAGGACTTGGTGGAAGCTTACAAGAGCAGACAATACAGCACAGACATTTCTAAGTCTAGATGTCATGTTTCAGACCTTGGATAGTGAGGACTTAGAAGATCTATGGAAGATTTTGAAGAAGACCTTTGCTGCAAAACCTCCTACTATGGATGATGTGGAGAAGGATTGGGTGATCTGGGAGTGCATGCATAGGATGTATGAGCATAAATTATTTGATCCCATATTTGATGCAGTGAATGGAGGAAATTTGTTGTATTAGAAGCTGTTTACCAATTCTGGGGTCTATGAGATAGTAATGGAAGGGGTAAGCGTTTATTTGATCAATCATCGTTATTACCCCTTCAATCAGGAGACCTTGAAGAAATTAGCACAGGCTGACTTGATTGTAGATGCTAAAGCACCTGTTGCTTATGATCTGGTAAGGATGATGCATAGTCAGATTTGGCCAGTAAGTTTGTAAGCACCCTCATCAGCTAGCATTTATTCAGAAACTTGTCTTTAGGTGAAAGCACAAGTTTAGGGGAGGATTGTTGGGAATAAATACAAGTATATTAGTTACCCCTGCTAGTTGGTCATTTGTCCCCCTGTTAGAGTAAGTTCCCCCTGCCAAATAACAAAGGCAGAGGGATTGGTTCCCCTGCTGAAGTCAAAGGCCCTGCCGCTAGAGATAAACTTGGAATAGATTATTACGCGTTGCTGTTACTACTCCGAGATACTTTCCAAGTTTGTTAGTAGTAATCTTGTACGCGAGTCCTTATGCCTATAAAAGGACTCACTAGGTTATCATGCAAAGTGTGTCTTTTTCTATTGTCTTTCATTTCATACTTTAAGATTTTTGTAACCCTAATACCATTTTTGGGTATTCGTATATCATTGATATATTAAAGTTTAACGTTTGCCTTAATCATTTGTTCTTGTACTAAACACTATATTCCGCATCTTGTTTAGTTACTTTGTATTGCAAAGTTTCTCTAGTGTTAGATTTAATTTATTCTTTCTATCACAACCCTTAAACAAGCTACAAAGGTTTAAGATCTGAGTTTGGGATCAACAAAGCATAGAAAAGTAGGGTTCGTGAATCTTGGGCAATTAATGCAGCTAGATGGGAGTTACTGTTGCGCTTCATGTGGTAAAGTTTCATGGATACTTGGGTGAGTTTTCCGTCTTCTTACAAACACCAATATATCAAATTTTATTCTTCTAGATGTGGCCGAATGGGCTGTTCGGGTTGGGTTAATTTAATAGCAAAAAAGGGCATTTTATAGAAAAACGGGCCGTCAGGTGAACCCGGTAATATATTTGATTTCTTTGATTATGATTCTGACCAATATTTTAAGTGCAATTTATGGTTTTATCTTTTTTACTTAAAATAATTACAAGTGAGTGTAATGGGTCAAAAATGCAATTTGGACACGTGGTTTGCTCTTTTATCAGCTAAATAGGTAATCGGGTCAGGTTTTCCATATTCAGGTTACCCGGGGAGGGCGAGTCTTTTGACTTTACCGGGGTATCCCCGTGAGCGTTTCCTATCCTTCCTTAGCCACCCCAAACATGTACATAGTGATGTTTGAATCCTTGATCTCTTGTGAGGAAGTCAAGTGCCTTACCACTTATAAAAAATTTGGTTGTCAAATTAGTCATATATGGCATTTTAGGCTACTATCACTGAGTTGTTCTTGCTTTTATATGCAATGATCTTTCAGCACATGTTTGGCGAGTTTGATTTTGTCAAAACCAAAGTAATCAGTTTGTTTGGACTTTAACAGATATATGGACTTTCTTAGTGATCATCAACACGATATTAATGATCATGCGAGGCAATAAAGTGGAGTCATTGTTGAAGGTACTATTCTTTTTTTTGAACATGTGAGTTTTTAATGTCGTTTCATTGGATAAATACATATTTCGGAGTACATGCTCGTAAGATTAAATCCTATGAAGGTACTATACTTTTTTCTGAACTAAAAAACACATTCTCGAAGCCAGAGAATGATTTCAACTATTTAATTCTTATCCATTTTAATAGGACTTCTCGAGAAGTTTTAAAAGCACAAGGAGTCAAGCCGACATTGTATCCCAAACTTAGCACACTTGCATTAATTGAGGTAACTCATCACTCCAACTCTTATAGTGCCTAAACGAGTAGACGGGGGGAGAGGACCTTATCTGGTTATTGACATATTAAACATATAACATAACCTGGATTCACCCATTCATAGCTCACATGGGTCCAAATTGGCACCTCTATTGATACATATGATAAGATTGGTCTCTCTGTATGTTAGTCAGTGGGTGTGAAGCATTTTTCAGTGGTGTTGGAAGATGGCATACATCTACTTTCGCTACTTTCAGGCAGATGCCAAACATGGGCAGTGAGTTTCTTCCTGTTTTTTCTTATCTTGTATACATTTGTTTTTTTTCATTTTTAACTCTTGTATGCTGATTGCTGAAGTTATGTCAACATATTGTTACAAGGTTCAGCCACTTCCTCCAGTACCCGTCATGACATAGTGAGAAGCTTATTGCGTTTCGTGAGGTTGTACAAGGAAGCTCACCTGTAAGCTCTTTTACCAAACCAATAGGAAGGTTCATAGATCATCGTTCATATTTGTTGATGGGATGTTTATAAATGGATGCAAAAGTTAGATAAAAGAATGTTTTGCGTGGGATTTGCATTTGACCCTGATACAAGAAAGGGTGTTTGTGTTGAATCCAAGATCTTTAGACTCAAACAGTAAAAACCGTTTTATCTAGGTTGCTAATTGTACATGTGATGAACACATCGGAATTGCACAATTAACATGAATAAGATGTTTAACAAGATGAAAGATTCCCAAAGGGTTTGTATTATTGATGATTAACAAAAACCACTCTAGGCATGTATACATTGAATCCCATGCCTAAAGATCAAAGACTCTGTAGGTTATATTTGACTAGTGAAAGATATGAATAAACCTACGGTCTGGTGTTCCTTTTATAACTTAAGGAACCCAGGGATACATGGAAACTAAATAAAGTATTGATGACTAAATCAAAACTGACTTATTCATTCTTATCCTGTGTTGACCAAACCTTCATATTTATCACTAGCAGTGGGAAGTACACTTGCAGGGGCAAGTACTCCAACAGTGGGAACTCTAGTAGTGATAATGTCCTATTTGGTCTTTCTTGTTTCCATAGTGTTTGACTCATCAACTTTTAGCCCAACAATCTTCCCCTAGTTGATGATGTCAAAACACTTCCCCTTAAGCATACAACATCAAAGATCAACAGGCTGAATATTCTTTGTAGACAACTTCCCCTTTTTGACATGATCAAATAGGGGTCTTGTATGTAGACAAACTTGACTTTAAACTACTACTTAACAATATCATACACCAAACCCAAGTATTCTACTTTTCAAAATACCCTCCATGAAGCACATAGGACCAGGAACCTAATAAAAAATGATTCTGAGCAGTAGATATTCACATTAATTGTAGTAATATCATCGAGCAGTAGCCAAAATCTTCACCTCAATGTCATATATGAATGACTAGCACTTCAACAATTTAGCTTCCCCTTAAATTGTGATAATCATTGATGAATCTTCTTCTATAGGCTTTATGTAATGATTTCATATGAAGAAAACTGATTGTAACTTACTTTGATGATGAAGTAGAATAACCCGAGCTTGTATTCTATAACTTGCACTAACCACGTGACAAAATGCCTCATATATACAAAATCCTCATGAAAATGAGACACTGAGCACGATAATGTAACTCCTTCAAATGATAGAAAATATGTGCATAGAGTACCATAAGAAAAATCACATATTCCTAGATCTTGTACCACTTCGTCACTAAGCGTTTAAGCATAAAACCCATACCCGCGAAAATCTCCTTCATCTTCAAATAAATGATAAAAACTTTTCTTCGTAATCAATAAAATTAAATCAAGCCTTTATACCTTTAAGACCAGTTGCTTTGAATAACCAAACTCCAAAACATTGCTGTCCCAAAACTCATATCTAACAGCAGGGGGAACTTTCAAAAACAGTGGGAATCTAGTAATGAAAGCAGGGGGGAACTATTGAAGGCATGGGGATCTTAGCAGGGGGAACTTTTAATGAAAGCAGGGGAAACATTTTCAAAAGCAGGGGAAACTTTTAATGCCTCTGTTTTTCTTATTAACTGTGCCAAACCCACACAATGTGGGAATGAATTTATAACAGTGGGCATAAATAACAAAAACAGAGAGTTAAGAATTATCTGCTGTGAATAAGTTCTCATTGTTAGTACATACCTTCATTCGTATAGTTCACTGTATATGACTAAAATTAATATCTGATGGGAGCTCCAATAATATGTAAACCCAAGTCTACTATTGCGTCCTGTGACCTCATCCTACGCAGCCAATCACGTGAATCCAGCAGACATCAAAGTCCATTAATAACGCCACATACAAACAAGGGCCTTTAAAGAACATTCTTTGTTGTGGGCATCTAAAACTTCAAGTGAACCTTTTCACTCATTGGATAATCATGTGAACACATCACTTTCAACACAAGCCATAGCCAACATCACGTGCATATAGACAAACCAAAGTACTAACCTTTCATTGCTTTCGTCTTATTAGTTGTCACATACAACCAAACCACTTCTTCACAAACACGTAAATAAGTTGAATTTGTTCAACCCTCGGACCCCCAACGTCTTTCAATAACTCCATATCTCGTGTACAACTTAGATAAATGGCCTTTTTTTTTCTTTTTTTTCTTTTTTTATTCGATCATTCCACAAGATCAAACAAACGAATATTAGGGCCACTTATTGCTTTTAATCCGTGTGAACACAATATGCGTCCAAAACAGTCACGTCGCTTATGGTTATACAACCGCACATCATTTCTTGTACTTTGGCCCCACTCATGATTATCATCATTAAATTCATAAGAATTCCAACACAAACCAACAGTGCGTGGGCCAATGAATAAACATACGAACACATAAACTGTTTTAATATTTAGCGGCAATAACATTACTCTCATAATTCACAGAATGTACCACCAATATTTTTAGGGCTTTGAGGAATTAACCCTCTCAATAAACCCTAAATATTCTTCACAACAACAAAGTTAAACATCTTGATTCTCCTAGATATCAAGAGCCACATGCTCTGATACCACTTGTTGATCCCAAACTCAGATCTTAAACCTTTATAGCTTGTTTAAGGGTTGTGATAGAAAGAATAAATTCAATCTAACACTAGAGAAACTTTGCAATACAAAGTAACTAAACAAGATGCGGAATATAGTGTTTAGTTCAAGAACAAATGATTAAGGCAAACGTTAAACTTTAATATATCAATGATATACGAATACCCAAAAATAGTATTAGGGTTACAAAAACCTTAAAGTATGAAAAGAAAGACAATAGAAAAAGACACACTTTGCATGATTACCTAGTGAGTCCTTTTATAGGCATAAGGACTCACGTACAAGATTACTACTAACAAACTTGGAAAGTATCTCGGAGTAGTAACAGAAACGCGTAATAATCTATTCCAAGTTTATCTCTAGCGGCAGGGCCTTTAACTTCAGCAGGGGAACCAATCCCCCTGCCTTTGTTATTTGGCAGAGGGAACTTACTCTAGCAGGGGGACAAATGACCAACTAGCAGGGGTGACTAATATACTTGTATTTATTCCTAACAGTTTGTAATGATAAGAAAGGGTGTTTGTAATGATAGGTTATTGGTTATGTTTGTGTCAAGTTTCAACCATACTATTTGTAATTGTAATTCTATTTCTATGGATTTCTATAATTTAGTTTGTTTGCAAAAGCGATAATGCAGTAAAACGAGCTGCTACTTTTTTTTTGTTATATGTTCAGAATTAGTGACCAATTTATTTGGTCTCTAATACGACTGTCTGTGACGACTTTTTGGTCACTCCAGGATTTGTGACGAAATTATTCGTCACTAACAGGGTAAAATAGTGACGACTATTTTCGTCACAGCTCAGTGACGACGATAATTTGGTCATAAAACATTTTAATGACGGAGCTATAGTGACGACTGGTGACGACTTTAGATTTGGTCACTAACTGACTAGTGACGACTTTTTAACATTGTTAGTGACGAAAGCTGGTTTGTCACTATAGGTGTTTTTTCTTGTAGTAAACGGTGGTCAACTATATTTTTGAAATTTAAATTAGGTTTTTTTTTCTTTTAATTTTTGTTTTTAAATCTGGATAAGGTGTGCACCATTTTTTTTCTCGATCAGATTTTTGGGTCGGGATTTTTAAGATTCGGGTTATGCATAACTAGCGTGTTTTATGAATCCGAGCTTTTAAACTTAATTTGTTTACCAAGTTTGTGCCAAACCGAACTTTCTTTCAGATTCATACACATTTTTACAAGCTGATTTGATTTCGGTACTAAAGGTACCTCCGTACCATATTAACTTATAACGTAATATCTAAATTCATAAAATTAAATCATAAAGTTATTGTAACGAAGCAAAACATAAGTAGTTATAAACAATAATAAAGTATAAATGGATTAAAGTTAATTATGAACTAGTTAAGTCTAAATGAAGATAAGTCCGCACAACAAAAATAAAAACTATGTACCTTGCTGTCGGCATTCTCATATGTAACTTTAAAACGCCCTTTCTGTTGAGTAACTTGGCCCTTTGCTTTTGCATCTTGTTCATCACTAGTTACTGTTTCACCAATATTCTTAGCAGATGAAACAGTGACTTGAATGCAAAATTACAAATGAACAGGATACGATGATAAAGTTATCTATTGTGATGGATCTAACTTCCAAATGACGAATAAAACGAAAACTCGCCCGCTTTAGAAGCTTTAGACATGGACTCAGATGTCCCCGCTTCTGACATCTGGAGTTGTTGAGATCCATTTGAGCTAGGGACTAAAGCAGGACCTTGCAACTTGCTGAAACTTTCATGAAATAGACATAAAATTTCAGCGGTAAAAAACAGGATGGGGAAAGAAGAGAAACAGATGTGTGTATTGCCAATTAATATAACTTTTTAAATATTCAAAAACTAATAATAGTATTTCTATTAATCATAGGTCTACATAGGGTTGGAGATCATTTGAGAAATCATACCCATTCACTGTCATGCATGCAGATGCAGATGAGGATTCCCCCTGATGATACTGAGATGCAACACCATTAAAGGATCTTCCATTACTATCTAAGCTTTGTTTTCAAGCAAAATCATTCTTGTTGCAATTATCAGCAAGTGGCGAATAATTCTCCGAGCTTAGTGGAGAAGAACTCTGTGAACTCAGGTATCCATTGGTAGAAATCTCACATCTGCCTTAGAAATTTCAGGTGTATCAAAATAAAGGCAATAGACACGATAAAAATGTGAAGGTGCATATAGTAACTGATGAAAAACTTCAAGTATATACATATTTATAGAAACTACATGTTGTAAGAAAATGGTGTGATTAAGCTGAAGTTGACATACCCAGAGGATGTGGTGTTGACAATTGGAGCGGATCCAGCCTGCAATATGCTAAATATCATTCTAGAACAAAATGCAACAAATAATATATACACATTATTTAAATACTAGTGACATACTGCATCTGGTTGATGAGAAAGTTTCCTTTCACCAGCACTGGTTCCATCGGCAGCATTCAAGCTCCCTGGTTGATCTTTGTCAGATACAGATTCCTCGTCCTGGATCTAGTTCACAAACCAAATTGCATCATTATTAAATTCAGTTTTGGAACATGTTTGTATTAGTTACACGGAGAATAATGCGACTTTTACAACACAAGTGCTTAGAATGACTATTCAGTGAGCTTTCAAATACCATACCAAGGAAGCCTGAGCTTTCAAATCTGCAAGGCCAAAGTTCCAACTACTAATATCTCTTTTATATTCATTTTGTAACAAATTACAAACATTCATTTTATATTCATCTATTCATCTAATTCTTACTAAAATCGCGCACACTAACACAACTTTAACTAAAAAAGCGTCAATCGCTAATCAAAAACAAAAATTCTACGCTACTTCAGCTCAATCATCAAACTTATCAGCAAATCCTAACAATCAAATCAAACTTATCAGCATAAGTGCATAACAATCAAATTAAACTTATCGGCATATAACACTCAATTTTAAACAACTAACATAATCGAGATGAAATACGAACCGAGAGATTGTTAGTAACAGAAGCTGCAAATAAGCTGATGTGAATAAGCTGATGCGAATAAGCTGATGCGAATAAGCTGATGTGAATAAGCTGATGTGTATAAGCTGATGCGTATAAGCTGATGCGAATAAGCTGATGCGTATAAGCTGATGCGTATAAGCTGATGCGAATAAGCTGATGCGTATAAGCTTATGCGAGTCCTAACAGATCCGAAACATTGTGGGTTTTTCTGAAGGAATTTAGAAGATTGAATTGAGATAAGAATATGATGGAGGTTTTTTTTATATGTTATAGAGTGGATAATATGTTCAATAAAATAGAATGGATAATGTATTCACGAATTTGAATTGGGCTAGACTTTTTTAAACTAAACTATATTTTTCTGGCCCAAGTTTTTTTGGCCCAATTATTTTTTCTCTCTAATATATTACAGGAAGGATTGCTACAACAAAGACAAATGTTTACTAACTTAATATACTTTTTGGGATGCGTGGTTTTTTACGAATACTACATGAATACGCAAATTTTAATAAGTATATAGAATATATTTATTTATTTTAATTATTTAAAAAGTGACCAAAAAGAGTGACCAAAATTTTAGTCACTCTTTCGAATAGAAATACTAAAAATGTAATTTAGTGATTGCATAATGACCACTTATAAGTTCGTCATTGACTTTGTACTAGTGACGAAAAATAGTGACCACAAAATCATCTCGTCACTGATTAGTGACGAATTAAAAAAGTTGTCACTCAATTTTGGTCACTAAAGCCCTTTTTTCTTGTAGTGCTAGGTGAATTGTATCACGATCGATGAGTTTTTTTGTTTTCGAAGAAATTTTTTGACATATGCCTCTAGTTAGGCTTAAACCACAACCTGTGGGTTGGTGAGAAACTCACATACCCAAAAGGCTACTCTTGGTGGCCAAGTGAGCTAGCCAGTTGGTTACGATCAGTGAGGGGTACTTATCTGATGTATCGGGTAAGCGGCATATGATCTTAATACATATGCAAATTACAGGTCTATAGACTCACAAGTTATGAATGGGATATCTTAATGTAAAACAATAAAACAATCTGGATCCAACGTTGTTGCATGCGTCTTTTATAGTTTAGAAACGACCATGCAAGCTTCCGTATAAGTATGTACTAATCTCCATAACGTTAAAGATAGACATATAGTACTAAAAGTATCTCTAGCTATCGATTAAGCTCAAGGAACTCTTTTGTAAATATTAGTTGAAATATAGAACATAGGATATATATGTATCTGATATCAAACAGTTGTTACTGAATAGTCTTGATGAAAAAATGCCATAAATGTAACTAACAAGCGTAAACGGATATTGGACAAAGAGTAAATTGCAGTCATCGTCCTTGTGGTATCTCATTTTTGCATTCATCATCCCTGGTGTATGGTAAGTGCAGGCGCCCTCCCTGTGTATATACTTTGAATTCGTTTTTGTCCTTTGACCAAACGGGGTATAACAGTTGACTGTTAAGTCTCTGTGGCTAGAGGATAGATCTGTCTTTTCCTTTTTTTTCCGTTAGCCCACTACACAAAGTGACCAAACCCATCGTTTGGTTCTATATAAACATATCTGTGATTCTTTTTCCCCAAATCGATTTTTCCAATCAACACCAAAAACCCTAAAATCCCAGGTTCCAAAATAAGGACAATTGATGGAGATGGTGAACTGCTTTTGTGGTAACCCATGTGTGATTCGTACTTCTTGGACCGACGCAAACCCAGGGCGTAGGTTTGGGAATTGTTCTAAAACGGTAAGATTTAGCTTTAAATCTCTCGACTTGTGTTTTTTATTTTCTAATTCAATATGATTCATATATTTATTCGTTTTAGGTTAATGCTTGTGGTTTCTTCTTGTGGTTTGATCCCCCCATGTGTACACGTGCAAGGATGATTATACCTGGGTTGTTAAGGGCAAGAAATCAACTTGAAGAATCATTTATCTCAATGGCCAATGCTAACCGTCGATTGAAGATTTGGTTAATTTGTAGTTGGTTACTATTTGCTTGTTTTTTCTTCATGTAATAGTTTCATTGTAACATGAAGTTGTAATGGTGAACTGATTTTCCATGATTACAAGTTTAATGAATGTTGTTATTGAAGTTTAATGAATGTTTAATCTTATTGTTCAATTTATGGCTACCTGTTATTGTTCAAATACGACACGAACCTTTACACTTAGTAACATGGTTTTTCAACAGAAAGAGGTGCAGATGTGGAAAAATTCGCAGGTCATAAAAATCAAAGAGCAGGTGCAGAAATTCAAGCTTGATAACATTATGAGTTTTTCAATCATACAGAAAAATCTGTATGGTTTTTCAAAGAACATTATGGTTTTTCAACAGGTGCAGAAACTGTACAAGCTTACCATAACTAACCCATCTGTATACTTCATTGTAACATGTTATTTTTCTGTAGAATCGAACTTGCAGGTTATAAGAGGTGCATACGTGGAAAAATTCGCAGGTCATATAAATCAAAGAACAGGTGCAGAAATTCAAGCTTGATAACAATATGAGTTCAACATATAAAAGTGGAAAAATTCAACATAAAAAAGTGAAAACATTCTGAGTTTAACTTGAAGATATCATTGTCTAAAACATAAACAAACAGAATTCTAGAAACACACTATAATTCGACATTCTGAAACTTGAAAACTTAAAAAAAAATTAAGGTGAATATCTTGAGGTACTTTTCCTTATTCTTTTTCCACTTCCTTGCATTCCACCAGTTTGAGCATCCCTTTGAGTTCCACCAGTTTGAGCAGCACTTTGAGTTCCACCAATTTGAGCAGCACTTTGACTTCCAACAGTTTGAGCAGCACTTTGACTTCCAACAGTTTGAGCAGCACTTTGACTTCCAACAGTTTGAGCAGCACTTTGACTTCCAACAGTTTGAGCAGCACTTTGACTTCCAACAGTTTGTCTTGACCTTTTGTTGATACCTGGTGCTATTGTTGTTGTTTGATTTGACACACCAGTATTTGTACAAGTTCTCCTATTGTGACTTGAACCTTTACACTTAGTACAATTCACAATTTTACCTTGTCTTGACAATTTTCCATCTTTCACCATTTCTATCTCACCTGCACTTTTCTTTCTGGTCTTTGGAGGCCTACCTATTTTTGGGATATGCTTTGGCGGTAACAAGGTAAAAGGGGAATCAAACTTTTCCCAATGATGCTTGCCATTGACTGGGTTGACCTTAAAGGCATACACATCTCTCCAAGTTTCAAGTGTGTATGACTTATGGACCCAGTCTTCTGGCAACCCAACATCCATCCCATTATCTGCCATATCATGGATACAAGCTACAGCATGCTTGCATGGAATACCAGATACTTCCCATTTCCTACAACTACATACCTTTTGGGTCAAATTCACTACATATTGTTCACCAGTCACCTTATTCTTAACTTAAGATAGCTCTGCACCATTCCAGTCCACTATACACTCATAAGATTTAGCTTTTATAGCACTGAATATACTAGTTATAGCAGGAGTTAATGGCCCCTCACTCTTTTCAATTACCTTTTGGACTATGACTATTCTCTTCATTAGGTACTCCCTAACATACTCTAAACAAGATATGATAGGACTATCTCTAGCATCCAGTAACTGCCTATTGAAAACTTCACAAATATTGTTTATCAAAAGATCACAATTTGCCCTACCTGTGATTTTAATAACATTCATCAATGTACATTCATAAAATTAAAAAGGAATATCAATGACAAAAAGACACTTACCGCTGAAGTGTGATCTGGTCCAATGTTCAGGAGCAATTTTCTTCAACCAATCATGGGCTTTTTTGTTGAAATTTTTTAGAGTGTCCATATTCCTGTTGAAATCTACAACTGTACAAGCACTTGCACATCTCCAAAGCATCTCCTTATAAATACTACCCTTCCATGTCATGTTCATGTTTGTGTGAATGTGCCTAACACAATATCTGTGTTCAGCTGAAGGAAATAACTTGGAAATAGCTGGTAACAGTCCCTGTACATCAATGAATTATAATTAATTTTTTTAAGAAATTACTATAAAAGTGAATATAAGTAATTAAGAGTCTAACCTTTTGCCTATCTGAGATAAAGGTGAAATTAGAGTTGGCAAATAAATCCAAATCATCTCCCAAGCAATTCAAGAACCATGTCCATGAATAAGTAGATTCAGATTCTACTATACCATAAGCAACTGGGTATATCCCATTATTTGCATCCACACCTACAGCAGTTAGTAATTGGCCATTATATTGACCTCTCATGAAAGCTCCATCCAATCCAAGTAACTCCCTTCCAGATGCTCTAAAGCCATCTTTCAAAGCACCCAAGCAAATATATATTCTTCTAAATAGTCTAGTAGTTGAGTTTGGAGTGTCTTCACCATACACATCAAGCTTGCCAGTGGTGTTTGGGTTACACCTCTTCAATTCTTGAACATAATCCCTTAACAAACTATATTGTAAAGTAGCATCACCTCTTAATTGTACTTCAGCTTTGTTTTAGCCCTAAAGGCCTTTGTTTGAGTCACTCCTACATGAAATTTTTGTTGCATCTGTTCTTGGACTGCTTTTATTGGTATTTCAGGGTTCATCAGGAGCAGATCTTGAATATGATTTGAGAGAAAAGTGGATGTACAACTTTTAATTTTTCTTGATTGCAAACACTTGTGTACTTCCCTATATGTTCTCACCACCCATTTGTCATTATCCCCCTTTGAAATATACAAATACCAAGGACAGGCAACTTTGGCCTTGTCTTCCTCATTGACCATTATGCCCTTGCCTTTATCATGTTCATTTACCTTCTTATCCTCACCTTTATTTTTAACAGAAACAGGAACTATACCAAAACACTTAGCTTGAACCCTTATTTTATCATTCTTTGTGATCATTATGTTTCTCCTAGTCTCAACAGCATGAGCCCTAATAACATTCTTTGCTAAATCTCTATTAGCAAATTCCTTTGCAACAAAAAAACTAGTAGTAACATTAGAAAGTGTAGACTCTTTTCTTAATTTCCTAAGTGCTTTTCTCCTAGCACTTTCTTGTGGATCATCTACATCACTTTCAAATGAGTCGAAGTCTAAAACTTCTAAGTCTACTTCATTTATTTTCACATTAGGATGCAACTGTTCAGGTATGTCTTCTTCTACATCAAATTTAAACTCATTCATTTTAACCTCAACTTCATCTACAATATGCTCCTCATCTACAATATGATCTAAATTGGGATCATTATTAGCACATTCATTATTGTTTTCAGATTCACTGTCAACCTCATTATCTGCTTCATACTTTACACCTTGAAGAGGAGGCGCAGCCTCATCCTCACCATTGACAGTCAAAGCGTCAGAAGGACCAGCCTCATCCTCATCTACGTTCAATGTAGGATCAACTATTGACTTATCATGCTCAACATATACATAAATAATTTTATGTTTTTCCACATACTTGAGCATTTCATTTATATCACTATCACTAGACAACTTCATTAAACCAATATCCAGATCCTTCATTGGTATCTTATGCCAATAAAACAATTTTTCTTCAAATCCTAAGCTTTGGTACAAAACTGTGTTTAGGATATCGATCTTACATTTTTCAACATCTACCAAATCGACGAAGGTAATCTCACCATTAACATATTGTCGACGTGGTGGAGCAGTGAAGAGTCCTCCATGGTGGATCATCATTGTAAACAAGTTGGGGTAATAGCCTATTAAATCATGAAATAAAATAAATTAGAATAAACAAGTTTAACACAATTGCTTATACTATAACATATGCACGTTTTACAGCAATCCCAAACGTTTGCCAGCAATTAAGTTTTACAGCAATAAGGTTTTACAGCAATCCCAAACGTATGCAGGAACCTTATGTAGGAATCCAAAACGTTTTACAGCAATCAACTTTTACAACAATCCTAAACGTATGCAGGAAAACTGCATTCGTTGCCCTAAGTTTGCTGGAATATAAACAAGAGTATAATGATCTTACCATAAAGTGTATCTATGTCAACCTCTTCATCTTCTGCTCGTATATGCCAATATTGGCCTTTTGAACTCATTTTCTGGGAACGATTGATTAGGGATTATGGGTGAAAAGGGGAAAATAATTAAAGGATGATTATGAAGTGATTTAGGGTTATTAGCACGGTATAATTAGGATTAACATTGGGTCGGGTTAAATTTGGGTTAACTTGATCAAACGGTAAAAAAAAAAAGGAAAAGACAGATGTATCCTTTAGCCACAGAGACTTAACAGTCAAGTGTTATACCCTGTTTGGTCAAAGGACAAAAACGAATTCAAAGTATCTACACAGGGAGGGCGCCTGCACTTACCATACACCAGGGATGATGAATGCAAAAATGAGATACCACAAGGACGATGACTGCAATTTACTCATTGGACAAACTAATGAAAAAGTATTCCACAAGGCTACTTCATAGTCATACATATCTTGTTTTCCAGTTTCAAACCAAATTGCTCACAAGTTCAGAAAGAACATGCATATGAAAATCCTAAATAAACTTGTAGTACGTGACAAAGATGTCATACCTATTCCCAACGTATCTTGCAGCGCCGACGCAGAAGCAGGTCATCAGCGGCAGAACCCGGAATCTTTATTTATATGAACAAGTTTTGTATAATTATATAACCACACCCTTTATCGAATATCTTCGTTATGAAGTGAGTGAAGTAACTTTACCCTGAGCATGCCCACGTTCGTGTCCGTACCTTGATAGAGATGAGGCTTCGAACCATAATAGAGTGACAGGCAGAGCCATGTCACAAACACTTCAGACCTTAGGGTAGAAAAATATTAAATGTTCTAAATAATTTTTGAAATGCCAAACTTACTTATTTTGTAAGTTTCAAAAGACTCACAAAACAAACAAACTTCATGAAATCTGTTTTTGTTTGAAATATTACTTGTCCTTTGGCATTCGAGCCGAGTCATGGTGAATTAACAACAGAGTATGAACTGAAGAAAATTAGAATGTGCAACACGCCACATTTAGAATCAACGGTCCAAAAACTGAATACGAACAACTGTAAATGGAATGGTGCAATTCCATTTAAGTATCTCTAACTATTGATTAAGCTCACGGTAGATTCCTTTGTGTCTATTCCTTGGAATAGATCAGCATAGGATATGTGTACGCTAGATGTGCATCTGTCATCACACAGTCCTACTAGATAATCTTGATACACAAATCATAAATGACCAAACAAGCGAAAATAGACATTGGACAAACTAAGCAAAAGTATTCCACAGGCTGCTTCATACATCTCTTCTTGCTTTCCAGTAAGAAACAAAGTTATGCTCGCACACGTCTCGAAACAACATATGAAAATCCCAAATAAACTAGTAGTGACAAAGAGCTCATTTTCAAACCCAATGTATCTCGCAGCGTCCAACATTAAAGGAGTCATGGCGTGCCTCTGGCTGCTGCTGCTTCATACTCTCACTAAGAGCAAGCCAGAACATTTTTGGGCAGGACATTACAATTGACTTGACCTCTTCCAAAGAGAGTCTGTAATATGATACCAATGAAAGCATACCTAAGTTTTTATGAGCAGAAAATGCACGTAAACCAACATCAGTAATATTCTCACAACCGTCCAAACTTAATATCCCCAACTCCAAACACTTGCTGCCAATTTCACGCAATGAAATGTCCGTTACATTCACCAAATAGTCAAGACTTAGAACCACAATGTTTGGAAGCTTGCATAGGGCCACAACAACCCCATGGTCTGTGATATTAACCCCACACCTACACAGCTCCAGGTGTGTAAGACTTACCAACTTCTGCAAGTGAACAATGCCATTATCCGTTATCCAACCACAATTACTTAGCCAGAGTACCCGCAGACAATACTTTAAATCCCCATTAGCCAAATACTCTAAACCCAAATCACTAATGAAACTACAACCTTCCAAAGATAAATTCACTAAACGAGTTGCTTCTCCAATCATTTTCAATGATTTGTCAGTGACATTTACGCAGTTAGTCAAATCTAACGCTGTTAAATTTTTGCATGATCTCACAAGGGAGCCAATTCCAATTTCCTTGAAGCATAACCTTCCACTTAGATTGACACGTTCCAAATGAATGCAACCATTAGCGATTGCACACAAGCCAGCATCATCAAAATTCAACTTACCCTCCTCACGATCAAGGTATTTCTCATACGCGAGAGATAGGTCCTTGATATTGGGGCATGACTCAGCTATCAGTTTCAAATGGTTGTTCGATAGTGGTTCATCACATGTAAATGAAACCATTTTCGGGGATGTAATCAGCGTATCATATAACATATCTGGAAGCTGAGTGCTTAAAGACCGAAGGCACGAGCACGCAACTTTCAAGAAAGTCTTGCAAACTTTAGAAAACGATTTTTTGTCAGCTGGGTTGGGAATTAGCTCAAAAATGGAGAAGATCTCATTTTCTCCAAGTGGTTCCATAACTCTCTCGGTATAGAAGGTGAAGAAATGGAGATTATTTTTATATGACAAAGTTTTACTACTAGTATATAAATACATCACCACCCCATGACTCGTGTATTTATAGTTTTATAAATACGTACATCGATATGGGTAATACAGTAATAAGTATTTTTATTCCCCCGATAACATCAAGTCACGGAGTACTACTGTAAAGTATATCTTTTTCACTTTCCCATGTATAACCCTTTCATATCCCCCATCAAATGGATACAGAATTTACTAAGTAGTTTATTGCTTTGCATTGAATACGTATTTAAAGAATGTAATATACAATGCTAGAGTATCTTACATCATGTTAAGTCAACAAAAATGGCGATGATGAGTGTGTATCTTGAGAGATTAATTATCTCTTTACATTAATAACCGAAGTGGGAGAACGTGAAATAATCCAAGTCTCAATGTTCATTTTATGTGATTAGATAACCTACATCTGGTCAAGTAATAGTATAGTATTAAAAACTGATTAATTTTAGTATAAATTTTAGTATAGTACGAGTATTAAACTGCTGTACATAGTTATCTCGGATATCTAAAAAATTTGAATCGTAGATATTTCAAATACTCTTCTGTAAATTTTAGATAGTATTAACCGGCCGGTTCGGATTATATGAGATGAAAATGAAAAAAAATAAATAAAAAAATTGTTGACGATGTAATAGGATATTCTTATTGATGCATTCGCTTTCCAATCTTGTTAGACATTGACAAATTTCAGGTTTATTTTGTTGGCACAATAGAGATGGAGGAGAGGATATTGAGGATAGGGATATGTGTTGTTTTTACAATCTGCCAAAGTGTCTTGCAACTTTGGTATTGTGTTATATTTTCTTTGTTACTTGTGCTTGTTTGTGTTTTCAGGTTTTGGGCTTCAGCTATTCGTTTTGGGCCTTTGGTTTCTTTCTTGATGGGCTTTGTTGCCGTTGAGGCCCCTTGACCACAAACGAGTATATCACCCTAGTCTTTGACTAGGGTTTGTCATCACACATACACAACACACATATTTTGTGTGTGTGCGCAGCTCTCTCTCTCTCTCTCTCTCATCTCATCCTTTCATCCATGGAGGTCTGACCTGGGAGTTTGATGTTTCATCTTGTATAGCTGAGTGTTTGAGTGATCTCTTGTATTGTGAGGGAGAACGGATCAACCTAGTTGGGACGTTCTCACTATTTCTATTGTAATCGTTCGATTAACACCCGTTTGGGGACTAATCTTTATCTTTGTATTTTGAACTCTGATTTATAATAAATTACACCAAGGGGTGGTTGGTTGGGTGTAAGATCTGCTTTGTCTGTGATATTGTGTTTCTTAACATGGTATCAGAGCTCTGGTTATAGATCTTTCAGCCATCGAAGCTCTCTCGGTTCTTTTTTTTATTATAATCAGTTTTTTGATTTTTCGAAACCTTAATTAATTTTTTAGGGTTTTATACTTTGGGTTATGATTCTTGCTCTCTTGTCACTTCTGGAAGCTTGATTGGTGGTGCCGTTAGTTTTCTTAAAAAATATTTTTAGGGTTTTCACAAACCCTAATTT
This sequence comes from Glebionis coronaria, assembly GCA_025667525.1. Classification (NCBI taxonomy): domain Eukaryota; kingdom Viridiplantae; phylum Streptophyta; class Magnoliopsida; order Asterales; family Asteraceae; genus Glebionis; species Glebionis coronaria. Next base: position 687,411,710 of record CM046875.1, on the reverse strand, counting down.
ATTTTTTGGGGGTTTTGTCTCTAAGGTGCCCAGGAAGCTTTAGTAGGTGTTGCCGTTGATTTATTTGGTGGTGCTGTTAAAAACCTAGAAGATTTGATTAGGGTTTCTTGAAACCCTAATTTAATTTTTTGAGGGTTTTCTCTATTATTGGTATCCTGGTATCACCTTGGTGGTACCGTTACCAATTTTTTGCTTATTTACACAGGTACACTTGTTAGGGTTTGCTAACCCTAACTTTTATTATTTTTTTGGGGGTTTCTGATTGGTGGTTCACCCATCCTCTAGACTAAGTGAATCTAGAGATTGGGTGTATTTTCTTGCTATTTCCGCTGTAAGTCTTCTTTCATTTTCCCTCTTGCCTTCTTCTTGGTTACTTTTGTGGGTCACTGTTGTCTTGTGTGTGGGTGCAAACGGATTCGGTTAACATCTTGACCCTCCAGCCTTGACTGGTGTGGATACCTGCTCTGGCCAATCCCAGTCCACAGCCTGACATTTCTGGTGCTCACCTTCTGGGTGTTTATTGTGGCTATTTTTTGTCTTGTTCTTTCTGCTTTATTTTACCTGCCTTGGTTTATATTCTTTTGGTTTATATCTGTTTGTTGCTCTCTTTGTGTGTGACCTATGAGTGCTAGTGGTACTCCTCCTCCACCACCCAATGGTGGTGGAGGAAATGGTGGTGGTGGGGCCTTCCCTGAGACCACCACCAATCCTGTTGCTCTCATCAGCAACTTGGATGCTGGAAATCCACTTCACATTCATAATAGTGATAATAGCAGCTCTGTCCTTGTCCCTTTCAAGTTGTTGGGGACTGAGAACTATAGGATGTGGAACAATGCTATGAGACTTGCTTTATAAGCTAGGAACAAATTTGCTTTTGTTGATGGGTCCTGTTTAAGAGAGTCCTATACTGATGATGTGTTGTGTGCTCAATGGGATAGATGTAATGCTATGGTTCTTACTTGGATTATAAATGTGGTCTCTAGTGATGTTTACATGGGTCTTGTTTATTCTGAAAATGCTGCTAATGTCTGGAAAGAGCTTAATGAAACTTATGACAAGGTTGATGGTTCCATTGTTTATAATTTGCTTCAGAAAATTGGGTCTGTTAAACAAGGGGTAGTTCTATATCTGATTATTATCATAGGTTGAACTCTCTATGGAGAGAGTTTGATGCTGTGTCCAAGATTCCTAAATGTGTTTGTGCTGTTAAATGTTTTTGTTCTGCTAGCACTGAATTAGCTTTGCATCAGCAAATCATGAGGCTTATGCAGTTTCTTATGGGGCTTGATGACTGTTATCAGCCTGTTAGGACTACTCTTCTCACCAGGGACCCACTCCCTGATGTTAAAGAAGCTTATGTCATTGTTTCTATAGAGGAATCCCATAGGAGTGTTCTTGATAACTCTGATCATGCTGAAGCAAAATTGAATGCTACTTCCTTTGCTGCTAAGACCTTTAATCAAAATAGGAGAAACACTTCCAATGTTTCTAATAGAACCCCTAACAAAGGCAATGGGTCTAAAAACTTTAGGGGTCCTAACCCTAATCTTTTGTGCACTCATTGCAATCAGATTGGTCATACTATTGATAGATGCTTTGAATTGATTGGTTATCCTGCTGGTTATGTTAAAGGGGGGGGGGGGGGTAATAATCAAAGGCAAACTGTTTTTAAACCCAATTTTAATGTTAATTGTGATATTAAAACTAGGGAAAAACAAGCTTCCACTTGTAATTCTCCAAACTCTTTCACCACTGAACAAATGCAGAAACTCCTCAACTTGATCAATGATTCCTTTGGCAATACTCAGTCAAACATGGCAGGTAGATTTTCCTTCTTTAATGCTAATGTCTGGTTTAATGTGAATTTCTCTAAGTTTTTTTTTGTGGCAACTCTAAATTTCTTGTTAAGACTATTACTTTGGGGTGGATTATTGATTCTGGGGCTAACCAACACCTTACCACTTCCACAGTGGGTATGTTCAATGTTTTTGATATTTCTAACCTCAACATTTCTGTTGGTCACCCCAATGGCACTGCTGCCAATATCAGTCACATTGGTGACCTCAAACTTTCTAACAATGTTGTTCTTCATGATGTGTTGGTTGTTCCTGGTTACTGTGTTAGCTTGATGTCTGTTAACAAACTCATTAAGGATAGTAAATTGTTTGTTGGTTTTGAATAGGATAAATGTTACATTCAGGACTTGGCCAAGGGGACTACTCTGGGGACTGGTAGTGAATCTGGGGGGCTCTACTTGTTTGATGACCTTAAGACTAATTGCCTTGGTACTGTTAATACTGCTATGACTTTTAATACCTCTAAGGATATCTGGCATTGTAGACTTGGTCATCCCTCTGACCAAGTTCTCAATGCCCTCAAAACTGACCTCAATCTTTCTAAAAACACCTCCATATCTGTTTGTGAGACTTGTCATAGGGATAAACAAACAAGGGAACCCTTTCCCTTGAGTGATCATAAGTCCAGTAAACTTGGTGATCTTGTTCACTTGGACTTGTGGGGCCCTTACAAGGTTTCTAGTAAGGAAGGGTATAGATACTTCCTCACTATTGTGGATGATTACTCTAGAGCTGTGTGGGCCTATCTTTTAAAATCTAAGGATGAAGTGTTTGAATGGTTAACCTAATTTATTAACCTTGTTAAAACTCAGTTTGATACCAAAGTTAAAATTTTCAGATCTGATAATGGGACTGAATTTGTTAATAACAAAGTTCACACTATGCTCTCTTCCTTGGGTATCATCCATCAGACCTCTTGTGCTCATACCCCTCAGCAAAGTGGGATTGCTGAAAGGAAACATAGACACCTTCTCAATGTTGCCAGGAGTCTTATGTTTCAGGGTGGGATTCCTATCATTTTTTGGTCTGAATGTATTTTAACTGCTGTCTATTTGATCAACAGGCTCCCCTCTTCTGTCTTAAATGGTAGGTCCCCCTATGAATTGCTGTTTAGCAAAAAACCAAATCTCTCTCACTTGAAATGTTTTGGATGTCTTTGTTTTTCTACTTGTTTGAATAACAGTGATAAGCTCACACCTAGGTCTGAGAAATGTGTTCTCATTGATTATTCTTCGGTTAAAAAGGCTTATAAATTGTTTAGCTTGGATAATAGAAGAATTCTTTTCTCTAGGGATGTGAAATTCTATGAAACTGTCTTTCCTTTCAAAATGAAAAACAATAGTGAAAAGGACTCAACTGATGTAGTCATTACAAGTGATGTTGATCTCTTAACATTTTTTGATAACCAAACTAACACAAGTCCCAATGATGATGAGAGAGCATCACCTGGTTTGGATGGTAGGGTTCACCCCAATACTGATGATGCCTTTGAGGATCATCAAGAGGAGAACCCTGCAACCACTATAGGTGAGAATGTGCAAACCTGCTCTGAGGGCAATCTTGAAAATGAAAGCTCTAGTTATTTTATTGATCATAGTGGGGACCACTCTATAGAAGAAGAGCAACCTGTTAGAAAATCTAGTAGACCTACTAAGCTGCCTGCTAAGCTTAATGATTTTGTCCTTGATAGCAAACTCAAGTATGGTATTGAGAAGCATGTTAATTACTCTAGGCTGAATACCACCAATTTTTGCTTTGCTACCACTCTTAACAATTCTGTTGAACCCCCCACCTACTATGAAGCTGTTAAGGATAGTAGGTGGGTTGAGGCTATGAACAATGAGATTGAAGCCCTTTTAAGGAATAATACTTGGACCTTAGTTGATCTTCTTGCTAATAGAAAGGCTATCAACAATAAATGGATCTATAAGATCAAATACAAGTCCTCTGGTCTTGTTGACAAGTTTAAAGCTAGGGTTGTTGTTAAAGGTTATAGTCAAAGGGAAGGCATTGATTTTGATGAGACTTTCAGTCCTGTTGTTAAAATGGTTACTGTTAGGTGTCTTGTTAGTATTGCTGTTTCTAATGATTGGCCTCTTTTCCAACTTGATGTTAACAATGTTTTCTTGTATGGTGATCTTGATGAGGACATTTATATGACTCTTCCTTTGGGGTTCAATTGCAATGATAAAGGTAAGGTGTGTAAGCTTAATAAAGCTTTGTATGGTCTCAAGCAAGCCCCAAGGCAGTGGAATGCAAAACTTACCACTGTTTTGGTTGAGCATGGCTTTTGCCAAAGTAGATTTGATTACTCTCTTTACACCAAGCAGAATGGTAATATGTTTATTGCTCTTCTTGTTTATGTTGATGATTTTATCATTACTGGTAACTGCATTGAGGAAATTGAATCATTTAAATGCTTTCTTAAAACCAAATTCATGATTAAAGACCTTGGCATTATGAGGTATTTCTTAGGTATCGAAGTTCTTGAAAACTCCAATGGGATCTGTATGACCCAAAGGAAGTACTGTCTTGAACTCATACATGAGTTTGGGTTACTTGCTGCTAAACCTGTTGCAACCCCTCTACCTGAAAATTGTGTTTTGGCTGTTGATGAAAGCAAGGATGATAAGTTTCTATTAAATGTGTTTGAGTATCAAAGATTACTTGGGAGACTTATTTATCTAACCCATACCAGACCTGATATATCTTATGATGTTCATTGCCTTAGCCAACACATGCATGCACCCCTTCAGTCTCACCTTAAAGTAGCTTTAAGGGTTATTAGGTATCTCAAGAACTCACCTGGTATTGGTATTCAGTTTTATAAGGATACATCATTAAAAGTGTCTTGTTTCACTGATGCTGATTGGGCTAAATGCCTTAAAACCAGGAAGTCTGTGTCAGGATACTGTGTTTTCCTTGGAAGGTCTCTTGTCTCTTGGAAGAGCAAGAAGCAACCCATAGTTTCCAGATCCTCTGTTGAGGCTGAGTATAGGTGCATGGCCAGTGCCACTTGTGAGGTTATTTGGATCACTAACCTGCTTAGTGATCTAAAGTTGCAATCCTTGTTCCCTGTTAACCTTTATTGTGATAGTAGTACAGCTATTCAAATTGCTGCCAACCCTGTCTTTCATGAGAGGACTAAACACTTTGAAGTTGATGTTCATTTGATAAGGGAAAAGGTTCAGAATGGTGTCATTAACACCATCAAGATTGTCTCTATTGATCAAACTGCTGACATTTTCACTAAGGCTCATGGGATTCAGCAGCATCTCAAACTTTGTGAACAGTTGAGACTTGTAAATATGTTTGGCAAATGATGGTTTCTGCTCTCTCCTTTGTCAGATTGAGGAAGGGTGTTGTTTATACAATCTGCCAAAGTGTCTTGCAACTTTGGTATTGTGTTATATTTTCTTTGTTACTTGTGCTTGTTTGTGTTTTCAGGTTTTGGGCTTCAGCTATTCGTTTTGGGCCTTTGGTTTCTTTCTTGATGGGCTTTGTTGCCGTTGAGGCCCCTTGACCACAAACGAGTATATCACCCTAGTCTTTGACTAGGGTTCGTCATCACACATACACAACACACATATTTTGTGTGTGTGCGCAGCTCTCTCTCTCTCTCTCTCATCTCATCCTTTCATCCAAGGAGGTCTGACCTGGGAGTTTGATGTTTCATCTTGTATAGCTGAGTGTTTGAGTGATCTCTTGTATTGTGAGGGAGAACGGGTCAACCTAGTTGGGACGTTCTCACTATTTCTATTATAATCGTTCGATTAGCACCCGTTTGGGGACTAATCTTTATCTTTGTATTTTGAACTCTGATTTATAATAAATTACACCAAGGGGTGGTTGGTTGGGTGTAAGATCTGCTTTGTCTGTGATATTGTGTTTCTTAACAATATGTGAGAAGAAGCATGCAAATATTAACAATAATGAGAAGAAGCATGCAAATATAAAAGAAACTCAATGGTTGACTTAAAGTGACTAATTAATGTAATTCATAAATTTACATATTATCATAAAAGAAATCCTAATTTCAAAGTCTGGCTCATATATCTATGTAGCTACGTAAAAAATTCGAATATTTTAATTGTGTTGTTTTATAAATTGTATATATATACATTTAGAATAAGATAACCATTTTTTTACGTAAACCGGTTTGATCCGATGGTTCAATTGGTTGAGCCGGTGAACCGACGGTGTGTCCGGTTCAACTAAAAACTGAGTTTTAAAACATTGTACAAGCTATCTATCAATTTTCGTCTTCTTTTTAAAACAGGTACGTTTGATCTAGTGGTTCAATCGTTTGAACCGGTAGCTTGACTGGGTTGATTTAGAAACCGGGTTTTAAAACATTGGTATTGGGCATCCAAGTAGGGTGCTCATAATTTGTGTTAACCCACAAGAACTGAAAATGAAATGGAATCGAACTTAAATTAGAACTGAAATGAATGTAGAGTTCGGGTTATTTGTCATAACCGAACCAAAACGAACTGTAAATTCAATTTTCGGATTAGATAAGGTTTTACTATCGGATTCGAAAACCTAACTCATATAAATAATTTCTTATACATGTATTTATATGTATAAAATAATTATTAAAATTTAATCCTAATATATAAAAAAATAATAGTTGAAAATAATTCTTTTTTCCTAAATACATTGTATGTATATATTTAAAAAAAATAGTGTAATTTGTGTTATTCGAGTTAACCAGAAAATCAAACCGAATTTAAATTTAGTTTTTGATTTGGTTCAACTCTAAATTGGTTCAGTTCTATTTTCGAGTTGACTCAAAAAATTATTTTAACCCCTGAGAACGAACCAATGAACACCTCTAGATCTACGCGTCAAGGGTGTTGTCGTGAGATAAAGTGATGACATGTAAACAAAGGTGTTCATGGCACCATTTTTAGTATAATACCATATTTGATCGTATAGTGTTTGACAACAGAAAAGTGATGTCATGAAAATTGTTTAGTTTATTTTTTATTTACATTTTATAAAAATAAAAAAAAAAAATTATATCAAATAAATCAAATAAAAACGTTACATGCTTATTTTACGATGTACACATTACATAAAATAAGTATTTAAGATGTCAAAAAAGCACTATGAGAGACTAAAATAATGCCAACTTAAATAATAAAATTTTAAAATAAAAAAGTAGATAAACTGCTAGCCCATCTCTTCCTTGAATCTCCTCTTTCTCTACGTACAAAAAAATCGAACCAAATCGAAATCAACTTTAAAGAACATAAACCGAAAATCAAATTGAACAAAACCAACACGGAACAAAAACTAAACTGAGTATATAAGTTAAGCGTATTTTTTTTTGTTGGTTTGGACCTCAAATTGAACCAAACTTGGCAAAATCGAAATACATTTGGTAAACAAAAAACCGAATCGAAAATGATTGGTTCAGTTTCGATAGGTCAGGTTCGGCTCAATTTGTCAGATCAGTTAGGTTTGCTCAGTCCTACTTCAAATACAAACACAAAAACACAAACACACACATAAACACAAATCAAACCCCAAATTAATTAAAAGAATATCTCATTACGCCACTTTTGTGTGGCTGAGAACTACGACGTGTGGCCTTATGGCGCTGGGAGGGGAGTAGTGCGCCATAGGTGTTTTGGCATCGTGGCTCTAACGCTACTTTAAATCGCCATCTATGTTTAAACGTTATACTAGTAGTGCACTTACAACAACTAGCAATATTAGTGACTACTATATTCGTATCGTCGTTGAATCATGATGTGCAAGTTATCTGTTCAATTTTTTTATGAGACGATTTGGTAAAAAAGCTGCTCCCTAAAATTATCGCCATGCTTTGAACATATAATCTCTCAACAATAAATTTGATTACTGGGTGCCGTTGCTGGCATAACGCACATCGAGTCCTTGTAAAATATAATTTCTAAACTTATAAAATACAACACATGGGTGCCCTTACTGGCATAACGCGCGTTCGAGCCCTTGTTGTAAAATAAGTTCGAAACGTGTTCCACGCACTACGAGAATAAGTATCACGGCACGTTTTGATCTCCAGAACCGTGTAGTAAGACTTGCAGAAACTTGAACCCAATTAGAACTCAACAATGTAAAACGTATATGCTCATGTGTATATAATAACTTTTGGTTACAAACTCCACCGATGTGGGCTCCCAATGTAAAAAAATATGATTATTGGGTATGTCCTCACTGTAACGCACGTATGCCCTTGCAAAAAATAAGCCTGAAACGTGTTACAGGATATGAAGGTAGGAGATATCACGATCGATTCGTTTTGATTTCTTGAACCGTGTAACCTAACCCACAGAGACTTGAACGCAATTAGAACTCAACATTGTAAACGTATTTGCGAAACATATCGCTGATTATATATTGTTAGAAACTTCCATAATGAGAACCATACTTGTCCTAAGAGCGCTAGGTGTAATAACGCCCCAACGCCCGTTGCTCGACGTTGGGCGGCGTTACTACACCCCATATGTGAAAAGCCCAACGGCGTTGCCTGGACAACCCACGTTAGGGTTGAGTTTTGAAAGAAAAAAATTCCAACCAACCCCTTTGATACTAAAATGGACGAATGGCGAAAAGAAAGAAGAAAAAAAAAACTTGTGTTCATTCATTGTGTTTGCAGCAACGTTTTTTAATGAATTCAGAGGTGGATGATGAAGAAGACAACGATTTTGTGAAGATAGGTTTTTTTTTCTAATATGTGGATATGGATAATAGTGTAAACAGATCGTGGGTTATTTTTTGGGCCAAGCCCAAGTCTTTTTTTAAAAAAATTCCCTATATTTTAAATATATAATATCCATATATTATAAAATGTTTTTTTAAATGTTTGCTAAATTTTTTCACTTAGATAATTATGGAGGCCTCTATGCATAACCTCACACTTAGATCCACACTTTCCAGATGCATGCAACCATTCACGATTGCATACAAGCGAGAATCATAAAACTCTAAATTACTCTCCTCGTAATCAAGGTATTTCTCACACGTGAGAGATAGGTTCTTGATATTGGGGCATGACTCAGCTATCAGTTCCAAATGGTTGTTCGATAGTGGTTCACCACATGTAAATGAGACTATTTTCGGGGATGCAATTAGCATATCATATAACATATCTGGAAACTAAATGTTTAAAGACTAAAGGCGCGAACACGTAATTTTCAAGAAAATCTTGCAAGCTTTAGAAAACCATTTTCTGTTCTCGCAGTTGGGAATTAGTTTAAAAATGGAGAAGATCTCATGTTCTCCAAGTCTTTCCATAACTCTCTCAGTTTTATTGCCACCTCACCTGTTCATATGTACATGGATATGTTAGAAATGTTGCCGATGAATCTGTATCATAATGAGTTGTAAATCGATAGACCTTCTTTATTGAGATGATCATTATTTCTATTTAATCAACTTTGTAAAGAAAAAAGAAGTGAGAACTATATAGAGAAAAGTTTATTCTTTCAACTGTTTTAAAAGACAGAGAAAAGTCAGAAAATCCAATACAAACAGGATGTGTTACATAACTAACACCGCATTATCAAAATCTAAAAAATTGTATTTGGCGTAACCATCTTAAGTCCGGTAAACATTATCAGAATCTACAAAATTAGAAGTAAGGAGAAGAAGTAAAATGAGTTGACCGAATTAAAGTGGCCTACAATTTACAATAAAAAAAAGAAAAAATTGTTAATAGTTCAACCTGACCCGAACCTATTCTGACCTACCCATCTTAACTCCCCTAACTCTCTACACATCTTATTCAGAATCTTAAGTACCATCACTGTACACACATACTACAAACAGTATGTGTGACGAGTATAAAACAATGTTAATATAAGAAAAATGCATTAACATAAGAAAATAACACATTCTTTGTAAAAGGCGAAAAGATTCAAAAAGTGTTGTTATAAAACATAAGACCAAAATCAAACAAGCCATAAACCGGTGATATAAGCGAAACATCAAACGTATTTCCTTTCTTACATTATTTGATATACAGGTTTTGAAAACATTTGCGAATAATTCTTATGAGATATTTTATGAAACACTTTATATGTAACTTTTTTTCCCAACTTTTTTTTTGTCACATGAAAATACGAGAAATTGAAAAGAAAAAAAAAGTTTTAATGATTATTTGTACCACCTTGATAGCTGCGGATGTGGAAACTGAAGAAATGGAGATTGGGTATTTTTATTACTATTCTATTATTGCCGGTGATTTTTTATAAAACTTAATCAGAATCGTTGAAATAGAATGCCTTTTAATCTTTGACCATTTTAAATCATTAATTATCTATATTAACAACCTAAGAGCTAAAAGTGTTCTTATAGTCACACGTGCAGAATAAATATGATAGGATAATTATGTTTTGTAACAACCTTTCAACTTTATCTTCATGGTAACTTAAATTTCGGATTAGTTAGTGTTGATGCTAAAATCCTCCGATAGGGCCTACGGGACTAGAAACCTTCCATGTAAGCTATGAATGGATGAAGCACCTACACAAAAGCAGCACACGTTAACTCGCCCCGGGTGTTATCCCAGGACCAAGCTCCGGTGTGAGAATGAGTAATGGTATGTGATATGGTATGTGGTATTAAGTGTGTTGTCAGAACATTCAATGTGTGCAATGATATAAATGAGGGCTATATATAGGGTACTGTTGATACCTTATGATGTGACACTTCATACCTTGTCTTGTTTCCCAAAATGGGTCTGTGTACACCTTGGGTCCTGACACTGTTTCTTTCTCATTTGAGCATACGCCAGTATCCTAGGTGGGGCCTAGGATCAGATGACGTCATTGCTGACATCATGGTACTGTTCATACCACGTGCCTTTATATTCCGGCATTCTTTCCCGGTACCTGTTTCGGCGAGTGACACGTGTCATGGTCTCCGGGCACTTTCCGGGACCACACACGAACAGTTAGTTTGTACGTAAAAATCATTATAAATACAGCCAACAAAACCAGTTTCATTTCATCATAAGATGCACAATATGTAATAACTGAAATTTACTAAGTTGAAATCGTCTCGACTCAATCCGAATTGATTACTGGTTAACGTGCGACTCAGTCGTCTTTTGGTGAAAAGAAATATTATTGGTCGTTGTAGTAAAATTAAATTATGAAACTTTAAAGTAAATGGTAAAGTAAATAAAGCTAAAAATAATTAAAAAGTAATTGTGCAAAAGTTAAAAAAACTTTAAAAGTAAATTAATTAAAATACGAGAAATTAAAACTTGACGAAAAGTAAATTAACTTAAAACAAAACGGAAAACTTCAACCTGTCTGAATACTCACTATCGGAATCCCATCGGAATATTGGTCGGAATCCAGTCGAAAATGTAAACTATCGGAATATGAGATAGAGCACCCCTGTCGGAATAACTAACAAAGTATCAGAATAACAAACCTTGAAACTATCGGAATGTAAGTCAGAATCACTTGTCGGAATGATAGATCACCAAACCATCGGAATAATGGTCGGAATCCCAAAACCCCTTTCCGACAGAAGTATCGGAATAATGGTCGGAATCCCAAAACCCTAATCCGATGGAAACCGTCGGAATGACCGTCGGAAAACGAAACCCTTTTCCGATGGAATGAGATACGCTAGTAAGTAAACTCGAATAAGCTATGTCTAATAAGCACTAACCGAAACTTGACCAAATGAATGATGAAAGGGACTAAATAAGCACAAATAAGAATTTCAATATTCTAAATAAGCAATTTAAAGCAAACTTTAAAAAGACGAAACCTTTTAAGAAAACTTAAAAGTAAATAAGTTAAATACAAAATAAGCCAATAAGCATGATAAGCTCAAAGCTCAAATCATATAAAAACATAGATATGAACAAAAAGATAAACTTTTTGATCACATAAACATCAAGATTAAGCAAAACAAGAAAGGTAGAATGAGAGATTAATAAAAACTTGATTAAAATTAAAGATTCAACAAGACAAAATTAAACTTACTTGAAATTAAAGGCAAGAATTTAAATGACAATTAAGTAAATGACTATATGAAAGTGCATGTAATTAAATGGAAGAACTATGTGTCAAATAGCCAACACATCCTAATGTGACATTAGGAGGGTATTTATAGGGAGATTAGCAAGTGTTGATCTTTTCTTCCTTTTCTCGTCTTTTCGTCTTCTAAACTCTTCGACTTTTTCGACTTTGTCTCGGGATTATTTGAACCTGTCTTATAATTTCTTCATTTATTAGACTTGAGTTCTTCGACTTCATTAAACTTCCGTCTTTGGACTTTTTCTTCGATAAATCTTCAGAATAGGCCTTGGACTTCCGTTCTTTTTGCACTCTTGATCTATTGACTTCGTCTTTTGTCTTTTTCTTCGATAAAAGCCCGTGAAAGACCGTGTTTTCTTCCCTTTTCACATTTTGATCCTAAATCACAACAAAAACACAAACCACGCATAATTCCGACATTTACGACATAAAATACACGTTTTGGATCGGTTATTATTATAATTAAGTGGTAAAAGGATAAGTGTTTTCACACTTATTAAATCCCCTACACTTGACCATTGCAATGCCCTCATGCAATGCATTAGTTACAAAGCAAGTTTTACATTTTCTATCATAATCAATCCACCTTGGCCTTTATTAAACACAAGACATTAAGATAGAAAATTATAAAATATTCAAAGGAAGAAAAACAAGTAAAAAGATCAAAAACTTACCTTAGGGTTTTGGAATGTCATGAATGTTTATCACCCTCAAGTTTCACGTTCCCCAAACCAAGCTTAAAAACGAGATCATTGTTATTATAAGTTAGCAAACTATCAATCACTCATGTGGCCCAATTATTCACTTAGACTCCCTTATTCCTAGGTGTATCTCTTATATTTTATTGTTGTCTTGAATGATCACGAGGATGCATTGTTGACTTATTTCGATAGTTATTTAGGCTGAAAACAAATTAGGACGATTCAATCAATAGTTAGCTAAAGGACAAAATCTTTTAAAACTGCTTCTTGGGACCTCATAAAGTTCATATCTTGGCATAACTCGCTTCACGATTTGAGACCTTTCTCGGACCGATATTTGGCAGTGACTTCATACTTCGAATCTTGAGAGACGTTCATGAAATAATGGTCTTCTCTTCATAATAGGAATTTCTTCACTTGAAGTTTTGAGAGATTCTTCATACTTGGACCACGACTCCTTCATTTTTCTCCAATCTTTATTTTGGATTTTGATATACAACGATCCGCCTCCTTTTAGGACTTGGATATCCTCATACCTTTCTAGGGTCTTTTCGGATAGACTTCTCCATGATCTTAAGGGGAGTATTTGCTTTTCGTCGTGTGTCTTGATCCTTCATATTGATTTTTGATAAATGATTCTTCACATCACTTTGGATCTTTAGCAACAAAATGTAGCCCTCATGTCTTGTTAGGACCTTTTCGGACTCGCCAATCTTCGCATCCCGCTTCAATAAGTTATGCCTTGGCTATGAACTCTATTTAATACCGAGCAACTTTTAAACGATCTTGGGCTAGAAGCTAAGTAACTTTTCAAATCGTACAACCTTACTTATTGCAATTATATTTATTAACAAGCGATGGGAGAAAAAGATCATAATTAACTCACATAAATTCATGAAATAATACCAAACTTATAATTGACTCTATCATCTCTCGTTCTCCATAATTTAAAATCTCAAAGAATGAGACTCGTGGATGCTTAGCCAATTAAATCAAAGTTTCAGGTTTTCAAGTCATCTATAGGATCTTGCAACTTCTTAGACTTTTTCAAGTTTAGAATTTGCATTTTAAAGTTCCCTTGATAAACGACTTTCTAGGATCAATTATAGGAACTTGCAAAAAGTTCTTGTTCTTAACCCGTAAGAGTTAAGACTTTCGCGTTTTAAAGTTCCCTATATAAAAGCCTAGCAAAACTTGACTTAAACATGTTAAGGATACTAGCTAGAGTAAACTTAGATAAGTAAACTCGGGTTGAGTCAAAAGATTCACAACCTTTGAAAATTAAAACCACTTTATTAAAATTTATTCTAGCAAAGAAAGAAAATAACTATACAAAGGTAACTACAACTAGGCCAAAATAGATTAAAATTTTTGAAAAATGTCGAAAAATCAATTTTCCGGTTAAAATGAGGACAAATACAAGGAAAAGCCCACATAACTTCGATAGAAGTCCCCCTACACTTGATATAAACAAGGTTGAAAAACCCGCGCTTCACTGCGGTGCGCCTAGTTTTAGTCTATATCCGGTATTTATGTATTTATGTATTTATGCAATATCTGATATCATACACCTTATGTTTAAAAGAAATACATCAATTAATCTGCACATGACAAAATAGAAGCACAAAAATTAATATACTTCACAGCAACCTCTAATGTTTTTCTAAACTTGAACATTAGTAGTTTGAGGTCATCCTGTAACTTCTAGTACTCATTTGCGCACCTTAGCCATTGCCACCATTATCACCATCGTCCTAATTCTCTTTTTGAAAATCACCTTGCAACTCAGTCAAGTAAATCTCAGTTGTTTCCATGCTCCACTTTCATATACATATTTAGCGACATTTTTTGCAGATTACTGGTATTTTACAACTATCAAGATAATAAACATGCCTTTTCGTCATTACTGATATTTTTAGGAGTCTTGTTTTTGCTGAAGCATTCAGCAATATTCAATAGCAACCACCAAAAGCAACCATTAAATTTGCAGCAATTTTCTAATTCGGAATATACAAAGATATATATACATTTTTTTATGTCACAAAATAAAAAGGTAACTTTAGTATTAACTCTGAATTGACACAAATTAACTTGCTAAAAATTCTTATAACACCTTACAAGGTTGTATGGGCAGTAGAGTGTGAGCATATACAACCTTTCAGTAGACATACCGTTTTAGCTGATTTTCCATGGTTAGTCACTTTTAACATACTAAAAACACAGAGACATGAGTAGCTAAAGCTCATGCATTATATGCAGATGCGCAAAGGAATGACTGGGGTTGCTTGTTAATTCATACACGAATCATCATTGCCAAAAATGCGACACTAACTATTTACCGCAAGCAATAGGAAACAATCACATAAAGCCACCAAACCTTGTCATTTAAATCAATGAGGGGCCGATCAAAAGCATCTGAAAAGTGCGGCTCAGGTGTGGACGCATCCAATGTCGCCGCCAAACATGGTTTGTGACTGCAACCAAAAACCAAAGTGGTTACTTCGCCAACAAAGCAACGACTTTTCATAAGTGCAAGTCAGTGACCAATCATCATTGCCAAAAACTGCCGCATAATAGGTCTAAACACTGGGGTCCATCCAACCTCGATTAGGGTCATAGTTACAGAGCACTCACCCACCATGGCGGCAATCTTATAAAGATCGCCATGCCATACGTAACTGGTTGACCCAAGATAAGATAGAACAAAACTAATAATTCATCCGACATTGGGGAAACTATAATAATCTACTATATTAGTTTAGCTTTCACATTTTGTGAGTGTTATGAACAAAAATTTGTAAGAATGAGATTAGTTCTAAACGTCATCTCAAACTCATTCAACCAAATGTTATTAGGCACAAAAGGGCGCATAAAACAACCAAAACCATTTATGAAACGAACCTGATAAAAAGACCAAAACCAATTATCAATGATCATGAGTTGGGGCCAACGATCTTGATAAGAATGAACCATCACCACCGCCATAAGAACACCAAAACCAATTACGAATCGTCATCAATTGGGGAATCATCACGACCGCCATAAGAACACGAAAACCAATTATAGATCATCGTCAATTAGGGAAAACAAACCTCACAAAAAGAGATCATCATTAGCCTAGGCCGACCGTCACGAACCAATAAAAGATTTGGAGCAACGATCCGGCACAAAATAACCGTCAGCGCCCTAAATCGACCGTCGCCAACCCATCAAACGTTGGGGGCAACGATCGGCGCCGAAAAACCATGCAACCCCAAAAGAATCGAGATAGAGAGATCATTTGTGTGTAGTGAGTGAGAGAGATCTGATTGTTTTTTTTCGGTGATTGTGTTTTTGAAACCGTTAAAAGAGACTGTAACCGTCAAAAGAATACTGTGAGGGGCGTTTACTTTCTTTTTTTATTTTTTTCTAATTTCATAAATTCCCATCTTTTATTATAGTTAAAATATTGTCCTCAATGTTTAAGCATGTGGGAGTAAACTCCCCTACACTTAGGACATTGTGCACGTTGTTTAAATCTTGCTAAGAAAGAGACAACTAAAGTGATTACTATTTTAATATTGAAGAATATAAAATAGTGAATCAAAAGAGTTTAGGATAAAACCGGGAAGACGGGTACACAGAATCACGGGTTATCAAAAGTCATCAAGAATGGATCTTTGATAGCTCGAATCCATGCACATGATAAGAAAGAAAACAACAAACACATACTAGGGTCTCCCCTACACTTATTATAAAAAAAAGAAAAAGGATAGATACTGCGGGTTGCCTCCCGGGAAGCGCTTGTTTTTGTTCACCGAGTCGTGAGCCTGACTCGACCTTGATTAGCATGGAAAGAAGCTTGAAACACATCCACCAGGATCAAATACATGGTTTTCATCCATCAAGTAACATAAGCTTAAGGCGAACAAGGCAAGCCAAAGAAGAGTAGGCAAGGTTCCCTTGAGCAGTGATTGACCACGGTGGAAGAGAGTGTGATGAGGTGCAAGCATATCTCTATTGTTTCCCAAAATCTTTCCTTTTATTTCATCAGATGGATACTGAGATGGCTTAAAAATTGCAATACCGGGATCGAACACCTTTTCCTTTAGGGGAAAATAGCATTAAGGCTCAGTAGACCTTGAAGAGGATCCGCTCAGAAATCGCATAATCTCATCCTCAGAAGGTGGATAGAGAGGTGTCAAGACATAGGTGATACAGATATCGGTGTCTTCCGGCTTCTTCTCCTTTAAAACGGGTTTCTTCATATCCGAAGGAGGATAAATAGCATCATCAAAGTCCAAAGGAGGAGAATCATTCTCATTTGGGAAGTAAGTATTGATAAAAGTAGCAAAATCTTCCTCAAATGAGTAGTTATCCAAAGTAGGATCAAGCATTGTTGGTGGAGGATCTTCATCAAAAGTAGGAACAATGTCATCATGTAAAGAATCACTCGAAAGAGTATCGACATCATCAAAGTCATCATAAGTTGGCATGTCTTTATACCCAGAAGAAAAATCATCAGAATCATCCATGTCAGAACTAGAGTCATCATCATAGTCATCATAAATTGGTGGAGACTCATGAATTGGTGGGGCATCCAAATTGGAGAGAGAATCATCCACGTCATCTTGGAAAAGTAGATTATCATAGCAACAATCGAAAAAAGGATTGTTGTAGACGACAAAATCATCAAGCACATTAATCATATTCGCCGATTCTCTTCCATTGGATTTGGTTGTGATCTTCCCCATTTTAAAAACTTGTGCATCATTCCCGACTATTAAAATGAGTTCACCTTCGGCAACATCGACTAAGGTTTTCCGGTTCTCAAGAATGGTCGTCCAAGTATTAACGGAATATGAGGGTCCATTTCATAATCAACAACAACAAAATCGACCGGAAAAGTGAAGGTGCCAACTTTAATAAACACATCTTCGGTAATACCAACGGGGTAAGCGAGAGTGCGATTTGCTAGCTCAAGAGTCATCTTTGTTGGTGTAAGGTCGGGTAATGATAGTGTTTTCCAAACACTTAAAGGCATCAAATTTATACTTGCCCCGAGATCAGCTAAGGCAGTAAATTCTTCAACTTTGTTAAAAATGCAAGGCAACACAAAACGACCGAGATCTCCAAGTTTTTCTGGAAGTTCTTTAAGAATGACTGCAGAAGAGTTTTCATTTAGGCGTGTGTTGACAAACTCAGCCATCTTTTCCTTCTTGTTGAGCAATCCCTTGAATGCTTTGACGAATTTTGGCATTTGGACAAGTGCTTCAACGAGGCTAATATTGAAGGTCATTTGTGATATCATCTTCAGAAAAGAAGTGATTTGAGCATCCTCTTTAGTAAGCAATTTTCTCTTGTCTAACCGAGAAGGATAAGGGATGTTGGGTTTAGGTGGTGTAGGTGTAGCAGGTAAAGGTTGAGATGTTGAAGGTTTACAGGTAGAAGGTGGGGTTGGTGAAGGGTGTTTCTTGGGTACTACTTCAGTAAGAGGTAGAGACGGTAATGGAGAAATAATACTAGGCGTGGGAGTAGGAGGGATAAATGGTGGTGGAGGAGGTGTAGATGGAGTAACTGGGGGAGGGATAGATGGTCCTACTAAGGTTGCTCCACTACGTGTAGTAATAGCACCCACATTCGCCCTAGGGTTGGTGACGGTATTTCAGGGAAGAGAGCCCGAAGTAGAGGGTTGAGTACTTGGGAAGAAAGTAGTCAGCATATTCTTCAAATCATTTGTTTGATTGCTAAAAGAGGTTTGCATATCATGTCGAAGCTCGGTTCTAATATCAATCCCTTGCTTAGTGATATCTCCTTTCAAGTTGATGATTTGGCTTTGCAGATTCTTAACTAGCTCTCCTTGGGTCCTCATGAAAGTTTCAACATCTTGATTAATGGGTGGTGCTTGTTGAGCGGGTGGGTGATAAGGATTAGAAGCTCGAGTTGGGTTTGGATTGCTTCTATTATAGTTGTTGCGGTTGTGGTTTTCAGAAGAAAAACCGGGTGAAAGAAATTTGTTAGAACGGTAACTTAGCAAGTTACGATCACCTTGAGTTCGGGCTTGATAACTTTTCGTTGAATAGTTACCATAAGCCGCATACACGTTTTCCGGATTGTCATGAGTAGAAGGACAATATGTGTATGAATGAGGACCGCCGCAAATCTCACAAGAAAGTGCTACAACTTTAACTTGTTGTTGTTGATTTGTAGCCAAGAGTTGAATACTTTTGTTCATTTCGGCCATCATGCGGGTGAATTCGGTCATCTCGGTGTTTGATAAAGTAGAAGAAACATTGACTCTCGGGTTATTCCTTGAAGATGCGCATGAATCCCAATTTTTGTGATGAGTAGTCATGTTCTCGATAAGCTCTCTACACCTCGGATCTTCTTTTCATAAATGTGCCTGATAGGTGTGTAAACACCCATCCTTTTTACCACTTAACTACAATAATAACCAAGCTAAAACGTGTATTTTATGTCATAAATGTCAGAATTATGCGTGGTTTGTGTTTTTGTTGTGATTTAGGATCAAAATGTGAAAAGGGAGGAAAACACGGGCTTTCACGGGCTTTTATCGAAGAAAAGACAAAAGACTAAGTCAAGAAATCAAGAGTGAAAAAAGAACGGAAGTCCAAGGCCTATTCTGAAGATTTATTGAAGAAAAAGTCTAAAGACGGAAGTTTAATAAAAGCCGAAGAACTCAAGTCTAAATTAATGAAGAAATTACAAGACGAGTTTATTAATCCCGAGACAAAAGTCGAAGAATTAAGAAGACGAGGACTAAACGAGAAATAAAGAAAGAAGAAAGAGAGGAGGAAGCTTCCACTAAGCATCTCCTCCTCCACCATAAATAGGATCATTAAGATTTCATTTGTCTTGGTTAGCTAATTTTGACAAGATTAGTCTCTCCATTTTAATTACTTGCACATTTACTTAATTGTCAATTTTAATTACATTGTCTTGCACCTTTAATTCCAAGTAAGTTTACTTTTAATGTTATTGAATCTTTACTTTTTATTGTTAATCTCCTATCTACCTTTCTTGTTTTGATCTAATCTTCATGTTTATGTTTATGTTAAGTTTTTGAGTTTTTATTAATTTGATTAAGTGGGTTTTGATTATTTTGTTTATTATTGTTAGTTTTACTGATTTGGATTGATAGGTTATCTTTAGTAGATGTTTATTGATTAGTCTTGCTTAATCTTTTGGTTTAGATTGGTTAGTTTGTTAAATTCGTAGCTTTTATTTTCCCGTGTTCTTCGCGATTATAGTTTTCCCAGATTATTCCGAACGAAGCTTTTATTCCGGATCAGTAGGTCATTCCGGATGAAGGTTTTATTTTAATTATTCCGCATAAGGCTTTTATTCCGAACCAGCTATCTTGGTTAATTATTCCGAATCAGTACTACTTATTCCGAATAAAGCAATATTCTGGATCAAGTCTATTTTTCCGAATGAACTGATATTCCGGATGAGCCCTTGTTATTCCGAATGAAATGATATTCCGGATGAACCCATATTCCGGATGAGTTGTGTATTCCGAACGAGTAAGATATTCCGAACCAAGCTTTATTCTGGATGAACCAATTATTCCGAGTGAACACATTATTCCGGACGAACTAGATTTTCCGAATGAAGGTTTTTGTTCAAGTATTCCGGATGAGTGTTTTGTTTAACTATTCTGAATGAAGGTTTTAGAGGTAATATTCCGGATGAACAAGTTATTCCGGATGAGCAGGATATTCCGAATGAGTGATTTTTAGTTTACTTTTAGTTTAAATTTTTAAGCTTTAATTTTCCCGCCTTTTTACTTAGTTGCACTTTAAGTTTACTTGCCTTAGATTTATTTTAAGCTTGCCTTTAGGATAGTTTTAAGTTCGCGTTATTTACTTTAATTGCTTTTAATTTCTCGTCATTTATTATTAATTACTTTTAGCTTTATTTACTTTACCTTTTACTTTAAAGTTTTGCACTTTCCTTTTACTACAACGATCATATCTTTGTTTCACCAAAAGACGACTGAGTCGCACATGCTTCCCTTTCTCAATTCGAAAAGATCGGACGATAAAATTTTCTTACTAGGCAAAAGCCTCATATTAAATGGCGCCGCTGCCGGCTCTTTTTGTTAAGATTAACGGTTTTCTATGAGAGACGCGTAGCTTTTTGGGATCCGTTCATTCGTGAGCGTTATTTTCTTGCTTAAAAATTTTCAAAAAATCATAAAAATTAAAAATTTTCAAAAATCCAAAAAGATTTTATTTTTATAGTGTATATATATTGTCTATTTCTTTGGTATTGTTTTCTTTTGCTTTTGCAGGTGTATGCGTACTAGATCTTCTACTTATCCAGAGCCCGAGACTCGTGAAGATTTAGCTATGGCAGGTGTGAACAACAACAATAATCCACCGTGTTAATGCAATAATGACTAAAAACTTTACTTGCATTTTTCGGTCTCGCTTTGTTTTGATTACGACAATATGTAAAAACAAGCATTTACGAAAACAACGAAAAACGAATTCTTGAGTTCAAGTATTTTTCATTTTACCCATTTTCACTTAAGGTATGGATAAACAAGTACTAACCTTAATCAAGTGATCAAGTGATTTAATCTTTTCTTAAAACTCACTTTTTATTAAAAGTGACAAGTTTTTATTAAACTTTATTTTTAAGAAAATGTTTTATTAAATTAATTATTTGAAATTTGAAAATGGCATATTCTTATTCTGTTAAGAATATCCTTTCAGGATATTTTTATACCCAGATAAGACCTCCACCACTAAAGGACAAAAAGGAGCGGAGTCTAGTCCGGCGGTACCTTAGCGCCTAGGCGGTACCTTATCGATAAGGTACCGCGGGCTGTGATAAGGTATCGCGGGCAGAACTAGCCGTTGGCTCCTTTGTCCTTTAAATAGTTGGCCATTCTCAGCTTTTCACCTCACCTCTTTTGCACATTCATTTCCAGATTCAAACCCCTTCTTTTATCACTCAAATATTTGATCATTTGTTTGATTATTACTTGTTTAAGAAGTGAATCTTGTTCGTCCGTCTCTTCCTCTCCAAGTGTAAAGAGAAGAACACTATCCTATTGAAGTGTTGAGTCCACCACCAAAGATCCATTGAAGATCAATTTTTATATACTTTTAGTTGTGTCAGAGTTGTGAAGATCCAAGTAGTTGTGTCTATTTGGAAGTTGTGTATGTACTAAGTATAGTTGTGTAGATTGGTCCTAGCTACGATTAGGGCTCGACTTTTAACTTAGAGTCGGAAATTGGTTAAGCGACGTGTACGGTTTTCTCCACCATAAGGAGCTTGTTGTGTAGTGAACTCTCGAGTAAGGAGTACTCGAGGAGCGGAGTAGGAACGAGGAGTGAGCTTCGTTGCCGAACCACTATAAATCCTTGGTGTTCGGTTTGATCTTTCTTTACCCTTAACTCTTTACATTCCTTATTACTTTTTGCATATACATGTGTTAATATTAGATTAGTTACACTATCATTCTTTATTGCTGGTGGATATATTTTTGTTAGTATTAGTTTAGCTACACTATCATTGTTCATATTTGTGCATAAGAAGATTTCACATATTTCCTCAAGCCTAAGTTTTTTGAAAAAGGATTTTTGGAAACCATATTTTAACAAGTAAATTTTAAGAAACTATTCAACCCCCCCCCCCCCCCTTCTAGTTTCTACAATTGGTATCAGAGCGGGTTGCTCAAGAATTTTTAAAGTATATTGCATTTTAAATCTTGAATCGATCTATGGATTCCAACAAGTACCTAGAAGGGCAATCTATGCAAAGACCACCACTTTTTGAAACCGATAGTTTTATTTATTGGAAAAATAGATTTGAAACTTATGTGAAATCAAAAGATTTAGATCTTTGACATGCTATTACCAATGGTGATTTTTTACCCTTTCAATTTAATGAAGTTTCTAAAACAAAAGAATTAGTCACTTTTGACAAAGCTAATGATGATACTAAAAAGAAACTTCCAAAAAATAATGAGGCTAAAATGGTGATTTATAATGCTTTGCCTAAGAAAGAGTATGAAAGAGTTTTTATGTGTGAAACCGCTAAAGATATTTGGAACACTCTTTTAGTAACCCACCAAGGTAATAGCCAAGTCAAAGAAAGTAAAATCGATCTTCTTGTCCAACAATATGAACAATTTGTCATCTTAGAAGATGAAACTATTGATAGTGCATTTGCTAGGTTTAACACCGTTATTACTAGTCTAAAAGCACTTGATGAAGGTTTTCTAGCAAGAACAATGTTAGGAAGTTTCTAAGGGCCTTACATCCAAAGTGGAGAGCAAAAGTCACGGCTATTGAAGAGTCGAAAGATCTCTCAACTTTATCACTCAATGAACTCATAGGAAACTTGAAGGTTCATGAGATGATAATTTTGAAGGACTCAGAATTAGTAAAAACCAAGAGTGAAAAGAAATCTCTTGCACTTAAGGCCAAGAAGGCACAAAGTGACCATGATAGTTCCTCGGAAAGTGATGACGAGGAGTATGCATTGGCGGTAAGAGATTTCAAGAAGTTCTTCAAGAGACGAGGTCAACACGTTAGGCAACCAAACTATGACAAGAAACCATTGTCAAAGAATCGGTTTGTCAAGAACGAAAAAGGTGATAGGAGTTGCTTTAGATGTGGTGATCCAAATCACTTCATTGGTGATTATCCAAAGCCCGCTCGTGATAAGAACCACACGGCATTCGTTAGTGGCGCTTGGAGCGATAGCGGTGAAGATGATGATGACAACCCCAAAGAGGAGAAATGTCTTATGGCTCACACTTCTAAAGAGGTACATTCCGAAACTGAATATTATAGCAATGATAGTTCCACTTTAGATGATATTGAATTTGAAGGCAAATATGATAGCTTACACAAACTTAGTCTTAAATTCCTAGAAAAGAATAAAACCTTAAAGTTAACCAAAACTAAGCTTGAAAATGAGATCAATGAACTTAGGGAGAAATTGGCTAAACTTGAGAAAAACAAAGAGGTTGATTTAGGTTTCTTAAGTTGTGAGAAACTTAGATTAGAGAATGATGATCTCAAGAGCACCTCCATTAAATTGGAGAAGTTCATGAAAGGTACTAGTGCTCTTGATGATATGTTAAACAAACAAGTTCATTCTAAGGAAAAAATTGGTCTAGGTTTTAACTCAAATGAAGCCTCAACTAGTGAACCAAAACAAGTCAGGTTTTCACAGAAAACATCTTCTGGACGCGGTTCCACATTGTATGGCGCGGTTCCTTATCACTATGAAACCGCGGCCATAGATAAGGTACCGCGGCCAGAAGCTGATTTTTGTGAAAACTCTGAACTTTCTGAAAAATCTAAGTTAAATGAAAAACCAAAGCATCTTACTGTTAATAAGGTTCAATTACCCATACTTGACGAAAATGCTAATAAGCCGTTAAGTAAACCTCTCATGGGAAATAGAAGTTTATCTAGACTATCTTCTACTCCTCCTAGAGTACGGAATGAGTCTAAGCCTAGAAGTAGAACGACAACGCCTACAAGAGATAATCAAAACAACTCACGAACTAGAAGTAAAACTCCAACACCTAGAAAGAATAATAATAACTATAAACCTAGATCAAACACACCTAGGAGAAGTAATAAACAACAAAATGGTTACATGAACTACTACCCTCCTCCATTTTGTTCTCCATGGGGAATCCCCACCTCATTCATTCATCCCAACCAAATGCAAGGGATGTTTGGAACTAACAATTTTGGACCCATGAGATATTGGGGACCAAATGTTTGATCTTGTGTATTGTTACCTAGATATTCTTGGGAATTGATTTGGAGCCCGATGAGTGGATTAAGGATAGTGGATGTTCTAAACACATGACGGGTAATCGAAGTTTGTTCTCGCATTACAAAGCATATGATGGAGGTAACGTCACATTCGCTAGTAGTCTACGTGGTAATATCATTGGCAAAGGTACGGTTTCTCTTGACTCCATGACCATTGAAAATGTTGAGCACGTAGATAACTTAGGTTTTAACCTTTTAAGTATAGGTCAAGTTTGTGATAATAAGTGTAAGGTCATCTTTTCGGAACATGACAGTGAAATCGTAAAAGATGGAAAAGTCATTGGAAAAGGTGTTAGAAAGCATGAGCTTTATGTCATGAAGGTTAATAAGAAGTCAAAAGACAACATATGTCTTGCGACTATAGATGATAGTTCTACTCTTTGGCATAGGAGATTAGGTCACGCTAATATGCGTTTAATTCAATATTTAGTCTCTAAGGAGTTGGTAAGACACCTCCCGAAGATTAAGTTTGATAGTCACTTTAGTGATGCTTGCAAAGTTGGAAAGCAAGTTCACTCAAGTCATAAAGCCAAGAATTTGGTTTCGACCTCTCGGTGCTTAGAGCTCCTGCATATGGATCTCTTTGGACCTTCCGCCATACGGAGTTATGGAGGTAACCTTTATACCCTAGTTATAGTTGACGACTATTCTAGATTCACTTGGACTAGATTTTTGGCATCTAAGAATGAAGCTTTCGATCACTTCGAAATCTTTAGTCGGAGAATTCAAAATCAACTAGGATGTTTAATTGTTTCTATTAGGACGGATCATGGTAGGGAAATTGATAATGAAGTGCAATTTGGTGCCTTTTGTGAAGCTCATGGTATTACCCATAACTTCTCGGCTCCTCGCACTCCACAATCAAATGGGGTAGTTGAAAGGAAGAAAAGGACTCTCCAAGAGATGAGTAGGACGATGTTAAACGAGAAATCGCTGCCTCAAAAGTTTTGGTGCAATGCCGTAGATACATCGACTTATATTCTCAACCGAATTCTTATTCGACCTTTCCTAGGAAAGACCCCCTATGAGATTCTTAAAGGTAAGAAACCCTCATTAGAATACTTTAGGGTGTTTGGAAGCAAGTGCTTTATCCTCAACACCAAAGACTACCTTACCAAGTTTTACCCAAAGTCTTACGAAGGTATCCTTTTAGGTTATTCCCAAACTAGTAAGGCCTACATAGTCCTAAATAGAACCTCAGGGGTTATTAAAGAATCACTCAACGTAACCTTTGATGAAACCCCTCCTTCACCCAAGACACCACCATTGGTTGATGATGACTTGGATGAATTAGAAGTAGTTAAAGCCAAAGAGGTTAGAAAAATAGGAGTTGAAGACCTTAGTGTTGAAAAGGAAGTAAACATTAAGGAGTCTAGGGATCATACTCTCAATAATGTCATTGGTGACTTAAATCAAAGGACCCTAAGATCTCAAGTCCAAATCCAAAGCAACTTCTTTTGTTTTGTCTCCTTGATTGAACCTAAGAATGTTAAAGAAGCCTTGACGGATGAGAGTTGGGTCATTGCGATGCAAGAAGAATTGAATCAATTCGTTGCCAATGATGTTTGGGAACTTGTTCCTCCACCTAGAAGTTCTACCATTATAGGAACCAAATGGGTATTTAGGAATAAGCTAGATGAGAATGGTGTTGTGTCTCGTAACAAGGCTAGACTTGTAGCTCAAGGCTATAATCAACAAGAAGGGATTGATTATGACGAGACATATGCACCGGTAGCTAGATTAGAATCTATTAGAATCCTTTTAGCCTACGCTTGTGCCTTAGATATTAAGCTTCAACAAATGGATGTAAAGAGTGCATTTCTTAACGGTTTGATCAATGAGGAGGTATATGTGGCTCAACCTCCCGGCTTCATTGATTTTGAGAAACCGGACCATGTTTACAAGCTTAAGAAAGCACTTTATGGACTCAAACAAGCACCCAAAGCTTGGTATGATAGACTTAAAGCGTTTCTTGTTAAACATGAGTATACCATGGGTATGGTAGACAATACACTCTTTACAAAGAAGAAAGGTCCTCACCTCATAATCGTACAAATATATGTTGATGACATTATATTTGGCTCAACTTGTGAAGAATTGTGTGATGACTTTGCCAAAATCATGCATGATGAGTTTGAAATGAGTATGATGGGAGAACTTAACTTCTTTTTAGGACTCCAAATTAAACAAATGGACGATGGTATTTTCTTTAGTCAATCTAAGTACGCTAAAGAAATGCTAAAGAAATTTGGATTAGAAGAATCTAGACCAATGAAGACCCCTATGGCCTCGGATACTAAACTCACCGTAGATGATGATTGTGAGTCGGTAGACAACACCAAATATAGAGGTATGATTGGTAGTTTGTTGTACCTAACGACAAGTCGACCGGATATCATGTTTAGTGTTTGCCTTTGTGCTCGCTTCCAAGAGGCTCCCAAAACCTCTCACCTTGAAGCGGTTAAGCGTATCTTCCGATACATTAAAGGCACTATACATTTAGGATTATGGTATCCTAAAGGGACCGGCGTAGAAACCATTGTCTACGCGGACTCGGATCATGCGGGAGACTATGTGGACCGGAAAAGCACTAGTGGAGTGTGTACCTTCAGGGGTTGTTGTTTAACTTCTTGGTTCTCCAAGAAACAAACCGCTCTTGCGATATCCACCACGGAAGCCGAGTATGTGAGTGCCGGAAAAGCATGCCAACAAGCTCTATGGATGAAGCAAGCGCTTGTTGATTACGGGATTTCTCTTGATGATGTTCCCATCATGTGCGATAATAAAGGCGCTATAGACCTAAGCAAGAATCCCGTGCAACATTCGCGAACCAAACACATAGAAATTAGACACCATTTCCTTAGAGATAATGTTCAAAAGGGGAACATTACTATCGAAAAGGTGCCCTCCGAGGACAACTTAGCCGATATCTTCACTAAGCCACTTAAGAGGGAACCTTTTTATTACTTGCGTCTAGGTCTAGGATTAATGGAACATCTTCCTTAAATTCTTTTCTTCTTGTGTGTTTTCTTTTACCACCTTGAGTCCTTGAGTCTTTTAAGATTCTTTTGAAAAATCTTCTCATCTTCTTTTCAAAACTCTCAAAGTCTCTTTTGAAAACGGTTGAGAAACTCGTTTAACATTGTTAATTCAATCTAAAAACGATTTTTCATAGATTCTCGCTATCAATATAGAGCTTACATAATTCATATGTATGATTCTCTCAAACATAGCAAGAACAAGATTGAATCATGGAGGATCATTGTGTCATGACTTAAGGTCTTGTCTTACACACCTCCTACATCGATTTTTTAATCCATGTATTTTGGTCATATCTCTATTTGGTAAGTTTGCATATGTTTTCTTTGTCTATCTTTGCTTTTAAGCATATCCCTATGATAAGTTAGACTAGAAAAATAAGATTTGCTGAAAAATCTTCCTCCAAACACCAAACCCTGCTTCTGCAGGCGGTTCCATAAGTGAGCCGCGGTACCTTATTGATAAGGTACCGCCAACATAGATAAGAAACCGCCTACAGTGGCCTTCCTTTTCGGGTTTTTGTCTGAAACTCCAGATTTGCTCCAACATTTTTGAGAATCTTTGTTTCAAACCCTTTGACCACCCAAATAATACCCTAAGCCTTCCCTATTTAAACCATAAGCATTTTGCATTACTTCACATCCAAAATGTCTTATTCTCCTAATGAAAGCCTTGAATCTCCTCCATTTTCTCCAATTGCTTTCAATCCAAACCTACCCAAGAACACTCTTAATCACATTTCTCCTACCAAGAATGTTGATTGTGGAACTTCTTTTCTTCCACCACCACCCTTTAGTGTTCTTCCTCCTTCTCATGATAATGTCATGCACCATGGAACATATTGTCATTGTTGTCAATATCAACATCTTGCTATGGCACACATCTATGAGGAGTTGAGCTACATCAAGAGTCTCTTAATCAAGCCTCCTCTTCACTTTGATTATGAGATCTCCAACAAGCCACCACCACCACCCTCCGCTATTACCTTGTCTTTCATATAAGCATTGATTACTTATCCACAAGACACCAAATTCAAGCAAATCTTAGAATTCTAGAATAACTAGGATTAGATTTATGCTTTTGGCTTGTTTCTTTTTCCATACTTCTTTGTATGATGTTCTTTTAGTAACCTATCTTGGATCTTTGTCTTTGTGTTTTCTTCTCTTTTAATTTTTTTTTGTGACCTATTGCTATATATTGTTGGTTGTTTCTTTTGTTCAACTAACCCTTCTATGTAGCTTTTCACCATATCTCGATTCCTCGGTGCCCCAAGCTAGGGGGAGTAAGCACCAAGGGGAGTCTTTGCAAGTCCGTTTCTTCAACACCGGATTACGCAACCTTTTTGCTTCGACAAAGGGGGAGAAATGAATAAACTCGTCTTCGAAAATCTTGTTTTTGTGTGATTGAGTTTATGTATTGTCGGAATCAAAAAGGGGGAGATTGTTAATGCAATAATGACTAAAAACGTTACTTGCATTTTTCGGTCTCGCTTAGTTTTGATTACGACAATATGTAAAAACAAGCATTTACGAAAACAACGAAAAACGAATTCTTGAGTTCAAGTATTTTTCATTTTACCCATTTTCACTTAAGGTATGGATAAACAAGTACTAACCTTAATCAAGTGATCAAGTGATTTAATCTTTTCTTAAAACTCACTTTTTATTAAAAGTGACAAGTTTTTATTAAACTTTATTTTTAAGAAAATGTTTTATTAAATTAATTATTTGAAATTTGAAAATGGCATATTCTTATTCTGTTAAGAATATCCTTTCAGGATATTTTTATACCCAGATACGACCTCCACCACTAAAGGACAAAAAGGAGCGGAGTCTAGTCCGGCGGTACCTTAGCGCCTAGGCGGTACCTTATCGATAAGGTACCGCGGGCTGTGATAAGGTACCACGGGCAGAACTAGCTGTTGGCTCCTTTGTCCTTTAAATAGTTGGCCATTCTCAGCTTTTCACCTCACCTCTTTTGCACATTCATTTCCAGATTCAAACCCCTTCTTTTATCACTCAAATCTTTGATCATTTGTTTGATTATTACTTGTTTAAGAAGTGAATCTTGTTCTTCCATCTCTTCCTCTCCAAGTGCAAAGAGAAGAACACTATCCTAGTGAAGTGTTGAGTCCACCACCAAAGATCCATTGAAGATCAATTTTTATATACTTGTAGTTGTGTCATAGTTGTGAAGATCCAAGTAGTTGTGTCTATTTGGAAGTTGTGTATGTACTAAGTATAGTTGTGTAGATTGGTCCTAGCTACGATTAGGGGTCGACTTTTAGCTTAGAGTCGGAAATTGGTTAAGCGACGTGTACGGTTTTCTCCACCATAAGGAGCTTGTTGTGTAGTGAACTCTCGAGTAAGGAGTACTCGAGGAGTGGAGTAGGAACGAGGAGTGAGCTTCGTTGCCGAACCACTATAAATCCTTGGTGTTCGGTTTGATCTTTCTTTACCCTTAACTCTTTACATTCCTTATTACTTTTTGCATATACATGTGTTAATATTAGATTAGCTACACTATCATTCTTTATTCTTTGTGGATATATTTTTGTTAGTATTAGTTTAGCTACACTATCATTGTTCATATTTGTGCATAAGAAGATTTCACATATTTCCTCAAGCCTAAGTTTTTTGAAAAAGGATTTTTGGAAACCATATTTTAACAAGTAAATTTTAAGAAACTATTCAACCCCCCCCCCCCCTTCTAGTTTCTACACACCGCACCTCAATAATAACATCAACAATGTTCTTCCACGGCCCGATCTTCGGATAATGGAGGAGCTTTGTTAACCCACAATGTTTGGACGAGGAGGACCGATTGCGCTGATGCAAATCACGGCTCCGGAGTTTTCGTTGAAGCATCACATGATCCAACAAGTGCAAACTAACCCTTTTCGCGGATTGCCGGATGATGATGCCAACAAGCACCTCGACAAATTCATTACTATTACTCAAAGCATGAAGTTGCCCGGTGTTACATTGGATGTCCTTCGCCTTCAACTCTTTCCACATACTTTATCACACAACGCCGAAAAATGGTTTGATCGTCTCCCGAAGAATTCCATTCATACTTGGGACGACATGACTCAACGATTTTTGTCGCGCTACTTTCCACCATCCATGGTCACGAGCCTTCGAAATCAAATCATCGGTTTCATGCAAGAACCTGATGAATCTCTCTTTGATGCTTGGGAAAGATATAATGTTTTGATCGGTCGATTTCCAAACCACAACATGCTCCCCGTTACGTTGATTGATACTTTCTACAACGGTTTGACTTTTCGTGATCGTGATACGATTAATGCAGCCGCCGGTGGCACATTTATGAAAAGAAGACCCGAGGAGTGTAGAGAGCTTATTGAGAACATGACTACTCATCACAAAAATTGGGATTCCTCCGCTTCTTCAAGGAACAACCCGAGAGTCAATGTTTCTTCTACTTCAGCAAACCCCGACATGACCGAATTCACCCGCATGATGGCCGAAATGAACAAAAATATCTTGCTCATCGCTACAAATCAACAACAACAAGTTAAAGATGTAGCAACTCCTTGTGAGACATGCGGCGGTCCTCACTCATACACTGATTGTCCTTCTTCTCAAGGCAATCCGGAAAACGTATATGCGGCTTATGGTAATTATTCACCGGAAAATTACCAAGCCCGACCTCAAGGGGATTGAAATTTGCTAAGTTACCAGTCTAACAACTATCTTTCACCCGGTTTTTCTCCTCAAAACCACAACCCCAACAACAATTACAATAGAAGCAACCAAATCCCACCTCGAGCTTCTAATCCTTATCACCCACCCGCTCAACAAGCCCCACCCATTAATCAAGATGTTGAAGCCTTAATGAGAACCCAAGGAGAGCAAATCAAGAATCTACAAAGCCAAATTATCAATTTGAAAGGGGATATCACTAAGCAAGGGAATGACATTAGATCCGAGCTTCGAAATGATATACAATCCTCCTTCAGCACTCAAACGAATGATTTGAAGAATCTGCTGGCTAGTTTCTTACCCACCACTCAACCCTCTACTTCGGGCTCTCTACCTTCAAACACCGTCACCAACCCGAGAGCGAATGTGAGTGCTATTACTACCCGTAGTGGAGCAACTTTAGTAGGACCATCTATCCCACCCCCAGTTACTCCATGTAGAATATTGATAACCTATGAATCTATGAAGGGGTTTGTTGATTTCTAGAGAGAGAAAGTTAGAGAGAGAAAGTGAGAGAAACTATATGTTATTTTATTAAATGGAAACTAGTAAATGACAACAACCAACCCCTTTCCATGGTGGAAAGGGGTATTTATAGTTCCAAGCAAACATGGGCTTGGGCCGGTCCATGACAAGCCCATGGACCGGTTCTTACTTAACTTAATAAGTAACTAATGACTATTTTTCTAACTACGAGCTATTACAACATAAATATTATTGTGGAGTGACCGATACTTCTAATATACGTAAAAACGTATTTCTAACAATCTCCCCCTAAGGGAGGTCACTCCACGTTTACAAAGTTCTAAACCTAGCATACTATACTAAGTCTTCGTTCTTTAGCTCGTAGTCTTTTCTTCTTTTCTTTCTTTTGTTGTGAATATGTTGGTTTGATCTTTTTGGCTTTGGCTTGAAAGCATTGTTCTTTGGCCTTTCACGTGCGATCTTTGCCTTTCTTGTGAATTTGCCTTCTCGTGACTCCATGTTCCACACACTTATGTCTTTTTGTTGAATTCTCGAAAGTTTCAGAGTTTGGTACAGCGGAAGACTTTATCTTGTACTTTCTTGAATTTTTGCTAAACTTTGATGCAGAAAAACATAAGCATGTGGGAACGACTTCTACAGGTACACCGCAACACCACCGTCTTCACTGGTACACAGCAACGCCACCGTCTTCAACAGGTACACAGCAACGCCACCGTCTTTAACAGGTACACAGCAACGACACGAATAAAATGGCTTTGAACATTTTATTCTAATTCGGTAGCATTTTACCTCCGGTCGGTGAAGACCGTTGGACGATATCAGATATCGTACCCGTGACGGATAGTTTCAATTAAGTAACTTCCTGACAGGATTTCGCGGGTAAACCCGTTCTCTTTATTCGACCGTCCAAAGCTGACTGCGAACATAAAGAGTGAATCACTTGGATAAATTATCCTTGTGATTTGAAGCCGTCAATTCATGAAACCTGGAACAAGTGAATTTCAATTAAGATTTTCACCATCGTTGCTTTCCAGTTGTCACGAGCTCAATTCATAAAGAATCTTGCACGTCACCTACCAAGTGCTGTTTGATGTTGACACTAGAAGGATTTCCACTCGTCACTGTGGTCAATAAAGAGTCACTCTGAGTGTTCTGGCAAGATCATATGATAATGCGAAGAGGCCTGGAACGAGTTTAAGTTCAATTAAGAATTAAACCACTGTTACCTTCCAGTTTTTCACAAGATTGGTTCTAAAAGAACCGCACGTGTAACCTACCATGAGCTTGTTTGATGTTGGCTCAAGCAGGATTTCCATCTTCATTGTAATACTTACGTATTACTCGGATGTTCTGGCAATATTACAGGAATATTGCGTAGGACTCATGAAAATCTCTTACTTTTCACAGTGTGTGAGAAAGCAAGGAATAAATGAAAAGTGTCCTAATGAGACTTTTGATGATCTCTTGGCTCTAGACTCGATTGTGCGTTTTGATTTAGTGAGCGATGGCTGGAGAGGAGTGCCACCTTTTCAATACCAGTCTATTCGGAGTGAATAAACCAATAGATAACGTGTTGATCTCCGTGTGATTAAAACAAATACCTTTTGAGAGATATTTGAGTTAGCTGGGAAGGGTTGTGCATTGCATCACTGGGTCCATGATGTCTTTCTTCAATACCGAGAATCATTAGCAAAAATGACCTCAATAGCATATGTATTGACCCGGTTTCTGCCTAAAGTTGTAAGGAGGGCTTCTTTCTTTACACCCTTTATCTTTACAATTCTTTTTCATTCTTCAACCCCTTCAATGCTTACCAATACGTCATCACTATCACCTTGTTGTGATTGTTCCAGTGCTAGCTTAAGTACTTGGTCGGCATTCAGCTACGTTCACATTCTTTCTCCATCTTTCCTAGGACTTCTAATTCTATCTACGGAATTGTCCTTGGGAAGATTCCATCGGCTCTGATGAATTATTGGACTAAACCTATTCCTACCACCCTTTTGTCACCACATTCGTCGTGAATTAAGCGTGTTTTGGGAAGGAATTGCCATCATGAAAAATCATTGAAAATCACCTAAAGTACTTGTGATATTGAAATCAAAAGTTTTGTACCTTAGGTGTTGTGTTCATCAAAAAACGCTCCCCCTTAACATGTGCTTTACCCATATTAAGTTGGATAATCGTTAAGTCTTTTTCATCTTTTAGCCAAGTATCACTTACGTCTCCTTAATCCCATTTTCTCCCCTTATCCAAAATGTTAACCATTAATATTTGGGATATTGAATGGATTAACCGGTCTTTGGGTAAAAATGAAATCGATGTTTGGCCATAGAACAAGTTATTGCTCCCCCTTAAGTTAATAAGGGATAGTTGTAGTGCTTTAATATGATATATTTTGAAAGATTTAGAATCTCGTGAGAAATTCTTGAAAAATTATCATACCTTAACACTACATCAAGCCATTAAAGCACATTATTCACAAATATACATATTCACAATTGAAAACCAATATAAAGTGGACCTAAAATGTACGACCCATTAGATGGATCATTGCAGTAGCTTGTGGTGCACTAAATACGGTCTTCCACCCACGAATCTTTCCAAGCTCCTCATCAATCTACGTTCACGGAGCTTTTGATCGATCTTCTTGATCACATACTTCGCCATCTGCCGGTAACCCGGATGCCAATCCTCCGTCATCTCTGGCAAAGTCCCACCCGAGTTCAGATGCTCCAACTTTCCTCTGACTTGTAGAAGAGTTCCATCACTGTACTTGTGGAGCTCACCCACCCTCATAAACTTCATCAAACCTCGACTGTTCAAGTAGAAAATGCCGTAATTCGGGACAGAAATGCCGGTATAGGGACATCTTTCTACATGTTGAGATAGCACTTGATTCACAGGACGGCTTAAGTTGAGCTTCCTTTGATAGCTTTCGACTCCCAACTGAAGATCTTCAACTCGTGACTTGATGACAACGCTTCGTGTGAACATACGAAGTGCTGTATTCAAAGCAATCAGGTCTTCACGAGGAATATGTGTGAGTTGATCTCGGGTCATCAGAAGCAGCATATCTTCGATATCCTCAAGGCGAATGATGGAAAAATCTCCCTGCTGGATTTTGTATTCCCTGTCATCCTCCCTTTTCAAATGAATCTCCGTCACATGATAATAGCCATTCTTGGCTTCAGTTTTCAACCCTAAGATGTTGGAGATACGGATATCGGATCTAACGATACTTCCAGAATTGACTAGACAGCAACCCCTGTACGCCCTTCGGACTCGTTCGTCCCAATGAGATGCACCTATGACAGCATACATATCATAATTACGATTTATCTTAGGGACCCAGAGTCTGTTTACCTTTTCCTCGATAAAGGGTATTGTCCCCCAGTTGGCAGCTTTCAGCAAGGTCAGGGAGGTTGCGTACTTTGATGACCCCTTCAGTAGATACACAAGATCATTGGTGACGAAGAAGTCAAGAGCAATCTGATTATCTTGAGAAGGATCCATTGGAGGTGGAGCTCTTTCTGATTCATGACGTCCTGGCCGTTGAACGGTATTCAGAGCCTTCAGGATCTCATCGGCATAATATTCGAACTCCATTCGGGTTAACCGGGTTTTGGCACGAAGTCTCTTATCTTTCAGCGCTTTCTTCACCAAGGATGGAGTAACCGAAGTCTTATACTCATGAGCAAAAAATGCACATAAGTCAATTGGACTTCGGATACGGAGATACAACACATCTTTGTCAGCATCTGTGATCGGATCATATTGTGCTGCTGCCGTGATCCAAGCTTGTGGTGGTGCAGTCTCGTCTATCTCCAACGTGTCTGCCCAGTCTCGTGTGCTTGGTTCAGGAACCGTAGATTGTTGTGCTTGTTGTAGAGGAGTAGAAGTGCGAACATCTGCTGGTTCTGATTCAGGCATTTCAACAGTGTCGTGAACTGGTGAGTGTTGTGCAGCTTCGGTTTCCGTTACTGATTCTGCAATCACAGGAGCAATAACAACAGAACTAATGGGGTTAGTGGTAATGGGTAAAGATACAGCGATAGAGGTACCGGGAACCGATGACGCTGTAGTGGCATTCACATCGTGGTGCCACTTAGTTCGTCTTGATTCCGATGATTTAGATTTGTCCTTCTGCGCTGCATCTTTCTTGGACTTGGTTCCAGTCTTAGCAGTTTTCTTGGAGCTGGTAACCTTGTCTCCCTCTTTAGGCTGTTCACCCCCATCATCATCCTGATTGTCATCCCCGTTACTACCCCTAGCACTCTCCTCATTCCCATCACCACCATCATCGCCATCATCATCATCCTCATCATCGTCATCATCATCCTCATCCTTATCCTCATCATCACCATCATCGTCATCCTTTTCCTCTTCTTCTCCTTCTTCTTCCTCTTCCTCTTCACCAGTACCCTCTTCCTGCTTACTTTCTTCCCTTTCCTCTTCAGGTAGAATGTGATAAGGTACCACACTTCCAAACGTTTTGAATAACCTATCATCCTCCATGATAGCATCATTCAGGGATTTGTATAGAGCCCATTGAATCCTAGACTTATCAAACGATCCAAGTTCCACCATACGAGCCTTAAGGATCTTCTTCAATTCAAAATCCGTCAAGTCATAAGCAATCTTGTAGGCGGCTTCTGAAGGGTTGGATGATTTGATCATCAAGTTGTCAACAGCAAGTGTCTTAAACTCATCACGCAGTTTAGGCATAATGGATTCAACTGATTCTTGCACTCTTTCTTCCACAGAGGCTTCAAGTGCTTCTTTTTGCTCTTTGTATTTATCCCTCATCGCTTGAAGTCTGGTGATACGTGCAGCATGCTTATCAGCCTCAGCCTGCTTAACCCGAGCTAGTTCTTCTGCATGTGCTTTTCGAGTCAACTCCATATCTGCAGCGAACCTAGCAATCATATCCTCTTGGGCTTTCCTAAATGCTTCTTTACTTTGAGCTCGTCTTTGTAACTCTTGGCGAAGTTCATCCATTTCTCGTTTGTGAGTATCCACATGTTTATCCAACAGTTCGGCCATCACCAACGCAGCCATTGTAGATGTTGCAGAACTGCTCTGGGTTGATTGAAGAGGCTCGGTTGTTACTGCGGTACTAAGGATGGGAATTATAGGTGGTGGAAGAAATGGTGTTGAAGTCGGTCTGGTTGGTAAGGGTTGTATTGGTGGAGGTTGAGTTGCTAAAGGTTGGGTTGACACCATGATTGTAGGAGCAACAGACTCCTTTTCCACACTTGTTGAAATAGGGATTGATGGCTCCTTCGAAGTGGAATAATGTTCAGGTGACCCAAACTCATCAACATCATCTGGTTCCACGTACTCATCCTCTACATCTACCCTTGCACCTGAACCACTACCGCCAGTATCTTTCCTACTCCTTTGAATTGCTATCTTCAGCATTTTTCTCTCTGTCTTGTCAAGAGCAGGATCAACAAGATCTTCTTCATCACGTAAACGCATCTCATCAGCCTTACCCTTTCCCTTCTTACCCTCTGTCTTCTTCTTTTTGGTTTCGGGTTCAGGTAACGCAGCTGGTTGTTTGCGTTTACCTTTACTCTTAACCGTTGTCGATGAGTCTTCTCCAGTCTGAAGGTTTGCTTTCAGCCTCTTGATTTCTATCTGCAGTAGCTTGTAATCAGCAGAACCTTTGATTTTCTCAGACAGAAGGTAATCAGGAATAGGACCCGGAATCACACCAATAGACGGTCCTTCATGCCTCAGATCCACAGTATCATCAACTTCTTCAGTGTGATAGCGACTTGCTGCACGCCTATCAATAGTAGCATCATTCTTCATGAAATAATTAATGATAAGCTTAATAAACCGAGGATAAGGAAAGAAGTTTGTCTTCAGCTTCTTGTTATAGAAGAGTTGAAAGGTGAATTCTTCCCATATCAACAAAGCATAATCTGAATTTGCAGCTTTGTACATGCCATAGAAGAGGTTTATTATAGGATTGCGCAAAGCATCATGGCCACTTGTTTTTGGTGTAAGACATTTACTGAGAATACCCATCAATGCTCTCCAAGGTTGTCCTACCTTAGCAGTGGTAAACTCAGACGCAACTCGTATTTCCGGACATCCAAGTGCGTCAAATAACTCCACGAGTTCATCTTTAGTAGGATCCCTCGAGAATGACATACCTTTGGGTGTATCCCTTATACCAAGAATCTTACGGAAGTCTAAAACTGTGAGTGTCTGCTGCTTGTTGTCGATGGTGAAGGTGATCTTGTTTGAAGTGATTTCCTTGGTAGCCCAAAATTCATACATATACTCATAAGGCACCGAGGCACTACTCCTAAGGGCGTTCTTGAAATGAGAGTTATCGAGGATGGCTATGGCGACCTTAAAGCCATGGTGAGTGGATTTTGAGACTTGCTTCAGCCGGTAATTGTTGGGTATAAACTTAAGGGTTCTTGCTTTAGCAATATCGGCTTCTCTAGATTCTTGGATTGCTTGTACTGTTGGATTAGTCATTGTATCTGCTTAAGATAAGATATGAAAGGTTGCTGCACAAAAACATATAGATATATATCATTCTTACTTCTAAGCTTAACACATTTCATAACATAAAACAACAAGTACATATAGCATGCAAACAATAATAATCAAACAACTCTTCATCCGGAACATTTCCTCATTCGGAACTTCTTCATCCGGAACATTCCTTCATTCGGAACATCCTTCATCCGGAAGTTCTTCATTCGGAACTTCCTTCATCCGGAAGTTCTTCATTCGGAACTTCCTTCATCCGGAAGTTCTTCATTCAGAACTTCCTTCATCCGGAACATTCCTTCATTCGGAACTTCCTTCATCCGGAAGTTCTTCATTCGGAACTTCCTTCATCCGGAAGTTCTTCATTCGGAACTTCCTTCATCCGGAAGTTCTTCATTCGGAACTTCCTTCATCCGGAAGTTCTTCATTCGGAACTTCCTTCATCCGGAAGTTCTTCATTCGGAACTTCCTTCATCCGGAAGTTCTTCATTCGGAACTTCCTTCATCCGGAACATTCCTTCATTCGGAACTTCCTTCATCCGGAAGTTCTTCATTCGGAACTTCCTTCATTCGGAAGTTCTTCATTCGGAACTTCCTTCATTCGGAAGTTCTTCATTCGGAACTTCCTTCATTCGGAAGTTCTTCATTCGGAACTTCCTTCATTCGGAAGTTCTTCATTCGGAACTTCTTCATTCGGAAGTTCTTCATTCGGAACTTCCTTCATTCGGAAGTTCTTCATTCGGAACTTCCTTATTCGGAAGTTTTTCAGAAAAAATCCTTCATTCGGAAGTTCTTATCCTTGTTCATCCGGAACATCAACAACACAGCTTATGATGATTAATCTATTCGCGTGTGTGAATTTCTAAGGCAATCTAAGGCATTTAAACATCATATCATGCTAATCCGCACAAAACCCACCAATAATCCTTAGTTTAATTAACCCTAAATTAATCATAAACCCTAATTTGATTTAAACTGATTATTTGAGTAATTTTAACAGAATTACAGGATGAATAATATGAATTAGAAGTTTAAATGTTGATGTAATTACCTTTTTACTTGAGTGAAAGGAACGGATGGATGAATAAGCGAATGATTTAAGTTCTTGTGTGTGTTTATTCAACAATGGCGGCAAATGAGCAGATAAACAGTGAAAGGAAAAAGGAAGGGGGCGGGGGGTTTATGTTTTGACTTAGGTCAAAAATTTGACAAGTTTCAACAAATAACACTTTTAGTCCCTCTATTATCTATTCTTTTCTTTTTTGTTTCTAACTTTTTCATTTCACTTAACCCTTGTTTAACTTACACACAACTTAGCAAACACAATCTATTAGCATATCTCCAGTATCTAAAAACAATGCCTATCACTTAGAACGAACACAAGTCGTATTCTAAAGCAAAACCACTCAATTTACCATTTAGCCCTTAATTTTCACAATCACTTTTGAAAATCAATTTTAATGACGAAGATGATTTTAATATTTTCTCCCCCTTAAACGATGACCCGTTTTCTATTTAAAGAGCTGTAGTCATTGTTTAAAGAGTCAAATATAGATGAAAGCATTTCCAATTTATATCTTGAAAAAGTTTGATTCGTGGTGTCAATAAGATTTCTCTTATTTTAACAAATTAATGCACTGAGACGTACATAAATTCGTGTTAGACCAAGTTGTAAAGTAAACTTGATCCCTTTGCATGATTTGGCTTGTAAATCACGCCCGAGAAAATTAATTCCCGTTCTGAGCCAACGTTTTCCAAGGAAATACGTGACTTTAATATGAAAACCGGGTTGCAGTCAGAAATAACTACAAGCCATAATGGGCATGTTTTAAAAATGTACAACTTTTATACGGACTCTATTTATGGCACCGTGTCAATATTGATCGACATTTCTAAGGCCGTAAATATTACCGTACTAAAAGACATGCCCGATTTAAAACGAAAAATATTTTTGGTTTTTCTTGATTTTATAATTTTTATGGTTTTTCTAGGTTTTATATTTTTTATGGTTTTTGTTGGTTTTATATTTTTGTATTTTCTTTTTGTGGTTTATATATTTACGATAATATACATGATCACGAACAAAAGGATACTCTGAATAGTTTACCACGACTATTCAGCTGATTCTTCTGCCAACTCTTTGAGAGTCGCTGGAGTGAATGATTTCATGCCAAGCTTGTCGATCAAAAACTCAATTCGTCCTCGATCTAATGCTTTGGTGAACATATCCGCCAGCTGGTACTCAGTAGTGACAAAATACAGCTCGATCACTCTGTTCTCCACCTGCTCCTTAATGAAATGGTAGCGAATGTCTATGTGCTTGGCCCGGGAGTGTTGAACATAGTTGCAGCAAAGGGCAATGGCGCTCTTGTTGTCACAATACATCGGGATTTTGTTGAATCCCAAACCGTAGTCAGTTAATTGTGATCTCATCCAAAGGACTTGAGCACAACAACTGGACATGGCGATGTATTCAGCCTCCGTGCTTGATATTGCAGCGCTTTTCTGCCTTTTTGAAGACCAACTGATCAATCTATCTCCAAGGAGTTGCACAGATCCAGAAGTGCTACGCCTCGTGTCTTGACATCCAGCATGATCGGCATCTGCGTATGATATTAAAGCAATAGAGGAATCTTTCGGATACCACAGACCACGGTGAAGTGTTCCTTTTAGATACGGAAAGATCCTTTTTACAACATGTAGGTGCTTTTCGGTAGGCCGAGCCTGATACCGGGCACACATGCATACAACAAATTGCAAATCAGGCCTGCTAGCAGTCAGATATAGAAGGGTGCCGATCATCCCACGGTGAAGTTTTGGATCAACAATAGTCCCATTCCTATCTTCATCTAACTTGGATTTCTCCACCATTGGAGTGTCTACGGGGTCACAATTTTCAAAGTTATATTTCTTAAGGGATTCTAGAGCATATTTGGATTGATTAATAAAGATGCCTCTGGGATTCTGAGAAATCTGTAATCCTAAGAAAAATGAAATTTTTCCCATCATCGACATCTGAAAGCGTGTGGACATTATCTTCTCAAAGCGATTTGACAATTCTATGTTAGTGGCAGCAAATATTATATCATCAACATAAATTTGTACCAGAATCATGTCGTTGCCTTCCTTGAGAGTGAATAATGTGGGGTCCACCTTGCCTTTGGAGAAGCCTTCCGAAATGAGATATGTTGACAGGAGATCATACCACGCGCGTGGAGCTTGTTTCAACCCGTAGAGAGCCTTCTTAAGCTTGTACACATGATTAGGAAACTCCGTACTGACGAACCCATCCGGCTGACTAACATAGACTTCTTCCCTTAGTTCGCCGTTCAAAAATGCCGTCTTCACATCCATTTGATAGACGATCATGTTCATATGAGCAGCATACGCAAGGAATAGTCTAATAGCCTCGAATCTAGCCACAGGAGCAAAAGATTCTTCAAAGTCTATACCCAAGGCTTGTTTATATCCTCTAGCGACCAATCTAGCCTTATTCTTCAATACCGCACCCATCTCATCAAGTTTAACCTTATAAACCCATAACAAAGTAAGGATGTTGACCTTGTCAGGGAGAGGAACCAATTCCCATACTTCAAGTCGTTGGAATTCATTTAGTTCCTCCTGCATAGCTTCAATCCAAGATGATTGGGTCATAGCCTGCTGCCAATTTTTAGGTTCAACTTCAGAGAGAAATGCATCAAAGTAACAATAAAGTGCACTCTCTTGTAATTGATGGCGTGTAGAGACTGGTCGATCTAGATCTCCAATAACATTCCTAATTGGGTGATCTTTTGTCCATTTAGTGCTATGGTTTTCAATCCTAGGTGGTCTGGAGTGATTAATAGAAGGAGCTTCTTCTGAGGTAGACGCGGCTGAAGGGTTTTCAGGTATCGCTACACCAAAGAAAGGAAGCTCTTGCAAGTTAGCATATTTCCAAGTCGTGATCAATAGAATCCTCTTCCACATCATTAGGCACAAGTAGGGGTGATGATTCAGGTGTAGTTTGGGAATCACTTGGTGAAGGTGCATCCGGTTCAATGTTAATTGTAGATGCATTAGATAAAGGTTCATTAGCTTGAGCAACCACTTCAGGTATTGGAGCAATTACTACAGGTGCTGGAACTTCATCAGTCGGGGGATCGAAGAATTCATCAAACAACGGTTGAAACAGTTTATCCCACTCGGGCCTTGTTGGTGGTAAAAATGATGTAGAAGTAGGATTATTGGGAACTAATCCAGAACTAATAGCACCGGTTCCCATCTCATGAAGCGCGGGTTCAGAGCTGTGTTGCTCAGAAGCCATCGCTGTCAGCTCGTCGAAATCTGCGTCCATAGTTTCTACAATCTTGCCAAGACGACGGTTATAGATTCGGTATGCTCTTTTGGACGGTGAGTAACCAATGAAAATACCTATATCGGCTTTCGGTTGAAGCTTACCCAAGTTCTCACTATTGATGTTTGGATAACAAAGAGCACCAAACACATGGAAAAATGAAACATCGGGTTTACGGTCATGTAAAAGCTCATAAGGTGTTTTCCCATGGCGTTTCCGAAGGATAGAACGGTTTTGGGTGAAACATGCAGTAGAAATAGCCTCTGCCCACAAGAACAATGGAGCGTTCGCATAAATAAGCATGGTCCTAGCAGCTTCCATAAGTGTACGATTCCGTCTTTCAACGACACCGTTTTGTTGTGGAGTACGTGCAGCGGATGTTTCATGTGATATACCAACTCCTTCATAATAATCACGAAGAGTCTGGTTGACGAACTCTGTACCATTGTCTGTACGAATACGGCGGACAGTGGTATTCAAACGTACCTGAATGAATTTCAGAAAGGTGATAATAGCCTTCGGTGCTTCATCCTTTGTACGTAGAAATCTAACCCATGTAAACCTGGAGAAATCATCCACAATTACCAGAATGAATTTCTTACCGCTCACATTTTCAGTTCTCATCGGCCCACAAATATCCATATGCAAAAGATGAAGTTTTTCTTGATTGGTGTCTTCATCTTTGGGTTTGTAAGATTTCTTGGTACTTTTCCCCCTTGAACACGCGGAACATAAATGGTCCTTGTGAAATTTAAGCTTTGGAAGACCACGAACTAAATCGTTTTTAGCCAGATGATTAATAGCATCAAAGTTAAGATGAGATAATCTGCGATGCCATAACCATGACTTGGTCTTAGATGCTTTAGAGAGAAGACATACTGGAGAGGCGGCCATCATGTCTTGTAAGGACAAGGTATAGAGATTTGCACCACGAGATCCCTTCAACAAATCTTTTCCTTCCAAGTTGCGGATGAAACAAGTGTGTTGTCGAAAAGCAACCTCAAGGTTGGAAGCACAAAACTGTCCTACTGAGAATAAGTTATGACCAAGACCTTCTACATAGTATACCCTTGAAATCGTCACGTTTCCAATCTGATATTCACCATACCCCATAATCTTTGCTATATGATCATTCCCGAATTTAACCGTACCAAGAAACTTGCTGACGAAATTTCGGAGCATCGAGCGATTTCCGGTCATATGTTTTGAACAACCGGAGTCCAAATACCACAGGATGATTTGGACCACCTGAAAATATCACCACACGAAGACAATGTAGAGGTATCGGAATCTGAGTGTTCCTTGTTATTAGCAGGTACAGATTTAATAATCTTAGATTTGCTAACTCTAGGTTTCTTAGATTTCCTAGCCTTGCTTTTCTTAATAGGTGGTGTAGATTCTAGTTGGCTGAAATCCTGAGGTATTTCTTCACTGATAGGCACTATAGTGAGGGCTGACCTAATTAAAGGGCGCGGTTTCCATACTTGAGTGCGAGTGTTCCTAACTAAAGGACGCTCAGACCTAACCTCAATGGATGCATTCCTAGTTAAA
Organism: Glebionis coronaria; assembly: GCA_025667525.1. Taxonomy (NCBI): domain Eukaryota; kingdom Viridiplantae; phylum Streptophyta; class Magnoliopsida; order Asterales; family Asteraceae; genus Glebionis; species Glebionis coronaria. The sequence goes on along the minus strand of CM046875.1, from coordinate 687,367,632 downwards.
GGGCACATTTTTCCATCTAATGTAAAGGTCCTACCAGTGGGACGCCATTGCCAACCAACTTGGGCACGAGTTCTACCCGTTGGCTTCCATTCAAGACCATTCTTAATAGCATTCATTTCATTAACGTGATCAATCAGACACAAATCATGACGTTGGGAAAACATACATTCATTACAATTCCAACAATTCAAATCAGAATTCACGAATGGTTTAGGCTGCTGCACAGGCGTAGAGCTTTTAGTCTTAACATGATTCTTTTTATTTAAAACTAAACTAGCATTCCTATTGTGAACTTCTACTTTCTTCTTTGTGGCACTACTAGTGTAGGGCTTGATCTTAGCTTTCTTGAGTGGCGATCCTTTAGCCTTAGTAGTCTCTTTTAATCCTGTAGAAGGCAAAGTGGGAACATTAGCAACAGATTTTAAAGGTGTCTTACTTGATTGTGCCAATGACGGTTTCGCTCCTGGAGTCTTATTAAATGGAGTGACAGCAATGGGCCTATTATTAAGTAGTGCAGAACCTGGTGTACCTATGTATTGCAAATATGCCAAGCAATATTGAACTCGCTTAATATATTCATGAGCCGAATAATAGTCGCTACTTGAGGGATCTAAGGCATAAAGATCGTCTAAAATATCCCTAAGAAGATCGACATGCTTAATGGCATTCCTCATATAATCATCATAGGTAACCGGGTTTCTCTTATGAAGCGGATTCTTATAAAGCACTACTGACTTGGTTGTTGGAGCACTAGTGGACGGTGCAGAGTCGGTAGCTAAGTTATCAACAACTTCTTGTCGGGTGAGAAGAAGTTCTCCTTTAACTCAGCCAAAACCATATTTTTGTCTATGAGCAGGATGTTCAAATCAGAGATTTCCTCGCACTTTTGGTTCAGTTGTTCAACAAAAGATTGTTGCTGTGCCGTATTAAAAGCGAAGCGTTCTTCTAGTGAACCATAAAGAGCGGATAATCCCCGTCTTGTCCGATCCATCTCCCCTAGAACAGACGAAAGTCTAATTTCTAAGACTTGGTTTTTAGACTCTGCAGCCTCTAGTTCCAATTTTAATGTTTCCTTTGATGATACCTCTCTCTTCAATCTCATGATTTCTTCCTCTAATGTATTAACAATTGCAATCATCTTGTCACTAGTCTCAACACCGTTTTCACAACCATTTGATATCAAAAGATCCTCATTTTGAGTTTGTTGTTTTAATTCTAAAGATATACAATGTTGTTCTAGTTGATTAAAGTGTTTTGAAAGTAAATTGTAAGAATCTTGTAGCTTTAAAAACTCAGCGTTAGATTCGTGACAAGAATGATTATCTACCTCATTTACAGTATCAGCAACATTTATAGAAAGATCACAAACATCATCACATATATGCACATCATCACAATTAATCATAGCAGATGTAAGCTCATTCGAATAATTAACATTTACAGTAGTAAGCACATCACACGAGATTACTGCAGACAAGAATCGGTCATATTCGGTTAAAATATTTTCTTTTTCAATTAGTTGTAGTTCGTAAGCGGTGTCCATTTCATAAAACACTTTTTGAACTTCACCAATTTCAAACACAAGATTTTCCTTAAGAGATGCAAAAGTTCCTTTTAGACTTTCGACAAACGGATTGATCTCATTTTTAAACACCTCGTTCATATGTTCGAAAGCCCATTCTCCGGCATTTAAGCCATTTGAAGTCGTACAATCCAAATTGACCTTGTCAAAATTAGTAAAGTATTGATTAATCTCTTGCAAGTTTAACCATACAGTGCTAACCGGTGGAAGATCCTTTGGAATTTCCTTAGGACCTTCCATATTGACAAGTGTAGGAAATGTACTAGGGTTTTCTTCATCTAATATGTAGGTCGGTGCTGTTATGAGATCTTTGTCCATATGGAAGCGAATTCTAAAATCCGTTTTTGCAAGCTCTTTATTCAATTTAAAATAATCACACTCGGGATATTTTGCAGAATTGTATGACCGATCCTCATCAACTAGATCCTTACTTGTTCGATCATCAGGAAAAACAATCGGGTCTAAAGCCAATCCTAATTGAGTTGCATTATAAAGTCTAGGACTATGTCTTAAAGCTTGTTTTGCATATCGTGGATTAGGGGGAAGGCCTTTTAGACGAGATAAGTTAAATTCTCTAAATGAAGCATCAAATAAGTGAACTAGTTGAGAAGCAGCGTATTGTCTTAATAGCAAGTAATCTAGACTTCTAATCTTATTAGTGGCATTAATCTCCATTTCATTCTTCTTAGACTCAAGTGATTCAAAATCCGTTTGAAGTTTTTGAAAATTAGTGACCACTAACTCCTTTTCTTGAAGTTCATTGGACAGATTTGCTCTTAAGTTTTCGATTTCTTGCAAGTGACCCATTTGTTTGTTTCTAAAGTGATCATATTTGGGATTAGTTAGAACACTAGACGAAGGCACTAGTTCCAAGGTTTGAACTTTCTCATTGCTTAAGGCAAGCTCATCAGACAAATTCTTATTCTTAGCTAAGGTTTCTAAGAGTGCAGCATTCATTTGGCTAAGTAATGTAGCAGGAACCATGACCAAATCTTGTTGAGCAGGAGTAGGCGTATGCGAAATGGGTCCCGGTTGTGATTCACTCAAAGTATGGGGACTCACATTGATATTGCTATCATTGTTTGTCTCCTCGTTTGAAAGACTCACCACCGAAGATTCATTCGAATCAACACTCTCTTGCACAACTTGATGTGGTTGAATACTAGCATCAGTGGTATTATCGGTGGTATTAATAAGTACCTCAGATCTCTTTTCTGGCCCTAAGCTGGAGATAGTTGCCATGAGAGCAGCCTTTGCAGATTGAAAGTCATCACAGTCTGAGTCATACGCATCGAGATCATCTGCTTGGTATGCTGCATTCTGTGTGGTGACCGTGTCTTGTTCAGCAATCCCTAGATCAGCAAGAAATGCAAGCTCCTCTTCATCAAGTTCCCTTCCTTGTGCTTGAGCATTCACCAGATAGATCTTTTCTGCAAACCATTGTCCATCCCTTCTCCTCTTGGGTTTCTTACAATCCCTGGACATATGACCCTCTTCCTTGCAGTTGTAGCATGTAATCATTCTCAACTTGCCTGTATTAGCCCGTGGAGGATTGTTGACCATTGGAGCAGGAGCAGGATTGACCGTGCGAGCATTGGTTGATGTGGAAAGTCTCCCCTGATATGGTTGAATTGGCTGAACCATTACCCTGCCATTCTCAATTGTAGCTTGTTGGCGAGAATTGGATGAATTCCTCAACTGATTGTTGGTAGGAGCTGATCCCCTAAATCCTCGTTTGCTTAAAGTCCTTGTGAGATAGATAGTGGTTAACACTTCAACTGGATCAGCACCTTGTTTAAATACAGGAACGGGGACTTCCTCATCATCACAGTACATTGCTTGATCTTGAGCTGCATAATCACTAGAAGGAATACTCATTTGATCAGGGTAGCTTGTTGGATATGCTGCATTCTCTTGATAAGATGAATATGAAGATTGAGCATAAGGTGCAATACTAGCTGGGTGAGGTTGTGTAGCATATTGTGATGAAGGTGCACTGAACCGATATTGTTGCTGATGTGAGGTGGGTGGTTGTGGTAAAATCGAGTATTGGGGAAAGGCTGGTGTCATGTAAGGTGATGGATGATAGGCTTGATGTCCCAAAATATAAGGAGTGTTGTTGTGAGACAAGCTTGGTTGATTCGCCATCAAAGCTAATGAATCAGGGTACATACCTCGTGGAGAACGGTGCATGATCACATGTTTCTCATGTTGCTGAAGAAAAGCATATAGTTGATCCAAATTGCACTTATGCAAATCCCTGGTTAACTTAACATCGGTAATGTACTCACCCCATTCAGCTTGAGGTAGAGTATTCAAGAATTTGGTGTTAACCTGGAATGGTGCAATCACCAGATTGTATACATTCAGATCATTCATAAGTGTGGTGAATCTGAAGTAATAATCATGAAGCGTTTCCCCTGGGTTGTAAGTGAATCTGTCAAACAGGTCATACAACTGACATTCCCTTTCCTGTTTGGTGAGAGACGTGCCTTGTAGCAACACCTTAAGACGTTCCCATAAATCCTTTGCCACTGTATACTGACTTACCATCCTATAGATGTCATGGGGAAGAGCTTGGAGAATTGTTTGAAGAGCTTTCTCGTCTGCATCGGCAACAAGTTGTTGGGCTGGTGTAAGTTCTTCAAATTCTCTTGGTCGAGTCACATTGTTGACCACTATGGTACCATAGTCAAGTGGACCATTTAAAATTGACTTAACCATAAGCCTCCTATAAACCGGTTTTCCCTTAAGATAAGACATCATCCGGCCTTGCCAAGCTTCAAAAACTTCTTTGATGAGCATTGGCGGGCGATTATCCGTTCCCGTAATCACCGAAATATCCGTAAGTGATGTCATCTGAGGCATTACTGAATTCAGATTCATTTTGTTAACTTCAAAGAGACAAAGATTATCGGTTGATCGAGCAATGAAGTAAAGCTTGTGAATTGTGTTGTGTTTTTGTTGTAAGAAACCAAGATTAAATCCTCTAAAAAAATCGTCGAAAAAACAAGCAAAATAACCCTTGATTCGGAACTTTTTGTTGATTCGGAAGTTTGATTCGGAAGATTTGGCTTGGAATTACCTTGATTCGGAACTTTTGGCTTGATCCAGAACTTCTTGATTCGGAAGTTCTTGATTCGGAAGTTTGGCTTGATCCGGAACTTCTTGGTTCGGAAGTTCTTGGTTCGGAAGTTCTTGATCCGGAACTTCTTGATCCGGAACTTCTTGATCCGGAACTTCTTGATCCGGAACTTCTTGATTCGGAAGTTTCCTTGGTTCGGAACTTTCTTGATCCAGAACTTCTTGACCCGGAACTTCTTGATCCGGAACTTCTTGATCCGGAACTTCTTGATCCGGAACTTGTTGGTTCGGAACTTTTGCTGGGTTAATCAGAAACTTGTTCCGATGAACAGTCGAACACTAAAAATGAAGATTAAGCCCAGATTTTGACCAAATAATCCAAAAAGTTTTGTGATTTCAACAATAATAAGTAAAAACTAATACTTATCCACTAATCCCAATCACAAAAACACCAAAAACACCAAGAATCAAGATGGTTTTTCTTAAAGAACACTAATACAATCAAAAACTAAAAAACCACACAAATCACTACCTTAAATCACCCCATAGCTCTTGATACCAAATGTAGAATATTGATAACCTATGAATCTATGAAGGGGTTTGTTGATTTCTAGAGAGAGAAAGTTAGAGAGAGAAAGTGAGAGAAACTATGTGTTATTTTATTAAATGGAAACTAGTAAATGACAACAACCAACCCCTTTCCATGGTGGAAAGGGGTATTTATAGTTCCAAGCAAACATGGGCTTGGGCCGGTCCATGACAAGCCCATGGACCGGTTCTTACTTAACTTAATAAGTAACTAATGACTATTTTTCTAACTACGAGCTATTACAACATAAATATTATTGTGGAGTGACCGATACTTCTAATATACGTAAAAACGTATTTATAACACTCCATCTACACCTCCTCCACCACCATTTATCCCTACTACTCCCACACCTAGTATTAGTTCACCATTACCGTCTCCGCCTCGTCATGAAGAAGTACCCAAGAAGAATCCTCCACCAACCCCACCTTCCACCTTTAACCCTTCAACATCTCAACCTTCACCTTCTACACCTCCACCAACTCACCCAAGCATTCCTTACCCTTCTCGACTCAACAAGGCTAGAATTTTGACTAAGAATGACGTTCGAGTCTCTAACTTTTTGGAAACTATTGCCGGAATGACCGTCACCTTTACCCTTGTTGAAGCTCTTGCCCAAATGCCACAATTTGTCAAGATGTTTAAGGAATTGCTTAGTAAGAAGGAGAAGATGGTCGAGTTTGTTAATACTCGCTTGAATGAAAATTGCTCTGCAATCCTTCTTAAAGAACTTCCGGAAAAACTTGTAGATCCCGGTCGTTTTGTGCTACCTTGTACTTTTAACCAAACCGACAAATTTACTGCCTTAGCCGATCTCGGGGAAAGTATAAATTTGATGCCTTTAAGTGTTTGGAAAAAGTTATCATTGCCCGACCTTACACCCACGAATATGACTCTTGAGCTAGCCAATCGAACTCTCGCTTACCCCGTTGGTATTGCCGAAGATGTGTTCATTAAAGTTGGCACATTCACTTTTCCGGTCGACTTCGTCGTTGTTGATTATGAAATGGACCCTCGTATTCCGTTAATACTTGGACGCCCATTTTTGAGAACTGGTAGAGCTTTAGTAGATGTGGATAAATGTGAACTCATCTTAAGAGTCAGGGATGATGCACAAGTTTTTGAAATGGGGAAGCTTACAAGCAAATCTAATGGAAGAGAATCAGCGAATATGATTAATGTGCTTGATGATTTTTTCGTCTACAACAATCCTATATTCGATTCTTGCAATGATAATCCACTGTTTCAAGATGATGTGGATGATTCTGTCTCCAATTTGGAACTTCCACCCATATATGATTCTCCACCGATCTATGATGCTTATGATGATGATTCTAGTTCCGATGGAGATGATTATGATGATTTTACTTCCGAGTATCCCGACATGCCCACTTATGATGATTTTGATGAGTCTGATACTCTTTCGAGTGATTCTTCTCATGATGAAGATCCTCCGCCTACAACACTTGATCCTACTTTGGATGACTACTCATTTGAGGAAGACTTTGCTACTTTTCTCAATACATACTTCCCAAATGAGAGTGATGCTCCTCCTTTAGACTTTGATGATTTTGGTCTTCATCCTTCTATGGATTTGAGGAAAATTCTTTCAAAGGAGACGACACCGGCCGACACCAACATCCGCAGCACGTATGTTTTGACACCTCTTTGTCCACCTTCTGAGGACGAGGTTGTGCATTTTCTTAGCGGATGTTCTTCAAATTCTGCTGAGCCTGAGTGCTATTTTCCCCTAAAGGAAAAGGTGTTCGACCCCGGTATTGAAATTTTTAAGCCATCTCAGTATCCGTCTGATGAAATAAAAGGAAAGATTTTTGGAACTATTAGAGATATGCTTGCACCTCTTCACCCTTGCTCCCACCGTGCTCCATCTTTGCTTAAGGGAACCTTGCCTACTCTTCTTTGGCTTGCCTTGTTTGCCTTAAGCTTGTGTTATTTGATTGACGAAAACTATGTATTTGATCCCGGTGGATGTGTTTCATGCTTCTTCCTAAGCTAATCAAGGTCGAGTCAGGCTCACGACTCGGTGAAAAAAATCAAGCGCTTCTTGGGAGGCAACCCAATTATCTATCTTTTAGCTATCGTTATCCTAAGTGTAGGGGAGACCCGTTGGTGTTTGCTATTTCCTCTCTTCTCTTATTCAGGGATTCGAGCTTTCAATGATCCACTCTTGATGATTCTTAATGACCCGTGACTCCGTGTTTCCGTCTTCCCGATTCTATCCTAAACTCTTTTCGATTCACTATTTTATATTTTTCAATATTAAAATAGGAATCTCTTTAGTTGTCTCTTTCTTAGCAAGATTTAAACAAGTGCACAATGTCCTAAGTGTAGGGGAGTTTACTCCCACATGCTTAAACATTAAGGACAATGTTTATATCAAGTGTAGGGGGGACTTCTATCGAAGTTAAGTGGCCTTTTCCTTGTATTTGTCCTCATTTGAACCGGAAAATCAGTTTTTCGACATTTTTCAAAATTTTTGATCTATTTTGGCCTAGTAGTTTTACCTTTGTATAGTTATTTTCTTTCTTTACTAGAATAAATTTTAATAAAGTGGTTTTAATTTTCAACGTTGTAAATCTTTTGACTCAACCTGAGTTTACTTATCTAAGTTTACTCTAGCTAGTATCCTTAACGTGTTTAAGTCAAGTTTTGCTAGACTTTTATATAGGGAGCTTTAAAACGCGAAATTCTTAACTCTCACGGGTTAAGAACAAGAACTTTTCGCAAGTTCCTATAATTGATCCTAGAGAGTCGTTTATCAAGGGAACTTTAAAATGCGGATTCTAAAACTTGAAAAAGTCTAAGAATTTGCAAGATCCTATAGACGACTCGAAAACCCAAAACTTTGATTTAATAGGCTAAGCATCCACGAGTCTCATTCCTTGAGATTTTAAATTGTGGAGAACGAGAGATGATAGAGTCAGTTATAAGTTTGGTATTCTTTCGTGAAGTTATGTGAGTTAATTATAAGCCTATTCTCCCATCGCTTGCTAATAAATTTATCTGCAATAAATAAGGTTGTACGATTTGAAAAGTTACTTAGCTTCTATCCCAAGATCGTTTAAAAGTTGCTCGGTAATGATTAGAGTTCATAGCCAAGGCATAACTTATTGAAGCGGGATGTGAAGATTGGCGAGTCCGAAAAGGCCCTAACAAGGCATGAGGGCTACATTTTGTTGCTAAATGTCCCAAGTGATGTGAAGAATCATTTATCAAAAAATCAATATAAAGGATCGAGACACACGACGAAAAGCAAATACTCCCGTAAAGATCATGGAGAAGTCTATCCAAAAAGGCCCTAACAAGGTATGAGGATAAATAGATCCAAGTCCCAAAAGGAGGTGGATCGTTGTATATCAAAATCTCAAATAAGGATTGGAGAAAAATGAAGAAGTCGTGGTCCAAATATGAAGAATCTCTCAAAAAGTTCAAGTAATTCCTATTATGAAGAGAAGACCATTATTTCATGAACGTCTCTCAAGATTTGAAGTATGAAGTCGCTACCAAATATCGGTCCGAGAAAGGTCTCAAATCGCGAAGCGAGTTATGCCAAGATATGAACTTTATGAGGTCCCGAGAAGCAGTTTTAAAAGATTTTGTCCTTTAGCTAACTATTGATTAAATCGTCCCACTTTATTTTCAGCCTTAATAACTATCGAAATAAGTCAAACAATGCATCCTCGTGATCATTCAAGACAATAATAAAATATAAGAGATACACCTAGGAATAAGGGAGTCTAAGTAAATAATTGGCCCACATGAGTTCATGATAGTTTGCTAACTTATAATAACAATGATCTCGTTTTTAAGCTTGGTATGGGGAACGTGAAACTTGAGGATGATAATCATTCATGACATTCCAAAACCCTAAGGTAAGTTTTTGATTTCTTTATTTGTTTTGTTATTTTCTATCTCCTTAATAAAGGCCAATGTGGATTGATTGTGATGAAAAGTGTAATCTTGCTTTGTAACTAATGCATTGCATGAGGACATTGCAATGGTTAAGTGTAGGGGATTTGATAGGTGCGTAAAAACCCATCCTTTTTACCACTTAACTACAATAATAACCAAGCTAAAACGTGTAGTTTATGTCATAAATGTCGGAATTATGCGTGGTTTGTGTTTTTGTTGTGATTTAGGATCAAAATGTGAAAAGGAAGGAAAACACGGGCTTTCATGGGCTTTTATCAAAGAAAAGAAAAAAGACTAAGTCAAGAAATCAAGAGTGCAAAAAGAACGGAATTCCAAGGCCTATTCTGAAGATTTATCGAAGAAAAAGTCTAAAGACGGAAGTTTAATAAAAGCCGAAGAACTCAAGTCTAAATTAATGAAGAAATTACAAGACGAGTTTATTAATCTCGAGACAAAAGTCGAAGAATTAAGAAGACTAGGACTAAACGAGAAATAAAGAAAGAAGAAAGAGAGGAGGAAGCTTCCACTAAGCATCTCCTCCTCCACTATAAATAGGATCATTAAGATTTCATTTGTCTTGGTTAGCTAATCTTGACAAGATTAGTCTCTCCATTTTAATTACTTGCACATTTACTTAATTGTCAATTTTAATTATCTTGTCTTGCACCTTTAATTCCAAGTAAGTTTACTTTTAATGTTATTAAATCTTTACTTTTTATTGTTAATCTCCTATCTACCTTTCTTGTTTTGATCTAATCTTCATGTTTATATTTATGTTAAGTTTTTGAGTTTTTATTAATTTGATTAAGTGGGTTTTGATTATTTTGTTTATTATTGTTAGTTTTGTTGATTTGGATTGATAGGTTATCTTTAGTAGATGTTTATTGATTAATCTTGCTTAATCTTTTGGTTTAGATTGGTTAGTTTTGATTAAATTCGTAGCTTTTATTTTCCCGTGTTCTTCGCGATTATAGTTTTCCCAGATTATTCCGAACGAAGCTTTTATTCCGGATCAGTAGGTCATTCCGGATGAAGGTTTTATTTTAATTATTCCGCCTAAGGCTTTTATTCCGAACCAGCTATCTTGGTTAATTATTCCGAATCAGTACTACTTATTCTGAATAAAGCAATATTCCGGATCAAGTCTATTTTTCCGAATGAACTGATATTCCGGATGAGCCCTTGTTATTCCAAATGAAATGATATTCCGGATGAACCCATATTCCGGATGAGTTGTGTATTCCGAACGAGTAAGATATTCCGAACCAAGCTTTATTCCGTATGAACCAATTATTCCGAGTGAACACATTATTCCGGACGAACTAGATTTTCCGAATGAAGGTTTTTGTTCAAGTATTCCGGATGAGTGTTTTGTTTGACTATTCCGAACGAAGGTTTTAGAGGTAATATTCCGGATGAACAAGTTATTCTGGATGAGCAGGATATTCCGAATGAGTGATTTTTAGTTTACTTTTAGTTTAAATTTTTAAGCTTTAATTTTCCCGCCTTTTTACTTAGTTGCACTTTAAGTTTACTTGCCTTAGATTTATTTTAAGCTTGCCTTTAGGATAGTTTTAAGTTCGCGTTATTTACTTTAATTGCTATTAATTTCTCGTCATTTATTATTAATTACTTTTAGCTTTATTTACTTTACCTTTTACTTTAAAGTTTTGCACTTTCCTTTTACTACAACGATCATATCTTTGTTTCACCAAAAGACGACTGAGTCGCACATTCTTCCCTTTCTCAATTCGAAAAGATCGGACGATAAAATTTTCTTACTAGGCAAAAGCCTTGTATTAGTGCCACCGGAGGCTGCATTAATCGTATCACGATCACGAAAAGTTAAACCGTTGTAGAAAGTATCAATTAAGGTGACGGGGAGCATGTTGTGGTTTGGACATCGATTGATCAAAACATTATATCGTTCCCAAGCATCAAAAAGTGATTCATCAGGTTCTTGAGTAAATCCACTAATTTGATTCCGTAGGCTCGTGACCATGGATGGTGGAAGTAGCGCGACAAAAATCCTTGAGTCATCTCGTCCCAGGTATGAATTGAATTCTTTGGAAGACGATCAAACCATTTTTCGGCATGGTGGGATAAGGTGTGTGGAAATAGGTGAAGGCGAAGAAAATCCATAGTAACCCCGGGTAACTTCATGCTTTGAGTAACGGTAATGAATTTGTCGAGGTGTTTGTTGCCATTATCATCCGGCAATCCGCGAAATGGACAAGTGTTTTGGACTTGTTGGATCATGTGATGCTTCAACGAAAACTCTTGAGCCGTGATTTGCATCGGTGCAATCGGTCCTCCGCGTCCATTCATTGTAGGTTGACACAGCTCCTCCATCGTTCGAAGGTCGGGTTGTGGAATATTGTTGTTATTATTCATTTTGAGGTGAGGTGGGTTATTGTTGTTGTGTACACCAGCCATATCTAAATCTTCACGAGTCTCGGGCTCAGAATAAAATGAAGATCTAGTACGCAAACACCTACAAAAGAAAAAGAAAAAGATACCAAAGAAATAGAGAATATATATGTACTTGGATAAATAAAATCTTTTTGGTGCAAAACTTTGAAAAATAAATGCTTTTTATAAGTTTTTTTTAATGTTTTTGTATTTTTGAAGTTTTTTAATTTTTATGTATTTTTTAAAATTTTTGACACGAAAAATAACGTTCACGAGTGAACGGATCCCAAAATTCAACGCGTCTCTCACAGAAAACCGTTAATCTTTATGAAAAGAGCCAACAACGGCGCCATTTTAATAACTAAAATTTACTAAGTTGAAATCGTCTCGACACAATCCGAATTGATTACTGGTTAACGTGCGACTCAGTCGTCTTTTGGTGAAAAGAAATATTTTTGGTCGTTGTAGTAATATTAAATTACGAAACTTTAAAGTAAATGGTAAAGTAAATAAAGCTAAAAGTAATTAAAAAGTAATTGTGCAAAATTTAAAAAAAACTTTAAAAGTAAATTAATTAAAATACGAGAAATTAAAACTTGACGAAAAGTAAATTAACTTAAAACAAAACGGAAAACTTCAACCTGTCGGAATACTCACTATCAGAATCCCATCGGAATATTGGTCGGAATCCAGTCGGCATGTAAACTACCGAAATTTGAGATAGAGCACCCCTGTCGGAATAACTAACAAAGTATCGGAATAACAAACCTTGAAACTATCGAAATGTAAGTCAGAATCACTTGTCGAAATGATAGATCACCAAACCATCGGAATAATGGTCGGAATCCCAAAACCCCTTTCACATAGAAGTATCGGAATAATGGTCGGAATCCCAAAACCCTAATCCGATGTAAACCGTCGGAATGACCGTCGGAATGACCGTCGGAAAACGAAACCCTTTCCCGATGGAATGAGATACGCTAGTAAGTAAACTCGAATACGCTATGTCTAATAAGGACTAACCGAAACTTGACCAAATGAATGATGAAAGGGACTAAATAAGCACAAATAAGAACTTTCAAGATTCTAAATAAGCATTTTTTAAAGCAAACTTTAAAAAGACGAAACCTTTTAAGAAAACTTAAAAGTAAATAAGCTAAATACAAAATAAGCCAACAAGCATGATAAGCTCAAAGCTCAAATCATATAAAAACTTAGATATGAACAAAAAGATAAACTTTTTGATCACATAAACATCAAGATTAAGCAAAACAAGAAAGGTAGAATGAGAGATTAATAAAAACTTGATTAAAATTAAATATTCAACAAGACAAAATTAAACTTACTTGAAATTAAAGGCAAGAATTTAAATGACAATTAAGTAAATGACAATATGAAAGTGCATGTAGTTAAATGGAAGAACTATGTGTCAAATAGCCAACACCTCCTAATGTGACATTAGGAGGGTATTTATAGGGAGATTAACAAGTGTTGATCTTTTCTTCCTTTTCTCGTCTTTTCGTCTTCTAAATTCTTCGAATTTTTCAACTTTGTCTCGGGATTATTTGAACTCGTCTTATAATTTCTTCATTTATTAGACTTGAGTTCTTCGACTTCATTAAACTTCCGTCTTAGGACTTTTTATTCGATACATCTTCAGAATAGGCCTTGGACTTCCGTTCTTTTTGCACTCTTGATCTTTTGACTTCATCTTTTGTCATTTTCTTCGATAAAAGCCTGTGAAAGACCGTGTTTTCTTCCCTTTTCACATTTTGATCCTAAATCACAACAAAAACACAAACCACGCATAATTCCGACATTTACGACATAAAATACACGTTTTGGCTCGGTTATTATTATAATTAAGTGGTAAAAGGATAAGTATTTTCACACTTATTAGTATGCTTCTCGATTTCATCCATTATATGTTGAAGTCCGACAAAGCGAAACAGTGAAAGAATCGAGGTTATGTTCATGACTACTCTTGCTCTTACATATTGTGACTGATAACTAACGTTTTTTCCTTCCTTTGAATATAATATCGAGACGTCAAACTAGGTATTATAATTTGTTTAATACGGTAACACTTCAGGCTATGCTGCTTGGGTTTCACTTTAATTTTTAGTAAAATATAACATGTTCGTATATTTTTATAAAGGCCTAAAGTTATTTCATTCTTTTAACAATAACATGATGTTAAGTGAATATGGATGCCTGTTTGTTCGTTGCTTGAGGAGGTCAATCACACATATAACCAAACCCTGTGACATGGAAATGATACAATCTGAACTCATAATGATACTCTAGATGGATATACAAAATTGAAAAACAATGTATGAGTCTCTTATTCCTTAATCGAATATGATTTGGTATGGATTTAATAAATTTGATATATTTGAATGGCTATCTTCATGTTCACTAGGCTACACGTCTTTCTACACTTTTGTTCTTTTAGATTACTATTAACTCGTATGAAGGCGTAATGTTGTTTTTGAAAGTTTATGGACATAAATTTAAATAGTCGTGTGTTAGGATCGAACTCGAGATTACAGGATTGCACACAATACGTAAAGAGTTAATTTATTTAATAAATGTATTTATTATATTTATTAAAGAGGTGTGCTAGAACCACATAATTGTTACAAAATAAAATCCACACAATGAAGTGGCAAGTAAATATGTGGTGTTATCTCTCTTACTTTTCAAACCATCTTATATTTTGAACCAATCATAAACATGACAACTCATTGTGTGGATTTTATTTTGTAAATGTTATGTGAGTTTAGTATTTCTCTTTATTAAATTAAAACGGGCTTTAACATTTAACCGTCGTTAAGTTTAAGAGTTAAGGACTAAACGGTTAACGTGGAATATTAAACGGAAGTTAAAGAAAGATCCAGAAAACCCTTGTGGGTGGGCCGGTGGTGGAGCACAAGAAAAAAAAGGAAGAAAAGATTTCTTGGCTTATTTAGTTTTGTCTTGGGCTACAAGTTTGGAGACACTATATAAACACATAGAGGCCTTCATAATTCTTGTACAAAAACCCCACTTTTCTCTTCTCTTCTCTTTTGGCCGATCAACCAAACGCAACCCTTAGGGTTTTCGTTTAGTTTGTTTGGTTTCTTTGTTAGATCAACGCCAAAGGAAAAACACCCTTTTTAGGGTTCCTTTTATCCTTTGGTTTTGGTTTAGAAATAATCTAGTCCTAGCCCCTCTATAGGGTTGTTGGGTAGATTTTCCACAAGGTGTAGAAACTCGGTTTATACGTGTTAGACTCACGATTAGCTCGTTGCATTACGTGTGTATAAGAACGTGATATAATCTCATTATAGATTGAATATTGGATCGATTAACAAAACGGTAAGGGGTTAGTCATTGATCCGTCATAAACTCTAATTAACTCAAAACAATTACTAGTTAAAAAACTTTAGATCTCGATAATTATAACATGTTAAAACGATTATCGATGCCACTGAGATTTAATTAAATTGTTAAGTGATTTGGGTGGAACTTTGATGAAGTGCATGATTAATTGTTATGTTATGTAAATTAATGTTTCGATCCATAAAGATTTAATTGTTAAGTTATGTGGGAGATCCTTGATGAACATGCATGTTTTCATGGATCATATAATTTTATGTGGTAATTGTTATGTGTTTTGCTACTTGTTTTATTTGATTCAATAAATCTAAAATTATGGAAGATTTTATATGAATATAAAAACCTAGATTTGATGAATTTATTGAATAAATTGTTTTCATGTGGCTATTTGATTTTTTTATTGCACATATAAATTGTTATTATGTGTTTGTGGTTTAGTTTTTTTTACCTTATTGTTGCATGTGTTTTTTATTGTATGTTGTAAACAAGGGTAATTTTTTCCAAGAAAAATAATATAGACTAAATCATATTAAAATTAAGATTTGTTTTGAGATCTAAATTACATAGAATTTGTGTTGATTCGTATACACAATAATAATTTAACGGCCTACTCCTGTTGACAAACTATAAAGTGGGTATAACGCACCCGGTTAAGGAAGGAGGTGTTATGCCATTAGTCGCTGACCAAATTCCCGACTCGCTTGTGTGTCAAATTGAAATTACCTACGATTATTATTTGCATCATACCTTAAGGTTGATCTGCCGCAAATTCACATTTTAAACACAATGAATAAGGTTATTGTTTTGTGCTCTAGTCGAGTTCTATGAGACGTATGTTGTGAATATTTGTGGGTAATACTTTAAATTGGTTTAACCAATACCTCAACATAATTTATGTAAAAATTTAGTCTCGTGAAAAAGTTTATTAAATGATTTATTAAACTTATGCTATGGAGTTGTATTCATGCTTCTCCATACATTGATTTTGACATCAAATGTATACCCTAAATTTAAGTCATATGCCATCTAATTGAAGAACACTTGAATTTACAATTGTCGTCATATGAGATTCTGGACGATGTTGTAATGGAAAGAAAACTTTCATGACTAAATGAGATTGCACATGAATGGTTTTACGTTCTGTAGATTAGTCGACCTAATTAACTTACTTAGTGAGATCTAGAAACTTAAGGCATAAGAGGGGATGAAACATGTTTACAATGCAAATGTTTTGGCAATGCAAGTCCCTAAAGAATCTATAAATTGCAAATTGTTTGTCAATCTTTGTTCGACAAGTTACCATCTTGAATACTTTCATTGCTAGCAGATCAACTGATGTGATGAAATTATGTCAATTTGGATTATAGTTTTCAAGGAAAATACTATGGTTATTATTATCGGGGTAATTTTATTTTCTTGAATGGTATTATCAGAAATACTGAAATTGAATTTTGTAAATTCTTTTAGAATGTATTAATGCAACGTTACACCATAAATAATGTTTATTCATTTATTGATCTACAAACCGTATAGTTGAGGATGGAGTCAATTTACAATGAAAAGATAAACCTAAGCTCTTTTCCAAGAGTGAAGAAGGAGTAATAAGGATTTTAGAAATGTCTAAATCTAAATACATAACTCACAACAAACTTTAATGGTTAAGAAAAGTGCATCTTTTGAGTTATTACATTTTAAGAATAGACCTCTAATTGGTGTAAAGGCAAACTAGCATAATTTGTCTAGTAGTTGTGCTTTGACCATTTATAGACACTACATACTATTATGGGGTTGGTAGACCTATTAAGGAAGAAATTTCATGCCAAATCTTTCAAGTTAATAACAATTGATGGATAAGTCATCATTTACGAAGTAGAATACACTCTTAAACACTACAAGTAATTGTTACAAAAGTGTTTTTTCAAAAGTATAAGAAAGTACATTTACAATGTTTTTTTCAAAAGTATAAGAAAGTACACACTAATATGTTTCACCGATTATGAAACATTTACAATGTTGTATTTCTAAATTTGAGTCTATTAAAACATTCTCTAATTTAGTGGGAGTTACAAGCCTTGTCGTCTTGGTAATAACACATATTATCTTCAATATGTCATAAGATAATTGCTTTCGAATTGTTGACACTAATATCTTCAAGGATAGTTATATATTGATCCCTGTTGATTAAGAGGCCCTACATCTACTTGTAAAGATAATATATTTGACACAATCATATTTTGTATAGACGAACGTTAGACGTGACGTTTATCTAATATATGAGGTTGTTCCATGCACAAGTGGGAGAAATGAACATTGTGTGCAAGGAACAACTCATAAAGATATGATTCTCTTAACTGCAAGATAAGAGACTAACAATCTAATTAAAATTAGACAAAAGTTAGATCATGCGTCAATATGATTAAAAGACTACTTAAAAGTATATGTATCATTCACATTAACACTTGTTGTTTTGATTTAGTCATGTGAGAGCTTGGACTAAATTGTAAATACAAGGGTAAAATATCCACATGTCGTGAGATTGGACGTGGTGTTCATGATTACTTTAGTTATACATGTTTATGATATATTGTATAAAGTCACAAACATAAAGTCTTGAAAGACGTATAATATAAAGTAAGGCGTTAATGTATTGTCTCTATTTCGCTACGACATATACATGGAGTCATTTTCAAATGACTTAAAACGTACAATGGAATTATAACCTTTTATGTTTTTAAGACATGAAAATGAAGTGACTTTGTATTAGAAGTACTTGAGTTATATAGCATGCAAAATGGTTAGGAAATCTATTATACCATTAAGATGATTTAGTTGGTATATAGGTAAGCCGAAAGATATATATTTATCTTAAATGTTGTTAGATTGACTTACAATATTAACCCAGATGAAATACAATATTGTTATGGTATGTTCATTAGGAAAATCAAAATGATGATTGATTCAAGATAACTGTATCTTCCTTTCTTCCAAAAGATATCAAGGTTAGAAAGTTGAGTATGACTTGATCTAAGAAGATTAATAATATACCATTATATATGGAATGTGATGAATCATGTTCTATCTTACACGAAGCTCAGATTTTGCTAAACTACTTATGGAGTGGGTTGTTTAGAAAATAACGAGTTAGAAACTTTCATTGTGTTTTGTAGTGTCCCAATAGATAACGTTGAAGTGTTGATCTATTTGCTATGTATTAACTTTAAGTTACTAAAAGCAAGTGGGAGTTTTGATCTTGAAAGATACAATTACAAGATACACAATCTTCTAAAATACAATAGTAATTATCATGAGGTACGCGTGTAAATACTAACCCTCAAGATAAAGGAATTTAAGTCATAGGTCCACAATAATATCTCAGATATGCGATTAATATGCTGAAAATTATGAGTTACAAAAAATCGTTATGATTTATTACAAAACATTGTCTTGGGTAAACTACTCATACTATGAATGTTATAGATGTTGTCTGACAAGGTAATCAATTTTAGATTTGGTTTATCTTAAATAGTTTGACTAGAAATTGAAGATGAGTTTCGTCAAAGAAAAGAAAAAATGGCCATAGTGGTGGTTGAAATTCTTGTGTCGAAATTATATGGACAAGATTGTACACATATTTAATGTATGTATTATGAATAGATTTTTAATCACATTTAAAGTAATTAATTGTAATTGAGTATTCTTTTCTAAATGCATTAAATATATAAACATTTTTATGGTTATATTTTAATTGACAAAATTGGATATATATATATGAACTCTTTCTTGAATGACTACTTGGGCAGACACTTAAGTAATCGAAAGGAGTTTATTAATTCAAAATAAATCTTTGGAAAAGTACAATGAGCAATTATCCATGAATGGATAAAAGCATGCATCTAGGAGATTATTCTTATGTCTAATTTGAAAAATTCAAGATTAGATTTAAAAATTGAAATAAGATAACTTCTAAGTATTCCTAAAAGCTAGTGGGAGTATAATGATTATTTTCTTAAATTATATGTTGAAAAGACATATAAGAAAGTAAGATTTCATTAAAATTAAAGGTTGATTTGGTTTAGATTTGAATTGAAACTTTGCTTTGGTGATTTAGAATATAAGATACATAACCTTGGAACAAATAAATTTATTTATTTATGCGGTGGAAATACAACATAATATGCTATGTAGTAAGTTTATATGGATATTTAGAACATGATGAAATCTAAATCTTATATCATGCTTAAAATGCAAGATGATTTGAATATATTAATCTATTTGAAAGTTATTAAATAACTTGTGTAATGAATATTCTGAAGAAATATGTTTGAATATAGAATAACATCCTTATCTTGGATCACCTTCCATATTCTATAGATGAATAATTTGTCAATAGTTGTGCAAATTATCATAGCCAACAAACTTAGATGTTTGGTTAGAATCAAACATTACATAATAGATATTATAGGTAAAGTATTTATATCTTTAAATGACAAGTTGTCAAAACTTGAAATGATATAATTGAGGTAACACTCAATATTAGTCATTGTATCTTTGGAGATGACATGTTGCATTATACATTAAAAAATTAGAATACTTTGAATTTCAAATGTGTTTTTGGAAGTTTAGTAAATTGGTGATCAAGGATGTTTCACAATTTTGATACTATGTGGCAATATCAAACTATTTGAATGTTGGTGTTTACTTCGTCCCAACCAGGGTATAGATAATCAAAACCTAGCTACGTACCAAAACAATGGTTACCGGATATCACTTGGAATCGTGTAATCACTTTCCAAAGTAAATTATTCGACCCTAATGCCTGGGTATCACGAATACCTACTTGGGATAAGACCAAATGTTGTTAGTGTTTTAGGCACAAATCACTAACCCTTTTGCTGTTATGGGTTTTTGTTGTTTCAATCTTCCTTCATGCAAGTTATGATCACCTTTATATAGGTCTAGTACTCAAACCCTAGTCAATGGTATTAAGAGAAATTAACGGCCAATTAATCTCCTCTTAATAGGCTCCATAATACCAGGTCAAAGTGGTTACAAGACCAATTAAACGTGGTCTTTAATGCACTTGAATTGGTCAAAGACCGTTACCAGCATACCTGTGCAGCTCCAGCATTAGTCCATCCTTCAGACCCACTGAAGCATCAGCGATCCCTGAAGGGTGTTCCCGCTGAAGCCTTCAACACTGAAGAAGACTTGCTGATGAGTAAATACTGAAGACATGTCTTAAGTGGTGTTACTCCCTGATGAATAACTTCAGTCCAGAGTTACACTCTCTGAAGATCATCAACGATGCTGAACAAACTTTAACCACAATAAGAGTCAGGGTGTTCAGGGACTTACGGGTGTACACTCCGTACCTCCTTACCCATTCACCAGTATGAACTGACCCACAATTGAACTATATTTCCAACAATCCTCCCCAATATAGTACAATTCCTTTTGCATGAAAAATAACATTAACAAAACCAGTGCATCAATGAAAATTTCCTAAGGATTGAATTTCCATCTTAGTACAATACTTCAAACATTCGAGAATCAGGGTGTTCTATGAATTGAACCCTTCAACTACTTTGAATACCTAAAGATAAAATACACACAAGTTTTAAAAAACATAACAACTCCTGACAATACTAGCCATGTGTCCATATCTAAATTCATAATGTTGCAAGAGCCAAGTTCATGGTCCCTGAGGCGGCGAAAGTGCGAAACCTCAACATTTACATAGGTGGTTCCTCTTTAGTTCATGCTCTTGCTTCAGCACTTTTTCAAAGACATTAACCATTGAGAAGTTTATAACTTCATCCTCCTTCAGCAAGTACAAGCACATCCTTGGGATGATATACATGTGCTTCAGTCCCCTGAATGTTCAGCTTTCCACATTGAACTCAGCTCCCAAGTTTCCTTTGGAGGGAGTTGGGTGTCCTAGCATTCAGTGACTAGAGTGGACTTTTAAACCCATCCCTTTACCAGACTTTATAACCAAGTCTCTAGCCAATCCCTTCGTCAAGTGATCAGCTAAATTTTGTTGAGACCTCACAAACTCTATTGAAATCACCCCATTCGTGATCAGTTCACGAATCATGCTATGTCTAACACCTAGGTGTCTAGACTTACCATTGTACATCTGGCTATATGCCTTAGCCAATGTAGCTGCACTATCACAACGGATAGAAATAGGTGCCATAGGTTTGACCCACAATGGAATCTCAAGAAGCAAGTTTCTCAACCATTCAGCTTCTTTACCAACAGCTGCTAGAGCCACAAACTCAGATTCCATAGTAGAGCTAGTAATGCAAGTTTTTTTCTTGGATGCCCAAGAAATTGCACCACCACCAAGTAGGAATACCCAGCCACTGGTGGATGAATAATCCTCAGTATTGATGATCCAACTTGCATCAGTGTAACCTTCCAACATTGAAGGATATCCAGTATATGACAAACAATAATCTATTGTTCCTTTCAGATACTTCAGTACTCTCTGAATTTCTTGCCAATGCTGAGTACTAGGATTACTAGTATACCTACTCAGTTTACCCACAACAAATGCAATGTCAGGCCTAGTACTTGTCATGACATACATCAAGCAACCGATAACCCTAGAATACTCAAGCTGGGAGACAGTGTGGCCATTGTTGGGCATTAGTTTCTCACTTGTATCCATTGGCGTACTCACTGGAGTACAATCAAAGTGACTGAATTTCTTCAGTACCTTCTCAATATAATGAGACTGAGAAATTACAATACCATCACTTTCATGTTTGATCCTTATGCCAAGGATAACATCAGCCTCCCCCATGTCTTTCATAGAGAACTTTGATGAAAAAAAATCCTTTGTCTGATCAACCTTAGCTTGGTCAGTGACAAAGATTAACATGTCATCAACATATAGGCAAATGATAACTCCTTTA
Organism: Glebionis coronaria; assembly: GCA_025667525.1. Taxonomy (NCBI): domain Eukaryota; kingdom Viridiplantae; phylum Streptophyta; class Magnoliopsida; order Asterales; family Asteraceae; genus Glebionis; species Glebionis coronaria. The sequence goes on along the minus strand of CM046875.1, from coordinate 687,345,728 downwards.
CCAGATTCATCAAATTTGCTATATACACATTTGTCAGCTTGGTTAAGTGAATAACCATTAGACAAAACCACTTCATCAAACTTCTGGTGCCATTGCTTAGGTGCCTGCTTCAGTCCATATAAGGACTTAATCAGTTTACACACCTTGCCTTCATGACCAAGCATGATGAAACCTAGAGGTTGGTTCATGTAAACCTCCTCATCCAAATTACCATTCAAGAATGTTGTCTTCACATCCACCTGATGAATAATCAGATTGTGAATACTAGCTAAAGCAATCAGCATTCTTATGGTACTGATACGTGCTACTGGAGCATAGGTATCAAAATAGTCTATCCCTGACTTTTGTTTAAAACCTTGAATGACTAGCCTTGCCTTGAACTTTTCAACAGTTCCATCTAACTTCATTTTCCTTTTGAAAATCCATTTGTTACCAAGTGGATTACAACCTGGAGGTAGATCAACCAACACCCAAGTGTTGTTGCACATGATGGAATCCATCTCATCATTTATTGCTTCTTTCCAAAAAGTAACATCTTGGGACTTCATTGCTTCATCAAATGTTTTGGGATCATCCTCAACATTAAAGCAATAGGAGTATTGACCAGAGACCTCATCCCTTGTTCCTTCAACCAAGTATAGTAATCGAAAGGAGTTTATTAATTCAAAATAAATATTTGGAAAAGTACAATGAGCAATTATCCATGAATGGATAAAAGCATGCATCTAGGAGATTATTCTTATGTCTAATTTGAAAAATTCAAGATTGGATTTAAAAATTGAAATAAGATAACTTCTAAGTATTCTTAAAAGCTAGTGGGAGTATAATGATTATTTTCTTAAATTATATGTTGAAAAGACATATAAGAAAGTAAGATTTCATTAAAATTAAATGTTGATTTGGTTTAGATTTGAATTGAAACTTTGCTTTGGGGACTTAGAATATAAGATACATAACCTTCGAACAAATAAATTTATTTATTTATGCGGTGGAAATACAACATAATATGCTATGTAGTAAGTTTATATGGATATTTAGAACATGATGAAATCTAAATCTGGTTTGAGAAATTTTCATGTATATCGTGTTGTATTTATATCATGCTTAAAATGCAAGATGATTTGAATATATTAATCTATTTGAAAGTTATTAAATAACTTGTGTAATGAATATTCTGAAGAAATATGTTTGAATATAGAATAACATCCTTATCTTGGATCAGCTTCCATATAGATGAATAATTTGTCAATAGTTGTGCAAATTATCATAGCCAACAAACTTAGATGTTTGGTTAGAATCAAACATTACATAATAGATATCATAGGTAAAGTATTTATATCTTTAAATGACAAGTTGTCAAAACTTGAAATGATGTAATTGAGGTAACACTCAATATTAGTCATTGTATCTTTGGAGATGACATGTTGCATTATACATTAAAGAATTAGAATACTCTGAATTTCAAATGTGTTTTTGGAAGTTTAGTAAATTGGTGATCAAGGATGTTTCACAATTTTGATACTATGTGGCAATATCAAACTATTTGAATGTTGGTGTTTACTTCGTCCCAACCAGGGTATAGATAATCAAAACCTAGCTACGTACCAAAACAATGGTTACCGGATATCACTTGGAATCGTGTAATCACTTTCCAAAGTAAATTATTCGACCCTAATGCCTGGGTATCACAAATACCTACTTGGGATAAGACCAAATGTTGTTAGTGATTTAGGCACAAATCACTAACCCTTTTGCTGTTATGTGTTTTTTTTGTTTCTATCTTCCTTCATGCAAGTTATGATCACCTTTATATAGGTCTAGTACTCAAACCCTAGTCAATGGTATTAAGAGAAATTAACGACCAATTAATCTCCTCTTAATAGGCTCCATAATACCAGGTCAAAGTGATTACAAGACCAATTAAACGTGGTCTTTAATGCACTTGAATTGGTCAAAGACCGTTACCAGCATACCTGTTCAGCTCCAGCATTAGTCCATCCTTCAGACCCACTGAAGCATCAGCGACCCCTGAAGGGTGTTCCCGCTGAAGCCTTCAGCACTGAAGAAGACTTGCTGATGAGTAAATACTGAAGACATGTCTTAAGTGGTGTTACTCCCTGATGAATAACTTCAGTCCAGAGTTACACTCTCTGAAGATCATCAACGATGCTGAACAAACTTTAACCACAATAAGAGTCAGGGTGTTCAGCGACTTATGGGTATACACTCCGTACCTCCTTACCCATTCACTAGTATGAACTGACCCACAATTGAACTATATTTCCAACAATCCTCCCCAATATAGTACAATTCCTTTTGCATGAAAAATAACATTAACAAAACCAGTGCATCAAAGAAAATGTCCTAAGGATTGAATTTCCATCTTAGTACAATACTTCAAACATTCGAGAATCAGGGTGTTCTAAGAATTGAACCCTTCAACTACTTTGAATACCTAAAGATAAAATACACACAAGTTTTAAAAAACATAACAACTCCTGACAATACTAGCCATGTGTCCATATCCAAATTCATAATGTTGCAAGAGCCAAGTCCATGGTCCCTGAGGCGGCGAAACCTCAACATTTACATAGGTGGTTCCTCTTTAGTTCATGCTCTTCTTTAGCACTTTTTCAAAGACATTAACCATTGAGAAGTTTATAACTTCATCCTCCTTCAGCAAGTACAAGCACATCCTTGGGATGATATACATGTGCTTCAGTCCCCTGAATGTTCAGCTTTCCACATTGAACTCAGCTCCCAAGTTTCCTTAGGAGGGAGTTGGGTGTCCTAGCATTCAGTGACTAGAGTGTACTTTTAAACCCATCCCTTTACCAGACTTTATAACCAAGTCTCTAGCCAATCCATTCGTCAAGTGATCAGCTAAATTTTGTTGAGACCTCACAAACTCTATTGAAATCACCCCATTCGTGATCAATTCACGAATCATGCTATATCTAACACCTAGGTGTCTAGACTTACCATTGTACATCTGGCTATATGCCTTAGCCAATGTAGCTGCACTATCACAACGGATAGAAATAGGTGCCATAGGTTTGACCCACAATTGAATCTCAAGAAGCAAGTTTCTCAACCATTCAGCTTCTTTACCAGCAGCTGCTAGAGCCACAAACTCAGATTCCATAGTAGAGCTAGTAATGCAAGTTTTTTTCTTGGATGCCCAAGAAATTGCACCACCACCAAGTAGGAATACCCAGCCACTGGTGGATGAATAATCCTCAATATTGATGATCCAACTTGCATTAGTGTAACCTTCCAACATTGAAGGATATCCAGTATATGACAAACAATAATCCATTGTTCCTTTCAGATACTTCAGTACTCTCTGAATTGCTTGCCAATGCTGAGTACTAGGATTACTAGTATACCTACTCAGTTTACCCACAACAAATGCAATGTCAGGCCTAGTACTTGTCATGGCATACATCAAGCAACCAATAACCTTAGAATACTCAAGCTGGGAGACAGCGTGACCATTGTTGGGCATTAGTTTCTCACTTGTATCCATTGGCGTACTCACTGGAGTACAATCAAAGTGATTGAATTTCTTCAGTACCTTCTCAATATAATGAGACTGAGAAATTACAATACCATCACTTTCATGTTTGATCCTTATGCCAAGGATAACATCAGCCTCCCCCATGTCTTTCATAGAGAACTTTGATGACAAAAAATCCTTTGTCTGATCAACCTTAGCTTGGCCAGTACCAAAGATTAACATGTCATCAACATATAGGCAAATGATAACTCCTTTACCAGATTCATCAAATTTGTTATATACACATTTGTCAGCTTGGTTAAGTGAATAACCATTAGACAAAACCACTTCATCAAACTTCTGGTGCCATTGCTTAGGTGCCTGCTTCAGTCCATATAAGGACTTAATCAGTTTACACACCTTGCCTTCATGACCAGGCATGATGAAACCTAGAGGTTGGTTCATGTAAACCTCCTCATCCAAATTACCATTCAAGAATGCTGTCTTCACATCCATCTGATGAATAATCAGATTGTGAATACTAGCTAAAGCAATCAGCATTCTTATGGTACTGATACGTGCTACTGGAGCATAGGTATCAAAATAGTCTATCCCTGACTTTTGTTTAAAACCTTGAATGACTAGCCTTGTCTTGAACTTTTCAACAGTTCCATCTAACTTCATTTTCCTTTTGAAAATCCATTTGTTACCAAGTGGATTACAACCTGGAGGTAGATCAACCAACACCCAAGTGTTGTTGTCCATGATGGAATCCATCTCATCATTTATTGCTTCTTTCCAAAAAGCAACATCTTGGGACTTCATTGCTTCATCAAATGTTTTGGGATCATCCTCAACATTAAAGCAATAGGAGTATTGACCAGAGACCTCATCCCTTGTTCCTTCAACCAAGTATAGTAATCAAAAGGAGTTTATTAATTCAAAATAAATCTTTGGAAAAGTACAATGAGCAATTATCCATGAATGGATAAAAGCATGCATCTAGGAGATTATTCTTATGTCTAATTTGAAAAATTCAAGATTGGATTTAAAAATTGAAATAAGATAAATTCTAAGTATTCCTAAAAGCTAGTGGGAGTATAATGATTATTTTCTTAAATTATATGTTGAAAAGACATATAAGAAAGTAAGATTTCATTAAAATTAAATGTTGATTTGGTTTAGATTTGAATTGAAACTTTGCTTTGGTGATTTAGAATATAAGATACATAACCTTGGAACAAATAAATTTATTTATTTATGCGGTGGAAATACAACATAATATGCTATGTAGTAAGTTTATATGGATATTTAGAACATGATGAAATCTACATCTGGTTTGAGAAATTTTCATGTATATCGTGTTGTATTTATATCATGCTTAAAATGCAAGTTGATTTGAATATATTAATCTATTTGAAAGTTATTAAATAACTTGTGTAATGAATATTCTGAAGAAATATGTTTGAATATAGAATAACATCCTTATCTTGGATCATCTTCCATATTCTATAGATGAATAATTTGTCAATAGTTGTGCAAATTATCATAGCCAACAAACTTAGATGTTTGGTTAGAATCAAACATTACATAATAGATATTATAGGTAAAGTATTTATATCTTTAAATGACAAGTTGTCAAAACTTGAAATGATATAATTGGGGTAACACTCAACATTAGTCATTGAATCTTTGGAGATGACATGTTGCATTATACATTAAAGAATTAGAATACTTTGAATTTCAAATGTGTTTTTGGAAGTTTAGTAAATTGGTGATCAAGGATGTTTCACAATTTTGATACTATGTGGCAATATCAAACTATTTGAATGTTGGTGTTTACTTCGTCCCAACCAGGGTATAAATAATCAAAACCTAGCTACGTACCAAAACAATGGTTACCGGATATCACTTGGAATCGTGTAATCACTTTCCAAAGTAAATTATTCGACCCTAATGCCTGGGTATCACGGATACCTACTTGGGATAAGACCAAATGTTGTTAGTGATTTAGGCACAAATCACTAACCCTTTTGCTGTTATGTGTTTTTTTTGTTTCTATCTTCCTTCATGCAAGTTATGATCACCTTTATTTAGGTCTAGTACTCAAACCCTAGTCAATGGTATTAAGAGAAATTAACGGCCAATTAATCTCCTCTTAATAGGCTCCATAATACCAGGTCAAAGTGGTTACAAGACCAATTAAACGTGGTCTTTAATGCACTTGAATTGGTCAAAGACCGTTACCAGCATACCTGTTCAGCTCCAGCATTAGTCCATCCTTCAGACCCACTGAAGCATCAGCGACCCCTGAAGGGTGTTCCCGCTGAAGCCTTCAGCACTGAAGAAGACTTGCTGATGAGTAAATACTGAAGACATGTCTTCAGTGGTGTTACTCCCTGATGAATAACTTCAGTCCAGAGTTACACTCTCTGGAGATCATCAACGATGCTGAACAAACTTTAACCACAATAAGAGTCAGGGTGTTCAGGGACTTATGCGTGTACACTCCGTACTTCCTTACCCATTCACCAGTATGAAATGACCCACAATTGAACTATATTTCCAACAATCCTCCCCAATATAGTACAATTCCTTTTGCATGAAAAATAACATTAACAAAACCAGTGCATCAATGAAAATGTCCTAAGGATTGAATTTCCATCTAAGTACAATACTTCAAACATTCGAGAATCAGGGTGTTCTAAGAATTGAACCCTTCAACTACTTTGAATACCTAAAGATAAAATACACACAAGTTTTAAAAAACATAACAACTCCTGACAATACTAGCCATGTGTCCATATCCAAATTCATAATGTTGCAAGAGCCAAGTCCATGCTCCCTGAGGTGGCGAAACCTCAACATTTACATAGGCGGTTCCTCTTTAGTTCATGCTCTTGCTTTAGCACTTTTTCAAAGACATTAACCATTGAGAAGTTTATAACTTCATCCTCCTTCAGCAAGTACAAGCACATCCTTGGGATGATATACATGTGCTTCAGTCCCCTGAATGTTCAGCTTTCCACATTGAACTCAGCTCCCAAGTTTCCTTAGGAGGGAGTTGGGTGTCCTAGCATTCAGTGACTAGAGTGGACTTTTAAACCCGTCCCTTTACCAGACTTTATAACCAAGTCTCTAGCCAATCCCTTCGTCAAGTGATCAGCTAAATTTTTTTGAGACCTCACAAACTCTATTGAAATCACCCCATTCATGATCAGTTCACGAATCATGCTATGTCTAACACCTAGGTGTCTAGACTTACCATTGTACATCTGGCTATATGCCTTAGCCAATGTAGCTTCACTATCACAACGGATAGAAATAGGTGCCATAGGTTTGACCCACAATGGAATCTCAAGAAGCAAGTTTCTCAACCATTCAGCTTCTTTACCAGCAGCTGCTAGAGCCACAAACTCAGATTCCATAGTAGAGCTAGTAATGCAAGTTTTTTTCTTGGATGCCCAAGAAATTGCACCACCACCAAGTAGGAATACCCAGCCACTGGTGGATGAATAATCCTCGGTATTGATGATCTAACTTGCATCAGTGTAACCTTCCAACATTGAAGGATATCCAGTATATGACAAACAATAATCTATTGTTCCTTTCAGATACTTCAGTACTCTCTGAATTGCTTGCCAATGCTGAGTACTAGGATTACTAGTATACCTACTCAGTTTACCCAAAGCAAATGCAATGTCAGGCCTAGTACTTGTCATGGCATACATCAAGCAACCAATAACCCTAGAATACTCAAGCTGGGAGACAGCGTGACCATTGTTGGGCATTAGTTTCTCACTTGTATCCATTGGCGTACTCACTGGAGTACAATCAAAGTGATTGAATTTCTTCAGTACCTTCTCAATATAATGAGACTGAGAAATTACAATACCGTCACTTTCATGTTTGATCCTTATGCCAAGGATAACATCAACCTCCCCCATGTCTTTCATAGAGAACATTGATGACAAAAAATCCTTTGTCTGATCAACCTTAGCTTGGTCAGTACCAAAGATTAACATGTCATCAACATATAGGCAAATGATAACTCCTTTACCAGATTCATCAAATTTGCTATATACACATTTGTCAGCTTGGTTAAGTGAATAACCATTAGACAAAACCACTTCATCAAACTTCTGGTGCCATTGCTTAGGTGCCTGCTTCAGTCCATATAAGGACTTAATCAGTTTACACACCTTGCCTTTGACCAGGCATGATGAAACCTAGAGGTTGGTTCATGTAAACCTCCTCATCCAAATTACCATTCAAGAATGCTGTCTTCACATCCATCTGATGAATAATCAGATTGTGAATACTAGCTAAAGCAATCAGCATTCTTATGGTACTGATACGTGCTACTGAAGCATAGGTATCAAAATAGTCTATCCCTGACTTTTGTTTAAAACCTTGAATGACTAGCCTTGCCTTGAACTTTTCAACAGTTCCATCTAACTTCATTTTCCTTTTGAAAATCCATTTGTTACCAAGTGGATTACAACCTGGAGGTAGATCAACCAACACCCAAGTGTTGTTGTCCATGATGGAATCCATCTCATCATTTATTGCTTCTTTCCAAAAAGCAACATCTTGGGACTTCATTGCTTCATCAAATGTTTTGAGATCATCCTCAACATTAAAGCAATAAGAGTATTGACCAGAGACCTCATCCCTTGTTCCTTCAACCAAGTATAGTTGAAACTCAGGCCCAAAATTCCTTGGAGTCCTATGTCTTGTGCTTCTTCTAAGCTCAGGCTCAGGTTGCTGAACCACAACCTCATCAGTGACCCTTTCAGGTTCCACTGAAGCACCAATGGCCTCAGCTCCAGCAGGAGTCCTGAAGCTTGGTCTTGGGACTGATGAGAACCTAGTCTCATTAAAGTTTGCATCCCTTGATTCAAGGATTGAGTTTATTAAAACTGAATCATTAGGTTCAATAACATAGAACCTATAAGCATTGGAATGCTCAGCATATCCAACAAAGATGCATTCAATGCCTCTTTCACCCAAGGTTTTCACCTTTGGATCAGGGAGTCTTACAACTGCCCTACAACCCCAAACCTTGAGGTAGTTCAAGTTTGGTTTCCTTTTAGTCCAGAGTTCATAACGGGTAATCTTGTTCCTTTTGTTGGGAACCTTATTTAATAAATAGCAAGCTGTTAACATAGCTTCACCGCAAAACCCTTGACTTAGTCCTGAATGGACAACATGGAGTTAACCATTTCTTTTAGTACTATATTTTTCCTTTGAGATATACCATTTTGCTGAGGGGTATAGGGAGCAGTCGTTTCATGCATAATACCAACAGACTGAAAATACACAGAGCATCCATGTACTTACCTCCCCTATCAGTCCTAAACCTTTTGATTTGGACTCCTTGTTGTAATTATACTTCAGTTTTAAATACTTTAAATTTATTTAATGCTTCATCCATAGTATGTAACAAGTAAACCTAACAAAACCTTGAAGCATCATCAAAAATGTTACCAAGTATTTATTATTCCCTAATGAAGGAGTAGAATGCAAATCACATAGATCACTATGGATTAGTTCCAAAACTTCAGTTTCACGTTTTACATCTTGAAATGGTTTCTTAGTTATTTTGTTCAGCATGTAAGTCTGACACTTTTTAGTGTCTATGTCAAATACAGGGATTAACCCATCCTTAGACATATTTTTCATCCTCTTAAAGTGGACATGGCCCAGCCTAGCATGCCATAGTGATGAATCCTTCAGTTTACTGGTGGACACTGAGGCTGAACAAATGGTTACACTACCAGTACCAACTGAGTCAATGCTGGTGGTATTTTCACAAACAATATTAAGCCTGAACATTTGATTACTCAAATAACCAAAACCATAAACACACCATGTTTGGATAAAACAAATTTATTAGATTCAATCACTTGTTTATAACCACAATTATTCAAAACACTACTAGAAACCAAATTCTTCCTAATATTAGGAACATGCAAAACATTAAACAAGCTAACAATCTTTCCAGAACTAAACTTAAGATCTACACAACCACGTACATGCACTAGGGTTGTTGATTCATTTCCCATGTGAAGAATAGATCCATCATTCAATGATACATAAGTCTTGAACCAGCATCTATCTTTACACACATGAGCAGTTGCTCCAGAATCAACCCACCACGCAACATCATCATCCTGCACAAAATAAGCTTCAGATACATATGTAACATAATAAATCTGGAGAGATTCATTAAACATATTCTGACCTTTCAGTGTTGTGTTGTTAGAACCAATCACTGAACCATTTGTGCCTGATCCACCAGCTTTGTTACCAGTACCAACACTTTTGCAATCCCTTTTGAAGTGTGCAGGTTTCCCACACTTCCAACAAGCCACTGATGACTTCTTGTTAGGATTTGCTTTAGTGTTATCCTGATGCTTACGTTTGCCCTTGTTGTCATTGTACCTGATGGAGTTGTTATGCTCCACCATATTGACAACTGATGAACCAACAACATTGTAGCTCTTTGGCTTGTCACTTTCATGCACCCTGAGGGATTCCTCAATGCGCAAATGAATGCCCAACTCAACAAGAGTTAATTCCTCATTCTTATGTTTCAAGGTATGCTTGAAATCTTTCCAAGAAGGAGGTAATTTGTCAATGACACAAGAGACCTGAATGGTCTCATCCATTTTCATTTTATGTTGTGTAAATCTACCAAGTATTCCAAGAAGTTCATTGTATTGTTCCATGACTGGTCTTGAATCAGTCATTTTGTAATTTGTGAAATCACTCACAAGGAACTTCTTACTTGATGCATCCTCAGCCATATATTTGGCTTCCAAGGAATCCCATAGTTCTTTACCAGATTCAGAATTTTGGTAAATATCAAATAAGGAATCAGACATACCATTGAGAATAATACCACGACACACATAGTCGTCGTTCTCCCATTTGCTCCTTTTCCTCAGTTCCTCAAAAGTAGCATCATCACCACCATCAGGAATAGGAGTTGTCAGCACATACACCACACTCATGGTTGAAAGAAGAAAGTGCATCTTCTTTTGCCATCTCCTGAAATCCACCCCCTTCAAACTTGTCCAGTTTGGAGAAGTTAGCCACTATATGCTTCATTGTAGCCGCCATTGATTATCACAAAATAATTTACTTTGATTGTTGGTGTTTACTTCGTCCCAACCAGGGAATAGATAATCAAAACCTAGCTACGTACCAAAACAATGGTTACCAGATATCACTTGGAATCGTGTAATCACTTTCCAAAGTAAATTATTCGACCCTAATGCCTGGGTATCACGAATACCCTTTATATATGTCTAGTACTCAAACCCTAGTCAATGGTATTAAGAGGAATTAACGGCCAATTAATATCCTCTTAATAGGCTCCATAATACCAGGTCAAAGTGGTTACAAGACCAATTAAACGTGGTCTTTAATGCACTTGAATTGGTCAAAGACCGTTACCAGCATACTTGTTCAGCTCCATCATTAGTCCATCCTTCAGTCCCACTAAAGCATCAGCGACCCTTGAAGGGTGTTCCCGCTGAAGCCTTCAGCACTGAAGAAGACTTACTGATGAGTATATACCGAAGACATGTCTTTAGTGGTGTTACTCCCTGATGAATAACTTCAGTCCAGAGTTACACTCTCTGAAGATCATCAGTGATGCTGAACAAACTTTAACCACAATAAGAGTCAGGGTGTTCAGGGAGTTATGGGTGTACACTCCGTACCTCCTTACCCATTCACCAGTATGAACTGACCCACAATTGAACTATATTTCCAACATTGAATGCACATGTACAAGAGCTTCAATGAATTGAATTCTTGAAGAAAGTATTCTCAAAATTCCAATAGGTCAAGATTGGTTATTTTATGCTTTGCCAAACAAGTGTGAGTGTCTTTGTTAGAGGCATAATGCATCAACCATGTTTTCATGCATTGATCTATTTAGTATTTGGTTAAGGGATGTTAGACAATTATTATGGTGAAATAAATTATTTGGTAAGTTTATTTATAATATATTGTATCCTATATTTACATGTTTAATCCATGAATATTATTGTTGTATTCTAAATGTCCATTGTCGATTAATAATATGGGAGTATTATCAAATTAAGACAAATCAAAATAGTGATAGAGTATACTTGAAAGTATATTGATCAATTTTGGATGATATTTGATGATTCGAGTATTAGACTTATCCCAACTATATGATTATACTTTACGGATCTTTGTCATCAAGTAAATCATAAATAGTTATCCTTAGACCTGAGATATCAGGAAACTGTCGTGGATCCAGTGCATTTCTATGAAATAATCTAACGCTAAACGCAACTGGTAGCTATAAGGGTTATTTTCAGAATTGTTGCAAAATTCATAAGTTTTGCTTGTAGTCAATATGGAATTTGTTTCCTTCAGAATTATTTTGGAGTTTAATACAGATGGGCCCCTCGTAGGATTAGTAAGATGTTTGTATGGCCGTGCCCATAGTCTTTCTAAACTATGACTGGAATTTTTGGTAATCTTGCTTGAATCCGATGAACGAGAAACAAAATGGTTAATGAAAGGAATGACTAAGATCCATATCCTTATTAACGTTGTATTAGAAATGAAAGGATAATAATAATGATGAATCATTAAAAGGTTTTATCCAAGAAACCTGACTCAAGTTGTACTAGAGACATTGCTAGTGTAACTAGACGCTAGTCAATGTAATCACGATATTCAAAATTTGTCCAAGTGGGAGCTGAAATTTTATGGACATAAATTTAAAAAGTCATGTGTTAGGATCGAACTCGAGATTACGGGATTACACACAATACGCAAAGAGTTAATTTATTTAATAAATGTATTTATTATATTTATTAAATTAAAACGAGCTTTAACATTTAACCTCGTTAAGTTTAAGAGTTAAGGACTAAATGGTTAACGTGGAAAATTAAACAGAAGTTAAAGAAAGATCCGGAAAACCCTTGTGGGTGGGCCGGCGGTGGAGCACAAGAAAAAAAAGGAAGAAAATATTTCTTGCCTTATTTAGTTTTGTCTTGGGCTTCAAGTTTGGAGACACTATATAAACACATAGAGGCCTCCATAATTCTTGTACAAAAAACCACTTTTCCCTTCTCTTCTCTTTTGGCCGATCAACCAAATGCAACCCTTAGGGTTTTCGTTTGGTTTGTTTGGTTTCTTTGTTTGATCAACACCAAAGGAAAAACACCTTTTTTAGGGTTCCTTTTATCCTTTGGTTTTGGTTTAGCAATAATCTAGTCCTAGCCCCTCTCTAAGGTTGTTGGGTAGATTTTCCACAAGGTGTAGAAACTCGGTTTATACGTGCAAGACTCACGGTTAGCTCGTTGCATTACGTGTGTACAAGAACGTGATATAATCTTATAATAGATTAAATCTTGGATCGATTAACAAAACGGTAAGGGGTTAATCATTGATCAGTCATAAACTGTAATTCGGTGGTTCGTTCTTATCTTGTGGATCTACGCTAGCTAAAAGGTATGTAATCCTAATTCGATTAATTATGAATGTGTTATTATTATGATCTTGTTAAACCGCTTCCGCTACACGTGCTTTGATCTTTGCTTATGTTATTATAATTGTTATGAACTTCATAAACCTTTAGTTTTCCGTCTTTAAATACCAAACTGTTGGTTGGTCGGTGAATATAAGAAAATAAAAGGAAGGGAAGCGAACTTGACGATAACAACAAATATATGAAATACACGTCCGGCTAAGAACGCATCGTTGTTGACAGCAACGACAACCCACTTCATTTACCTCAGTTGAAGGGAAGGATACATCAGTATACCTGCAGATCAGTTATATCTTCTCATCAATATATATCATTTATGACCAAATCATGTGTCTATTTTGATCTGTTATGCACTAATGTACATATAAATTATGGAGATAATGAGGTATTAATAAGTGTGAAAACACTTATCCTTTTACCACTTATTTCCAATAATAACAAAACCAAAACGTGTGATTTATGTCGTAAAAGTCGGAATTATGCGTGGTTTGTGTTTTTATTGTGTTTTAGGATCTAAATATGAAAAAGGAAGGAAACACGGGCTTTCACGGGCTTTTACTGAAGAAAACGGGAAAAGACGAAGTCAAAAGATCAAGAGTGCAAAAAGAACGGAAGTCCAAGGCCTATTCTGAAGATTTATCGAAGAAAAAGTCAAAAGACGGAAGTTTAACGAAGTCGAGGAACTGAAGTCTAATAGAAGAAGAAAATTAAAAGACAAGTTCAAATCCCGAGACGACAAAGACGAAGAATTAAAGTCGAGTCGAGAAAACGTGAAGAAAGCAAGAGAGAAGATGCAACACATGCACTCCTTCCCTATAAATACCCTCCTAATAGTCATTAGGAGGGGAGTTAGATTTTTAGTTAATTTTTCACTTTTTAGTTTTTAGAGAGAGAAAGTCTTAAACTTTCTCTCACTAGTTCATCTTTTTCTTTTAATCTTTCAAGATTAAACATCTTTGTATTGCTTATTTCATTAATCAAATTTCCAATTTAAGCTTTTATTTCTTAATCTCATTCTACTTTTCTTTGATTTAAGATTGATTTTGGTGTGATTATCATGTGATCCGTGTTGTTCTAATTGATTTCATGCTAAAAAGTTAATCTTTTGTTCATTTTATAAGATTTCATTTGATTAAGCTTTAAGACTTTTGTGCTTATTGGCTTATTTTTATGATCATCTTATTTTTCTTATTAAAAGTTTTATTAAAAAGTTTATGTTTTTATTGTTTGATCTAAAAAGTTGCTTGATTTCGAATTAGATAAGTTGATTAAAGTGCTTATTTGATTCGGTTTTGTTGATTCGATTTAGTTTTGGGAATAAGCTCAACTTAATAGCTTATTTTCTAGCTTTTAGCTCGAATCCCTTAGATTTCGGAAAGGGTTTTAATCCCCTTTCCGATTGGTTTTTCCGATCGGCTCTTCTAACCGATTCCCCCATTTTTAGGAGGCGGTTCAACCACCCTTTCCGATTGACTATTCCGACCGGACCCCTTTCCCTCATTCCGATTTACCCAATCGGATTAGGGTTTGTCATTTCCGATTGGTCATTATTTGGCCTGTATTCCGACGGTATCACTTTGCTATATTCCGATTGGTAGCTTGGATTAGTATTCCGATTGGTTTAAGTCTACATATTCCGATTGGTGTTCATTGTTCAGCATTCCGATTGGAGTGTTTTGTACGTATTCCGATCGTCCCTTTGTCCCTGTATTCCGATTGTGTTGTTCACCCTACATTCCGATCAATCGATCGGAAAACATTCCGATCGGGACCCCTTGTTGGCTTGTTTGGTTTCTTTCGATATAACTTTCTTATAGTACTTTTTATTTTTCTGAAAATTTTCCAAGTGTTAGTTTTATTTAGTGAGTTAGTATTTTTCCATTGTTACCTTTAAGTTTTATGCATTTATTTTTACTCGTCATTCAAATTAATCTTTTAACTTCCATTTTACTCAACGACACTTTAATTACTTGCAATTAGTTTAAAACCAACAAACCATTCTCTTGATCCACCAAAAGACGATTGAGTCGCACTTAAGACCGGTTTTCAATTCGAAAAGATTCGGAACTATAACGAACTTTGATACTTTGGGGGAAAATCTCGAGTATTAAATGGCGCCGCTGCCGGCTCTTTTCGTTAAGATAAACGGTTTCTAGTGAGAGACGCATTGAATTTTGGGATCCGTTCTTTGAACGTTATTTTCATTGCTATAAAAATTTCCAAAAATCCACAAAAAAATATAAAACTCTTCAAAAATTCAAAAACATTAAAAAACATATAAAAACCAAAAATATTATATATTCTCTTTGTGTATATTTTTCTTCTGCAGGTGCATGCGTACTAGATCTACGAACTATTCTGAGCCCGTGAATCGTGAAGATTTAGATATGGCTGGTGTTAACAACAACAATAATCACCCACCTCAAAATAATTTGAATAACAACCACAACAATAACAACAACAACAATGTCCCTCTACCTGATTTACGAACCATGGAGGAATTGTGCCAACCCACCATGAACGGACGCGGAGGCCCGATTGCGCCAATGCACGTCACGGCTCAGGAGTTTTCGTTGAAGCATCACATGATCCAGCAAGTGCAAACGAACCCGTTTCGTGGAATTCCGGATGATGATGCCAACAAACACCTCGACAAATTCATTACCATTACCCAAAGCATGAAGTGCCCCGGTGTTTCTATGGATGACCTTCGCCTCCAACTTTTTCCACACTCGCTTTCTCACCATGCCGAAAAATGGTTTGACCGTCTTCCTAAGAATTCTATTCATACGTGGAACGACATGACTCAACGCTTTTTATCGCGCTACTTTCCCCCATCCATGGTCACTAGCCTTCGTAACCAAATCAGTGGATTTATGCAAGAGAATGATGAATCGCTTTTCGATGCTTGGGAACGTTACAATGATTTGATCGACCGCTGTCCTAATCACAATATGCTCCCCGTCACTCTCATTGACACCTTCTACAATGGTCTCACTTTTCGTGATCGTGACACGATCAATGCCGCCGCCGGTGGTACTTTTATGAAAAGGAGACCGGAGGAGTGTCGAGAGTTGATTGAAAACATGACTACTCACCACAAGAATTGGGATTCATCCGCATCCTCAAGATCTAACCCGAGAGTCAATGTTTCTTCTACGTCCTCCAATCCTGAAATGTCTGAAATTTCTCGACAACTCGCTGAAATGAACAAGAATTTCATGGCCATGGCCACAAACCACTTTCAACAAGCTAAAGCCGTTGCTATTTCTTGTGACACATGTGGTGGCCCTCACTCTTATAATGATTGTCCTTCTACTCACGGCAATTATTCTGAAGACGTTAACGCAGCATATGGTACTTATCCTACGGGAGGCTATCAAGCCCGCCCTCAAGGAGACCGTAACTTGCTAAGTTATCGATCCAACAATTATCTTGCTCCCCCCGGTTTCCCTCCTGCAAACCAAAACCAACAACAAAGCTACAATCAATCCCAACTTCGTGCAAACAATCCGTATCAATCCCAAAGAAACCCATACCCAACTCAAGGAAATTCTCAAGCTTACCAGGCTCCACCTCTCAATCAACCGATGGCAGTGAATCCAGAAGTCGAGACATTCATGAAGACTAATCAGGAGTTGGTGACGAATCTTCAGAGTCAAGTCCGCAACTTGAAGGGAGAAATGGCAAAGCAAGGGAACGATATTCGAGCCGAGCTAAGGAATGATATGGCCAAACACAATGATACAATGAATGCAAACATGCAAAACTCTTTTAACAATCAAGCTCTTCACCTTCGTGATATGATTAGTTCGCTCATCCAAGGTAATCAACCCTCTTCTTCGGGTACTCTTCCGAGTAATACCGTTGCGAATCCAAGAGGGGAGATGAAAGCAATCACCACTCGAAGTGGAAAAGGTTATATGGAACCCGAGCTTCCTACACCTCCACCGGTGATTGTGAACAAGGAAAAAGAGCAACTTTCTTCACCTCCTTCACCTTCTATCCCCATTTCCCCACCACCCGTGGTTGTGAGTGATCCTATTCCCCTAAAGCCTTCTTCTTCATCCAATATACCTTATCCTTCAAGGTTGAGGAAAGAGAAGCAAAAGAGCAAGGATGATATTCAGGTTTCGAACTTCCTTAAAATGTTCAAACAATTGAATTTTAACATCTCCTTTGCCGAGGCTCTCGCTCACATGCCCAAATACGCTAAGATGTTTAAAGATCTTTTAAGCGATAAGGAAAAGCTTCTGGACATTGCTCAGACCCACCTTAATGAGAATTGCTCCGCAGTGCTCTTAAGGCAATTGCCCACCAAACTTGGTGATCCGGGTCGCTTCTTGATTCCTTGCAACTTCCCGGGAGTAGATAATTGCATGGCCCTCACCGATCTAGGTGCCAGTATAAACTTAATGCCTTTAAGTGTTTGGAAGCAATTATCTCTCCCCGAGCTAGTCCCCACTAAAATGACTTTGGAATTAGCCAACCGTACGGTTGCTTATCCAGTGGGGATAGCCGAAGATGTCTTTGTTGGCGTCGACAAATTCACCTTCCCGGCGGATTTTGTTGTCGTTGACTACGAGATGGATCCCCGTGTTCCATTAATCGTTGGACGTCCATTTCTGAGGACCGGTCGCACTCTCATTGATGTAGCCGCAGGCGAAATAATCATGAGAGTTGGTGACGATAAAATTGTCTTCAACATGGGTAAGATTTCTAAGCAACCTTATTCGTATGAGAGTGTTAATGCTATTGATGTTCTCGATGAGGCTTGTGAAGAACATTTTCATGATGCTTGCAAAAGTACTCCCTCTCTACCCAATGTTGAGACCGTTGCCTCAATTGCTCCAGCATTGACTCCTTTTGGAGAAAGTGACTTGGATGATTTCGAAGCTAGCTTGGGTCCCCTCGATATTAAGTATGATAATTTGTCCACCAATTGGGATGAAGATATTCGTACTATTGAGAGACTTCTCAATGAGGACCCGGTCTCTCCTCCTGCTCCTAAAGAGGTGACTAATGATAATCCATCGTTAGTTTCACCATCTATTGAAGATCCTCCGACTCTCGAGCTTAAGGACCTACCTCCTCATCTTGAGTACGTTTTTCTGGAAGACGACGAGAAGCTACCGGTCATCATCGCAAAGGATCTGAAGGAAGACGAAAAAGCCCGACTTGTCGCTGTGTTAAAGAAGCATAAACGCGCTATCGCTTGGAAAATCTCGGACATCCGTGGAATTGATCCTCACTTTTGCACACATAAAATTCTCATGGAGGACGACTTTAAGCCCACAATTCAAAGTCAACGAAGGGTGAATCCTAAAATCCATGAAGTCATCAAAAAAGAGGTTATCAAACTTCTTGATGCGGGTATGATTTACCCTATTTCGGATTCACCGTGGGTTAGTCCAGTCCATTGTGTGCCTAAGAAAGGCGGAATCACCGTTGTGCCCAATGCAAACAACGAGTTAATTCCGACCCGTCTCGTTACTGGGTGGAGAGTTTGTATAGACTACCGCAAACTCAATGATGCCACGAGAAAGGATCATTTCCCCCTACCTTTTATGGACCAAATGCTTGAACGTTTAGCGGGTAATGAATATTACTGCTTTCTGGATGGTTTCTCGGGTTATTTTCAAATACCCATCGATCCCCAAGATCAAGAGAAGACAACATTCACTTGTCCTTATGGCACCTTTGCTTACAAACGAATGCCTTTTGGCTTATGCAATGCCCCTGGGACTTTCCAAAGGTGCATGTTGGCTATCTTCCATGACATGGTTGAGCAAACCATGGAAGTCTTCATGGATGATTTCTCGGTCTTCGGGGATTCCTTCTCTGCTTGCCTTGCCAATTTGGAACGTATGCTTAAGCGGTGCGAAGACACTCGCCTTGTTCTGAATTGGGAAAAATGCCATTTTATGGTAAAAGAAGGCATTGTGCTAGGACACAAAATCTCTAAAGCCGGTCTTGAAGTCGACCGTGCTAAAGTTGATGTCATAGCCAAATTACCTCCACCTTCAACCGTGAAGGGTGTGAGAAGCTTTCTGGGTCATGCGGGCTTCTATCGTAGATTCATTCAGGATTTCTCCAAAATCGCTCGCCCGATGACCCACCTCTTGGAAAAAGATACTCCCTTTATCTTTTCTAACGAGTGTCTCGAAGCCTTCAATCTTATCAAGGATAAGCTAACTAAGGCACCGGTCTTGGTTACCCCTAATTGGGAGCTACCTTTTGAATTGATGTGCGATGCTAGCGACTTTGCTATTGGTGCGGTTTTGGGCCAACGTGTGAATAAACACTTCCAACCCATCCACTACGCTAGCAAAACAATGACGGGGGCTCAACTGCATTATACGACAACCGAAAAAGAGCTTTTAGCTGTTGTCTATGCTTTTGAGAGATTTCGCCCCTATCTTGTTTTATCCACCACCATCGTATACACGGACCATTCCGCGTTGAAGTACTTGATGACAAAGAACGATTCTAAGCCAAGACTTCTTCGCTGGGTTTTGCTCCTTCAAGAATTCAACATTGAAATTCGTGACAAGAAGGGAGCCGAAAACCTAGCCGCGGATCATTTGAGTCGACTTGAAGAGAATTCTGGAGCGTACTGTGGGAGAGCATCGCGCCGCGTGGGCCGATAAGTTAGATGATGCTCTGTGGGCTTTCCGTACTGCTTACAAGACCCCGATCGGTTGTACACCCTATCGTCTTGTGTACGGGAAAGCCTGCCACCTACCCATCGAGCTGGAACATAAGGCGCACTGGGCCTTGAAGTGGGCGAACTTCGACATCATCAAAGCCGGTGATCATCGCAAGGTTCAACTCAACGAGCTAAATGAACTGAGGAATGAAGCTTATGAGAACTCGCTGATCTACAAGGAGAAGACGAAGATGATCCACGATGCTAAAATCAAGAACCGAGAGTTCCACGTTGGAGATCAAGTCTTACTCTTTAACTCTCGGTTGAAGATCTTCTCTGGCAAGTTGAAGAGCCGCTGGACTGGTCCATTCACCGTCGCCAAAGTCTTTCCATATGGGACCATTGAGCTTTCTCAGCCGAATGGGCCCAATTTCAAGGTGAATGGCCAGCGTTTGAAGCTGTACTTTGGTGAGGACATCTCTCAGGAGATGATTCCATCCCTCACCACGTTCCCCATGAACTAAAATTGGGTCGAGTCAGGCTCATGACTCGGTGAACAAAAACAAGCGCTTCTCGGGAGGCAACCCGTGTTCTATCCGTTACTGCTTTCATAATAAGTGTAGGGGGAGCCCCGCATATGTTTGTTGTCTTGTTTCTTGTGCTGTGCAGGGATTAAAGCTTCAGAGAGCATCTTGATGACTTTTGACGAACCGTGATACCGTGTTTCCTATCTTCCCGGTTCTATCCTAAACTCTTGTGATTCAATATTTCATATTCTATATGTTCACATTGAATTCACTTTAGTGTCCTTTCCTTAGCAAGATTTAAACAAAGTGCACAATGTCCTAAGTGTAGGGGAGTTTACTCCCACATGCTTAAACATTGAGGACAATGTTTATCTCAAGTGTAGGGGGGACTTCTATCGAAGTAAGTGGTCTTTTCCATGAATTTGCCCTCATTTTAACCGGAAAATTTGATTTTTCGACATTTTTCAAAATTTTTAATCTATTTTGGCCTAGTTGTATAGTTGTATTTGCCTTTGTTATGTTTCCTTTGCTAGAATAAATTTTTAATAAAGTGGTTTTAGATTTTTCTTAGTTGTGAACATTTTGACTCAACCCGAGTTTACTTGCCTAAGTTTACTCTAGCTAGTATCCTTAACGTGTTTAAGTCAAGTTTTGCTAGGCTTTTATATAGGGAGCTATAAAACGCGAAAGTCTTAACTCTCACGGGTTAAGAACAAGAACTTTTCGCAAGTTCCTATAATTGATCCTAGAGAGTCGTTTATCAAGGGAACTTTAAAATGCGATTTCTAAACTTGAAAAAGTCTAAGAATTTGCAAGATCCTATAGGCGACTCGAAAACCCAAAAATTTGATTTAATAGGCTAAGCATCCACGAGTCTCATTCCTTGAGATTTTAAACTGTGGAGAACGAGAGATGATAGAGTCAATTATAAGTTCGGTACTCTTTCGTGAATTTATGTGAGTTAATTATGAGCCTATTCTCCCTCCGCTTGTTAATAAATTAATCTGCTAATAGATAAGGTTGTACGATTTAAAAGGTTACTTAGCTTCTAGCCCCAGATCGTTTAAAAGTTGCTCGGTAATGACGAGAGTTCATAGCCAAGGCATAACTTATGAAGCGGGGCGCGAAGATTGGCGAGTCCAAAAAGGCCCTAACAAGGCATGAGGGCTACATTTTGTTGCTAAAGATCCAAAAGTGATGTGAAGAATCATTTATCGAAAATCAATATGAAGGATCGAGACACACGACGAAAAGCAAGAACTCCCCAAAAGTCATGGAGAAGTCTATCCGAAAAGACCCTAACAAGGTATGAGGATAAATAGATCCAAGTCCTAAAAGGAGGCGGATCGTTGTATATCAAAGTCCAAAATAAAGATTGGAGAAAAATGAAGAAGTCGTGGTCCAAAGATGAAGAATCTCTCAAAAACTTCAAGTGAAGAAATTCCTATTATGAAGAGAAGACCATAATTTCAAGAACGTCTCTCGAAGATTCGAAGTATGAAGTCGCTGCCAAATATCGGCCCGAGAAAGGTCTCAAATCGCGAACCAAGTTATGCCAAGATATGAACTTTCTGATATCCCGAGAAGCAGTTTTAAAAGATTTGGTCCTTTAGCTAACTATTGATTAAATCGTTCACCTTATTTTTGGACTAAATAACTATCGAAATAAGTCAAACAATGCATCCTCGTGATCATTCAAGACAAAAATAAAATATAAGAGATACACCTAAGAATAAGGGAGTCTAAGTGAATAATTGGCCCACATGAATTCGTGATAGTTTGCTAACTTATAATAACAATGATCTCGTTTTTAAGCTTGGTATGGGGAACGTGAAACTTGAGGATGATAAACGTTCATGGCCGCCAAAACCCAATGTAAGTTTTTAATTTCTTTACTTATTTCTATCTTTTATGTTTAGTATTTAATAAAGGTCAAAGTGGGTTATTTATGATGGAGAATGTAAACCGTGCTTTAAAATTAATGCATTGCATGAGGGCATTGCAATGGTCAAGTGTAGGGGATTTAATAAGTGTGAAAACACTTATCCTTTTACCACTTATTTCCAATAATAACAAAACCAAAACGTGTGATTTATGTCGTAAAAGTCGGAATTATGCGTGGTTTGTGTTTTTATTGTGTTTTAGGACCTAAATATGAAAAAGGAAGGAAACACGGGCTTTCACGGGCTTTTACTGAAGAAAACGGGAAAAGACGAAGTCAAAAGATCAAGAGTGCAAAAAGAACGGAAGTCCAAGGCCTATTCTGAAGATTTATCGAAGAAAAAGTCAAAAGACAGAAGTTTAACGAAGTCGAGGAACTTAAGTCTAATAGAAGAAGAAAATTAAAAGACAAGTTCAAATCCCGAGACGACAAAGACGAAGAATTAAAGTCGAGTCGAGAAAACGTGAAGAAAGCAAGAGAGAAGATGCAACACATGCACTCCTTCCCTATAAATACCCTCCTAATAGTCATTAGGAGGGGAGTTAGATTTTTAGTTAATTTTTCACTTTTTAGTTTTTAGAGAGAGAAAGTCTTAAACTTTCTCTCACTAGTTCATCTTTTTCTTTTAATCTTTCAAGATTAAACATCTTTGTATTGCTTATTTCATTAATCAAAGTTCCAATTTAAGCTTTTATTTCTTAATCTCATTCTACTTTTCTTTGATTTAAGATTGATTTTGGTGTGATTATCATGTGATCCGTGTTGTTCTAATTGATTTCATGCTAAAAAGTTAATCTTTTGTTCATTTTATAAGATTTCATTTGATTAAGCTTTAAGACTTTTGTGCTTATTGGCTTATTTTTATGATCATCTTATTTTTCTTATTAAAAGTTTTATTAAAAAGTTTATGTTTTTATTGTTTGATCTAAAAAGTTGCTTGATTTCGAATTAGATAAGTTGATTAAAGGGCTTATTTGATTCGGTTTTGTTGATTCGATTTAGTTTTGGGAATAAGCTCAACTTAATAGCTTATTTTCTAGCTTTTAGCTCGAATCCCTTAGATTTCGGAAAGGGTTTTAATCCCCTTTCCGATTGGTTTTTCCGATCGGCTCTTCTAACCGATTCCCCCATTTTTAGGAGGCGGTTCAACCACCCTTTCCGATTGACTATTTCGACCGGACCCCTTTCCCTCATTCCGATTTACCCAATCGGATTAGGGTTTGTCATTTCCGATTGGTCATTATTTGGCCTGTATTCCGACGGTATCACTTTGCTATATTCCGATTGGTAGCTTGGATTAGTATTCCGATTGGTTTAAGTCTACATATTCCGATTGGTGTTCATTGTTCAGCATTCCGATTGGAGTGTTTTGTACGTATTCCGATCGTCCCTTTGTCCCTGTATTCCGATTGTGTTGTTCACCCTACATTCCGATCAATCGATCGGAAAACATTCCGATCGGGCTCCCTTGTTGGCTTGTTTTGGTTTCTTTCGATATAACTTTCTTATAGTACTTTTTATTTTTCTGAAAATTTTCCAAGTGTTAGTTTTATTTAGTGAGTTAGTATTTTTCCATTGTCACCTTTAAGTTTTATGCATTTATTTTTACTCGTCATTCAAATTAATCTTTTAACTTCCATTTTACTCAACGACACTTTAATTACTTGCAATTAGTTTAAAACCAACAAACCATTCTCTTGATCCACCAAAAGACGATTGAGTCGCACTTAAGACCGGTTTTCAATTCGAAAAGATTCGGAACTATAACGAACTTTGATACTTTGGGGGAAAATCTCGAGTATTAGGTATATCTCCTTACAAAAGCATCAGTGATGTAACTTTATAGTATAAGGGAATGAAAATTAGATTAAAAGGATGTAAAAATACAAGTCTTCAAAATCGGTCAGTTTGAAAAATGTTTAAAATAGATCAATGAACCCAACGCAGCTGTATTGCCTGCTAGATCATATCGTGCGATTGGTGTTACTGAATGTTACTGATTAACTTCATAATTGTTCTTGCCTTGGCACATTTGAATGTGTTCGATATGTGAAATGTTAGTACAATGATCCACACGTCATGTCTTTGTATATCAGTTTAGATGGCCTTTTCTTATCAGCTCTCTGTCAGATTCCAAAAATCCGCGAATGTGTGGAGATTAAATTTTAAAGTGTGTGTATGTATTAGTGGCTGACATAGTGACATGTATGGAGATCACTAGAGTGGCGTGTCATCCATATTCTTGAACATACATTTATGATTATACATACATCCATTGATTATACATACATCCATTAAAAAATGAAGAACATACATTTATGATCATACATACATACATCCATTGAATACACTTGAAGTGGTTGTTTTGTGGGAGGAATATACTAACTAAAGATAAAATGGGCCAAGTTTTCATTACTAGAGTATTAGTTTGAGCAGTGTGAATTGACTAAAACGACTAGCTTGAAAGTTTATAGAATGATAATAGTTTGTTGTCTTTATTCACATAGGTATACAATATATATAGATTACAAGGAATATGCTTGAGCCTAAGACACAAGTTTACAGCTCATCTAATCAATGTACAGATAATGATGATTAGGTAAATTACAGTTAATTGATTGACAAAATATATTGACTAATACTCCCCCGCGGTTGGAGCTGGAGATTTACGAACGATCAAACTGGATCTAAAATCTGCAAATAGTTGGTAAGGAAGTCTCTTTGTAAAGATGTCTGCATACTGAAAACGTGATGGTACATGAAGAATACGCACATGTCCAGCTGCCACCTTTTCTCGAACAAAATGTATGTCGATCTCGATATGCTTGGTGCGCTGATGTTGCACCGGATTTGCTGACATATATATCGCGCTAATATTGTCACAGTAGACTAAGGTGGCAATAGAAATATGTATATGTAACTCAAGAAGGAGGTTGCGAACCCAAGATGTCTCAGCTACGGCATTTGCAACCCCTCGATATTCGGCCTCGACACTAGATCGATACAATGTGTCTTGGCGTTTGGAAGACCACGTCAGGAGGTTATCACCTAGAAAAACACGGTATCCAGAGGTAGACCGGCGCGCAGCCGGACAACCTGCCCAGTCAGCATCAGAATAAGAAATAAGTTGTCTTGTCGTAGACCGAAATAGCTGTAATCAAAGATCAATGGTTCCTCGAAGATAACTGAGGAAACGCTTCATAGCATTAAGGTGTGGCTCTCGAGGATCATGAATGTAAAGACATAATTGTTGAACTGCATATGATAAATCGGTCCGGGTAAAGGTGAGGTACTGAAGTGATCCGGCAAGACTGCGATATAAAATAGGATCAGTGACTGGTGATCCTTCAGGTCCAAGCTTCTTCTCAGTGTCGACTGGAGTCCTACAAGGGTTACAATTGAGCATATGTGCTCACTCTAGAATCTCGGTAGCCTATTTCTTTTCAGACAAGAATATGCCAGAGGTAGTATGTATGGTAGATATACCGAGAAAATAATTAAGCGGGCCAAGGTCCGTCATAGCAAACTCCCCATGAAGCGAAGAGATAATTTGTTGCAAGAGCGAAGTAGAAGAAGTTGTAAGAATGATATCATCCACGTAAAGTAGTAAATAAGCTGTGTCTGGCTCCTTGTGTAAGATGAAAAGAGACGAGTCGGTTTTGCTGTGATGGAAACCGACTCGAGTGGCATAGCTGGTAAATTGCTGGAACCAAGCCCGGGGGCCTGTTTAAGGCCATAGAGTGGCTTTTGTAGAAGGCAAACATAATCAGCATGGTTTGAATCAGTAAATCCAGGTGGCTGGTACATGTAGACAGTCTCTTTAAGATGGCCGTTAAGAAATGCGTTCTTGTAACACTCCCAAATTTCGAATAGCAGCGGAAGGGTCATTGGGAGTATTACTTCATAGCACAACACACCAGTTATAGAAAACGACTCAAAAAGAGGTGTTTTAACACTTTAATCCATTCAATATTTAAAATCAGAGTTTACAAATAGAAACAGGTCCAACAATACTGTCATGATAAACAGTTTCAAAAAGTTTATCAAATGATAATAAGTATTTTATTGCCTTTAAAATATCTTGTGCGACTCCATGCTCCAGCTGTTGTTAAACCTGAGTACCTAAGAAATACATGCTAAAAACATCAACACAAAGGTTGAGTGAATTCACAGGTTTGCTAATAAAAGCAGTGGACCACAGGATTTCAAGTATCCAATTTACAATAGTCAGGTAGCATCAATTATAGCATTTAGTTCATGAAACCGAACATTAACATCCGTTATTCCGTTCAAGTTTCAAATACAGTGCGTCCAGTCGGTTTTCGTTAAACCCGGACGGAGAGGTCAATCCCAATAGATCTATTCACAGCATTCGTGTTTACTCGACCAGTACAGTCGGTCCAAGTAATTAACGGTTCATGACTAAGCGGGATAAAATAAGCATACAGTTCAAACAGTTTAAGCACTTGCGTCCATACGTAAAAAGTAGCATGTATCCCCTCGCGGGTTTAATAAAACAATTAAAGTAGTAAAAGCGAGGCTATGAACTCACCTTAGCGATAGCGATATCAAACGAGGATAACGATCAAGACAATAGTGACGGGAGTGAAGCGATGAAATAAGATAACCCGTGAAACCAAGATCTTTAACGACGACCTAAAATAGAATGGCGCGTCTTAGAGATATAAAAGAGACGTAGAAAAATGAAATGAGTTTTATAAATACTTTACTTTATAATTAAAATGACTAAATTATAATTTTAGGATTAGTTTCGAAGATTATTAAATGATCAAGGACCAAAAGTGTTATTTTAGAAATCTTTAACATTCATTTGTAAATAGCTTCATAAATGAGGGACTAAAATGTAATTATGCAATATATATGCATGAAAATGACGTGAACAATATATCTTCATTGTCATTTGCAATTTACAAAGCCATGATTGTTGTTTATGTTTATTTTGGTCGAATACTAAAACAAATAAGAGTTGTAATATTGAGCGAGTATTATTAAGTACTACCTTAGCTAGACGCCAGAATATGAGTGAAACGTAATCGCGATGCACGAGTACAACTACCGACGCGAACACGAGTACTAACAATGATAAATCTGCCCGAGACTCGAACCAAAAATGAACTCGAACCCGTAGCTAACGAACTGAATGCAAACGATCAGGAAATCAAAGCTCGAACTAATTCCCGACTTGAACCAAGGCTGTGATTTAAACTCGAGTTCATATGCGAAGTTCTAAGCTTAAAGCTACATACTCAAATGTATCGTCCTCTCTATTGGTGTAGTAAGATGTCATATTAGGATGTTTACAGCTAACTTTGGAAAGAAACTAGAATTGGGCTGCGATGGAATGATTTCATACCAATTCAAACGAAGAGGAAACATAACCCACGACCTTATATGGTAGACCAAGGACTTTGTCCTTTCTAAACCCGTCTTCAATAACAGCCCATAAACTTTACAGTGATGATGATGTGATGATGTTTATAAGATAAAACAAATCAGAATTATGTACTACACTTAAGCCTTTAGATCTTTAATATACGAATGAGCTAAAAATTGATATCGTTATATGGGGCATTTGAGTGTGTGGTTGTACACGGTAGAATTTGGTAGACAAGAGTGATATTTGTTTTTTTTTTACTAGTTTGAGATCTTAACCTGTATATTGAAACAAAAGATGGAAATGATAAACTTGGTGCCTAGTTGTTGGTAAACTAGGACACGTATGAGTTGTGTTTTGATACGTGGGATAACATGGAGCGGGGGTGAGGTTTAATTAAATCTTGCTCCACGATTTGCAAAAACCGTTATTATCGACACTCGATATTTTAAAATTTACGCGATTTAAAAGTTACACATAAAACATAAAAAATAAACGCTTGATATAAAATAAAAACGTAGACACTCGGAAAACATTTATATTTTGATATATAAATGAGGGCTTATTATTTAATAACCATTAACGCGTCATATAAACAAATAACAAGTAAATGTTTATCATAAATTTGCAAAGAATGTCCATAAAACGAACAATTAAAATAATGTCAAGAGAAAATATTTATATTTCATAACGAGGATGTTTAAGGTCGATCACGGATGTAAACCTTATTATTAAATAATAATTGACACATTCTTGATATGTTAAAGCTTTAACCGACACACCTTGTCGGTTAATAGAGAATTCAATTTTTTTTAATTAGTTTTTATTTTTTATTTTTAGAAACCTGATAAATAAAAGTCGGGTTGTAAATGTTCCTCCGCATAACGAATTGCGACATTCGGCAACCCTGTAGGAAAATCCGTCCCGGATTTTAGTTCGCCTAACTCGTCGATGGTCTGAGCGCAAAGAGGTGAGAATATTAGTTTTGAATATCGTTTCAAAGACTGGGTGGTCTTATCTTGAGCACAGAGTGTGAAATGGCTTATTAAGTTCGCGGTAATGTCACATTCAAAATGAGTCGTAAAAGTATATCATAAACCAAAAGAAGTTCAAGTAACAATTCATACAATAAGATAGTGATACAAATTAGAATAGCGAAAGACAACGGATGAACATTGCAATCGGACTACGTGTCGAAAGGAAATAGTTTGTGTGAATGCCAGATGCTTAAGCCCACTCGTTTACAAATAATTAATTACATGGGTTCATCACGTCCATGTAACTAAGATTTTGAAACTGATGGTTCGGTAATTTATAATTTCCTTGTTCAACCAAGTGATGAATTCGCTTCAACAAAACAATTATAAATTAGCCTACTTAAGCATCTCTAACACAAGTCACAAAATCAAGGCAAATAAAATATTTCATATAAGAAATATATTTTTTTTAATAATTTTTTTTATGATTCTTGAAAATCATCCAGAGTGATACAGAAATAAGAGAACACAAATAAATCGTGTTTCAAAATAAACAGGTGCCCTTTATCGGTACACCAGAGGTGAAAAGTCAAAGTCGTACTCCAATCAACCAGAAGACTTTACAACAGTGGTCTACGGATAATGTATACGATTGAAAAGCACAAGACGAGTATTCAAACTCAGAATCAGAAGGTAAATAACCAGTGGAATCGACACATGACGGTAAGTTCACGTTTATATAAAATAGTGTCATAAAAGTCATGGAACACTCTATCAAGACCCTTGTTTCACCCACAATGTCTTTTAGCTCAATGTTTATATAAATAAACCCTTCATATAAACATACTAACGAAAATCAGATATATATACCAATACATATTTTACCAGCTTTCAGGTAGCATGAGCGCACATATGATGTTCAAGGCAATAAAATCGTTCTATTAAAAGAGCTGTTATAGTCTAGGTTTCATAAAATGACCTAGTTCTCTATAACAAGTGCTCTGATACCAATCTGTAACACTCCCAAATTTCGAATAGCAGCGGAAGGGTCATTGGGAGTATTACTTCATAGCACAACACACCAGTTATAGAAAACGACTCAAAAAGAGGTGTTTTAACACTTTAATCCATTCAATATTTAAAATCAGAGTTTACAAATAGAAACAGGTCCAACAATACTGTCATGATAAACAGTTTCAAAAAGTTTATCAAATGATAATAAGTATTTTATTGCCTTTAAAATATCTTGTGCGACTCCATGCTCCAGCTGTTGTTAAACCTGAGTACCTAAGAAATACATGCTAAAAACATCAACACAAAGGTTGAGTGAATTCACAGGTTTGCTAATAAAAGCAGTGGACCACAGGATTTCAAGTATCCAATTTACAATAGTCAGGTAGCATCAATTATCGCATTTAGTTCATGAAACCGAACATTAACATCCGTTATTCCGTTCAAGTTTCAAATACAGTGCGTCCAGTCGGTTTTCCGTTAAACCCGGACGGAGAGGTCAATCCCAATAGATCTATTCACAGCATTCGTGTTTACTCGACCAGTACAGTCGGTCCAAGTAATTAACGGTTCATGACTAAGCGGGATAAAATAAGCATACAGTTCAAACAGTTTAAGCACTTGCGTCCATACGTAAAAAGTAGCATGTATCCCCTCGCGGGTTTAATAAAACAATTAAAGTAGTAAAAGCGAGGCTATGAACTCACCTTAGCGATAGCGATATCAAACGAGGATAACGATCAAGACAATAGTGACGGGAGTGAAGCGATGAAATAAGATAACCCGTGAAACCAAGATCTTTAACGACGACCTAAAATAGAATGGCGCGTCTTAGAGATATAAAAGAGACGTAGAAAAATGAAATGAGTTTTATAAATACTTTACTTTATAATTAAAATGACTAAATTATAATTTTAGGATTAGTTTCGAAGATTATTAAATGATCAAGGACCAAAAGTGTTATTTTAGAAATCTTTAACATTCATTTGTAAATAGCTTCATAAATGAGGGACTAAAATGTAATTATGCAATATATATGCATGAAAATGACGTGAACAATATATCTTCATTGTCATTTGCAATTTACAAAGCCATGATTGTTGTTTATGTTTATTATGGTCGAATACTAAAACAAATAAGAGTTGTAATATTGAGCGAGTATTATTAAGTACTACCTTAGCTAGACGCCAGAATATGAGTGAAACGTAATCGCGATGTACGAGTATAACTACCGACGCGAACACGAGTACTAACAATGATAAATCTGCCCGAGACTCGAACCAAAAATGAACTCGAACCCGTAGCTAACAAACTGAATACAAACGATCAGGAAATCAAAGCTCGAACTAATTCCCGACTTGAACCAAGGCTGTGATTTAAACTCGAGTTCATATGCGAAGTTCTAAGCTTAAAGCTACATACTCAAATGTATCGTCCTCTCTATTGGTGTAGTAAGATGTCATATTAGGATGTTTACAGCTAACTTTGGAAAGAAACTAGAATTGGGCTGCGATGGAATGATTTCATACCAATTCAAACGAAGAGGAAACATAACCCACGACCTTATATGGTAGACCAAGGACTTTGTCCTTTCTAAACCCGTCTTCAATAACAGCCCATAAACTTTACAGTGATGATGATGTGATGATGTTTATAAGATAAAACAAATCAGAATTATGTACTACACTTAAGCCTTTAGATCTTTAATATACGAATGAGCTAAAAATTGATATCGTTATATGGGGCATTTGAGTGTGTGGTTGTACACGGTAGAATTTGGTAGACAAGAGTGATATTTGTTTTTTTTTACTAGTTTGAGATCTTAACCTGTATATTGAAACAAAAGATGGAAATGATAAACTTGGTGCCTAGTTGTTGGTAAACTAGGACACGCATGAGTTGTGTTTTGATACGTGGGATAACATGGAGCGGGGTGAGGTTTAATTAAATCTTGCTCCACGATTTGCAAAAACGGTTATTATCGACACTCGATATTTTAAAATTTACGCGATTTAAAAGTTACACATAAAACATAAAAAATAAACGCTTGATATAAAATAAAAACGTAGACACTCGGAAAACATTTATATTTTGATATATAAATGAGGGCTTATTATTTAATAACCATTAACGCGTCATATAAACAAATAACAAGTAAATGTTTATCATAAATTTGCAAAGAATGTCCATAAAACGAACAATTAAAATAATGTCAAGAGAAAATATTTATATTTCATAACGAGGATGTTTAAGGTCGATCACGGATGTAAACCTTATTATTAAATAATAATTGACACATTCTTGATATGTTAAAGCTTTAACCGACACACCTTGTCGGTTAATAGAGAATTCAATTTTTTTTAATTAGTTTTTATTTTTTATTTTTAGAAACCTGATAAATAAAAGTCGGATTGTAAATGTTCCTCCGCATAACGAATTGCGACAGTTCTTCACGTCTAACTGATGAATAGGACACTCTCGTGAAATCGAATAGCTAAGAACAGTGCGCATGGTAGCAGGTTTGACCACAGGGCTAAATGTCTCATCGCAGTCGATACCTTGTTGTTGACTACGACCATTTGCAACTAGTCGGGCTTTATACCGACTTAAGGACCCGTCCGCATTATATTTGTGTTTGAATAACCATATAGAGTAGACAATGTTGACATTTTTTGGGCGAGGGACAAGTACCCAAGTTTTGTTATCGACGAGTTCTTTATATTCGTCGTGCATAGCATGTTTCCAGTTAGGGTCTCGTAAAGCATGGAAATGTGACTTGGGGATAGGCGGGGAGGTGGTAACACTAAAGTTATATTTGGGGTTAGGTTTTACAGTTCCGACTTTAGAACGGGTAACCATAGGGTGTTGCGGGGTGGATGGTGGTGGTGGTGGTGGTAGTGATGGTGGTGGTGGTGTCGGCGACGGGGGTGAGGGTGTTGGTGAGTGTAGTGGCGGCGGCTGTGTTGAGGGTGTCGGTGGGGTGTTTGTAGGTGTTGTTTAAGGTGGGGTTTGTTGAGGAGAGGTAGGTGTGGTAAGTAGGCGAAGTGCAATCGGGGAGGTGTCGAGGTTTTCATCAAGGAATTGATATGAGGGGGGTTGATTTGGTGTCATGGAGCCAAAGGGAAAGACAGATTCATCAAATGTGACATGACGAGAAATTATGATTTTGTTGGTGTTTAGGTCAAGGCACCTATACCCGCGATGATTGGAAGGGTACCCGAGAAAGATAGATGGTGTGGTTCGAGGGGCAAGTTTGTGCGGTGGAAAGGCGCAAGGGTAGACATCCAAATGTGCGAAGGTGAGTGTATGAAGTTGGTTTATTAAATAATTTTGTGTAAGGTATGTCATTTTTGATGGAGGTGGATGGAAGGATATTAAGTAAGTAGGTGGTAGTGAGCAGTACTTCAACCCAATAATCAGGAGGAAGACGGGCTTGGAAGAGGAGAGAACGTACAACGTTATTGATAGTGCGAATCATGCGTTTAGATTTTCCATCTTGTTGAGATGTACGTGGGCATGAGAAACGAAATTAAATTCCATTAGTGGCAAATAATCTATGTAGGGATTTGTTGTAAAATTCCCCACCATGATCACATTGGAAAGCTTTGATTTCACGGTTGAATTGGGTTTTTACAAATACACGAAAGTGCAGGAGTCTTCAATGCGCATCAGATTTCCTATAAAGTGGGTAAACCCACAAAAAATGTGAATAATGATCTAAGAAAATGACATAATATTTGTATCCACTCATGCTAGAGACAGGAGATGTCCAAAGGTTTTGAGTGAATAATGTCAAAAGGAGATGTGACAATAGAAGTAGATCGTTGGAATGGTAGTTTTTTTTGTTTTCCTAACTGGCAAGCATGACATGTTGGAAATTTAGTGCACTTGTGGGATCGAGTCATACTTGTAAATGGGTTTGGAGGTACGGAGTGTACACCCATTAAGTCCCTGGCCTCCCTGGACTCAATATAGTGGTTGAAAGTTTATCAGTAGGAAGCTGCTCCTGGTTAGGAAGTTGCTCCTGGTGAGGAAGTTGCTCCTGGTCAGGAAGTTGCTCCTGGTTAGGACGCTGCTCCTGGTGATGCACAAAGTCTTTGTAACCTCTTTGACCAATCAATGAGGGTTGAATATTGACTTAATGACCAAGTTTATGGTCATGTAACCACTATGGTTTCATGTAGGTAATTATGA
Source organism: Glebionis coronaria (assembly GCA_025667525.1). Taxonomy (NCBI): domain Eukaryota; kingdom Viridiplantae; phylum Streptophyta; class Magnoliopsida; order Asterales; family Asteraceae; genus Glebionis; species Glebionis coronaria. Next base: position 687,311,990 of record CM046875.1, on the reverse strand, counting down.
GCTTAATTGGCCGATTAATGCTCTTAATTACCATTGACTATGAGTTACATCCTTTTAGGACTAGGATCACTATAAATAGTGATCATATTTGCATGATGAAATAGACAGAAACAAGAAACACTTACACGCACAGAGTTCTTGATTTGTGCCTAAAACAAGAACTAACTCTTGGTTTTATCCCAAGGAGGTATTCGTGTTAACCCAGGCATAGGGTCGAATAATCTTCTTTGGAAAGTGATTACACGACTTCAAGAGATATCCGGTAACTATTCATTGGTACATAGTTAGGCTATTGATTATCTTCACCCTGTTGGAACGAAGTAAACTCCAACAATCAAAGAAGATTATTTTGTGATAATCAATGGCGGCGGTAATGAAGCATATGGTGGCTAACTTCTCCAAACTGGACAAGTTTGAAGGGGTTGATTTTGGGAGATGGCAGAAGAAGATGCACTTTCTTCTTTCTACCATGAACGTGGTGTACGTGCTGACCACTCCCATTCCTGATGGTGGTGATGATGCTACTTTGGAGGAACTGAGGAAAAGGAGCAAATGGGAGAATGATGATTATGTGTGTCGCGGCATAATTCTAAATGGTATGTCTGATTCTTTATTTGATATTTACCAAAATGTTGAATCTGCTAAAGAACTATGGGATTCCTTGGAAGCCAAATATATGGCTGAGGATGCATCAAGTAAGAAGTTCCTTGTGAGTGAGTTCACAAATTACAAAATGACTGATTCAAGACCAGTCATGGAACAATACAATGAACTTCTTGGAATACTTGGTAGATTTACACAACATAAAATGAACATGGATGAGACTATTCAGGTCTCGTGTGTCATTGACAAACTACCTTCTTCTTGGAAAGATTTCAAGCATACCTTGAAACATAAGAAGGAGGAATTAACTCTTGTTGAGTTGGGCAATCATTTGCGCATTGAGGAATCCCTCAGGGTGCATGAAAGTGATAAGCCAAAGAGCAACAATGTTGCTGGTTCATCTGTTGTCAATATGGTGGAGCATAACAACTCCACCAGGTACAATGACAACAAGGGCAAACGTAAGCATCATGATAACACCAAAGCTAATCCTAACAAGAAGTCATCAGTGGCTTGTTGGAAGTGTGGGAAACCTGGATACTTCAAAAGGGATTGCAAAGGTGTTAGCATTGGCAACCAAGCTAATGGATCAAGCACAAAAGGTCAGAATATGTTTAATGAATCTCTCCAGATTTATTATGTTACATATGTATCTGAAGCTTATTTTGTGCAGGATGATGATGTTGCGTGGTGGGTTGACTCTGGAGCAACAGTACATGTGTGTAAAGATAGATGCTGGTTCAAGACTTATGAGTCAATGAATGATGGATCTATTCTTCACATGGGAAATGAGTCAACAGCCCTAGTGCATGGACGTGGTTGTGTAGATCTTAAATTTAGTTCTGGAAAGATTGTTTCTTTGTTTAATGTTTTGCATGTTCCTAATATTAGGAAGAACTTGGTTTCTAGTAGTGTTTTGAATAATTGTGGTTATAAACAAGTGATTGAATCTAATAAATTTGTTTTATCGAAACATGGTGTGTTTATTGGTTTTGGCTATTTGAGTAATCAAATGTTCAGGCTTAATATTGATTCTAGTATAAATGTTGATTCTGTCCTGATGACTACCACTAAACTGAATGATTCATCACTATGGCATGCTAGACTAGGCCATGTCCACTATAAGAGGATGCAAGATATGTCTAAGGATGGGTTAATTCCAGCTTTTGACATGGACACTAATAAGTGTCAGACTTGTATGTTGAACAAAATTACTAAGAAACCATTTTCAGGATGTAAAACGTGAAACTACAGTTTTGGAGCTAATCCATAGTGACCTATGTGATTTGCATGCTACTCCCTCATTAGGTAATAAGAAATACTTGGTAACATTTATTGATGATGCTTCTAGGTTTTGCTATGTTTATTTGTTACATACTAAGGATGAAGCATTAGATAAATTTAAAGTATTTAAAACTGAAGTTGAATTACAACAAGGAGTCCAAATCAAAAGATTTAGGACTAATAGGGGAGGTGAGTACATGGATACTTTGTACTTTTAGTCTGTTGGAATAATCCATGAGACAACAGCTCCCTATACTCCACAACAAAATGGTATATCTGAAAGGAAAAATAGAGTACTAAAAGAGATGGTTAACTCCATGTTGTCCTACTCAGGACTGAGTCAAGGGTTTTGGGGAGAAGCTATGTTAACAGCTTGCTATTTATTAAATAGGGTTCCTAATAAAAGGAACAGGATTACCCCTTATAAACTCTGGACTAAAAGGAAACCAAACTTGAACTACCTCAAAGTTTGGGGTTGTAAGGCTATTGTAAGACTCCCTGATCCAAAGGTGAAAACCTTGGGTGAAAGAGGCATTGAATGCATCTTTGTTGGATATGCTGAGCATTCCAAGGCTTATAGGTTCTATGTTATTAAACCTAATGATTCAGTTTCAATAAACTCAATCATTGAATCAAGGGATGCTAACTTTGATGAGACTAGGTTCTCATCAGTCCCTAGACCAAGCCTTAGGACTCCTACTAGAGCTGAGGACATTGGTGTTTCAGTAGAACCTAAAAGGGTCACTGATGAGGTTGTGGTTCAGCAACCTGAGCCTAAGCTTAGAAGAAGCACAAGGCATAGGACTCCAAGGAATTTTGGGCCTGAGTTTCAACTATACTTGGTTGAAGGAACAATGGATGAGGTCTCTGACCAGTACTACTATTTCTTTAATGTTGAGGATGATCCCAAAACATTTGATGAAGCAATGAAGTCCCAGGATGTTGCTTTCTGGAAAGAAGCAATCAATGATGAGATGGATTCCATCATGGGCAACAACACTTGGGTGTTGGTTGATCTACCTCCAGGTTGCAATCCACTTGGATGCAAATGGATCTTCAAAAGAAAGATGAAGGTAGATGGAACTATTGAAAAGTTCAAGGCAAGGTTAGTCATTCAAGGCTTTAGACAAAAGTCAGGGATAGACTACTTTGATACTTATTCTCCTGTAGCATGCATAAGTACCATAAGAATGTTGATTGCCTTGGCAAGCATTCACAATCTGATTATTCATCAGATGGATGTGAAGACAGCATTCTTGAATGGTGATTTAGATGAGGAGGTTTATATGAACCAACCTCAAGGTTTCATCATGTCTGGTTATGGAGGTAAGGTGTGTAAACTGATTAAGTCCTTATATGGACTCAAACAGGCACCTAAGCAATGGCATCAAAAGTTTGATGAAGTGGTTTTGTCTAATGGTTATTTACTTAACCAAGCTGAAAAATGTGTATATAGCAAATTTGATGAATCTGGTAAAGGAGTCATCATTTGCCTATATGTTGATGACATGTTAATCTTTGGTACTGACCAAGTTCAGTTTGATTTAACCAAAGAGTTTTTGTCATCAAGGTTCTCTATGAAAGACATGGGGAAGGCTGACGTTATCCTTGGCATAAAGATTAAACATGAAAGTGATGGTATTTTAATTTCTCAGTCTCATTATATTGAGAAGGTCCTGAAGAAATTCAATCACTTTGATTGTACTCCAGTGAGTACACCTATGGATACAAGTGAGAAACTAATGCCTAACAATGGTCAGGCTGTCTCCCAGCTTGAGTATTCTAGGGTGATTGGTTGCTTGATGTATGCCATGACTAGTACTAGGCCTGACATTGCTTTTGCAGTGGGTAAACTGAGTAGGTACACTAGTAATCCTAGTACTCAGCATTGGCAAGCAATTCAGAGGGTACTAAAGTATTTGAAAGGAACAATAGATTATTGTTTGTCATATACTGGATATCCTTCAGTGTTGGAAGGTTACACTGATGCAAGTTGGATCAGCATTATTGAGGATAATTCATCCACAAGTGGCTGGGTATTCCTTCTTGGTGGTGGTGCAATTTCTTGGGCATCCAAGAAGCAAACTCGCATTACTGGTTCAACAATGGAATCTGAATTTGTGGCTCTAGCAGCTGCTGGTAAAGAGGCTGAATGGTTGAGAAACTTGCTTCTTGAGATTCCATTGTGGGTTAAACCTATGGCACCCATATCTATCCGTTGTGATAGTGCAGCTACATTGGCTAAGGCTTATAGCCAAATGTACAATGGTAAGTCTAGACACTTAGGTGTTAGACATAGCATGATTCGTGAGCTAATCATGAATGGGGTGATATCAATAGAGTTTGTGAGGTCTCAACAAAACTTAGCTGATCACTTGACGAAGGGATTGGCTAGAGACTTGGTTATAAAGCTGCTAAAGGGATGGGTTTAAAGTCCAAACTATTCACTGAATGCTAGGACACCCAACTCCCTCCTAAGGAAACTTGGGAGCTGAGTTCAATGTGGAAAGCTGAACATTTAGGGGACTGAAGCACATGTATATCATCCCAAGGATGTGCTTGTACCTGCTGAAAGGAGGATGAAGTTATAAACTTCTTAATGGTTAATTTCTTTGAAAAAGTGCTTAAGAAGGAGCATGAACTAAAGAGTAACCACCTATGTAAGTGTTGAGGTTTCGCCGCCTCAAGGAGCATGAACTTTGGCTCTTACAACATTTATGAATTGGATATGGACACATGGCTTGTATGGTGTCAGGAGCGTTTTAAGTGTTTGAAAACTTGTGTGTATTTTATCTTCAGGTATTCAAAGTAGTTGAAGGGTTCAATTCTTAGAACACCCTGATTCTCGAATATTTGAAGTGATGTACTAATATGGAAATTCAATCCTCAGGACATTTTCATTTATGCACTGGTTTTGTTAAAGTTAATTTTTATGCAAAAGGAATTGTACTAAATTGGGAGGATTGTTGGAAATTTAGTGCAATTGTGGGATCGAGTCATACTTGTAAATGGGTTTGGAGGTACGGAGTGTACACCTATTAAGTCCCTGACCTCCCTGGACTCAATATAGTGGTTGAAAGTTCATCAGTAGGAAGCTGCTCCTGGTTAGGAAGTTGCTCCTGGTGAGAAAGTTGCTCCTGGTCAGGAAGTTGCTCCTGGTTAGGACGCTGCTCCTGGTGATTCACAAAGTCCTTGTAACCTCTTTGACCAATCAATGAGGGTTGAATATTGACTTAATGACCAGGTTTATGGTCATGTAACCACTATGGTTTCATGTAGGTAATTATGAGCTTAATTGGCCGATTAATGCTCTTAATTACCATTGACTATGAGTTACATCCTTCTAGGACTATGATCACTATAAATAGTGATCATATTTGCATGATAAAATAGACAGAAACAAGAAACACTTACACGCACAGAGTTCTTGATTTGTGCCTAAAACAAGAACTAACTCTTGGTTTTATCCCAAGGAGGTGTTCGTGTTAACCCAGGCATAGGGTCGAATAATCTTCTTTGGAAAGTGATTACACGACTTCAAGAGATATCCGGTAACCATTCATTGGTACATAGTTAGGCTATTGATTAAATCTTCACCCTGTTGGAACGAAGTAAACCCCAACATGACACACGTGTTGAGTGTGTTGTTTATTATAAGACACAAGGCCACGAGACGACAAGGTTTAAATAACAGAGTCACCGGGGTGACCAAGACGTTGGTGCCAAAGAGAATGGTTATTAGTAAGTAGGGCAAAGGCTGAGGTGGCAACGTGTAAAGGGTATAGATCACCTGTGCTATCACAACGAAGAAGGGTCTGACGGGTAAGATAAACTCGTACGGTGAAACCATAGGGATCAAAATCAATGGAGCATTTATTATCAGTGGTGAATTTACGTACTGAAACAAGGTTTTTAATTATATTGGGTGTGACAAGAACATTTCTAAGGTGAAGGGGGCGAAATGGGTTAGAGATTTGTACATGACCAGAATGGGTGACAGGTATAGTTGATACATTTCCAACAATAACTGAATGAAAATTAGGATTAAGGAAAGAGGTTTGAAGATTACCCGTGTGAGATGAAAGGTGAGAAGTTGCTCCAGTGTCCATGCACCATTGCTGATCACATGATGCCATAACAATAATCAATACCATTTTTTTATCAAAGACAGAAGATTACAGAATTGACCAGTGGCGGAGTGGTGGCTTTCCGTTTCGATTGGCCTTGGCTGACAAAGTCAATAAAACCCACAATATGTAATTGATGCAAAAGTGAAACCCAATGTTAACGTGAAAATTATTCCAAATGAATATCGGTGTTTAATTGGTGATTGGTGGAAGTTGTCACTGAAATAAAGTAAAGATGCTTTTTGGCTAGGAGAATTATTAAAAATTAAACTAGAATGATTGGTTTAGGAAAAAGAAAAAAAGAACCGTAGGTTTTGGGAGGATTTTAGGAAGCTCTGATTATCATGAAAGTTTATAGAATGATAATAGTTTGTTGTCTTTATTCACATAGGTATACAATATATATAGATTACAAGGAATATGTTTGAGCCTAAGGCACAAGTTTACACCTCATCTAATCAATGTACAGATGATGACTAGGTAAATTACAGCTAATTGATTGACATAATATTGACTAATATAGCTGACCCTATTTTCTTTGCTGGCCGTTACTAAACCAACTTAATGTGGCTGAGACAAGCTATTTTTCTTTAGCGTAAAACTTTTTTTGTTATCGGGTAATATAAGAGCTGACACACACCATCTTATCATCTAGCAATGCCTTGCATATCGTTACTACTACGGTTCAAGTGGCATTTGGTTTGCAGAAAAAGTAATGAAGTGGAATTTGGTAATACATTTGGCTTTAGCTGCTATTTTAGAATATATTGTGGTGTAGAATACCGTTAGTATCATTCAAAGAACAACAAACGAGTTGACGTCTCGTGACATAAGCTATGTGAACTCATAGAGCTCGTTTGGTTGATTGAATGTTTGTAATGTAATTGTAATTTATAAAAAGAATTGTAATGTGAATGAATTATAATTGTAATGGGTAAAATATTTCATGTGTTTGTTTAGAGGGTGTTTGTTTTAGCTTATATAGTGGGCTTATAAGCTTATTAGCTTATATAAGCTTATAAGCCGAAACTAAGTGTTTGGTTAAGCTTATATAACTAGGCTTATAAGCTTATATATGGGTTTTTAGTAAGCCCAAAATGTGTGGCTTTTAAGGCTTATATAACAATAATATATAAAAGGACATTTATGCTCACATTTAATAACCATAACATTTAATATTCTTGTACTTTTTTGTCATTATACCTTACTAAATTTGATAAGCTAAACCAAACACTAAACATGAACTTATAAGCTTATCATATATAAGTCATAATGGCTTATATAATATAAGCCTAAGCCAAACTCATAAGCTTAACCAAACACCCCCTTAACAAGATCAAATGTAATTAGGTACAAACTCATTTGAATATCTTTATTTAATCTAAAAAATATGACATGTGTTTAATCTTAATTGGTTTATTTATACAAGTGGGTAATTCCTTTGTAATTTGAAACTTTCATCCATTGTATCAATGTAATTGAGATTACACCAATATGGTGGGTCCAATGTAATTTATAAAATTACAATTACACTCTTTATCAAATCAAACACATTATGTAATTGGAATCAAAATTACATTACACCAAATTACAACAAAAAAGTGAACCAAACAGAGCCATAGAGTTGGGGTGAACTCATAGAATTGCGTGTTAGAACAATGTTATAACTAATTAGTGATTCAATTATATTCTACGGTACTTATCCCATATATACTAGAATTTTTGGTTTTGCACTTCGTTTTCATCTGTGTTAATGTGCGTGTGTTTCAGTGTTATTTTTAAATATACTACTAATAAGTTTATATTTTTTTAAAATTATTAAATCGTTATACACGGGGTAACGCACAGGTATTTACTAGTTATAAATGGTGAAATGATTATATGAACTAGTTTTATATAAATACATGACCATCCCCTTAAGTTTCATAAAAATCAAGTCCAGCCAAGTATTTATCGAGTTTGAGTGTTAAATGTGAAAATAATCGAGCTAGAGTTTTATATGACTAGTCAACCTCGATCTCGAAATCTAAAATGCGGCCAAGCTCGAGCGAAGTTTCAAGCTCAAGTTTCAGTATTTGTGACGAGCTCAACCTGGCAGTTTTCGGCTCGGCTCGACTCGACTCGTTTGCACCTAGTCGTGAGCTCTTTACATAAGTTTACGTGGACCAAAAGCTCAAGTTATATAAGCCTTCGCCTTAAAAACGTGCAACGTGCTCTCGTTTTTATCCTCTGGTATAAAATCAATTTTTATTTGCGGAAATGCGAACTGGTGCTTGGTTTGAGACATCGTAAAATAAAATGTAGATGCTTTATTATCATAAAATTGAATTGTGAAAATTGATTACCACTCGAAAAGAGTCATTATTAAAAAAGAAAGAAAGGTTAGAGTTAAGTTATTTTGCATCAATCTCATTGAAATATACTAAAGAACTATTTGCCTAAAAGTTATAAAAAACAGAAAGACTAAAATTATAAATATAACAAAATACTGGTTATAACAAGTGATAAAAATATCACTAAACATTTTTAATGTCCAATATACAGTATTTCTTTTATCACTAGTGATAAAAAAATAACCGGTAATTCCTATTCCCTCCGTCCCAAATTTGTAGTCCCCTATTCCATTTTGGGCGTCCTAAAATTATAGTCCCCTTCCAAATATAGATGTAACTACTAACTAATGTAACAAGTTTACCATATTGCAACTAGTGGTACTAAAAATTACAAAGTATATACAAAGTTTAAATTAATTGCATAAGGGTAAGAGTGTCATTTTGCAAAAAAAGTAAGGGAGAAAATGCAGTAGTGATTTTTTCTAAAAAAATGTGTTTTTTGTCGGGACTAAGTGAGCAATACTTACAATTTTAGTCCCCAACCTTTTTTAGCAACTTTTGGATTTTTTAGAAGGAATTACTCTTTTAGTGTTTTTTTTTTAAATCTTAGATTAATCGATACCATTAGATCACACCCAAATAAACGATGGGTATTAGGCTATCAGCGTATGAGAAGAAACAAAGATGTAAAAAACTTTCTCTCGAGAATATTTATTTTCTTCAATTTTAGGTGGGATTAATATGGAAATGCTATAAGAGATCTCCGTATATTTCATATGTATATGCTTTTCAAATAACTTACATTAACTTCGAATATCATTGTTATGAAATGAGTGATGTAACTTTACTCACGAGCATATACCCGCGTTCTTTAACGACCGGAATGTGGGTAGAGAGGCTTGTTACGTGTTACAGAGCCCAGGAGGTCAGGGTTTTAGGCCTTGTTGAAGGATAGGCTTAAAACCTTGACATGAGTTAGTGTTCGTACCTTGATAGAGATGAGGCTTGGAACCATAATAGAGTGACAAACATAGCCATGTCGCTAACACTGCAGACCTTAGTGTAGAAAAATATTTAATGTTCTAAATAATTGTTTGAAGTGCCAAAACAAACTCCAATTTCTTGTCCTTAGGAACAACTGCAAATGAAATGGTGCAATTTCATTCATGTATGCACTAATCTTCAAAGTGCTACAGATACTATTAAAACTTAAAAGTATCTCTAGCTATTGATTAAGGTACGTCAAGGTAGATTCCTTTGTGTATCTTGATGCAAAAATATTATAAATGTACCTAACAAGCAAAAATGGACAGCAAAAGTATTCGACAAGGCTGCTTCATACATCAATCTCTTCTTGTTTTCCAGTTTGTAACAAAGTTTTGCTCACACGTTTAGAAAGAACATATAGAAATCCCAGATAAACTGGCAGTGACAAAGAGTTCAATTCCCATACCAATATACCATGTAGTAGCGTGGATAATTAAAGGGACGATGACGTGCCACTGGCTGCTGCTGCTTCATACTCTCACTAAGACAAAGACACGTGAAATTTCGGCAGGACATAACAATTGACTTGACCTCTTCCAAAGAGAGTCTGTAACATGATACCAATGAAAGCCTACTTAAGTTTTTATGACCAGAAAATGCACGTAGACCAACATCAGTAATTTGGTCGCAACCCTTTAAACTTAAGGCATGCATCTTCGAACACTTGCTACCAATTTCGAGCAATGAAATGTCCGTTAGATTGACCAAATAGTCAAGATATAGAATCGCAATTTTTGGAAGCTCACATAGGGCCACAATCCCATGGTCTGTGATATTAACCCCACACCTAGACAACCGCAGTTCTCTTAGACTTACCAACTTCTGCAAGTGGACAATGCCATTATCCGTTATCCCGCCACAATTACTTAGCCAGAGTTTCTTCAGACAATACTTTAAATTCCCATCCGCCAAATGCTCCAAACCCAAATCACTAATCAAATAGCAACCTTTCAAAGATAAAGTTTCTAAATGCGTTGCTTCTCCAATCATTTTCAAAGATTTGTCGGTGACATTTACACAGAAATTCAAATTTAACATTCTTAAGTTTTTGCATGATCTTACAAGGGAACTAATTCCTATTTCCCTAAAGCATAACCTCCCACTTAGATCCACACTTTTCAAATGAATGCAAGCATTCGCAATTGCACACAAGCCAATATCATCAAACTCCAACTTACCCTCCTCATGATTTAGGTAATCTACATATGCGAGAGATATGCGCTCCATATTGGGGCATGACTCGGCTATCAGTAATAAATGGTTGTTCGATAGTGCTTTGTCACATTTAAATGAGACCATTTTTGGGGATGCAGTTAGCATACGAAATAGCAAATCAGGAAACTGATTGTCTAAACACCGAAGATGAAAACACGCAACTTTTAAGAAAATCTTGCAAACTTTAGAAAACGATTGTTTGTCCTCACAGTTGGGAATTAGTTGAAAAATGGAGAAGATCTCATCTTCTCCAAGTTGTTCCATAACTTGTCAGGTTTGTTGCGACCTCACCTGTTCACATGTACATCGATATGTTAGAAACGTTGATACTGAATCTGTGTCACAATGAGATATAAACCGACAAACCGTCTCTATTGAGATGATCATTTTCTCGATTTAATCAACTTTGTAAAGTAAACAGAAGTCAGAACTAAACTTGGTAAAATAAAATGTTTATTTGTTCAACGAATCTTAATGGCAAGTTCAACTGTCTTATAAAACAGAGAAAGAAGTCAGAGAACCCAATACAATCAGTGTGTGTTACATAACTAAACAACGCATTATCAAATTCTACAGAAAAGGAGAACAGGTAAAATAAAGTAGCCTACAATTGACGATAAAAAAAAACTGTAAATAGTTCAACCTGACCTACTCATCTTAACGTCCCTAACTCTCTATACATCTTATTTAGAATCTTAAGTACACACATACTACAAACAGTATATGTGACGAGTAAAAAGCAGTTTTTGCAAAATTTGTGCCAAGGACCGAAAACTACTAAGGTGTTTGTTCGGCTTTGTATAGCCAGCTGGTTTTGGGCTTATGAAAAATACGCTTATGAAACATACGCCCAAAATGAAATAAGCCATAAGGATGTTGTATAAGCGAAACAACTAACGTTATTTGCGAATAATTTTCTTTGAGACGTTTTATCAAACACTTTATATGCAACTTTTTTTTTCAAGTTTCATAACCAGCACAACACACGCACAAACAGACCCACACAGACATTGTAACATGAAAATACAAGAATTCAATAAAAGTTTTAAGGATTATTTGTACTACCTTGGTGGCTGCAGATATGGAAGCTGAAAGCAATGGAGATCTGGTATAATCACTTTTGAAATATTTATATGAGAAAGTTTTATATAAGAGAGAATTGCAAAAAATATCCTTGTGTTTGTCGAAATTGCACGTTTGGTTATTGTGGTATCAAAATTACAAAAATCGATCGTATGAGAAATTTTATATTCCACATTTAATTTTTTCGAACTAAAATGACTAAAATACCATCATCTCTACTTCTAAGTTAGAATTAAAAATGAGGATGGTGGTATTTTAGTCATTTCATGTCGACAAATGACTAAAACGGGAATTCAAGTTTCCCACCTAAACAATTTTTACAATTTCGATACCACAAAGACTAACGTGCGATTTGATCAAACCGCAAAGATAAGGATGATTTTAGCATTTCTTCCTTTTTATTTATGAATAAATGACCACCCCTCCCTCTCTACACATTTTATGAAAACAAAATAATAAACAACAACAACGATACCTAATCCCGCATGATATGCGGTTGGATTGAGCAGAAACAGCACCGCGAATCATAAAACCGTAAAAATCGCACCACGACAAAAACCGGTGTATCGGTTTAAAGGAAAAAGAAAAACCGCAAAAGATGTTATGGTTGCACGAGTTCTCTGTGATCTTTATGAAATACTGTTTGGTAAAGATGTTCCTCGAAATTATTAGCGTCGTGTAGAACGTATAATATCGCTCAACAAAAAGTTTGATTATCGGATATGTCCTCACCATAATGCATAGATGCCCTTGCAAAATTATGGAAGCTAAAGAAATAGAGTTTCTTTGTAAGTGGGAAATTTCATATTCTACTTTTAACACGAGGGAATATGAACTGAAGAAAATTAGAATGTGCAACATCGATCAGACATTAGAATCAATGGTCCAAAAACTGAATACGACATCAATCCTGATAGGAATTGCAGGTTTTGTACTAATCTGTCATTAGAAGCAATTGTAAATGGAATGGTGCAATTCCATTTAAGTATGTACTAATCGTCAAAGTGTTACTGATAGCATAAAAACTTAAAACTATCTCTAGCTGTTGATTAAGCTCAAGGTAGATTCCTTTGTGTATTAGTTGGAATAGATCAGCATAGGATATGTGTACGTTAGATGTGTCTGTCATCACACAGGTCGTACTAGATAACCTTGATGCAAAAATATCATAAGTGTACCTAATAAGCAAAAACGGACATTGGACAAACTAAGCAAAAGTATTCCACAAGGCTGCTTCATACATCTCTTCTTGTTTTCCAGTTTGAAATAAAGTTTTGCTCACACATTTAGAAATAACATATAGAAATCCCAGTGACGAGGAGGTCATTACCATTCCCAATATATAATATTGCAGCGTCGATAATCAAAGTAGTCAGGACGTGCCTCTGTCTGCTGCTTCTTCATACTCCCACTCAGACAAAGACAACCCAAATTTGAGCAGGACTTAGCAATTGACTTGACCTCTTTCAAAGAGAGTTTGTAACATGATACTAATGAAAGCATAGTTAAATTTTCATGACCAGAAAATGTACGTAGACCAACATTAGTGATTCTCTTACAACCCTTCAAACTTAAGGTCCTCATCTTCAAACACTTGCTACCAATTTCACGCAATGAAATGTCCCTTAGATTGACCAAATAATCTAGATATAAAATCTCAACATTTGGAAGCTTACATAGGGCCACAACCCCATGGTCTGTGATATTAATCCCGCACCCAGACAACCTTAGGTCTCTTAGACTTACCAACTTCACAAGTGGACAATGCCATCCGTTACCCTACCACAATTACTTAGCCGGAGTGTTGCCAGACAATACTTTATAACCCCACTAGCCAAATACTCCAAACCCAAATCACTAATGAAACTACAACCTTCCAAAGATAAAATCACTAAACGAGTTGCTTCTCCAATCATTTTCAATGATTTGTCAGACATTTACACAATAATCTAACCTTAATGTTCTTAAATTCTTGCATGATTTTACAAGGGAACCAATTCCTATATCCTTAAAGCATAATCTCCCACTTAGACGCGCACTTTCTAAATGTATGCAAGCATTCGCGATTGCACACAAGCCAGAATCATCAAACTCTGAAATACCCTCTTCGTGATCAAGGTAATTCTCATACGTGAGAGATAGGTTCTTGATATTGGGGCATGACTCGGCTATCAGTTTCAAATGGTTGTTCGATAGTGGTTCACCACATGAAAATGAGACCATTTTCGGGGATGCGATTAGCATATCATATAAGATATCTGGAAACTGAGTTCTTAAAGACCGAAGGCGCGAACACGCAACTTTCAAGAAAATCTTGCAAACTTTAGAAAACGATTTTCTATCCTCACGGTTGGGAATTAGTTCAAAAATGGAGAAGATTTCATTTTCTCCAAGTCGTTCCATAACCCTGTCTGTTTAGTTGCCACCCCGCCTGTTCACGTGTATACGGATATGTTAGAAACGTTGATATTCTATGTGTATCACAGTGAAAATGTAAACCGATAAAGCCTCTTTATTGAGAACTAAACTTGGTAACATAAAAGGGTGATTCAATCTACTGTTCTCAGATAATGGCAAGTTCAAACCAAACAACAAAAATTCTTTAAAATTAGCCCAAAGGGGAACAAGTAACTCTCTTCGCCTCTTATTATTAGAAGCTAAAGATCAGCGACTGTACACACATACTACAAACAGTATGTGTTACGAGTATATAGCGGTGTTATCAAACACTTGTTTAATGATAACCTAACAATCACGCAAAAGACCAATTTAAAAGCACATAACTAACTAGGATCCTATAAATGCCAAAATTCTTTTAGTGATTCTATTGAACGGTTGATATGCAAAATTTGTGCCAAGAACTGAACACTACCCATGATCAAGTAGTGTTTGTTTCGGCTTATATAGCAGGCTTATAGCTTATTTGGTTTTCGGCTTATGTTTCACAACTTTTTCTGGCTTATTTTGAAAACGTTCGGCATATATAAGCTCATTATAACATAAGAAACTATTATAAGCCGAAAAGATTTACAATAAGCCTAAAAAGGTGAGCTTTTGAAACATATATAAGCCCTAAAATCAAATAAGCCATAAGCCATAATTAAGCCCTAAAAAATTAACATTGTCACATGAAAAAAAATAATTGATCGAACAAATAATACAGGATTATTTTTACCTCTTAAGCAGCAAATTAATTATGAAGATCGAGTATTTATTTATTTATTTACAAAGGGCGCAAATCTTAATTTATGTGAAGAAGTAATTTGTATAATTATATAACCACCCCCTTAACAAACTGATCTATTTATATGTATATGCTTTCGAATATTATTGTTATCAAGTGAGCGATGTAACTTTACCCAGAGCATACCCACGTTCTTTAACGACCGGAATGTGGGTAGAGAGGCTTTCACCAGCGACAGAACCCGGAAGTGATCGAGGTTTTAAGCCTTGTTGGAGGATAAGCTTAAAACCTTAACACGAGTTCGTGTCCGTACCTTGATAGAGATGAGGCTTCGAATCATAATAGAATGACAGGCGGAGCCATGTCACAAAGACTTCAGACCTTAGGGTAGAAAAATATTAAATGTTCTAAATAATTTTTGAAGTGCCAAACTTACTTATTTTTTAAGTTTCAAAAGACTCACGAAACAAACAAACTTCATGAAATCTGTTTTTGTTTGAAATCTTACTTGTACTTTGGCATTCGAGCCGAGTCATGGTGAATTAACAAGAGGATATGAACTGAAGAAAATTAGAATGTGCAACACGCCACGTTTAGAATCAACTTTCCAAAAGCTGAATACGATACCAGTCGTGATAGGAATTGCAGGTTATGTACTAATCTGTCATTAGGAACAACTGTAAATGGAATGGTGCAATTTTATTTAAGTATGTACTAATGGTCAAAGTGTTGCAGATAGTATTAAGAGTATCTCTAACTATTGATTAAGCTCACGGTAGATTCCTTTGTGTCTATTAGTTTGAATAGATCAGCATAGGATATGTGTACGCTAGATGTGCGTCCGTCATCACACAGTCGAACTAGATAATCTTGATACACAAATATCATAATTGTACCAAACAAGCGAAAATGGATATTGCACAAACTAAACAAAAGTATTCCACAAGGCTGCTTCATACATCTCTTCTTGTTTTCCAATTTTAAACCAAGTTATGCTCACACATTTAGAAAGAACATATAGAAATCCCCCCAAATAAACTAGTAGTGAAAAAGAGCTCATTTTCAAACCCAACATATCTCGCAGCGTCCATCATTAAAGGAGTCATGGCGTGCCTCTGGCTG